>CM038669.1:228839975-229439975 GCA_021605145.1 Aegilops bicornis
TTCCCTTATACAAGACCACAAACTCAAATTGCAGGTACCAAGGTAAAGTTTAATAACTGCTTTGCAAAACAACTTTTCTTTTCGTTAACCGGGATCATTAATACGCCACATGCATGCAAGGAAGGAATGGAAGTAGCTAAGTGTCATTATGTTGCATGCATGCAACTATTAAACAAGTTGCTAGTACGAGAAAACATCATTAATTTTTGCCTCGATTACTGTTGGTGGCCTTGTATAGATGCAAAATGTATTTTTGACAGTGGCCTTGTATAAGGGAATGGAGGGAGTAAGATTCGATTTGATTTGAGTATGGATAGGGGAAGGCAAGGAAAGTTATGATTTTGATGAGGTTTTTGTAAGATTTGATTTGATTTGGGTATGGGTAGGGGAACACAAGGAAAATTTTGATTTAGTTGAGGTTTTGGTAAGATTTGATTGAGTTAATGCAGGACTTGGGGGTGGGGTGGCGTACAGGAGAGAAAAAAACCAAAGCAGCTGGAGGGGTAGGGTGGAGGTGAGCATACAACAATGAACTCCCCTTTAATAGTAGAGGCTATTTATTGTTTTGGGAAACCTCCGAAAAATCCAAAGATAATGCATCCAAGCACGCTAAGTGTTGGTGTGGGATTAACCCATCTGGAGTGTTGCACTTCCACTCGGTGGCGAATCTAGGACGTAATTGCAGGGCAGGCTCAACTTCAAGGATACTATTTTTTTGGTGTTGGAAGCCATTTTATGCACTGCACCTAACTACTAGTGTGCTGATCATTGGTGGTGTTTTTTTGTGTGGCAAATTTTGAGGGTAGGCTAGAGCCTATTGAAGCCTGTTGAGTAGAATCGCCACTGCTTCCACTAGAGATTAGCCTGTTCAAATCTACCGAAAAAGGCTTTCGCCCCGCTTTATATATAAAGCAACGATCAACGGCACCCGGTACAAACGCACGCCCCCACAACACACAAACACACACCCAAGACACGATACATAGGCGCTGAGCGCATCAACACCATCCCTAGCACTACAAGAGCAGCCCGGGGCTACCGCCGTGAACACGCCGCCGCGAAGAAGTGAGGCTGCATATGACGAACCGTTGGCTCCAAGGCGGCACCTTTAGGAAGGATATGACACCGGAGCGCCGCCACCGCCCGATCCGAGGATCAGAGTGTCCCCTGGAGCAACACGACGGGCAATGAGAGCCGCGACGACGCCTTCAAGAAGGGAACGAGCTTCGCCGCCACTGGTCTGAAGATAGAGCAGGTTTTCACCCCGGCCACACACACTGCCACCGAAGGCCACACCCCGGCTACCACGCCGCCCACACGGCCGTGGGAACTGGCAGCGCAACGAACCACGGGCTCTGCCCATGAGCACCGTGGAACCACCACCAGGGCCGCCGCCCCGGCATCCAAGACCTTGACACCATCTCACCCGAGACCCGCCGCTACCCCAACCAAAGAAACGAGTGGAAAGGACCACCTTTCGCACCCCTGGGCGCACCCCAGAGCCGAGACCCAAAAGGCCGCCCCCCAGCGCCGAGACCGAAAAGGCTGACCAAACCTGGTCTCCATCGGCCCGTCCTGCGGCACCGGGCGCGAGACGAGCTCGGTCCTGCCGCCTGGCGCGAAATGCGCATGGTCCTGCCACCGGGCGCAAGACGACCTCGGTCCTGCTATCGGGTGCGGGACGAGTGATGAACCGCAGCTGGGGTAAGGCCAACCCTTCGACGAAGATAGCGGCCGGACGACGAGGTGAAGGATCGAAGGTCGAAACGGCAGCCTATAGACGAGCAGACGTCGGAAATCCAGCTGCCATCGCAGCCAACCTGCCGAGCTGCCGTGATGCCAGCGCGGCGAATGGCAGCCGCCACCCAGAGGACCGAGCCACCTCGCCGCTGTCGTCCACAGCCGGAGCAGCACCCACGCCGGGCTGATGCCCCAACCTGTGCCGCCCGCCGGAAAACGCCAAATCCGGCCGGCACGCACCGCCACCAAGCCGCCGAAGCGCCGCCGTGCACGCCCCACCATGCTAGGAGCCAACCCAACCAATGTGGCCGCCGTCCCCCAGCCCGTGCCGCCGCAGCCCTCGTCGCCAACCGCCTGGATTTGATGGAGCCGCCGCCGCAGCTAGCCGCCCCGCCTCCCCAAGCGCCGGCACGCCCCACCAGAAATTCCGCGCAGCCACCGCCGCTCCGATGTACAACCGCGCCTGCATTACCGCCGGCTGCGTCGCTGCCGCGCGAGCGCCGCACTCCTCACTAGCAGGCTGCGTCCCGCGCCGCAGATCCCCAGGGGAGGAGGGAAGAAGGCCCCGCTGCTACCGACGCCAGCCAGGCTTCGCCCGCGGCGCCCTCCGGCGGCGGCAAGGAGGAGCGGAGGAGGCGCTGGCGGGTGGCGGCTAGGGTTTCGCCCTGCCGCCCGCGAGAGCGGCTTGGGCGAACAGAGTTCGGGAGTTGAAGCAAGCTCTTTCCCTTAATGTTTTCACTTGGTAGTATTGCCTGCTCAAATCTTTGGATCCTGCTGTTTACTTAGCTTAACTTTGTCCTGTAGGATTTGGTAGTGTCATCCTTTGCAAAGGTTTCTGTGTCAGATTTATCCTGGCTGTTTGTTCTTACTTTTCTTTGTTTGATTTTTTTCCTGAGATTTTTAGGTTATTTGTTTTGTTGGCATAATTTTGATGTGTATTACTCTCGCCTTGAGAATCACGTGTCCTCCATATGATAAAATGCTGACCTTTTTTCTTTATGTAGGATGCTATTGCCGAGAGAGCTAATGATGCGAATGGCATGAAGATTTCACCAGCATGCTCTAGGGCGATTTTTCCAGGTATTGGCTGAGAAAATATTTATTTAATATGTCCTGTATTTGTTTATCCACTGTTTGTGCTAAGCTTTCAACATTGTATTGCAGATCATGAAGTTTCTTTCACTTTCAGTCTCTATGATAGAGGTTACCTCATCGCCAAGTCAGCAGTGGTGCGTTCTTCAGCTAGAATTTTGATGGCCAAAGGCATCACATTGATGTTCAAGAGAAAAATGGCTTTAGATTTTAATATATTTTGACCTAACACATTTGTGTTTAGCTGGATCCTTGCCAGCCCTCTGTTCAGGATGGAAAAACACTGCATCCATATGATAGAGCGTCAGAAAAATTGTTTTCTGTAAGTATTGGATTGCTTGCTTGTTGGTTTCATAATTCTTTTCTTGTTTCATATCTGGTCAAAGGCTTTCATGTGTATGCTGTATTAGAGTTGATGCCTGCGTGGCTAGTTTTTTAATGAAATATTTTGTACGTTACATGCTCAAGCAGTATACTAGATACGAAAAGTTGATGCCTGTTATGTCCTTGCAACAGCAAGCGTAATAGGTAGGGCCTCTCCCTTGCTGGCTTCCGTCCTCATGGTTTTGGTGCCGTGACGCTGAGCATGTTTGGGTAGCAGGGGTGAGATGAGAGAAATGAAAACATATCCCTATTGCTGACATTCCTCCCCTTTCTTTTCTTTTATGGAAGCTCTCTTTTGTTATTATAATTTATATTCCAATGGGGTGCCCCCTGCTGTTTCCCATTAAGGCCTCCTTTGGTTCATACTTCATAGGATAGGAATAGGAAAACTATAGGAAGTGAGATGAAATGTATCTCAATTCCTATAGGGAAAGAGATGTCACTTGATTCATTTGGAACTTTTCCATTGAGTCTTGGCTAATGTTTTTTTCCTTTGAAATGTGAAGGATTGATTCCTATCCTACATAGGAATAGGAATCCATTCCTACAAACCAGAGGGCTCCAAAGGATTTTTCTACAAAATTCCTATCCTTTAGAATTTCTATGAAATTCCTCTAAACCAAAGGAGGCCTAAAAAGAGATTTCTGCAGTAACAGTAGTAGGAGACTAGCTGATTCTTATCACATGACAGGCTTTAGGTGTCAATATTTTTTTAAAATGAGTCTGCGAGCAACACAAATGTATTATATTTCCTTTGTGCTTGGTTCTCCTCCTAAAAGATGTAACAAAACATCCTTCAATAGCTGGTTAAAGTTAGTAGAAATAGTTAAACCGTGTCATGATGATCATAGCTCTGTGTACAGTTAAATGAGCTGCTTTGCATCATCACATGCAGGCCATTGAAGCTGGAAGGCTGCCTGGAGATATTCTTGATGAGATACCAAGCAAGTACTACAATGGTTCAGTTATCTGTGAGGTAAGTTATTTTATCTGATTTGAGGCGTGCTATGTAAGCAAATGTCTAGTTTGTCAGATGCTAAGCACCATTGAATGTGAAAATCATTCTTGTCACCGCTACCATAGTTTCTGTTTACTGCATGTTTTTCACTACAAGGTTTGCTAGCTTTTTCTAACGACAATCTTTGAAAGCAACTCTATATTATTCACACATGCATCCTAGAATAGATCATGGCGATTTACCAGGAATTCCTAACCTTACTTTTGGTCTTTTGGACAAGTATGAACTGCAAATTACGGATGTGTAGCACACAACATGAAATAAGTCAAAGTGCTGTTTTGGATATTGTCATGGTGCTACTCTCTCTGTCCTGCAAAAAGTGGTGTACACTTTGAATAACCTTGTACATTGAAGAGTGGCGGAGCCATTTCTGACGCAATAAAATTCCGTTGTTACCCCTGGTGGTGTAATTCTGGGGAAAAAGGAACAACACACATGCACCCTGAGCCTATGCCGTTCGCTTTGGCCTCTCTTGTGACCCCGTCACCATGAATGCTAGCTTGCAAATGGCGTTTCTCCCACCTAGCTGCTCTCCCACCTCCACCTCCACCCATGGCGAGTCCTGGTTCTCTCTCCCCCGATGGAAGGTCTCCTGCATTGGGACTTTCTCGGGAGTCGGCTAGAAAGTATTAACTCTGGTTATATCACTCTCATTCCCAAGACACCTCTTCCGGAGTCGGCTAGATTATAGACCAATCACTTTATTGAACAGCTGTCTCAAGATTTTGACCAAACTTTTAGCTAATCGTCTGCAGCGGGTCATTCTTGGTATTATCCATCGTAATTGGTAGGGAATACACAGACTATACATGGAACATAATATACTCTAACAACCCCCCTCAAACTCAGGGTGGATCGACAACACTGAGATTGGAGAGATAAAATTCATGCTGTGGTCTAGTCTGGGCCTTCATAAAGAAATCTGCCAACTGTAACTCAGAAGGTACATACTAAAGAGCAATAACCTGGTTCTGCACACCAGCGCGCACAAAAGAAGCGTCACCACTAACATGCTTGGTGAGCTCATGCTTCACAGGGTCTCGCACAATACTGATATCACCTGTACTGTCAGACAAGAGGGTGGTAGGTGTAGTAACAGACACACGGAACTAAAGTAACCACTGTAACCAAGTCACTTTTACCGTCAAAAGAGCCATAGCTTGCAACTCAGCCTCTGCACTTGAATGGAAACTGCAGTCTGTTTCTTCGCCTCCAGGCAATGAGAGAACCACCAAGAAAACAAGTAAGCAGAAAGTGAACGGCGATCCGAGGGATCACTAGCCCACGTAGGATCCAAATAGGCCTGAAGCTGTAACGAACTGGAGCGCGGAAAGAAAGACGGTGAGCGATCGTGCCATGAAGACATCGTAGAACATGAAGAAGGTGAGTATAGTGAGCCGAAGTGGGAGCAGGAACAAACTGACTCAAACTATGGACAGGATAGAAGATATCCGGACGAGTAACAACTAGATAGACAAAACTCCCAACAAGATGACAATAACGCGTCGGATCAGACAAGGGATCACCATCAGAAGCATGAAGTTGAACATTGAGCTCCATGGGAGACTCAACAATGTGCTCATCAGTAAAAGCAGCATGAGCAAGAAGATCTTGGATCGGACTGTTCGGGTTGAGGCCGGACGTTAAGTCAGAGAGCAACTTCGTCCGACTTAACGATTTTTGTACTGATGTCACGATCCCGTCATATCGGACATCCGGCCTAGAAGCTGGACCGTCCAGAGTCACATCGGAAGTTCGTGTTGGAGGCCGGGCGTCCGGCCGCTGTAGCTTTGGCTGCATTTCTTCCGTGTCTTCTCGCTCCTCTTCCACAATGACTTGGCCTTCCTCCCTCGCTTCTTCATGGTCAATTCCTTGGTACTTGTGTATGTATAGAGTTCTGGTTTGAGGTAGTAGCCACGTCTCATGGAATTATGTAAATTTATCCTTTTAATATATTTCAGTGGAAGCTTCTCACTTGTGCCAAGAGGTCCTGGGTTCGAACCAGCCTCTCTGCATTGCACTTCGCAGGGGTAAGACTAAGGCTGGCCATAGTGGGGGTAACATAACCGGTATCATGCACTCGGGACTAGCAAACATGCTTATGTGGCAGACAATTAAAGAAGAGAGAGGGGGTTAGAGTAACATAGGTAGATACCGTATCATAATAAATGTTATGCTACTATGTGTCATGCATGGCAATGAATAAGATGAAGATAGTATCATAGACTAGTACCATATGCATGGGCAGCATGGCACTAACATATGATACTCTCCACTATGAGTAGCCTAAAGACTAGGTTCCTATAATCCCTCCCCAGACCCCACCTTGTGTGGGAGCTTCTATGCACTGGGTCTGTCCTTTCAGTGGAAGCTTCTCCCACTTGTCTTCACTGGTCAAGAAAAAACAAATAAACAAACGCACCCACAGGCCCATCATCACTCACAATAACTGATGCAGCGCATGCGTGCATAGACCAATGCGGAATGTGCGCGCAGCTGGATTGAGCGGCAGGGCTCCCAATGCGAGGAGAAATAACGGCTGCGTTGATGTTTAGGGCCAGTTCTTTTTGGGGTGCAGCTTATGCATAAGCTGCGATAGGAATAAGCTCCAGAGAAGCTGCCTTGGAAATAAGCCCATGTAAATAAGCCATCCAGTTCTTTTTAGGTTCTGTCTTTCTAGCTTATTTTCACATCGCTCAACAATAGTCTGTAATACCCATATGAACATAAAAAGGCAGAGGAGGTCTCGCCTTGCTCCGACGAGCAGCTGCTCAGGCTCTGTCCAGCGCCTGGGGGGAACGACGGGTCTGCAGGAGATGACCGCTGGAGTGGGGCGACGACCGGAGCACCGGGCAAGGCTGGAGGCGCTTCTGTCGACGGGCAAGAAGGGGAAAGGCTGGGGCGGCCTCCGCTGCCGGACGGAGGAGAGGTGGCGGGTGATGAGCCGGAGGTAGGTGAGGTGGCGCGGGAGTGAGGTGAGGTTGCGCCGGAGGGAGGGGCAGGGAGCGGCGGCGGCGGCTTCAAGAAACCCTAGCGGCTGCGGGGTGCTCCTTCTGTTCTCGTGCGGGATGGGAACAAGTGCTCAAGCGAATCGTTTCGCTGGTTCGGAGGGCTGGTGTGGTGGCATTTCTTATGTAATATGAGCGAACTTCAATGGCAGTGAGATATACCGCTTCGATCGTAAGTGGCCTTCTGCGGGAAGCACCCCTCCACCCAGCTTTTTTCCATTGTGAAGAAAGTGAAGATGGAAATAAGCTAAGCCAACATTCTCAAACGAGTTCTTTTGGGCTTCTGGCTTAATTTGACAAAAAGCTGCTAGAAGCTGCAAAAGAACTGGCCCTTAATCAGGGGTATAATTGTCCATTTACCATCCATGTTTGCTCTCCTTAGTATTTGCATAAAGTTCTGGTGCTACCTAATGTGGGATGAAGGGACTCTAGTATTAACAAAGAAAACTGTGGAACTACTTTTCAAGGTAAGTATATACATATGATTTTCATGTTTCCAATCTAAATATTTAAAACGATATTGGCATCCATTTTGGAAAAGTTTGAAGGCATGTCCAAAACGTCACTTATTTGTGAACTGGAGTAGTTTGTATGCTATATTAGTTTTTCCCATTATAAATGGTTTATATGTTAAGCCTTCAACTACTATTTTCTACAAAAATTCCAAATAACTGTGAGATGATACAGCAATTAAAATATTTAAACCCGACGCTGCATGCCATGCTTGTTTTGTTACGGTTTGTGTACCTTATTGCTGAGATAGCATAACTCATTTAGAAGTTTAACTTATATTGGTTCTCAAGTACTTGACTGTTCTTATGGTATTTACTTCTAGATACGCGACTACAGAAAGCATGCATCCAATCAAGTTCATGCACCATCTGCTGAGTTAGGACTACCTGCTGTGAATAAAGTGCAGCTTCAGATGACATTTGAAAATGTTGTTAGGGACATTATGCTGCTATCTGATGATTCATGGAGTTACAGAGATTTCATGGTAAGCATTCTTGTAAAGAAGTCTCCTATCATTTTAGTGGCAAGATGGATTTACATGTTTTGTTTTCCTTTTCCTTCCAAAATCTGCTAATGTGTGCCCCTCTAATCCCATTTTTTCACGCCTAGTTTGCATGCAAGTAGCTAGCATCTTCTTACTTTTGGTCAGTCAAACTGGTTCTTCACTGGCTGACTAATAATGATGAAATAACATGGTAAAGTAAAATATATGTAGAGTTGAAGGCCTACATGAACCATTGCTAGTCTGTTTATAGAGGGATCTGTAATGTAATTTTTGCCTAGTTTGTTCCTCATCATATCTTCTCATCTATGCTCCTTGCTGTACTTGTTTGTATAGGAGGCAGAGTCACGGATTGTCAAAGCTCTACAACCAGCACTTTGCTTAGACCCTACACCAAAGTTGGACCGACTTTGTCAGGATCCTGTTCCTCATAAGGTACAACCTCATGCAGAGCCAAAGCACTGTTATAGATATGTGTATTTTAAGTATTTTGCATTTCTTGCAGTTAAACCTTGGTGTTGGAAGAAAGAGGCGGTTGAGGCAAAATCCTGACGTTGTTGTCACATCCAGTTACATGTCTCATGGTAAAAAGGTGTGCATTGATAGGGTGTCTGAAAGTACCAAAACGGACGAGATGGGTATTGCAAGTAGCAATGTTACTCACCAGGTCCTTGATAACATTACTTCGCAAATTATGTCAGGTGGCTCTCAACCACTCAGACCAGGTAGTTCACAGGATGCAGCTAGAATGTCAATGGTGTCCCATTCTGGTATCCAGCAAAATATCAATTATTCTGCTGTTGGTAATGATCGTGGGGCAAGAGGTCCTGTCAGTTTTACTGGAGTCAATTCAAGCACTTCATCTCAGAACATGATGGCTTACAATGACAATGGCCTTCTATCTGTGAAGAGGGAACTACAAGAAGCTCCACTGCAAGACCCTAAGAGAGTAAAACCAACAATTAGCACTGATGATATCCAGCAGCAGCAACAGCGGCAGCAGATACGGCCTCAATCAGCTGCCCTTGGTGGGCAGGACATGCAATGGAAGAAGGGGATGCAGTATGCTTCATTGAATGGCCAGAGATACCCTTCTCCAATGGTGAACAATATGCAAGATTCAGGGGCTTCCTTTTATTTCAGAGAGCAGGGTTTGAGATATGGTGCTAAGCAAGAGCAGATGGATGGCATGGACAGATGCAAAGACCCCTTGCAGGCTATGCCCCCTGAAAATACTGTGCTCGATCAGCAGCAGTCCCATGCTCAACATTTGTCACAACAAGCAGCAGCTAGAAACAATCTACAGAACATGGCACAGTGGCAGAATCCTCGGGGTCCAAGTGAGAAAGACATGAAGAAAGAAGAAATGCTTCAGAGAAGAAAGTTAGCTGCTGCCTCTCGTGTCTCTTCTGCACCAATGGTTCAGTCTCCAGTATCCTCTAAATCTGGAGAGATATCAAGCAGTTCAATGGGTGGCCAGTTTGGTTCTGCTGCGACGTCTGCTGCAATTGGATCACATAAAGATAATAAGTTTGCCACGAGTTCTAGTGCTGCCGTAGGATACCCGTCTGTGGTTTCCAGTCCTAGTGATTCTATGCACCGGATGCAGCAGCCTTCGGTTGCTCCTTCAAAAAGGAAAAATTCTGCCCCCAAGACTCAACCACTTGTAAGCAGTGTAGGGTCCCCAGCCAGTGTTTCAAACATGCTTCCTATACCGAATGCTAGCAGCCCTTCCGTTGGGACATCAATGGCTGACCAATCAATTCTTGAGAAATTTAGAAATATTGAGGCTATATCCAATCGGTATGAAATAGCATTTGCGGAATCTGCTAACTCTACATTACGTCTTTGGTTTGACAATTTGTTTTATTTTCATTTTCTGGGGTTACCTGTAGAAATATGTTTTGGAAATTTATGACTGCACAATTTCAGTACAATAACTCCCTCCTGTCACAAGAAGATGTGACTCTGGAATTTCTGCATTTAGTTGTTTAGCTTTTGACAAATGATACTCATCGATAGTACCTTCTATTAGGATTAGAATGTATATAATTGATATTGACAATTTATCAAAAAATATTTTCATACATTAAACTTCCATAATTTTCCCTCTTCAAATGTACAATACTAAAACCTAATGGTCCAAGTTAAATCTTCTTGAAATTTGGAAGTGTTAAGTGTCACTTATTTTTGTAACTGGGTAAAAACAACTGAAAAAAACTGCTTCTTTAACATTGCTTTGAACGCTAAATGTCACTTCCCTTGAGTCAGTTATTCTGATATGTTATTATGTTTAATACAATTAAAGTACTCCCATCCTTTCACAAATATAAGATGTTTTGGATATTTCAATATGGACTACATACAGACTGAAATGAGTGAACGAACACACTAAAACGTGTCTATATACATCCGATTCAGAAAAAAATTAGAACATCTTATATTTATGAATGGAGGGAGTATTATAAAGTTGACTTGTATAATTTTGTTCTGTTTACCTGTTTGGCATGACATGTGTTTTACTTGAACATTGATCCAGTCATATAGCAGGTCATAGTTGGTAGAGTTGCTTAGTTATGGCAGCAGATTTGAAATCAGAAACCTTTCAGCCACTGACATTTTACGATCTTTTTCATATGCATATGATTGTTTATGATTGCAGCTGAAGCTGTTGGCATATTTTGTTTCAGGCATCAGCTGCACAATAAGAAGAACAAATTTGATAAGTTATCTAATAATAGGAAGCCCATGATAAATGCATGCCGAGAGAAAGTTGTTACACTTCTCTCCAGTTGCTTCCATACTGAGGATTACAAAGATGAGTTGAGGCCTCTTTGTAATTCTATGTTGAGTGGAACAATAAATTCCTTTAGGACCAGAATACTGAACTTTGTTGTGGCCAACCGCTCATACCAAGGTTTGTGATCTACACAAGATTGTATATCTGTTCCCAAATTAGGATTAAAGTTGAAGCTTTGATTAGTATGATTAAAATCACTTCCTACAGGTCCTACAAAGCTGTTCCGGATCATTTTCAAGGATAAGCCTGATGGGACAGTGGGAATGCAATATGGAGACCCAGAAGATTTCGACAATCGGAACTCACATGAATGTACACTCATATTACCCACCAAGGTATGCATTAATTACTGATTGTATCCTCCCGTGCAGAACCAAGTACCAAAAACTTGAAAACAGCAGGTTTATAGTATGTGTTTTCTCTTCCTGTGGTTAACCTCTATTGGTTTTTCTATCAGTACCATGCCGACTTGCTTGCAACACAACTTATTGCTCGGGTGAGTTTCAACTACCCTAAAGATTGCTCGGAATTAATAATTTGGATAGTGTCCTGAATATTGAACCTTTTGAACCCTTGACCCTAGATGGAGAAAGAAGGCTATGATAAGGCAGATGATCAAGTTGTGCCCAGCAACCCTCCTGGTAACCTCAGTGGACTATCAGGCATGTTACCAGACAATACAGCTAATGAAGTGAAACAAGAGGGAGGTATAACCCAGCAACTTAATGCTGCAGCCCATGCAAATATGGTATCTGGAAGCCCTTTGCAACAACTTTCTGCCAATAGGATGCTTCCATCTGGGAGTAGCAACCAGGCTGTACCAATGCAGCAAGGGTATATGCAGGGTGCAACCATGTCTCCAAGGAGTCAACAACTCGACCAGAGTTTGATCCAGCAGCAACAACAGCAGCAGCCACAGCTGCAGCAGAATGCACAATCACAGCTTCAGCAACAAACATCTCTTCCTCTCAACCAGATGCAGAGACCCCAACTGCTACCAACAAGCCCATTATCTCAGATGCTGGGGCCTGGCTCAAATCTCCCAATGGGCTCAAACCACATGAGTAACACCAAGGCTACTCCTGCTTCCTTGCAGCTTCATATGATGCAGCAAGCACAGCAGCAACAGCCAGTGCAGATGTCAAGAAAAGTGATGATGGGGCCTGGCTCATCTGTGAACATGGGCAATATGGTTAACAATGTAGTAGGCCTCAGCGGTCTTGGAAATATTATGGGAATGGGCAATTTGCGGCCAATGTCCTCCCCGATGGGATCCATGTCAGGCTTAGGGAACAGTCCCAATCAGATGAGCCTTGGAATGGCATCCAATCTTGCCGCAGCTGGGCTTCGTCCAGGTATGAACCCTGCTGCTATTGCCAAGATGCGTATGGGATTAGCTCATCAACAAAGGGTGACCAGCCTTTACCCCCAGACTGGAATGGTTGGATTGCCTGGCAGTGGTTCACCAATCCTTCCTAGTTCTGCCGGCTTGGCCATGATGGGCCATCATTCACTAAATAGAAACAACCTTAATCCCATGCAGAGGGCCATGATGTCTCCAATGGGTCCACCAAAGATGCCAGTGGGTAATTTTCAGATGAATGCCCAACAGCAAATGCAACAGCTGCAGCAGCTGCAGCAGCAGCAGCAACTGCAGCAGCAGCAACTCCAACAGAACCCACAGCAGCAGCAGCAGCAGCAGCAGCAGCAGCAACTACAACAGCAACAGATGCAACAGGTCCAGCAACAGCAGCAACTACAGCAGCAGCAGCAGCAGCAGCAACAAATGGGATCTCCTTCGCAGCAGGCGGCACAAGTAGGTTCGCCTGCTGGTTCACAACAGTCATTGCTGATGCAGCAGCAGCAAATAAGCCCGCAGCAAATGGCTGCGATGAGCCCGCAATTGAGCTCAGGGCCTCTGCAACAAGTGAATAACAATGTAGTCAATCCTGTGGGGACGCCAGGCCCGCCTCAAAGTCCACAGTTGAGCTCACACTCACAGACCCAAGGTTCAGTCAGCAGCATTGCAAACTCTCCAATGGAACAGCTGCAAAGTGCCAATACGGGAGGTCCTGGTAGCATGTAGTAGTGACTGCAAATATTTGATCCAGTCCGTGGGGATACACAATAATGGAAGATATAAACATTGACAAAGACGGCTACTGCTTTCTTGTTAGTTTTGGTAATTGAGGTCAAATTAGTTTTCCTGCAAGTTATAACCGATAGACGCAGTTGTCATGGAGGAACCCTTTTTTCCGCCAGGATTTGTGATGTAGATTGTTGTAGCTGATGGAAATAGTGCATGTAGGAAGGAGCTCAGTACTAGGAGATACATTGTTCCACCGGACTACATTTTCTTGTTTAAATTAGAGCTGTTAGATACGTATATCTGCTACATACCCGATTGTGCTTGTTTACCTTTGTTTACCAGGAAACAGTTGTGCCTATGAATAAGTATGCCCATTTCATTGTGAATAAAGTTATCATGTTTTATCTTGGAACTTGTAGATGTTGCAACATACTGACATTATTGCTGTGTACAAAATTTAAATTTTGGAAAAGAAAATAATATTTAATACCTTCTTCCGTGCGGAATTAACTGTCGCTGAAATGAGTGAATCTACACAGTGAAATGCGTCTAAATACACTTATTCCATTGATACTTAATTCGGGACGGAGGGAATATGTCAGAAAATGGCGTATGACAGTAAAGGAAAGGAAGACATGAGATGTGTATCCTCCTGTTTGAAGCCACTTAAGCACTTAAGCATCCGATTTACAGTACTGAGTTATTGGCTCGGTTATGATGAACATAGTTTGGCAGCACAGTTTTTGAAAAACCGAAGTATCCTAAAACTACAGTTTTCTTATGTGTGGGGAACAAATACTCTGGTTTAAAAAAACCATAGTTCAGCACAGTTTTTGAAAAACCGAAGTATCCTAAAACTACAGTTTTCTTATGTGTGGGGAACAAATACTCTGGTTTAAAAAAACCATAGTTTTTCTCAGTTAAAAAAAACACCTAAAAAGCAACACCACCGGATTAATCAGCGTGTGTACGACCGGATTAATCACCTGCAGCTACATGGCCATGCACGAGGTCAACCTCCTGTGTACGAGTGTGCTCCAATGACCAATCTATTTAACAAGCTAGCTTTGTTCGAGACGTGCAGAAAGCATTCGGTAACCAGTGAATTCATTTATGAAATATATGACAGATAGATGAGTCAGCGGCGGCGGCCACTGGATTTTCTGATCAGCACGTAGATGGCGGTGTCAACAGGCTGAGCACTCTCCCAACGACTTCGCTTGGTTCAGTTTTTAAAAAAAGTGCTTGGGACCTCTTTTTTAAATACTGCAGAAAAACTACAGTATCATAGATACCATAGTATATTAAACTACAGTAATTTTTTGAGCCAAACACTTCAAAGTATTTAATACCAAGGTTTTTTCAGAAACCACAGTATTTCTAAAAAAACTTCAAAAATACTTTACTCCCAAACGCACCCTAAAGGAAAAGAAAGGGACGTCACGGACAAGAATGTGACCACCTTCCTTCATCAAATACATCCACTGAATGAAATTTGCGTAGGCTGAGCGGTTGACCGGAAAAGTGATACTGAAATGTCTATAAGTAGATTAATGACGTTTTGGAAGTTTCGAAAGAAATAAAATTTACACGTTCTGGACATATGTTGAGTCAAGCATGTAAAATTTCGACTACATATATAATTTTAATATTATGAATTACATTAAAAATTATTATTATTAGATTTTCTCAAAAAATATTTCCCTCTATGAATATTTTTTGGAAGAAATCTTTTTTATATATTCGATAGAAATTAGTGATTAAAGTTGCATTTGAACACACACAAAAAAATTCTTCTTAAAGCCCATGTGAATATGATATAGAGAAAGTACTAATTTGCAAAGTTTTAGTAAATATATATTCTCAATAAATTATGAATGCATTTAGGGGAGCAAATTTCATATCTAGAAAGCAAGATAACATATTTACATGTCGTGGCGGGGATTTCACAAAGATATTCATGATTTGAGGATTTTATGAAGGCAAGGCGCATGTGGATGATCTAGAACAGGATTTCACACAATGGGTGTCTTACCTAGGTTCGCCCCCCTTTTCTACCCGTACCACCTTACTCCTGCTGGATGACTTTTCTCTTGTGTGAACATGAAGGTTGCAATATGTGTACCTTGTGATCTTGTTGTACCTTTTTTTGCGGGTGATCTTGTTGTACCTATTAAGTTTGTTGAACTTGTCTGGAATCTACCCCCGCTTTGCCTTATATAGGGGTGGCGAAGCACGGAATACAACGACCACAATAAAAGTTGGCCGTTACATGTTTCTTCATGGTGTCGCGATATAACTAGATCTGATGTCATCATTGGTAATGGCGGTCATCAATGCCCCTCGCCTGGTTCGGTCGGATGAACGATGTGCGCACGCTGGCGGATGGGTTTGATTATGTCGGCCTAGCCGAGTGATTCTCTTTGCGAAGACTCAGACAATTTGGGATGTTGTGGCCGGATCCTCTTCATGGGCCTACTGATGTAGGGCAAACCCTATGGTGACCTGGTCGTCACGAATTGGAGGTGGATTCGAGGAAGAACACGAAAAACACGAGGGGAATCACGAAGGGAACACAAATCACACACATAGATGCAAATAGAGATACACATAGATAGGTCCATGATCCAAATCATCCAAAGAGTGATATGGAACAAGATAGTTCTTCCCCAAGTCCTAGAACAAGGAGGTCTTTATGATTCCATGATGGGAATCCTTCTCCACAAGTGCATGTCTTGATAACCATGGATGGTTCCTCTCCTAAGAGGTCTTGATCTCCATAGGAGAGGTAGATCCCACCATGGGGTACATGAGCTAAGTTCTAGTGTAGTTCTAATATTAGCTATCTCTAGAAATGAGGAGGAGGGCGGGGGTGGGTATTTATAGTACAAGCCAAGAAGGGGTAAGCGGGAGAGGGATACATGGGCCTCGGGCCTGACTTTTCACACAGGCAGTTACCAAATGTCCGGTGGTTCGCGAGGGACTGGGTGTCTGCTGATTCTTCTCGGGTGAAGTGGCCCCGGATTTTCGGTGGATGTCGGACTTCCAGTGGCCCGGGAGGGTCCGGACGTCTGGTGCACGTTGGACTTCCGTCAGTTTGCTTCTGTATAGGTGATGCCAGATTTCTGGTGGAGCTCGGACGTCTAGGCACTAGGACATGCCAGACGTCCATGGTTCGTCGGTCGTCACAGCCACTTTGTAGAGCTCGTCACCGTTGGCCTTACATTGGTGAGTGTGGTCGGGCCGGATGTCCAATGACTGTAGCCTTTGCTGCAGCTCCGTCTTCTTCCACCTCCGCTTCCAAGTTTCCCTCGCAGATGGTGTAGTAGTACATTGGCGCTTGCACTCCTCCTCATCGTCCAAGAAGCTCCGACAATACCTAGGCATGCACACAAGAGGAGTCTCAAGTAATATACCATCCTCGAAGGGGTCAAATGAACACGTGTAAAGGAGATGATTCACCTTTATGTGTGTGAAGTAGATGTCGCACATTTCACTTGCCAAATGGACTCTTGACATGGTGATGTCCGTAGGATGCTCCACATCACCTACCCCGAGGGATCCCATCGTTAGTAGCCCCCGAGTCCCTCAAGGTCTCGCTGATGGCGCCAACTCCTATAGATTGAGGAGATTTTATTTGAAAGAACAGACTACAAAAGTCATCGAGTCGCCTCAGGAAAGGCCTTGATGAACTCTACCAACCCTGTAAAAGGTTATAGTGACATGCATGTTATAATAAGGCCTCAGTGGTACCCAATGTGCCTATCTCAGAGCTTTACATGTGGTTTGTAGGTAAACGTATCATGAATTTTAATTCACATCGAGGAACGAGTGGTCCTATCCATGTAGGTCATTGCTAGTTGTCCAAAAGAGGAACATTCCCTTGATCTTCACCTTTAGAACCCAGTCTCCAGACTGGGGTATATGGTTAGGGAACCAACTTGTGCAACCGACTGCATTCCACATCGCTTGACACCATCAATTGTCGATCAAAGCGGTCTTCACATTGGGTGAAAGGTCGTGATCGCTAGACATAATCTTGACTGCAACATCCCATCAACTACATGCATTAGTTGTGATCAATCGAGTGGATCGCACCCGAGCACATTGTCCCAAGGCAAGACCTCCTTTATCCCCATGCACGACATGCGTGTGGTAGTTGTTGTGGCGACATTCGACTAGACAACTCACACAAAGATGCCGCACCATAATGATGGTGCCTGATGGCTTGAGAATTTATCACTTTTCATGAGGAGTTTTGACTTGGTTTTCACCGCGCTTTCCCTATTTATCGGTTATTTCTAACGCCAATTTTTATAGAAAGAAGAAAAATCCATTTTTCCATTGTTTGACAGGAAAATACATTTATGGAAGGAAACCAAGCAATGATACATGAAATCAAGCCATTTTAAGCAACTCCATATTGGAAGATTGTGCACCAACAGCTACAGAATGCAAGATGGCTATTGGCTATGTTGTCTCGGCCAGTGGGCGGCCGAGGACCCCATGGCTGTTCATTAAGAGGGCACGTCAAGAAGGCCATGACGCATAGAAGGATCATGACGCATAGAAGGAGGGTTCCATAAACCTTGCCATTCAAGACAAGGACTCCTTATTCATGGAGGACTCCTCTCCACCGACGTAGCCGACTAGGACTCATGTTATCCGAGGCATCTGATATCTTATATAAACCGAGGCTGGGCTAGTCTATAGGACAATCTCACCACATCTTAGAGATGAGACACACAACGATATCGTACTAGATCAATATGTAATGCGTACTCCGCCATATCAATACAACCAAAGCAGGACGTAGGGTATTATCTCTTCGAGAGAGCCCGAACCTAGGTAAATTCTTGTGTCTTTGTTACCATCACACAGGCTATCAGTTCTGGACCCCATCATTGGTGTCCCATGCAAGGTCCTGCTATGTAGTCGCCGCATTACAATGGGAGCTTAGACCAGATCCGGACGATTTGATCGCCAGGTCAGATTTTTTCGGCGTCACCATCTTCGTCACTCTCTCAACTCGTCACCTTGGCCAAGTCAAGGACTACACCTCATGTCGTACCTGCCAGCGATTGATGGGAATCTTCATCAACTTCAACTTGAATCTCAACCAGGATCAAGGAAAAGTTCGTCCATGGAGCTTTGGGGCTCAACGTCAACTTTGCCTTGCGCGATCGTGCAGAATTTTCTGGACAATGGATTTGTTCTGGCCATCCCCACCTCCTCAAGAATCTTTTCGATGATCCCTTTAGTGAAATTATGCGTAATTAATTCTACGACAACCTGCAAAATTTAATCATGTTCTGGTAGTACAATCTCTGACAATCGCTGATATACCGAAGCCCTGTCAGATCAAGGTGAAAATCTGCGCGAGTTAGGAAGAATGAATCCAGCGGCCAACCCTGACATCCTTTAGAAGATCCAACTGTTCATATCTTGCGGAATTGTTATGCCAAAAAACCCTCAAAATTTGAGGTCGATGCCATGTTAAAACTCCAGGAAACTCCCCAGAAGTGCATCAATTTTTGGATTTGTTTTCTGTGAAAATAAATCTAACCCGTGTTCATCTTTTTCATGAACGGGTTATCGGACATCCTTTTTGGATGAATTTTTTCTAGGGTATTGTGTTTTGTTCTCAAGCACGTGCTTGCAAATTTTGAGATATTTTTAGTGTGCTTTTCTGTTGGAAATATGCCCTAGAGGCAATAATATTATATTATTATTTTCCATGTTTATAATTAAGAGTTTATATTCTATGCCATAACTGCTATGATCCTTAAATATGTGATTTAGTGGAAAACTCATATGCATGTGTGGAATTATAAAGGTAAAATAGATTCCTAGTCTCATCTGTAAAACTAGCTCAAGTGTTTTTAGTGATCATGTTTTCCAGATCTTAGGATATCGTTAAGTGTAACGATAGCCCTAAAACAACTTTGAGAATATGATGTTGGAGGAACAATCATATTGAACTGACCCAAACTTGTTTGTTATATTTTGAGATTCAATCATCATAAGTCAATTGTTACAACACAGTGAGTTAATATATGCTTCAGTTCTTTAGACCATCAGAGTATCGTAGTCACTACTTACCGTACAATGGACTTCGGGGTTGATCAAACGTTATCTGTAACATGGTGGTCATAACAACAACTTGCAGGTTTATCGAAAAGTTTGACAAGGGACTAGATAGCTCAAGAGTGAGATTTGCTCCTCTGGTGATGGAGAGATATTCTCTGGGCCCTCACGGTGTGACGACATCCATCATCGTCTGGCCAGTCACATGTGACTAAGTCATGGGGATGCCGAAACATGCCAATGAGAAAGAAAGAACAAAACTGTAACGAGGAGACTGGTATAGTGAGCATGAAATGACTCAAGAGGACACCGATACATCTCACATCGGGTTTTGTAAAGTATCACGGAGCAAAGGGAATAACACACACGTGATAACCAAAGGTTCACTCAAATGTCATTCATGTATTCATACGAATCGATATGGATGTCCATGGTTCTGCTATCGGTCATTGAACATAAGGGGTTTTGCTCATGTCTACGTTTTATCGAACCAACATGGCCACAAGCTTAAGGGAAGCACGATCCGTTGAGTGTTAGTGGAGCAAGAGTTATGAAAAAATATTCTCGGAATAGTACCGGGAATATAATAAATAGTTTATAGAGAGTTCCAAAAGAGTTTCAGATGTTTCCAGAAATGTTCTGGTGCGAGGACTGATGACCCACAAGTATAGGGGATCTATCGTAGTCCTTTCGATAAGTAAGAGTTTCGAACCCAACGAGGAGCAGAAGGAAATGATAAGCGGTCTTCAGCAAGGTATTCTCTGCAAGCACTGAAATAATAGGTAACAAATAGTTTTGTGATAAGATAATTGGTAATGAGCAACAAGTGACAAATGTAAATAAAGTGCTGCAAGGTGGCCCAATCCTTTTTGTAGCAAAGGACAAGCCTAGAAAAACTCTTATATAGAGAAAAACGCTCCCGAGGACACATGGGAATTATCGTCAAGCTAGTTTTCATCACGTTCATATGATTCGCGTTCGGTACTTTGATAATTTGATATGTGGGTGGACCGGTGCTTGGGTGCTGTCCTTACTTGGACAAGCATCCCACTTATGATTAACCCCTATTGCAAGCATCCACAACTACAAAAGAAGTATTAAGGTAAACCTAACCATAGCATGAAACAAGTGGATCCAAATCAGCCTCTTACGAAGCAACGCATAAACTAGGGTTTAAGCTTACATCACTCTAGCAACCCATCATCTACTTATTACTTCCCAATGCCTTCCTCTAGGCCCAAATAATGGTGAAGTGTCATGTAGTCGACGTTCACATAACACCACTAGAGGATAGACAACATACATCTCATCAAAATATCGAACAAATACCAAATTCACATGACTACTAATAGCAAGACTTCTCCCATGTCCTCATGATCAAACTTAACTACTCACAAAGCATATTCATGTTCATAATCAGAGGAGTATTAATATGCATATAGGATATGAACATATGATCTTCCACCAAATAAACCAACTAGCATCAACTACAAGGAGTAATCAACACTACTAGCAACCTAGAGGTACCAATCCCAGACTATGAGACAAGAATTGGATACAAGAGATGAACTAGGGTTTGGGAGGAGATGGTGCTGGTGAAAATGTTGATGGAGATTGCCCTCTCCTGGTGAGAGGAGCGTTGGTGATGACGATGGCGATGATTTCCCCCTCCCGGAGGGAAGTGTCCCCGGCAGAACAGCTCTGCCGGAGCCCTAGATTGGTTCCGCCAAGGTTCCGCCTCGTGGCGGCGGAGTCTCGTCCCGAAAGCTTGCCTATGATTTTTCTTCGGACGAAAGACTTCATATAACATAAGATGGCACCGGAGGGCCAACAGGGGGCCCACGAGGCAGGGGGGCGTGCCCAGGGGGGTAGGGCGCGCCCCCCACCCTCGTGGACAGGTGGAGGCCCCCCTGACGTGGATTCTTCTTCCAGTATTTTTTATTATTTCCAAAAATAACTTTCGTGGAGTTTCAGGACTTTTGGAGTTGTGCAGAATAGGTCTCTAATATTTGCTCCTTTTCCAGTCCAGAATCCATTTAAGCATTCTCCCTCCTTATGTAAACCTTGTAAAATAAGAGAGAATAAGCATAAGTATTGTGACATAATGTGTAATAACAGCCCATAATGCAATAAATATCAATATAAAAGCATGATGCAAAATGGACGTATCAACTCCCCCAAGCTTAGACCTCGCTTGTTCTCAAGCGGAAGCCGATAACGATAAATATGTCCACATGTTTATAGGTAGAGGTGTCGATAAAATAAAATACGGACATGAGGGCATCATGATTGTTCTCATAACAGCAACATATATGGATATTGTCATATGATTTCTTATGCTCAAGTAATAATCTATTCACAATGCAAAGTATGAATCAGAAACTTTATTGAGAACTAACAAACTATAATCTCAGTCATTGAAGCAATTGCAATTTATCATAACATCAGAAGGAGTCTATGTCAGAGCTTTCTAGCAAGTCCACATACTCAACTATCATTTAGTCTTTCCTAATTGCTAACACTCACGTAATACTTGTGGTTACCGAGTTTTAACCGGACACAGAGAAAGATAGGGGCTTATCGTTTCGCCTCCCAACCTTTTACCTCAAGGGTAATGTCAACAATAATAGCTCATGCTAACCTACATCCAATAAGATATATATATCAGGATCTTTCCATCATCCTGTGCTTGCCAAAAGATAAAATGTAAAAAAAGGAAAGGTGAAGATCACCATGACTCTTGCATAAGGTAGAAAATAATAAAAGATAGGCCCTTCGCAGAGGGATGCAGAGGTTGCCATGCGCTTTCGGAGTTGGATGCACAAAATCTTAATGCAAAAGAACGCCACTTTATATTGCCACTTGTGATATGAACCTTTATTATGCAGTTCGTCGCTTTTATTTCTTCCACATCATAAGATCGTATAAAGCTTATTTCCTCCACACCAATCAATCATACATATCTAGAGAGCAATTTTTATTGCTTGCACCGATGACAACTTACTTGAAGGATCTTACTCAATCCATAGGTAGATATGGTGGACTCTCATGGCAAAACTGGTTTAAGGGTTTGTGGAAGCACAAGTAGTATCTCTACTTGGTGCAAAGAATTTGGCTAGCATGAGGGGGAAAGGCAAGCTCAACATGTTGGATGATTCATGACAATATACTTTATCTCAGATATAAGAAAACATAACCCATTACGTTGTCTTCCTTGTCCAACATCAACTCTTTAACATGTCATATTTTAATGAGTGCTCCCAATCATAAAAGGTGTCCAAGATAGTATATTTATATATGAAACCTCTTTTCTTTATTACTTCCTATTAATTGCAACGATGACCAAAGCTATGTTTGTCAACTCTCAACAACTTTTAATCATGATACTCTTTCTATGTGAAGTCATTACTCTCCATAAGATCAATATGATCTCTTTGTTTCTTTTTATTCCTTTTCTTTTCTTTTATTCCCTCAAGATCATAGCAAGATAATCAAGCCCTTGACTCACCACTAATATTTATTATATAGCTCACGGACTCGATTACATAGAGAGATCATAAAGCAAAACTCAAAACTAGATCATACCAAAACTTTTATTCTACTAGATCAAGATACTACTAATAGGATCAAACTAAGAAAAACGGTAAAGAAAGAGATGTGATGGTGATACGATACCGGGGCACCTACCCCAAGCTTGGCAGTTGCCAAGGGGAGTTCCCATACCCATGTGATTATGTCTCCTTCTTCGGAGGTGGTGATGATGGAGGTGATGATGGGTAGTCGCACATCGAGCGTAAGAGATCCCCCAACTTGCGGATAATGCCCTTGAGTGCAACGATATGCTCCTTCAACAAAATATTTTCACGTGTGAGATACTTGTTTTGTATACGAGCTAACTCAATCATTTTGAAAGCTTCGATCTCGGTTGGAGTAAGAAGATTGTGATCAAGTTGAAGGATGTCTTCTGTTGCCGGAACTTGGTCCTCCGTGGCCTTCTTGATCCCTTCATCCTTGTTGATCTTCATGGGTTCTTCCCTCTTCAGTTCTATCTTCATTAGCCAAACATCGTTGTCACCATTGTTGGAGGAGGGGGACGACATGATGCCTGGCCTTGACAACCCTGACAGAAAACAGCTCGAAACAAGAACATAGGACAATTGCGTGATACGGTGGTCAAAACCTTCGGGAGATTATATAATTATTTTTTACCGACCAAAATACGTATCGTGCAAGAAAACAGAGTCCGGAGAGCACACATGTGGTGCCCACGAGGCAAGGGGGCGCGCCCTCCACCCTCGTGGAGCCCTCGTGTCTTTCCCAGACTACTTCTTATTTTTCTATTTTTCTAAATATTCCAAAATGGAGAAAAATTGCCTTTAGAACTGTTTTGGAGTCGGTTTACTTACTGTACCACATACCTATTCCTTTTCGGAGTCTGAAACGTTCCGAAAGTGTCCCTTATGTATTCCTCCAGGGTCACGGTTTCAATAACATTAGTTTCAACATTTATGGGATTACGTGAGATATAATGTTTGATTCTTTGACCGTTCACCACCTTTGGATTTGTGCCTTCGAAGTTGTTGATTTTTATGGCACCGGAACGATAGACCTCCTCGATAACGTAAGGGCCTTCCCATTTAGAGAGAAGTTTTCCTGCAAAAAATCTTAAAAGAGAGTTGTACAACAATACATAATCACCTACATTAAACTCACGCTTTTGTATCCTTATGCCATCTTTTGACTTTTTCTTTAAACAATTTGGCATTCTCGTAGGCTTGGGTTCTCCATTCATCAAGTGAGCTAATGTCAAATAACCTATTCTCACCGGCAAGTTTGAAATCATAGTTGAGCTCTTTAATAGCCCAATATGCCTTATGTTCTAGTTCTAGAGGTAAGTGACATGCTTTTCCATAAACCATTTTATACGGAGACATACCCATAGGATTTTTATATGCAGTTCTATAGGCCCATAATGCGTCATCAAATTTCTTGGACCAATTCTTTCTAGATCTATTAACAGTCTTTTGCAAAATTAATTTGATCTCTCTATTACTCAATTCTACTTGACCACTAGATTGTGGGTGATAAGGAGATGCAATTCTATGATTAACATCATACTTAGCAAGCATTTTACGAAAAGCACCATGAATAAAATGTGAACCACCATCAGTCATTAAATATCTAGGGACTCCGAACCTCGGAAAAATAACTTCTTTAAGCATCTTTTTTTTGAGCATCAGTACACACACAAGCGCTCATATACACGCACATACACTCAGCCCGAGGAACGCACACATGCACACCCTACCCCTATGAGCACCTCCGAGAGACTGAGCCGGCATATCATCTTGAGATTTACGAAGTCACCGTAGGCGCCTCGCCGTCGTGAGAACGTCTCCTCCCACCAAGCGCATTGCCGGAAATCCTGAAATAAATCCAGGAATAATGCGAGCACCAGGATTTGAACCCTGGTGGGTTGGGGATACCACTGTCCACCTAACCAACTCAACCACAGGTTGATTCGCCTTCTTTAAGCATCTTAATAGAGGTGTTATGATCAACACTACTAGTTGGAATAGCTTCTACCCACTTAGTAACGTAATCAACAACAACTAAAATATATGTGTATCCATTAGAGGCAGGAAAGGGTCCCATATAATCAAAGCCCCAAACATCAAATGGTTCAATAACAAGTGATAATTCATAGGCATTTCTTGATGTCTAATAATATTACCAATTCTTTGACATTCATCACAAGATAAGACAAACTTACGGGCATCCTTGAAGAGAGTAGGCCAATAAAAACCGGATTGCAATACCTTATGTGCAGTTCTATCTCCAGCGTGGTGTCCTCCATAAGCCTCGGAGTGACACTTGCGTAGGATCTGTTCATGTTCATGCTCAGGTACACAACGTCTAATAACACCATCTACTCCTTTATAAAGACGTGGGTCATCCCAAAAGTAATGTCTAAAATCATAGAAAAACTTTTTCTTTTCTTTGGTATGTGAAACTAGGTGGTATAAATTTAGCAACAATGTAATTAGCATAATCGGCATACCATGGAGCAAAGACGAGAAGCATTTATGACATTTAATTGTTCATCAGGAAAGCTATCATCAATAGGTAGTGGGTCATCAAGAACATTTTCTAACCTAGACAAGTTGTCTGCAACGGGGTTCCCAACTCCCTTTCTATCAATAATATGCAAATCAAATTCTTGTAGCAAGAGAACCCATCTGATAAGTCTAGGTTTAGCATCTTTCTTTTCCATACGATATTTAATAGCAGCATGATCCGTGTGAATAGTTACTTTAGAATCTACAATATAAGGTCTGAACTTATCACAAGCAAATACAACTGCTAAGAATTCCTTTTCAGTAGTAGCATAATTTCTCTGAGCATTGTCTAGAGTTTTACTAGCATATTGAATAACCTTTAATTTCTTAACACCTACAACATAATCACTTAGCATCATACATAATTTTAAAGGGTAAACTCCAATCAGGTGGCTGAACAATAGGTGCAGAAATCAATGCTTTCTTAAGTATTTCAAATGCTTCTACACAATCATCATCAAAGAAAAATGGTATATCTTTTGTAATAAATTAGCCAGAGGCTGAGAAATTTTTGAGAAGTCCTTAATGAACCTCCTATAAAATCCGGCGTGACCAAGGAAACTTCTTATACCTTTTATGCCCTTGGGACATGGCATCTTCTCAATAGCATCAACTTTAGCTTTATCAACTTCAATACCTCTTTCAGAAACTTTATGCCCCAAGACAATACCTTCATTGACCATAAAGTGGCACTTTTCCCAATTCAAGACAAGATTAGTTTCTTCACATCTCTGCAAAACTCGATCAAGGTTGCTTAAGCAATCATCAAAAGAAGATCCATAGACGGAGAAGTCGTCCATGAAAACCTCACATATCTTTTCACAGAAGTCAGAGAATATAGCCATCATGCATCTTTGAAAGGTAGCAGGTGCATTACATAAACCAAAAGGCATACGTCTATAAGCAAAAGTACTGAAAGGGCAAGTAAAAGTGGTCTTTGATTGATCATCGGATGACACAGGTATTTGAGAGAAACCAGAATAACCATCTAGAAAGCAAAAATGTGTATGTTTGGATAATCTTTCTAGCATTTGATTGATAAAAGGTAAGGGGTAATGATCCTTTTTAGTAGCTTTATTTAATTTGCGGAAATCAATTACCATCCTATAACCTGTAATAATTCTTTGCGGAATCAATTCATCTTTATCATTAGGAACGACAGTAATACCTCCCTTCTTAGGGACACAATGGACATGACTTACCCACTGACTATCAGCAACGAGATAAATAATACCTGCCTCAAGAAGCTTTAGTATTTCCTTTCTTACCACTTCTTTCATCTTAGGATTCAGCCATTACCGGTGATCACGAACTGGTTTGGCATCTTTCTCCAAATTTATTTTGTGTTGACATAGAGTGGGACTAATGCCCTTAAGATCATCAAGAGTATATCCAATAGCAGCGCGGTGCTTCTTCAGAGTTTTTAATAATCTCTCTTCTTCATGCTCTGAAAGTTAGCACTAATAATAACAGGTATATCTTTTTCTCATCAAGATAAGCATATTTAAGAGTATCAGGTAACGGTTTGAGCTCAAACACGGGATCACCCTTGGGTGGAGGAGGATCCCCTAGAATTTCAACAGGCAAATTGTGTTTCAGGATGGGTTCCTGTTTGAAGAATACTTCATCTATTTCCCTTCTCTCATTCATAAGCATATCATTTTCATGGTATAGCAAAAGTTGTTCTAAAGGATCACTAGGAGGTACGGCAATAGAAGCAAGACCAATAATTTCATCTTTACTAGGCAATTCCTCTTCACGGTGTTGTCTACGAAATTTAGAGAAATTAAACTCATGAGACATATCACCCAAGCCAATAGTAACGACATCCTTTTCGCAGTCTATTCTAGCATTAACTGTGTTCAAGAAGGGTCTACCAAATATAATGGGGCAAAAGCTATCTTGTGGGGAACCAAGAACAAGAAAATCAGCAGGATATTTAGTTTTCCCACACAGGACTTCAACATCTCTAACAATTCCCATTGGTGAAATAGTATCTCTATTGGCAAGTTTAATTGTGACATCAATATCTTGTATCTCAGTAGGTGCAATATTATGCATAATTTCTTTGTATAAGTCAAAAGGTATTGCACTAGCACTAGCACCCATATCACATAAGCCATGATAACAATGATCTCCTATTTTAACAGAAATAACAGGCATGCCTACCACAGGTCTATGTTTATCTTTAGCACAAGGTTTGGCAATTCTAGTAGTTTCATCGCGGAACTGAATAACATGCCCATCAATATTATCAGACAAGAGATCTTTAACAATAGCAATATTAGGTTCAACTTTAACTTGCTCAGGAGGTGTATAAGTTCTAATATTGCTTTTACGAACCACAATTGAAGCTTTAGCATGATCCTTTATCCTAACAGGAAAAGGTGGTTTCTCAACATAAGCAGTTGGAACAATAGGATCATTATAAGTGATAGTCTTTTCTTCAACTTTAATGGGTGCAACTAATTTTACTTATATGGGATGATGATATTTAAACCACTTCTCCTTAGGGAGATCAACATGAGCAACAAAAGATTCATAGAAAGAAGCTACATCTCAGAGTCAAGTCCATATTTAGTTCTAAATTTATGGAAAACATCGGTATCCATAAAAGATTTAACACAATCAAACTTAGGTGTCATACCCGACTTCTTACCTTCGTCGAGGTCCCAATCTTCAGAGTTGTGTTTAATTCTTTCCAATAAATCCCATTTGAATTCAATAGTCTTCATCATAAAAGAGCCCGCACAAGAAGTATCGAGCATGGTGCGATTGTTATCAGAAAGCCGAGCATAATTTTTTTGAATAATTATTTCTCTTGGGAGCTCATGATTGTGGCATGAATACAACATTGATTTAAGCCTCCGCCAAGCTTGAGCGATGCTTTCTCCTTCGCGAGGCCAAAAATTATATATATAATTGCGATCACGATGAACAAGACGCATAGGATAAAACTTCTGATGAAATTCCAATTTCAATCGTTTGTAGTTCCATGATCCCATATCATCACATAGCCTATACCATTTCAATGCATCTCCCTTCAAAGATAAAGGGAAGACCTTCTTCTTAATAAAATCACCGGGCACACCTGCAAGCTTAAATAATCCACAAACTTCATCCACATATATTAAGTGTTCATCAGGATGCATTGTTCCATCTCCTGCAAAGGGATTAGCTAGCAGTTTTCTATCATACCGAAGGAATTTCAAAGTAAACATTTTCATTTTCAGTAGGTTCAGTAGGTTGAGCAGCAACTCTTTGCTCTACTGGTTGGGGTGAAGATAACCCGAACAAGCCCCTCAAAGGATTACTTTCCATAGTAACAAGTGACAGTAAATTTCAGCACACTATATAAATTTTTCCTTACCAAATTCCACCTACCGAAGGCGCTTCACTCCCGAGACGGCGCCAGAAAAGAGTCTCGATGACCCACAAGTATAGGGGATCTATCGTAGTCCTTTTGATAAGTAAGAGTGTCAAACCCAATGAGGAGCAGAAGGAAATGATAAGCGGTTTTCAGCAAGGTATTCTCTGCAAGCACTGAAATAATAGGTAACATATAGTTTTGTGATAAGATAATTGGTAACGAGCAACAAGTGACAAAAGTAAATAAAGTGCAGCAAGGTGGCCCAATCCTTTTTGTAGCAAAGGACAAGCCTAGACAAACTCTTATATAGAGAAAAACGCTCCCGAGGGCACATGGGAATTATCGTCAAGCTAGTTTTCATCACGTTCATATGATTCGCGTTTGGTACTTTGATAATTTGATATGTGGGTGGACCGGTGCTTGGGTGCTGTCCGTACTTGGACAAGAATCCCACTTATGATTAACCCCTATTGCAAGCATCCGCAACTACAAAAGAAGTATTAAGGTAAACCTAACCATAGCATGAAACAAGTGGATCCAAATCAGCCCCTTACTGTAACGCCCTCGATGCGGCTATATCTCCCACGTGTCGAAGCACGACTTAGAGGCATAACCGCGTTGAAAGCAATGTCGCAAGTGAGGTAATCTTCACACAACCCATGTAATACATAAAGGAAAGAGATACATAGTTGGCTTACAGTCGCCACTTCACACAATACATAAATAAACATACATCATCCAGATTACACTCAAGGTCCGACTACGGAACCAAAATAAAAGAAGATACCCCAAATGCTAAACAGATCCCCGATCGTCCCAACTGGGCTCCACTCACGATCATCGGAAAAGACACATAGTAACGACCACGTTCCTCGTCGAACTCCCATTTGAGCTCGGTTGCGCCATCTGACCGCATCGTCGACACACCGCAACTGTTTTGGTAGAATCCGTGAGTCACGGGGACTCAGCAATCTCACACCCGCGAGATCAAGACTATTTAAGCTTATAGGAAGGACAGAGTTGTGAGGTGGAGCTGCAGCAAGCGACTAGCATATATGGTGGCTACACACGCAAAGAGAGCGAGAAGAGAAGCAAGGCACGGTCGTGAAGCTAGTAGCGATCAAGAAGTGATCATGAAACTACTTACGTCAAACATAACTCCAACACCGTGTTCACTTCCCGGACTCCGCCGAGAAGAGACCATCACGGCTACACACGCGGTTGATGTGTTTTAAATAAGGTCAACTTCGGGTTTTCTACAACCGACATTAACAAATTCCCATCGCCTCATAACCAGCACGGCTTTGAAAGATAATACCTGCAGGGTGTCCCAACTTAGCCCATAATAAGCTCTCACGGTCAACGAAGGATATTCCTTCTACCGAAGACCCGATCGATCTCGGAATCCCGGACTACAAGACATTTCGACGAATAAAACAAGACCGGCAAGACCACCCGACCGGCCGACAAATCCCGATAGGAGCTGCACATATCTCGTTCTCGTGGCACGCCGGATAAGCGAAGCGTCTGGTACCAACGTGACCCAAGTTGCCAAGGGACGGTCCATACGGTGCTCTAGTTTGGACCAACACTGAGGAGCACCGCCCGGGGGGTAAATAAAGATGACCCTCGGGCTCGCGAAAACCCGGGGAAAAAAGGCTTAGGTGGCAAATGGTAAAACCAATGTTGGGCCTTCTTTGGAGGAGTCTTATTCAAAGCGAACTGTCAAAGGGGTCCCATAAATCACCCAACCGTGTAAGGAACGCGAAATCAAGGAACATAACACCGGTATGACGGAAACTAAGGTGGCAAGAGTGGAACAAAACACCAGGCATAAGGCCGAGCCTTCCACCCTTTACCAAGTATATAGATGCATTAATTATAGCAGATATATTGTGATATCCTCAACAAGTAAACATGTTCCAACAAGGAACAACATCTCCATGTTCCAACAAGGAACAAACTTCATCTTCACCTGCAACTAGCAACGCTATAAGAGGGGCTGAGCAAAGCGGTAACATAGCCAATCAACGGTTTGCTAGGAAAGGATGGTTAGGGGCTTGACATGGCAAAATGGGTGGCATGATATAGCAAGTGATAGGCATCGTAGCATAGGCATAGCAAAAGAGCGAGCATCTAGCAAGCAAAGACAGAAGTGATTTCGAGGGTATGGTCATCTTGCTGCAAAGTTCTCGAGTTGTCGAAAGCTTGATCCTCGTAAGCGTTCTCAACAGGTTCCTCGTTCACGTACTCGTCTCCCAGCTCTACCCAAAGCAAGAACACAAACAAAGGAACCACAATAAATCACGGTGCAATGCACAAGCAACATGATGCAATACATGGCATGATATGCGAGATGTGATATGCAATGCATATGCGTGCTCCGGAAGGAAAATGATGAACCAGGCATCAACTTGGCAAACCAAGTATGCTGTTGGAAAGGTGAGATGATTTCGGTTGAAATCGATATAAAGATCACCGGAATCGGATGCACGGTTTGCAAATGACAAGCAAAACAAGAATGGCACAAATCTGCCATTAACAGCATGATGCCACATAGCAAGCAACAAGAAATTAAGCTAATGCACCCAAACATACCAGAAAAGCATATGGAAGTGATCTACTCAAGATGCTTGAAAAAAGATGAACACTGAGCTACGGCTAAATCACAATATAACAGGTCCAAACAAGCATGGAAAAAGTGCAAAACATATCAGCTTCACAGACTGAAAATACTGAACATGGCAGAATCAGCATCAGGAAGCAATGTTCAGAGCAAGCAAACAACATGCTATAGGAACTTATAATAGCAAAACAAGGCATGGAATGAATATACTCAAAGCATAGAACAAAAGTCCCTTACTGACCATGAGCCAAAAGGGATCAGAAAATATAATAACACCCATGTCAAAATAGCAAGTTTCGTTAACAGATTCAGCAATAGGGCATGACAAAAACAGATAACAAGTAGGCATGTTTAAGAGCTCGATGCACTCACTACAGAGCATTTCATGATCAACTAAGCATACATCCATAAAGAAGACATGGCATAGAAGCTACACATGGCAAGAACAACATCATAGCATACACGGATCAACTACAAAAACATTGGCAAAATTGAATAGCATGTAAACAATCTGCCAGGAAACATTTTATAGCAAAAGTAGAGCTCGATTGACTCAAGCTATGGCACTCCATAATTGAAAACAAGGGCATGGATGGATAGAGAATAACCATATGTTCAAAATATCCTTACTGAAGTATCTCAAAATATGCATGGATCTCTCGGTAGCATCAAGTTAACATGGCATAAAAATATCAGCAAAACAGGGGCTGAAATCAGCAACATCATGAAGCCTATTTTGCATGCTTGTGGTAGTCGCCACAGAGATCACAAAAATACATGACATACACCCCTGTAAAGATGGCATGTCATATTACAAAACACATGTAGGGCTCAAGTTCATAGAACGCACACATCAATCATGGCAAAAATGACAAAAGTGCATGTTCTGTTAAGAAACAGAAACTAACATCACATAGCCCTCTTACAACAGCATTTCGGGCATCAAGATGAGCTCAAATGAAAATGATGCAATGAGAATAAATGGTCTACTCTTCGAGGCGAACAATACGGTATGATATACACCCAAAACGGAGCCACGGGTGCAAAGTTATGGCATGATGAAATTGCAACAAATTACTGACAGAAAATGACTTGGATGAATCGGGGGGAGAAGTCAACCGAGATGATTTGGATCTGAGATCCGGGGCGCGCGGGTCGAGGTGAGGCCGGCGGCTCGTCGGAGCGGGCGCCGAGGAGGAGCCGTGGGCGGCGACCGTGACGGGTCGGCGGAGGCGGCGGCGAGGCGCGGGCCGAGGCGGAAAGGCGCTGCATGAGGCCGAGGTGGCTGGCGGGCGACCGCGACGGGTCGGGCGCTGGCCGCTGCGGCGGCGATGCGCTGGGCGGTGAGCGGGCGGGCGCTGGTCCAGGGTTTCCCCGCTGCTGGCGGCGGCGGCGGCTACGCGCGTGGCGCGCCATGGTTGGCCGGATGGCGGCGGGCGGACGTGTCCGGCCCGGTGGATGCGTCCGGCGGCGCGGAGAGGAGCGGGGCTAGGGTTAGGGTAGGAATTGATCCGAGATTTCGGGGGAGGGGGTGTTTTTATAGGTAGAAGGAGCTAGGAAGCTCCAAATGGAGTGTAGTTTTCGTCCACACGATCGTGATCGAACGGCGATGGACATGGAAGTGACTTAGATGGGTTATTGGGCTGTTTTGAAAGGGTGTTGGGCTGCAACTTAAAAGAGGCCTTTGTGAGAGTGCGGTTAACCGTTGGAGTACCAAACGAGCTCCAAATGACCCGAAACTTGACAGGCGGTCTACCGGTGGTGTACCAAGGCCACTTGACAAACCTCGGTCCATTCCGAGAAAGTTTAGTAACCGCTCACGGAGAAATGTAAAACGGGACGCCGGGGAACATAGGAGTGCCGGATTGCAAAACGGACAACGGGGAAAATGCTCGGATGCATGAGACGAACACGTATGCAAATAAGATGCACATGATGACATGATATGAGATGCATGACATAAACAAAATGCAAAACAAAAGACAAAACCCAACCACGGAGGGAATATCATATCACAATGCCGAAAATGGCTAGAGTTGGAGATACAAATATGGAAAGTTACATCCGGGGTGTTACACTTACGAAGCAACGCATAAACTAGGGTTTAAGCTTCTGTCACTCTAGCAACCCATCATCTACTTATTACTTCCCAATGCCTTCCTTTAGGCCCAAATAATGGTGGAGTGTCATGTAGTCGATGTTCACATAACACCACTAGAGGATAGACAACATACATCTCATCACAATATCGAACGAATACCAAATTCACATGACTACTAATAGCAGGACTTCTCCCATGTCCTCAGGAACAAACGTAACTACTCACAAAGCATATTCATGTTCATAATCAGAGGAGTATTAATATGCATATAGGATCTGAACATATGATTTTCCACCAAATAAACCAACTAGCATCAACTACAAGGAGTAATCAACACTACTAGCAACCTAGAGGTACCAATCCCAGACTATGAGACAAGAATTGGATACAAGAGATGAACTAGGGTTTGAGAGGAGATGGTGCCGGTGAAGATGTTGATGGAGATTGCCCTCTCCCGATGAGAGGAGCGTTGGTGATGACGATGGTGATGATTTCCCCCTCCGGGAGTGTCCCCGGCGAGCAGCTCTGCCGGAGCCCTAGATTGGTTTCGCCAAGGTTCCGCCTCGTGGCGTGAGTCTCGTCCCCAAAGCTTGCCTATGATTTTCTTGGACGAAAGACTTCATATAGCGTAAGATGGGCACCGGAGGGCCAGCAGGGGCCCACGAGGCGGGGCGCGCCCCCACCCTCATGGACAGTGGAGGCCCCCACGGCGTGGATTCTTCTTCCGATATTTTTATTATTTCCAAAAATAACTTTCGTGGAGTTTCAAGACTTTTGGAGTTGTGCGGAATAGGTCTCTAATATTTGCTCCTTTTCCAAATTCGAATTCCAAATTGCCGCATTCTCCTCCTTATGTAAACCTTGTAAAATAAGAGAGAATAGGCATAAGTATTGTGACATAATGTGTAATAACAGCCCACAATGCAATAAATATCGATATAAAAGCATGATGCAAAATGGACGTATCAAGGACACTATGACTGGGCCAAGGGGGTAAGGTCCACGAGGCTTGAGGTTAGTACATAAGGGTTTTTTGCAGAGGAAAGGGCCAGACGCCTGGGTCCCGACGGGTGGTCCTAGGCTTGATGTCGAGGTCCATGGCATTTCCGAGAATGCTAGGAGCCTTGGCTTGTGGTGCTGGAATCCAAGGAGGACTCTTCCTTGTGATCCAAACCGACTTTGGGGAGGCCCCCTCCCCAAGTTGCGGCCCCAGGACTCAACTTATAAATAGAGGGGCAGGGGCAGCCCCTAGAACATAAGTTTTGGAGCATCCTCTATGATGGAGAGCATCCTATGGACATCACCATGTCAAGAGTCCATTTGGTAAGTGACACGTGCGACGTCTACTTCATGCATACCAAGGTGAATCCTTTCCTTTACACGTGTCCACTTGTACCCTTCGAGGATGGTATACTACTTGATATTCCTTCCATGTGCATTCATATGTATTGTCGAAGCTTCACACATAGCGAGGTGGAGTTCATGCAGAAGAGTACAACTACACCATCAAAGAGGGAAGCTTGGAAGTGGAGAACGAACCATAAGAAGAAGGCGAGGTTCCACGTATGTCGACGGGTGTCCACGAGGCCGACAGCAAGCTTCAGGATACCCCGTGCGCACGGGCCCCCGGACCCCGTGCACATGGGACCCCCGTGCCCACGGTACAAGCCTGTGCGCACGGGCTACTGCGTCAGGTCGCTGGATACCCCGTGCGCACGGGCTCCACTTACCCCTTGCGCACGCCCCCTGTATGTTGTTGCGGGCTTTGCCCATGTAATCCCCATTTCATCCTCCCTACCCCTTTATGCCTTGGACCTATATATATACTCCTCTCCCTCCTCCATTTAGACTTAGCTAAGAATAGATCTAGACATTAGAGCTTATCTCATGTACCTCCCCTTGTGGGATTCCTCTTGAGAGAGAGAGAGAGAGACACTCCATTGGAGTTCAAGGCCTCCTTTGGAGAAGATCCCTAGGGATTCAAGACCTCCCTGTGGGAAGGATCTATCTAGATCATCAAGCCCTCATCTCCTTCATAGGATTTGGGATGAACTCTATCATGTATCTTATTTCCCTTTGATTGTTCTTGTACCTCGTGAATCTTGTGTGTTTGTTTGTCTAATGGATGTGTGATTGAACTTGTTCTTGAGTGTTCCTCTTGTGATTTCCCCTCTTGTTCTCCGTGTTCTCCGCATTCTTCATGGACCCCCCTCCAATTCGTGAAAGATCTCCACTTAGGGTCTCCACCCTACAACATCTTGGTATCTAGAGCCACATTGATCACGAAATTGGAGCCCCCTCCTTTGTTTCTAGCCTAATTTTGCTTGTTCTTGCCCAATTTCGAAAATTCCCCACAAAAAGAGCCATACCAAATTTTTTGTGATTTGATGTTTCTTGTGAGTTTTTGTTGATTTCAATCCATGGATATGGTGTTTAGCAAGTAGATCCACCCCCTATTGCGTCCCCATACCCCAATTTTTCTTCCACTCCTTCAATTTTGACTTTGAAATCGTGAAATTTCTGCCTACCCCGTGTCCACGGGCTCCCAACCCCATGCCCACGAGCCCCGGCGAACTCCCAGGAGACCCCGTGCCCCACGGCCCATGTATTGTGCGCACGGGACCCTGTGTCCACAGGCCTTGGATCCCGTGCGCACGCCCCCCTTACAAGATAGCAACACCGCTTCACGTTTCCGGTCATATCTCCCACTTCCGAACTCTGATTTGGGTGTTCTTTGGCTCATTGAAAAGCTAGTGACGTGCCTGCTGCTCATCTTGGTATTACCACCATTTTACTCCATAAAATTTTGTCCATTTTTGCATCTTTTGCGTAGGCCTTCCTCCATAACTTCCGGACCACCGCATAGAACTTCTGCAAACTAACCCATTTTGGTTCTTATGGTATTTGTGGTTGTTTGAGTTGTGATTTGAGTCTCCTAAGATGTTTCGGCTACTTGATGAGGACATCAATACCATTGTTATAACCACAACCTCTACTGTTACATATAATGGACCAGTTACTAGAGCTCGCGCACGCCAATTAAATTACCAGGTACTTTCGTTTCTTGGTAATGATTCTAATATTCATGAGAATATGATGCTGCCTAAATTGGATACATTTGTTTTGCTTACAAATGAAGGGCCTAGCTTGGAGAAGGATGAACATTGGATCAAGAACAAGCATGTAGTTGATGGCATGCGCAAGGGGAACAAGAACGGAGTTACAAGTGATGATTTCAGGACTTTGAAGCCACCATAAGGAGTGAATGAAGCCTTGGACGAAATATACAAGATGCCACTTCATAAATTTCGTCCAGAGGCTATTCTAGGTGCTGCGTCACCTTATTATTGGGCCAGGCCCATGTAATTTTGAAATACATAAGTATAGGCTGTTTTTAGAGTCCGTATGTGTGGGAAAACAAGAGATAGGGTTGGTTTCGGACCCCTTCCCCAAGGGCCACGAAATTCCCCCCTCTTCCTCCATATATACAGCCCTTAGGGCACCGTTTAGACTTTGGGGTTTTGTTTAGATCAAAAGTTCGCCATAGCTGCAACTTCGCGTACTTCGTTTGTGTTCAACGACCAGACCAAGGCGTCACAGAACCCCACCTTCATTAATAAAGCTTTCCTCTTTTATTCGCAATATCCAGATTGCAATCTCAGTTTCTTGCTTGTTCTTCATTTGCTTGCAGGAAATAGACCCTCGTGGTCAGGTTGATCATGCTCCGGCGTGGTCAATAACCCCTCGGAAGTTGGTTTAGCGATTGCTAAGGCGCGACGTCTTCACACGTTCGTAGTCGGATCGTCAAAGTAGACTCTCACAGAAAACGATTGATATCTCATCGAAGATCGGGACACCCCCGGCTCTATCAAGTGGTATCAGATTTTCAGGTTGCTCGGTGAGATTTTACAGTTTTTCATAGTTTAGATCGAGTCTGTTTTCATACATACAGTCCACGAAAAAGCCAAAAACAATTCGGGTTAGTTCATCCTATCCGAACCAATCTGAGCCTTTGCATAATCTTTTCTGTATTTGCTTTGTTGAATTTGCGGTTGCATCATCGTGTCAAGTTGCTGGTCTTAGCGTCTAGTACTTTAGAGTTTCGAAGTTACATTCACGAGGTTGTCACGTCGCCGCTGCCATATATCACCACCGCATCATCATCATCACCGCTGCCATATACCACCATCGTCATCACCGCTGCCATAGACCACCATCGTCATCGCCGCTACCATATACCACATATCCATCGCCATCACGCTAATCTGAGTCCACCTCCATCACAGATTCGCCACCAGTCCGTGTTCCATCGCCCTGCAAATATCCGCCACCAGTCCGAGTTTCCACCAGATTCATCTTCGCCACGAGTCCTAGTCCGAGTCCAGTAATTGTTGCTTTGTTCTCGATTTCCAGATCACGCGATACTCCGAGTCGTGATAGAGTAGGATTCCCCAACATCCGAGCCATTCGCAGAAGAAAAATAGTTCCAGTTTCAAAAAAAAAACTAAGTCTGGAAATTCTGGCTAGGCAGTTTTTACACCATTTGTAGACTTTTTCGAAAAAATTTTGTTGCGGAGGAAAAAAAAAGAGGAAAAAAAGTGCAAAAAAAAGCAGAAAAAAGAGAAAAAAAATTCAGAGTGTGCTCCACCCTTGTTTACGTGCAGCGCCGTGATTTTGTTAGTGTTCTAGGCTCGCGTCTCTAGCACGGTCTAGCCTAGGACTAGCATAGTAGCGTCGTTGAGCGTTTATTCAACTTTGCATCTCTGAATTGATTATTGCTGACCCTTTTTGCTACCATATTAAAAGCCTTCCCAGCTCCACATACATCTACATCGTGCGTTTGACTCTCCCTGGTAATGGCTGTAACATCCCAAATTTTCAATTTGGAATGTTATACTAATAGATCATCATTGGATATCATATTTAATGCATTTTGCTTTCGGTCCTAGAAATTCTACGCAACTCAAGGACCCACGGAGAGAGTTGGGGATTTCGATATTTTCATATTTGAGTTTTCTCAAATTTTGGAAGTAGGATCATTTGATTTTATTTATTTTATCTTCAATTATTTCAATTATATAAATATGAGAGAGGGAATAAAATGACTTTCCCAAAAAAAAGAAATATTGAGGATTTAATTAAAAAATCAAATAAGATTTTATTTTTTGGATTTTTCTCGCTATTTTATTTGAATTTAGGAAAAATGCGTGTTTTCCAAAAATTGCATTTAGGCCCAAATAAATGTTCATCTAAACCGGCTTGATTTTAGAAGCCGGGGAAATTTATTTCGGAAATTTTGGAGTCCGTTTAGTATTTCTTTCGTTTGTTTTTCTGCGCGATATTTATTTAAAAAAAACTGGAACCGACTACGGGCCGTAACCGGCCAGGACTCCGCCTGGCCGGGTCTTTATATAGCGCGCCCCGGGCCCCGCCCCAGCCCAAACCGCCGCCGCCAGCCCAACCCGCCGCCGCCCGTCGCCGCCGCCATGCCCGTCGCCGCCGACCGCCGCCGCTCCGCCGGACCACGCGCCGTCGCTGCCGACCACCGCCGCCCCCGCTGGAGCCGCCGCCACCGCCGACCCGCACCCCGAGGTTGACCTCGCCGCCGCCGTTTTTTTAGAAAAACCGTTCGGTTTTTCCGTCGGTTTTTTTAGATTCCGTTTTTGTAACGCCCCGGATTCGATGCGCCAGGTGTCTTCCAGTTATCCGCCGTCGTTGCCATGTCATTTGCTTGCGTGTTGCACTTTGCCATGTCATCATCTGCATTTTTATCATGTCATCATGTGCATCGCATTTGCATACGTGTCCGTTTCATGCATCCGAGCATTTTCCCCGTTGTCCGTTTTGCAATCCGGCACTCCTATGTCTCCCGGCGCCCCCTTTTACCTCTTTTCATGTGCGGGTGTTAAACGGTCTCGGAATGGACCGAGGTTTGTCAAGCGGCCTTGGTATACCACCAGTGAACCGCTGTCAAGTTTCGGGTCATTTGGAGGTCGTTTGGTACTCAACGGTTAACCGGTAACCGCATAAAGCCTCCTTCTCTTTGCAGCCCAACACCCCTTTCAAAGTGGCCCAAAACCCAGCAAACTCCCCTCCATGCTCTCGGTCGTTCGATCACGATCGTGTGGGCGAAAACCGCGCTCCATTTGGACTCTCCTAGCTCCCTCTACCTATAAATATGCCCTCTCCCCCGAAATTCGCGGATGAATTCTTCCCCCGAAACCCTAGAAATTCCCCTCGCGCCGCCGGACACCTTCTCCTCCACCGACGGACATGTCCGCCCCATCCGCCCTTGTGACCAGTTGGAGCCGCCACGTGGCGGCCTCCTCCAGCAGCCCCATGAGCCCATGCCCCCACGCCCGTCCGTCCGTCCGCCCACTTCCTTTGCCAAAACCGACCGAGTTCCGCCAGCGGGCCTCGCCGCCTCCCGCCCAGCCGTCTTGCGCCACCGCCCGGCCCGCCCTCTCCGCCGCCCGTCCGGCACCTCCGGCCGCGCCCGGCCCGCCGCGCCTCCCTCCGCCTCGCCGCTCGTCCCGCGCCGGCCGGCTCCCCGAGCTCCGCCGCTGGCGCCCCCTCGCCGGAGCTCCCCCTCCGACCTCGCCGGACCTCACCCGCACCCGGATCCACCTCGCCGGACCCGATTCACTCCGCGTTGACTTTTTCCCCGAGGTTAAAAATCTGCTAAGTCCTGTATTTTTTTGTCATCATCATGCCATAACTCTCTGCACATTGCTCCGTTTCGTGCATGTAATATGTCAAAGTGTTCGCCTCAAAGAGTAGATCATTTCGTCTCATTGCATCATTTTAATTGGAGCTCATCTTGATGCCCTAAATTCTGTTAGAAGAGGGCTATGTGATGTTAGTTTCTGTTTCTTAACAGAACATGCACTTTTGTCATTTTTGCCATGATTGATGTGTGCATCCTATGATCTTGAGCCCTACATGTGTTTTGTAATATGCCATGCCTACTTATTGTTGTTCCTGCCATGTATGAATCTGTAATATAACTTGCCATGTTTACATGGGTGCCATCATATTTTCTGATCCTTTTTGGCTTATGGTCAGTAAGGGACTTTTGTTCTATGCAATTAGTAGATTCATGCCATGCCTTTTTTCTCCATGATAAGTTCCTGTAGCATGTTGTTTGATAGCTCTAAACATTGCAACCTGATGTTATTTCTGCTAATGACTGAAACTGTTATTATTTGCAATATTGCCATGTCATTTTGAGCATGTTCTAGTGATTTCTGGATATAGCTCAGTGTTCATGTTTTGTCATGCTTTACCTATACATCATGCCCATGCCTTTTGTTATTATGTTAAGGTTCTGTAGCATGTTGTCTTGATGCTTGCAATATGCCTAGTTGCTGTTTTGGACAGCTTGTCCTTTAAACTTGTATAGAGTGTATGTGTTGAACCGTTGCTCCGTTTTGAGTGCGCTCTATATGAAACTTGCTTGATTTTGCATGTAGCTTCATATTATCATGTTGCATCCTTGTTTTGGGAGTGTTTGCTCGATGTTTGCATGCATTTTACATCAATGCCATGCTTAACTTGTTCTGCTCATATCTTCTAGGCCGTAGCTCCGAATTAAATGAACTTTATATGTAACTTGACTAGAATTTCGTGTAGATCATCGTGATGCATCTTAACTTGCTGTTTAACCACTTGAACATAAGGTTTATTCAGATCTGGACCAATTTCGAAATTTGCATATGAGGACTTACCGGAATTGTCATATGTTGTTTCCGGCCTCATTTAAACTTGCTCTGATGTGTTGCTCTTGTTTGCATCATCTCTTGCCATGAGTAGCTTCATCTAGATTTGTCATGCATCATGCTTGTTGTGCATCATGTCTTGTTCATGTGTGGTGTGTTTACCATGTTGTGTGCTTCTTCTTGTTAGTTCCTGTTTCGTTGCGATCGTGAGGATTCGTTCGTCTACGCTTGGTTCGGCTTCATCCGTTCGTCTTCTTCATGGATTCGTTCTTCTTCCTTGCGGGATTTCAGGCAAGATGACCGCTACCCTGGATCTCACTACTATCATTGCTATGCTAGTTGCTTCGTTCTTCGCTATGCTTTGCGCTACCTATCACTTGTTGCTCAAGCCTACCAAATTGCCATGTCGACCTCTAACCCTTGTTACCCTTCCTAGCAAACCGTTGTTTGGCTATGTTACCGCTTTGCTCAGCCCTCTTATAGCGTTGTTAGTTGCAGGTGAAGATGAAGTTTGTTCCTTGTTGGAACATGGAGATGTTGTTCCTTGTTGGAACATGTTTACTTGTTGGGATATCACAATATACCTTATATTATTAATGCATCTATATACTTGGTAAAGGGTGGAAGGCTCGGCCTTATGCCTGGTGTTTTGTTCCACTCTTGCCGCCCTAGTTTCCATCATATCGGTATTATGTTCCCGGATTTTGCGTCCCTAAAGCTGTAGGGTGATTTATGGGACCCCCTTGACGATTCGCTTTGAATAAGACTCCTCCAAAGAAGGCCCAACATTGGTTTTACCATTTGCCTCACCTAGCCCTTTTCCCTTGGGTTTCGGAGCCCAAGGGTCATCTTTATTTTAGCCCCCGGGCGATTGCTTCTCTAAGTCTTGGCCTGAACCAGCTACTGCGGGGCCCCTCGAGCAACTCGAGGTCTGATTTTACTCGTAGCTAGTCTCATCCGGTGTTGCCACGAGAGCGAGATATGTGCAGCTCCTATCGGGATTGTCGGTGCATCGGGCGGCTTTCTTTGGTCTTGTTTTATTCTTTGTCGAAATGTCTTGTAGCCGGGATTCGAGACTGATCGGGTCTTCCGGGAGAAGGAATATCGCTTCGTTGATCACGAGAGCTTATCATGGGCTAAGTTGGGACACCCTGCAGGGTATAAACTTTCGAGAGCCGTGCATGCGGTTATGTGGCGGATGGGAATTTGTTGATATCCGGTTGTAGTAAACTTGAAGTAAACTCTTCTAAAATACACCAACCGTGTGCGTAATCGTGAGTGTCTCTTTTTCGGGTTGATCGAAGGAGAACACGGTTTTACAGGTTATGTTTGGCGTAAGTAGGAGTTCACGATCACTTCTTGATCATTACTAGTTGACGACCGTTCCTTTGTTTCTCTTCTCGCTCTCATTTTGCGTATGTTAGCCACCATATATGCTTAGTCATTGCAACCTCACCACTTTACCCTACCTTTCCCATTAAGCTTTGCTAGTCTTGATACCCATGGTAATGGGATTCTTTGAGTCCTCGTGGCTCACAGATTACTACACCACCGATTCTTGCAGGTACAGGTTATGCGATGATCATGGCCGAGAGCGATGTTTATTTTGTTGGAGTTCTTCATCCGCTTCTTCGATCGGGGATAGGTTCGGTCGGCAGCCTGGGCTAGCGAGGTGGATATTGTTTGAGTTTGTTTATGTTCCATCCGTAGTCGGATGTTGATCTTGTATATGATGTTGATGTATTCTTGTGGCATTTGTGCCTTATGTATGTATCCCCATCTTTATGTAATGTTGATGTAATGATATCCACCTTGCAAAAGCGTTTCAATATGCAGGTCTATCCTTGGTGGGACCGTCGAGTTCCTTTTGGATAGGGTCGCATATTGGGCGTGACAAGTTGGTATCAGAGCCTCGACCGACCCTAGGAGCCCCCTTGATTGATCGTGTAGTTTGGCCGTTGTTGAGTCTAGAAGAAAACTTATTTCTGAGTCTAGTTATATCGGAGAGTAGGTATTCTTTTTACTCCTCAGCCCCTTCATCGCTCTGGTAAGGAATCTTGACGTAGGTGTTTTGAATTACTTCTCTTCCCCTTCAAATTTTTTCTTTAGGATCACGTGGTTAGTTTTTCGATCGTTGTTCCTCAGCTCTTTGCATCCGGTGCATTTCTCGTCATGGCGATTCGACCCTCTTTGTTTTGCAAGTTTAATCCTCAGTTGTCTTATTTTCCCACCCGCCCACCCTTCTTCCTCTCGGAACCGGAGTCCGTAATTGAGTATCCTTCCTACTCGTGCGAAGTCTTTGCTTTCTTTCCTCAATGTTTTCAACTGGTGTTTTCTCTTCAAGATATTCGTCGATTCCCCCTTCCAGTTATCTTTGTTTTCCCGCCCTCCCACCCTTTTTCTTCCCGGAGCCTGAGTCTATTTTGACCATCAATTCCATTCGTGTGGAGCCTCTTCAGTCTTCCCTCAATTATTTTAACCGATGAATTATCGTCTCGTTCGTCATTCTTCATCCCTTTCTTTTTCCGGTGCACTCAATTCAAGTTTTTCGGTGTTGATCATATTCTTTCCTCGGCACAAATGTTTTCCCCTTGCTCGTTCGCCTCTCGCCAGTTTATCCTTCCGGAGTGCTCAAGTCATCTCAAGAGATTCATCTGTGTTCGAATTAATTCGAGGGTGTCACCTCATTCATATATTTCAATTGTTCCGGCGCATCATCTATCTGTTCAACAATCCTTTCCAACGGTGTTATCTCTTCAGTGGGCCCTAACCCACAGGTCTTTTCCCAGGATCTTACCTGACTCTTCTAATTCTCCCGGAGTTATTCCCAAATTCTTTTCAAGTGTGACGCAAGAATGAATTTCATCAGTCAGATGCCATCTCCAAGATCGCTTGCAAATTCTTTTCATCTCGGGTTCTACCTTTCCTCTTTTTCATTATTCCGGAGTTTCTCAACAATTTTGGTGGTGTTTCTAAATGCGTCATTTGAAGACCGAAGAAGAGTTCCTTCTAAATCTTGTCCATTCTCCCGGAGATTCATGGTGATAGCTCGATGTGATCCTATCTAATTGTTTCCAGTCTTGCAATTCTTTTCACCCATCCGGAGTATTTCAGGAGTTGCTTTTCTGTTCCGATTATCCGGAGGCCATCTTTTCGGAATATCTCTCCATTCTAAGTTTTTCAAAGTTGTTCTCCAATTATTCTATATCCGTGCCCCTTCGTTCATCTCAATATTCTTCCGGTGCTTCGTTCAAGTATTCTTCTGTCAGTTCGCGATCTCTTTGTTCTCTTGCATTTTAATTCCCTCAAGTATCTTCGTGCTTTTCTAATTCTTCCCGGTGATTCATTCTCTTTCATCAGTCATTTCCAAATCCTTACGGTGGTTCGTTCAAGAGTATTTTCCTTGTTTATCATATTAATCCATTCGTTCTTTTCGATCCTACCGGTGGTTCATGAAGACCTTCTCAAGTTTGCGATATGTCACTTCTCAATCCTTTTCAAGAAGAATTAGTAGTATGCAAATCCATTGCTTGTCATCAACTTAATTTGATGAAGGATAAGCATACAATAAATCTTATTCTTATTTCATCAAATTGATTAATCTTTTTCTTCGGAGTTTGTTCTTGAGGAATAAATTCTAGTCCCAAGTCTTTTCATCTTTTATTTTCCGGAGTTCAAATTTTCCTCGGACATTTCGTCGGAACATCCATCTAAATCATCGCAAGGCTTAATCTTATTCTTTTCATCCTTCATTTCTATCTCATCATCCTTTTGTTACCGGAGTTCTTCATGGTGGTTCTTCATGATTTAATTCATTCTTCAAGAGTTCATCAAGATTTTGTTGGTGGAGTTCAAGTATCTTTTCTTCTCATCTCGAAGTGTAATTAATTCTCCGTATTCTTTTGAAGTGGAGTTTTGCATTTCTTCGTTCTTCTAAGCTATCCAATCATTTCCGTTTGCGGTTGGTTATCACCTCATAATTTTGAGAGGTTATCCATAAGTCCACAACAAGCTTATTCTCTCGTTGTTGATTTTTTTTCAACAAATCCGTTCAATCCTTCCTTCTAAGTTATATTTTTCAATTCTTCCAATTCTTCTGGAGGCATTGTGTTGTTCATCTCGTCAAGTTTCATCCCATCTTGTGAAGTTCGTGTTCTATCCTTCCATTTTCAGCCGGACTGCTACCTAAATCCTTTCAGTCTTATTCGCTTCTTATCTCGTCCTATCCGGAATGCTTCATAGTCTATTTATTTGATTCCGTGAGCTTTTGATTCTCGTCATTATCGTCGTTCCTCCCTTCTTCTCAAGTGTTCTCGATTCTTTGCTTCTTCTCTTGAGTTCTTGTTTCACTTCATCCATTTTCCCTTCCGTCTCGGTCCTAAGATCTCGGGACGAGATCTCTTTTTAGTGGAGGAGTGTTGTAACGCCCCGGATTCGATGCGCCAGGTGTCTTCCAGTTATTCGCCGTCGTTGCCATGTCATTTGCTTGCGTGTTGCACTTTGCCATGTCATCATCTGCATTTTTATCATGTCATCATGTGCATCGCATTTGCATACGTGTTCGTTTCATGCATCCGAGCATTTTCCCGTTGTCCGCTTTTGCAATCCGCACTCCTATGTCTCCGGCGCCCCTTTTACCTCTTTTCATGTGCGGGTGTTAAACGGTCTCGGAATAGACCGAGGTTTGTCAAGCGGCCTTGATATACCACCGGTAGACCGCCTGTCAAGTTTCGGGTCATTTGGAGGTCGTTTGGTACTCCAACGGTTAACCGGGTAACCGCAAAAGCCTCCTTCTCTTTGCAGCCCAACACCCCTTTCAAAGTGGCCCAAAACCCAGCAAACTCCCCTCCATGCTCTCGGTCGTTCGATCACGATCGTGTGGGCGAAAACCGCGCTCCATTTGGACTCTCCTAGCTCCCTCTACCTATAAATATGCCCTCTCCCCCGAAATTCGCGGATGAATTCTCCCCCCGAAACCCTAGAAATTCCCCTCGCGCCGCCGGACACCTTCTCCTCCACCGACGGACATGTCCGCTCCATCCGCCGCCGCGCCCTAGCCAGTCCGGAGCACGCCGTGGCGGCGCCTCCATGAACCCGCGAGCCCAGCCCGGCCCCGCTTCCGTCCTGCCGCCCGTCCGTCCGCGCCCGCCTTCACTGCCAAAACCCGACCCGCGCCGCCGAAGCTCCGCCAGCGGGCTCGCGCCTCCCGCCGCCCGGCGTCTTGTACCGCCCGGCAACCGCCCTCTCGGCCGCCCGTCCCGGCTCCGGCCCGGCCGCGCCAGCCTCCTCCCTCGCCCGCCCGTCCGCGCCCGGCCTCCCGAGCTCCGCCGCAGCGCTCCCTCCCGGAGCTCCTCCTCCGACCTCGCCGGACCTCACCCGCACCCGGATCCACCTCGCCGGACCCGATTCACTCCGCGTTGACTTTTTCCCCGAGGTTAAAAATCTACAGTCCTGTATTTTTTTTGTCATCATCATGCCATATTCATCATGCCATAACTCTCTGCACATTGCTCCGTTTTGTGCGTGTAATATGTCAAAATGTTCGCCTCGAAGAGTAGATCCTTCTATATCATTGCATCATTTTCATTTGAGTTCATCTTGATGCCCTAAATTCTGTTAGAAAAGGGATATGTGATGTTAGTTTCTGATTCTTAATAGAACATGCACTTTTGTCATTTTTGCCATGATTGATGTGTGCATCCTATGATCTTGAGCCCTACATGTGTTTTGTAATATGCCATGCCATCTTTACAGGGGTGTATGCCATGTATTTTTGTGATCTCTGTGGTGACTAGCACAAGAATGCAAAATAGGCTTCATGATGTTGCTGATTTCAGCCCCAGTTTTGCTGATATTTTTATGCCATGTAAACTTGATGCTACCGAGAGATCCATGCTTATTTTGAGATACTTCAGTAAGGATGTTCTGAACATATGGTTATTATATATCCATCCATGCCCTTGTTTGCAATTATGGAGTGCCATAGCTTGAGTCAATCGAGCTCTACTTTTGCTATAAAATGTTTCCTAGCAGGTTGTTTACATGTTATTCAATTTTGCCAAGGTTGTTGTAGTTGATCCATGTATGCTATGATGTTGTACTTGCCATGTATAGTTTCTATGCCATGTCTTCTTGCTGTTGGTTACCTTGCCATGCCATGTATTGCTCTGTGGTGAGTGGTTCAAGCTCACCAACATGCCTACTTATTGTTGTTCCTGCCATGTATGAATCTGTAATATAACTTGCCATGTTTACATGGGTGCCATCATATTTTCTGATCCTTTTTGGCTTATGGCCAGTAAGGGACTTTTGTTCTATGCAATTAGTAGATTCATTCCGTGCCTTTGTTCTCCATGATAAGTTCCTGTATCATGTTGTTTGATAGCTCTAAACATTGCAACCTGATGTTATTTCTGCTAATGACTGAAACTGTTATTATTTGCAATCTTGCCATGTCATTTTGAGCATGTTCTAGTGATTTCTGGATATAGCTCAGTGTTCATGTTTTGTCATGCTTTACCTGTACATAATGCCCATGCCTTTTGTTATTATGTTAAGGTGCTGTAGCATGTTGTCTTGATGCTTGCAATATGCCTAGTTGCTGTTTTGGACAGCTTGTCCTTTAAACTTATATAGTGTATGTGTTGAACCGTTGCTCCGTTTTGAGTGCGCTCTATATGAAACTTGCTTGATTTTGCATGTAGCTTCATATTATCATGTTGCATCCTTGTTTTGGGAGTGTTTGCTTGATGTATGCATGCATTTTGCATCAATGCCATGCTTAACTTGTTTTGCTTATATCTTCTAGGCCGTAGCTCCGAATTAAATGAACTTTATATGTAACTTGACTAGAATTTCGTGTAGATCATCGTGGTGCATCTTAACTTTCTGTTTAACCACTTGAACATAAGGTTTATTCAGATCTGGACCAATTTCGAAATTTGCATATGAGGACTTCTAGGAATTGTCATATGTTGTTTAGGCCTCATTTAAACTTGCTTTGATGTGTTGCTCTTGTTTGCATCATCTCTTGCCATGAGTAGCTTCATCTAGATTTGTCATGCATCATGCTTTTTGTGCATCATGTCTTGTTCATGTGTGGTGTGTTTACCATGTTGTGTGCTTCTTCTTGTTAGTTCCTGTTTCGTTGCGATCGTGAGGATTCGTTCGCTCTACGCTTGGTTAGGCTTCATCCGTTCGTTTTCTTCATGGATTCGTTCTTCTTCCTTGCGGGATTTCAGGCAAGATGACCGCTACCCTGGATCTCACTACTATCATTGCTATGCTAGTTGCTTCGTTCTTTCGCTATGCTGCGCTACCTATCACTTGCTGCTCAAGCCTACCAAATTGCCATGTCAGCCTCTAACCCTTGTTACCCTTCCTAGCAAACCGTTGTTTGGCTGTGTTACCGCTTTGCTCAGCCCCTCTTATAGCGTTGTTAGTTGCAGGTGAAGATGAAGTTTGTTCCTTGTTGGAACATGGAGATGTTGTTCCTTGTTGGAACATGTTTACTTGTTGGGATATCACAATATACCTTATATTATTAATGCATCGATATACTTGGTAAAGGGTGGAAGGCTCGGCCTTATGCACAGTGTTTTGTTCCACTCTTGCCGCCCTAGTTTCCGTCATATCGGTATTATGTTCCCGGATTTTGCGTCCCTAACGCGGTCGGGTGATTTATGGGACCCCCTTGACGATTCGCTTTGAATAAGACTCCTCCAAAGAAGGCCCAACATTGGTTTTACCATTTGCCTCACCTAGCCCTTTTTCCCTTGGGTTTCGGAGCCCAAGGGTCATCTTCTATTTTAGCCCCCGGGCGGTGCTTCTCTAAGTCTTTGGCCTGAACCGGCTACTGCGGGGCCCCTCGAGCAACTCGAGGTCTGTTTTTACTCGTAGCTTGTCTCATCCGGTGTTGCCACGAGAACGAGATATGTGCAGCTCCTATCGGGATTGTCGGCGCATCGGGCGGCTTTCTTTGGTCTTGTTTTATTGTTGTCGAAATGTCTTGTAGCCGAGATTCCGAGACTGATCGGGTCTTCCCGGGGAGAAGGAATATCCTTCGTTGATCGCGAGAGCTTATAATGGGCTAAGTTGGGACACCCCTGCAGGGTATAAACTTTCGAGAGCCGTGCTCGCGGTTATGTGGCAGATGGGAATTTGTTGATATCCGGTTGTAGTAAACTTGAAGTAAACTCTTCTAAAATACACCAACCGTGTGCGTAACCGTGAGTGTCTCTTTTCGGGGTTGATCGAAAGGAGAACACGGTTTCTGGGTTATGTTTGACGTAAGTAGGAGTTCGTGGATCACTTCTTGATCATTACTAGTTGACGACCGTTCCTTTGTTTCTCTTCTCGCTCTCATTTGCGTATGTTAGCCACCATATATGCTTAGTCGCTGCTGCAACCTCACCACTTTACCCTTCCTTTCCCATTAAGCTTTGCTAGTCTTGATACCCATGGTAATGGGATTGCTGAGTCCTCGTGGCTCACAAATTACTACCACCAGTTGCAGGTACAGGTTATGCGATGATCATGACGCGAGAGCGATGTTTATTTGTGTTGGAGTTCTTCATCTGCTTCTTCGATCAGGGGATAGGTTCCAGGTCGGCAGCCTGGGCTAGCAGGGTGGATATTGTTTGAGTTTCTGTTTATGTTCCATCCGTAGTCGGATGTTGATCTTGTATATGATGTTGATGTATTCTTGTGGCATTTGTGCCTTATGTATGTATCCCCATCTATTATGTAATATTGATGTAATGATATCCACCTTGCAAAAGCGTTTCAATATGCGGGTCTATCCTTGGTGGGACCGTCGAGTTCCTTTTGGATAGGGTCGCATATTGGGCGTGACAGTTTTTTTTTCGTTAGATCGGGTTTCTTCCGGTTGGATTAATTAGCGAGCGTTCACTCGTTCGTTCGTTTTTAACGAACACGTTCATCGTTTAGATCCATATAACGAACGTTTGTTCGTTAACCTGTTCGTCGTTTTTCTTTTTCTCGGTTTTATTCTGCAATTTTTCGGATCACGATTTCTGATCCGATTTTTGTTTTAGTATAACGTTTCGCTCGTTTATCGGAATCAGGCGATTCAAGCGCCTAGAGTTTCGTCTCGAAACCCTCTTTCCGAATAATCTACTCAAACCAGTTTTTGCTTCTGTAAAATTTGACTTAGGTCCAGATTAGTAAACGAAGCTTGTTTCTTTCGCCGTTTGAGTTTTGTTTCTTCGTTCGATTTGATTCTTTTTGCAATCCGGAGTTCTTAAGTTGAACTTTCTGGTTAGACCTCTTATTTGAGTTTTACCCGTGCATTAGATGAGTACTTATTGTATGCTTGTTTGTTTGTTTGCTTGCGATAGAGTACGGACTTCGCTTGCTACTTCGAATCCCTAGGTTACGCGGATCATCAGCAAGGCAAGTAACACTTTGATCATACCTCTTTACTACCCAGTTTTTATGCATTAGATCAATCCTCAAACAATGCATGATTAGGATCTAATTAAATTGCGCGATCATGAAGGCTTTCAAGAATTCCAACATGTTCGATGGCAACCATGGGTCTGGTGGCGGCTCAGGTGGAGGCGGTTTTCATGGCCTGGGTGGCGGCTCAAATTCCGGCTTATAGGGAAATTAAGGTGGTTATAATCAGCAGTCTGGTCAGAGAGGTCAGCAGCAACAACAATCGGGTTATCAGAGCAATCCAAAGCAGCTGAATAGTGGATAGTATCATGTGTTCACCACTAGCTTGTGCAAACGAGACCAGAAGCTTCATAAAAAGAGTCAGAACGCTATTGAGCGGCGGTTCCCGTTATTTAAGGTGGTCGAGCAGCCTATTGTGTGGAGCGGGAAGATCACCCTCCCGGGTTGACAATCCGGGTCGATTAGCCTTGGTGGTAGCACCTCAGGTTGGTGGATATAAATTCACTAAAGTACTCATGGATGGAGGTAGCGACATCAACATCCTCTATTATGAGACCTTTCGACGTATGGGGTTGGTGACAAAATTTAAAGACATCCAACACTGCTTTCCATGGAGTGGTGCCCGGTAAGTCGGCATACCCAGTTGGTAAGATTGAGCTGGAGGTAGCCTTTGGAGATGAGCATGATTCTAGGGCTGAGAAATTAACCTTTGAAGTTGCAAGATCAAGAGCCCATATCACACTCTGTTTGGACGGCCGGCTTACGCCAAGTTCATGGCGCGGCCGTGTTATGTTTACTTGCAGCTCAAGATGCCGGGTCACAAGGGCACCATTACTATGCATGGGAGTCGGAAGATAGCCCTGGAATGTGAGGAGGGTGATGCTGCTTATGCCGAATCTGTTTGTGCAGCAGATGAGCTGAAGTTTTATAAGGACAACGTTGACTCGGCAGACATGACATCTCTGAAGAAGCCAACCACAGAACATGACCCGGTGATGAAATTTAAGTCGGCTGATGACACCAAGCTTGTTGATTTTATTCCAGGCGACTCATCTAAGCAATTCGATGCTCGGTGCCAATCTGGATCCTAAATAGGAAAGCACGCTCATCGAGTTCATCCGCGAGAATCGGACATCTTTGCATGGAAACGTTCTGACATGCCGGGTGTACTGAGAGAACTCGCTGAGCACACTCTTAATATTGATCCAAAGTTTAAGCCGGTCAGGCAGTTTCTTCGGCCGTTTAACGAACAGAGACGGAAAGCTATTGGTGAGGAGGTGGCCCGGCTCTTAGCGGCCGGGTTTATTGTTGAAGTTTTTCACCATGAGTGGTTGGCTAACCCGGTGCTTGTACTTAAAAAGAACGGCACCTGGCGGATGTGTGTGGATTACACGGACTTAAAGAAGGCTTGTCCGGCTGATCCTTTTCCTCTTCCCTGTATTGATCAAATTATTGATGCTACAACGGGTTGTGAGCGTTTGAGCTTCTTGGATGCTTACTCTGGTTATCATCAGATCAAAATGGCAGTTAAGGACCAGGAGAAGACAACTTTCATCACTCCGTTTGGAGCCTTCTGTTATGTATCTATGCCATTTGGGCTCAAGAGTGCCCAGGCGACTTATCAGCGATGTGTACAAAACTGTCTCCACAATCAGATTGGGCGCAATGTTCATGCTTATGTGGATGATATTGTGGTGAAATCTAGGGAGAAAGAAACCTTGATAGATGATTTGAAGGAAACCTTTGGTAATCTCCGGGTCTACAAAATGATGCTTAACCCGGCCAAATGTGTGTTTGGCGTACCAGCAGGCAAGCTTTTGGGTTTTCTGGTCTCTAATAGAGGCATTGAAGCTAATCCGGAGAAGATCAAAGCAATCACCTCTTTGGCTAAGCCGACGTGCATCAATGATGTTCAGCGACTGGCGGGTCGTATCGCTGCTTTAAGCCGGTTCATAAGCCGGTTAGGTGAGAAGGCCATACCGCTGTATCAGATGATGAAGAAAACAAACAATTTTGTCTGGAGCGATGCTGCTAATGCTGCCTTTGAAGATTTAAAAAGACAATTATCTGAGCCGCCGGTCCTTGCGGCTCCCATTGATAAAGAGCCGTTATTGTTGTATGTGGCCGCTAACTCGCGTGCTGTCAGTGTTGCAATTGTGGTGGAGCGCAAAGAGGCTGGCAAGGAGCATCTGGTTCAACGGCCGGTTTACTACATCAGTGAGGTGCTTATTGAGTCTAAGCAAAGATATCCACATTAACAGAAACTTGTTTATGGGGTGTTCATGGCGAGCCGAGCTTAAGCAATACTTCGTGGTCACCCCATCAACGTGGTAAGTTCTGCTCCTTTGGGAGACATCATTCAGAATAGAGAGGCTACAGGACGAGTCACCAAGTGGGCCATTGAGCTTGGGCCTCATGGTTTGAAGTATGTGCCATGCACTGCTATTAAGTCTCAAGCACTGGTGGACTTCATGAACGATTGGACAAAACTACAGACACCTGAGGAAAAGCCGGATAACACATATTTGACTATTCACTTTGATGGATCCATGCAATTGGAGGGCTCGGGGGCTGGAGTTGATTTAGCTTCCCCTCGAGGTGACAAATTTTGTTATGTGCTCCGGTTGATGTTTCCCTGTACTAACAATGCAACTGAGTATGAGGCCTTGCTCCATGGTCTTCGGATGGCTAAGGAGATGAACTTAAGCCGGGTAAGGTGCTTGGGTGACTCAGATTTGGTGGCTCAACAGGTGTCAGGCAAGTGGGATTATAAGGATCCTCTCATGGCGGCTTATCCCCGTGAAGTTGATGCTATAGCTAGGCACTTCAAGGGTTATCAAGTGGAGCACATCGATCGAAGGAAGAATGAGGCGGCTGATGCTTTAAGCCGGCTAGGATCTCAGCATAAGCCGGTGCCACCTAACACCTTTTTGGATGTTTTGCATAACCCTTCATCAAGTTGCCCACAGAGGAAGACTTAGCTGTTCCGGATCCGTATAAGCCTGATTGGCGGCGGCTCTTCACGTCATCCCAGATTGACGGTGCCATATTTGGCTTACATGACCCGGGGCGAGTTGCCTGAGGATGAGACCTTGGCTAGACAAATCGTCCGACGGTCTAAGTCCATGATAATTGTTCATGGTGAGTTGCATCATCGCGGTGTTACTGGGGCGTTTCAACGTTGTGTGTCGCCTGAGGAAGGTCAGGAAATACTTCGTGAGATCCATGAAGGGGATTGTGGTCATCACGCCGGCTCAAAATCTCTTGTGGCCAAAGCTTTCCGTCATGGTTTTTATTGGCTGACGGCTCATCTTGATGGCGAGGATCTGGTCAATAAATGTGATGGTTGTCAAAAATTCTCATGACGAGCTCATGTGCGGCTCAAGAATTAAGGATGATTCCAATTGCTTGTCCTGCTTGCGATGCAGGGCTTGATATGGTTGGGCCTTTCAAAAGGTCCAAGGATAAAAAGACACACCTCCTAGTGGCGGTTGATAAATTTACAAAGTGGGTTGAGGCAGAGCCGTTCAGTAAGTGTGATGCAGCCACGGTGGTTCAGTTCATGAAAAAGGTGATCTTTCGTTTTGGTTTTCCACACAGCATCATAACTGACAATGGTACTAATCTGTCCAAAGGCGCTATGGAAGAATTCTGTCAACGAGAACATATCCGGCTTGATGTTTCATCAGTAGCTCATCCTCAATCCAATGGTCAAGCTGAAAGAGCCAATCAAGAGATCTTGAAAGGTATAAAGCCCCGGCTCATGGTCCCTTTACAGCGGACGCCGGGTTGTTGGGTGGAGGAGTTGCCTTCTGTGATTTGGAGCATCAATACTACACCTAACAGATCTACGGGTTATACGCCTTTCTTCATGGTTTACGGAGCAGAGGCGGTCCTACCAAGTGACATCCGTCATGACTCGCCCCGAGTGGCGGCTTATGTTGAAGCTGATAATGAACAAGCATGTCAGGATGCACTTGATTTGTTGGATGAGAAGCGTGATTTAGCAATAGCCCGCTCGGCGATTTATCAGCAGGACCTGCGCCGTTATCACAACCGTCGGGTTAGGTCCAGAACTTTTCAAGAAGGTGACTTAGTGCTCCGGCTCATCCAGGATCAGTTCGATATGCACAAGCTATCCCCACCTTGGGAAGGACCCTTTGTGGTCAGCAAGAACCTGAATAACGGGTCATATTACCTCATCGATGTTCGAGAGCACAAAGACTCACGTAAGTCGGAAGAGGAGACCCGCCGGCCGTGGAATATCGCTCATCTTCGGCCTTACTACACTTGAGCCACCGGCTCTCAGGATGTACATATTTTGACGATGTATATATTATGAAAAGTAAAGTCGGCTCCAATGTGTTGACTCCGCGCTCACATTGCTTGAGCTACCGGTGAGAGGAATGCAAAGATGCACCCTCGTCAACACACATGGCTTCACTCGCTTTCTGGAATTCTTGCTTGCTGGTTTCTTCTGCATCCCCTTCATCACCGTCTTTGTCTCATTTTTTCTTCTCACGACCTCTAGCAGGTTTTCCTTCTGTTGTGGGACCTTGCCGCGGTGCCCTCCCCTGCCACCACGACCCTTCCCACCAGTACCTTCTTAGTCTCTCTCTGTCTTGCTTCTCATACTCAGCCTTCTGCTTCTTAACAAGCTGCTCAACCTGATGGCACTCTTCAAGATCATGTCCTTTAGTGGCGTGGATCTTGCAGTACGGCCCATCGGACTTCCTAGCTTTCTATGCCACCGCAGCCTCCCGGCAATCAGTGCATGCAACATCTTCCTTGCTGGGGGCTTCAGTTTTGGCCGTCTTGCTGGTGTCGAGATCGCCAGAGCCCTCAACAGCGAATACCGACTTCTCCTTGTGCTTCTTGTTGCACTTCCGGCTCCTCTCTTTGGGTTAGTGGTCCCGTCATCATCCTTTAAATCAACCTCGAGACCATCCTCCTCCCCCGGGAGTCGCCTTCCTTCCTCAGCCCGAGCACACTTATCCGCCAAGGTGTACAACTCATGGACGGTCTTGGGCAGCCGGACGTTCATTTTGGAATGTATCCTTTTATTGTGCATGTTCGAATGGAACGCGGCAATCACAGCTGCTGGATGTATATCTGGAATGTTGTGGTGCACTCAACTGAACCTCTGCATGTATTTCCACAATCTCTCTCCTTCCTTCTATGGAAGGACTTGCAAATCACTGGGCCGCCCGGGCTCTTAATGGCCACCCGTGAAGGCGCCAACAAATTCAGTGCACAAATCAGCCCATGATGAAATCGAGTTCTCTCGTAAGTGCATCAGCTATGAGTGCCAAAGGGAAGTAATTGGCGAACACCTTCTCATCCCTGCCCCGGGCGGCCTGAACAGCGATCGTGTAGCTGCTCAGGAACTCTGTCGGGTTTAGTTTCCCATCATATTTTTCAGGTAGCTCTGGCTTAAAGACGCGGGTGGACGGCCAACGGACTTGCCGCAGCTCACAAGTGAAGGCGGGGCAACCAACCTCGAAAGGTAAGTACCCGCCAACACTGGGCGCCGGCTCGCCATCGTCTAGACCATTGTGCCTGTCGAATTGACGGCGTGCTTCACGACACCTCTCTATAGTGACGCACGCGTCTTCCAGAACTTGCCGCTGATCACGACGGGTATGCGGGCCAGACGAGGCCATCCATATCTTGTCGGGCTCGTCGACGCGCTGGTCATGTTGTGACTGCCCCTGGGTCTGCTGTCGTGGAGGGGATTGCACTATGAGTTTGGCTCCCTCAACACGGTTGTCAGCCCGGGCTGCTTTGGCTATCCGCGGAAGTCGCGATGGGTCTACCTGCTGTGATTTTCCAGCTTCAGCGAAGCCGATCAAACTCTGGATAGTGGCCCTCCACTCATACATTTGATCAGCTGTCGGTGGGACTTTTTGTAGGAGTGGGACTTGCACCATCGCTTCCGTAGCCGTGCTCAGCATAGCTGACGAGGCAAACCGTGACGTCGCTCGACTCCTGGTGGTTCCAGCAGGAGCATCTCCACGTTCTTGCCATTGTGGATCGGTTGCCGAGGCGGTTTGGTGACAAGGAGGCTGCGCTTGGGAGCCACCGGCCTTGTCCAACGGCTCGCCTTGCCTAACCTACACTGAGCCAGGAGTGCGTTCTGTGGCTGCGCCCACTGAGGGAGTCCTGGATTATGGGGTTCTCAGGCGTCTGGGCTATGTAACATGGGTCAGACTGATGGGCCATGAAGGTACAAGATCGAAGGCTTTCTCCCATGTCCGGATGGGACTCTCCTTTGCGTGGATGGCAAGGCAGATGTCCGGATGTATAGTTTCCTTTCTCTGTAAACCGACTTTGTATAACCCTAGGCCCCTCTGGTTTCTGTATAAACCGGAGGGTTTAGTCATCTGTGCTATCATAAATCATATAGGCTAGACATCTAGGGTTTAGCCATTACGATCTCGAGGTAGATCAACTCTTGTAACCCCTATACTCATCAAAGTCAATCAAGCAGGAAGTAGGGTATTACCTCCATTAAGAGGGCCCGAACCTGGGTAAACATCGTGTCCCCTGTCTCCTATTACCTTCGATCCTCAGACGCACAGTTCGGGACCCCCTACCCGAGATCGGCTGGTTTTGACACCGACATTGGTGCTTTCATTGAGAGTTCTGCTGTGCCATCGATGGCGGGATCGATGGCTCACCTTGTCATTAACGACGACATTACCTCTGGAGGGGCCCTAGCTCCTGGATAGGTCCTCCAGCTTGGTAGTTTCACCATAGGCTCTCGCACGGCTGTTAAGCCAAAGGCAGCCCTCGCTAAACATCGTCTTTGCATCGGCTTTGAACACCCCGAAAACATGGATCCGACAGATGTCTCGTACTTAAATGAGCTGCTAGATCGCATCGCCGCCCTGGGAGTTGCAACAGACTACGACCGGATTGGGCTTAAACCTGATCAGAGGGAAATCAGGTCCCCGCTAATCACCCATCTGGTAGCGGTCATGGAGGAACAAGCCGAGAATACCTCTCCCCCTAAGTTAAGAACGAGCTATGTTCGGATTTCAGAGTCCTGCGGGTCGGATACCCATCTTTGGGAAGAGACCTCATGTCCTCCGAACACAGAACCAGGCGTTGAGCCCAAAAGCCACCAGGACACTCCTGATCCTTGGTCGGTGACCTCGTAGATTCTTCAAACTCCAGATACAATAGTGTATCAGGGTTTGGATTTTCACCCGCCTACCCACCACAAGCAATATTGCCCAAGTAATTCAGGTCCTCCAGACGTATGCGACCTAATGTATATACGCAACAACCTGAGGAAACATCCATCACTTTTGGGCCAGATTCCTCCTTGTTAAAAACAAGATCAAAGATTGCTGCGATGACGACGCGGTTTCAGTATTCTGGCGCAACTGTACGAACGAGGTAATCCTTAACGCCCTTAACTGCCACCGCATACTGCACTTTGCAGATCTGGCACACATTGTACAGAAGTACTGCGCAATGGAAAGCGCCAGGAAGGCTCAGACAGCACGGTGGGACCCGCCTTCAAGCAGCCCACCAAACGAACAAAATGGTTGCACCCTTACGGGGCACCTGATCATCATCTTATGGACAAAAAAGTCAAGCCCTTCATGGGACGTAGAACTTTCCTTGACGACCTGCTCGACAAACCCTGTTAGATACATACGACGCCGAATACAGAATCAACACAAAGCCTTCGGGCATGATGGGTACTCCGGCAGGTAGCTAAAAGCGGCGAGGCCATCCTCACCAAAATTCCCAGAGAGGCACTCTGCGGAGGTCTCCGATCTTAATGTTTTTACGATCTTCGAGACCTTTTCTTCCAACAAACAGTGCAAAAGGGCATTAAATGACCTTCCCGAAGTTAACCAGGTAGCTGCGGTAAATCCTCGGAACGACATGGCGATAACTTTCACCGCCGATGACAAGCCAAGGGCTAGATCAGTCCGAGCACCAGCCGCCTTGGTCTTAAACCCAATAGTGGATGGCTTTCGGCTCACCAAAGTGCTCATGGACGGCGGCAGCGGATTGAACCTCATCTACGAAGATACACTCCAAAAAATGCAGATGGACAAAGCCGCATTGAGCAAAGCAACACCACTTTCCGAGGCATCATCCCTAGCCGAGAGGCACGATGCTCGGGAAAAATCAAACTTGACGTAGTATTCGGCACGCCGGAGAATTACAGGTCTGAAGAGTTACTCTTCCATGTGGCACCTTTCAACAGCGGATATCACGCCTTGTTGGGACTAGACGCTTTCACACGCTTCCAAGAATTACCCCACTATGGTTACATGAAGCTCAAAATGCTAGGGCCCAACGGAATCATCACCATCACAAGTGATACGGATATAGCACTACCCGCCGAAAACAAAACCGCATCCCTGTCCCTCAAGGCACTATCCGAGGCCCTCGCGGCCGAGGAGTTAACCACTCTGCGGACAATGGTGGACAAGGACAATATAATCCTCGATAAGAGATCCAAGTCCACCTCTTTCAAACCAGCAGACGAAATAAGTAAAATTCAAGTGCACCCGACGGATCCTAAAAAGATAGCCTCCAACGAAGCACAACTGGATCCAGCGGTCGATGTTGCTTTGCGAGCATTCTTGCGCGAAAATTGGGACATCTTTGCTTGGCATCCTTCGGACATGCCAGGAATCCCGCGCAGACTGGCCAAACACAGCCTCAACATAATAAAGGGATTTAAACCCGGTCAAAGTAACGCAGCTGCGAAAATTCTCTGAACCCAAACGACAAGCCATGGGGGAGGAGCTTGCCAAGCTACTTGAAGCCGGGTTCATCAGAGAAATCAAACACCCGGATTGGCTGGCAAACCTGGTCATGGTACCAAAGAAGGCCAAATCCTGGTGCCTTTGTGTCGATTTCAAGGACCTCAATAAGGCTTGCCCTAAGGACCCCTTCTCATTACCTCGCATCGACCAAATCATTGATGCAACCGCAGGACACGACTCATTGTGTTTCCTCGACGCATACTCCGGATATCATCAAATCAACATGAAGGAGACCGACCAAGCTGCGACAGCATTCATTACCCCCTATGGGCCTTTCTGCTTCAACACTATGCCTTTTGGGCTCAAAAACACCGGTGCCACTTACCAACACATGATTCAAACATGCCTAGAAAAGAAAATTGGCAAGAAGGTGGAGGCCTACGTAGATGACGTCGTCATCAAGACTAAACATGTTGAATCATTGGTGGACGATCTACGACTCACATTTGATAACCTCCCGGCATACGATATCCGACTCAATCCGGAAAAATTTGTCTTCGGTGTCCCAGCCGGAAAACTTCTCGGGTTCATCGTGTCCAATAGAGGAATAGAAGCAAACCCAGCAAAAATCCGAGCCTTGTCACAATTGGCAACGCCGACAGACTAAAAGCATGTCCAAAAACTAGCGGGGTGTGTGGCAGCATTGAGCCGCTTCATCTCCAGACTAGGAGAAAAGGCACTGCCACTTTATTGCCTGCTCCGATGTACCGACCACTTTGAGTGGATGGACGTGGCAACAACCAGATTGGAAGAAATAAAAACCTAGTTAGCAAGCAACCCAATCCTTGCCGCACCAAACATCGGCAAGCCTATGTTGCTCTACGTATCTTCAACTCACCAGGTGGTGAGCGCGGTGCTCGTCGTCGAACGAGAGGAAGGGGGACACAAATTCCCACTCCAAAAACCAGTATACTATGTATCGGCGGTCCTTACACCATGGAAATCCCGATACTCACACTATCAAAAGATAGCCTATGCGGTCTTCATGGCATCTCGGAAACTGCAGCACTACTTTCAAGAGTGCTCAATTACGGTGGCTTCCGAAGTTCCACTCAACAACATCATAAACAATCGAGACGCCGCCGGCCGCATCGCCAAATGGGCCATCTAACTCTTCCATTTGACATAACATACAAGCCACGCTGAGCTATTAAATCTCAGGTGTTGGCCGACTTCGTCGTCGAATGGACAGAAGCCGAACTCCCTAAAGAGTACAACAATTACTCAAACTGGGTGAGGTACTTCGGCGGCTCTAAAATATTAGCTGGATTGGGGGCTGGTGTCATCCTAACATTCCCTACAGGGCACATAGTCTGTTATGTATTACAAATGATGTATACGGACTCCAATAACGCGACCGAATATGAAGCACTACTGCATGGACTTCGGATGGACGTTTCTACGGGCATACAACGCCTTGAGGTGCGTGGGGTTCGAACCTCATGATATCTCAAATCAATGGAGAATTCGATGCCAAAGATCCGAAGATGGCGGCCTACCGCAACGCCGTACTCAAATCTCAGCTCGGTTTGAGGGGCTTGACTTTCACCATGTGGCTCGAGACAGTAATCAGGCAGCGGACATCCCTGCTCGAATGGGCGCTAAAAGCGCCCCCGTCCTGCCTAACACCTTTGTGGAAAGGCTTTTCAAGCCATCCATGGTATGGCAGGACGAGAGCGGAAATACCAATCCGGCGCCGATCACACTCCCAGAGGCCGAACACGATTCCGATATCATCGGGGGCTCGGGCACTGAACCAACGCCTTCCACCCATATAATCATGGCGGTTATTGCTCCATGGACCGAACCCTTCTTAGCCTACCTTAATAGGCAGGAGCTCCCTGATGACTGAGCGAGGCCCGTCGCATAGTTCGACGCTCCAAAGCCTACAAAGTTCACGAAGGAGAGCTCTACAAGAAGAGCACCACTGGAGTCCTTCAGAGATGTATCTCAGAAGAGGAGGGGCGGCAACTCTTGGCCAAAATACACGCTGGCCTCGGCGGCCATCACGCTGCAGCTCGGGCCCTTCTAAGCAAAGCCTTCCATACATGTTTCTTCTAGCCCACGGCCCGAGCAGATGCACATGCCCTCGTTGTTAGAATAAACCCGAGGCATACCGTTGATCATCCGAGGACCAAGCAATCACACGAGCACGACACCAAGATTTGTTAACGAGGTTCACCGATATGGCTACATCCCTGAGGCCTGACTATGGGCGCTCCTCCCCATGACACCGCTACAATACCGCACTAGGTCGCCCTGGACGCCGACACACGCCGCCGGCTTCCCCTGCGTTCCTGTGCTATTATGCTGGCATAGGTTACATCATGTGTCTACTCCCGCTATATATGAGAGGCCTAGGATACAAGTGTCCTACTAGGACACGACTCCGTATCCTATCTAAACACAATACTACTCAGAGTCCAACTGTAACCTACCTTATACACTATATTCGACACAACTCTAACAAACTCCACCTTGGCGAATATACTCCACCACCTTGAATTTGTCCATGCGTCAAACTTCCATGTACATTGGACTTGAGCTTATCCCGTGAGCACCGCTGCTACTCCAAAGACTCCATGTGACTCCACCTGCAACTTGTAATCCCTTCTTTTCTTGATCACAGTCAACACTCGAACGAAAATTAAGCTCCTTGTTACTCTAGTTTGTGCTCCCAACTTCCGGAGTATCCGTCCAATGCCATCACACACTGATCACTGACCTGCGTGAAATTGGACAACTCACATATTGAGTGTCACACATAAGAGTTACCTAAACTCAACATCACTGCTCCTTTCTTGACCGCTTGTCTCAAACTAGAAGGAATTTCACCGTTGCTTGTAGTCATTCCGAGTCAAATTCGCAGTTGTCTCACCACATGTATGACCACCAGAGCCCTGGCACGTCTCCATGCCCCGTGCATACCGCACGCCTCGCCACTATTACTACGTCGAACCTCCGCTGTTCCGGTCGAGTCTCAAGGGTCGTGAACCCACACCACTTAACCCCACTTTAGAGTACCACCGATCATCACCGACCGATGACGAGTTTCACGCTTCCATCAGACCACTGGGCTCCAATCCGTACTACGTGTCACTCACTTTTTCCCGCTGAATAGGCTTCGACTCTTTGTCGACTTACGTCGATGCAAGCTTTGACACTGATCCGGATGACTCTAAGTCTCAAACCAAATACGTATATGTTCTAAACGGTGGAGCGGTAAGCTGGTGCAGTTCCAAGAAGAGCGTGGTTGCTGATTCTACATGTGAAGCAGAGTACATAGCTGCCTCGGAGACAGCGAAAGAAGGTTGTCTGGATGAAGCAGTTCATGACAGATCTTGGAGTTATGCACATTGCACTGGACCCAATGACTCTATTCTGTGACAACACTGGTGCCATTGCTCTAGCCAAGGAACCAAGGTTTCACAAGAGGACCAGACACATAAAGCGATGCTTCAATTCCATCCGCGATTATGTCAAGGAGGAAGACATAAAAATTTGCAAGATACATACGGATCTGAATGTTGCAGATCCATTGACTAAACCTCTTCCACGGGCAAAGCATGATCAACACCAGAACTCTATGGGTGTTAGATTCATTACCATGTAATGCTAGATTATTGACTCTAGTGCAAGTGGGAGACTACTGGAAATATGTCCTAGAGGCAATAATAAAGTGGTTATTATTACATTTCCTTGTTCATGATAATCGTTTATTATCCATGCTATAATTGTATTGATTGGAAACTCAAATACATGTGTGGGTACATAGACAACAACATGTCCCTAGTGAGCCTCTACCGGACTAGCTCGTTGACCAAAGATGGCTATGGTTTCTTAGTCATAGACATGAGTTGTCATTTGATGACGGGATCACATCATTAGGAGAATGACAAGACCCGAACTATGAATGTAGCATATTATCGTGTGAAGTTTATTGCTATAGTTTTATGCATGTCAAGTATATGTTCCTATGACCATGAGATCATGCAACTCACTGACACCGGAGGAGTACCTTGTGTGTACCAAAGGTCGCAATGTAACTGGGTGACTATAAAGGTGCTCTACATGTACCTCCGAGGGTGTCTGTTGAGTTGGCATGGATCAAGACTGGGATTTTTCACTCGGTACGACGGAGAGGTATCTCAGGGCCCACTCGGTAATACAATATCACAATGAGCTTGCAAGCAATGTGACTAATGAGTTAGCCACAAGATCTTGTATTACAGAATGAGTAAAGAGACTTGCTGGTAACAAGATTGAACTAGGTATGGAGATATCGACGATCGAATCTCGGGCAAGTAACATACCAATAGACAAAGGGAACTACATACGGGATTAGCTGAATCCTTGACATCAAGGTTCGACTGATAAGATCTTCGTTGAATATGTGGGAACCAATATGGGCATCTAGGTCCCGCTATTGGTTATTGACCGTAGAGGTGTCTCGGTCATGTCTGCATAGTTCTCGAACCCACAGGGTCTGTACACTTAACGTTTGGTGACAATATAAGTATAGTTGAGTCATTATGGTGGTTACCGAAGGTTGTTCGGAGTCCCGGATGAGATCCCAGACGTGATGAGGAACTCCGGAAAGGTAGGGAGGTGAAGATCGATATATTGGACGAAGGGTATTGGAGTCCGGAATTGTTTTGGGCGTACCGGGTGATGACCAGCGTCACCGAAAGGGGTTTCGGGGTGCCCCGACAAGTGTTGGGGCCCCCCATGGGCCAAGGGGAGGGGGGAAACCAGCCCACTAAGGGGCTGAGCTCCCCCTCACCCCATCTCACATAACCAGGAGGGTTGGGGCGTTCCCCTAGGGCTTCCCACCTCCCGTCTTGCGGGGCAAGTCACCCTAGGGGAGATCCCATCTACCATGCCCCCCCTAGGGGAAACCCTAGGGGCGCCACCCCCTCCTCCCTTCCCCTATATATAGAGTTAGAGAGAGGGCAGCCGCACCTGAAGAGCACATCTCCATGCAATGACGCTGCCTCTCCTCTCCCTCGCATCCCTCTTCCTCTCCGTACTGCTTAGCGAAGCTCTGCTGAGATTCTGCCACCACCACCGCCACCACGCCGTCGTGCTACCGGAGGACTCGAGTTACTAATTCACCATCACTAGCTGGATCGAGGAGGTGAAGGCGTCATCATGCCGTACGTGTGTTGAAGCGGAGGTGCCGTCTGTTCGGCACTTGGATCGGGACTTCGCGGACGGATCGTGATTGGATCACGAAGATGTTCGACTACATCAACCAAGTTTCTTAATGCTTTCGCTTAGCGATCTACAATGGTATGTAGATGCAATCTTACCTCTCGTAGATGGTCATCACCTAGATTGATCTTGGTGAGCATAGGATTTTTTTGTTTCCCATGCAACGTTCCCCAACAGCTAGTACCACTGAGATGTCCAAGCCCGATGAGCTCCAAGATGACTTCACCGCCATCCCTCTTTGTGGCATTAATGATGCCGACTCTACTACGACTCTTTTTCAAGATGGTGCAGCGACGAGTACGACTACGGAGCACTCAAGGACCAAGATTTGGAGGCGAGCGACACGGTGACGAGCATGGATGATGCTTCCATCTTTGGAGGCGAGAGTGATGATGTGCCATCTTCGGCCTTCATCCACGGTGACGACTATGAGATGGTTGAGCTTGGGATTTTCCCTTCGACCAAGGAGGCGTATGGTGATGAGTTGAGTGACATATGCCACCATATTGAGAGTGAGAGTGACTTCACCACTAGCCCCATATATGATGAGCTGCCCCAATTCCCATGTGAGGAGAGCCACCACCACCACCACTTGAGTGATTTGAGTGACTCCACCATATGTGACATTGAGTGTACCAACCTTGAGGGAGTGGGTGAGCCACCACCACATAGAGAGAGTGAGGTAGTTGATAGGGCATGTGAGGCCATTTCGATTTCTTATGACTTAACCTCTACCTCTATTATGCCTTCTCATTTGGTGCTAGGTCCCATATATGATGATGCACCGATCCTCGATGTCTGTGTCCTTCCTTTGGACAAGACGATGGCCATGGTGGACTATGATGAACCCCCCACATGGTTCCATCACGACGATGAAGATGACCATGATTTGGTCCTTACCACCTCACATGCACCACATGAGTGGAATGACAAATGTAACATAGGTGAAGGTGATGCTCTTGTCCCACTAGTGGACATTCTAGACATTGCACTAAAAAAACCACTTCCATGATGATACGTGTTTGTCACAGTAGGTCACATTTTCTGTCATGCATGTACATCCATGACGATTTTATGACAGGATCAACATAGTCATACCTGTGCTGTCGTAGAAGTGTTCCATGACAATACCAAAATTGTCATCACGGAAGTGTCCACTTCCATGACGATAAATGGTGTGCCATGGAAGTTCTTTCGTCAAGGGTAACCGACACGTGGCATCCATCATAACGGGTCGCCGTTAAGCTATCGGGTTCCAGTTTGGATCCGATAACCCATTAACAGCCCGGACCAATGGGGATTTTCCACGTGTAAAATTCTAAATCGCCGGAGTATCCACGTGTCAGCTCCGCATTGGGACATGTGTCATCCATCGAGTGGACGAGACGCGCCTACGGTACATCAACACGTGGCTTAGCCCAACAGTGGCCTGTTTAGGCTAAAAGGCCGGGCCTGTCAATATAAGCGGGCCGACCCATTAGAGGCCTACTTGAGTCAGGCCCATTCACAAGCACGATACACAGAATCAGCCCATCAAAGGCCCATTCTAGATTTGACAATTTCCAGCCCATCGTCAATTCCAGCCCGTTAACAACCCGCTACGTCTTTGGGCTCAATTACGACCCAACCTTCTTTCGGCCTATTAGCAGCCCATTATAGCTATGGACCAACAAGCCACTGGTACATCTTTCGGCCTTTTCTCAGCCCATTCTGTAGTTGGGCCAACTTCTAGCCCGTTGTGACTTTCGGCCTTTCCTTGGTCCATTTTGTACATGGGCAAACTTCTAGCCCATTTTGTCTTTCAGCCTGTTAACGACCCAAACAACAGTTGGGCCTTTGACGGTGCCACCTGATTTTGGGTCCATTAGCGGCCCATGTTCCGCAGGGCACAATTTCAGCCCGACGTGACTTACTGCCTGTTAAAAGCCTAGTTTGTAAATTGGGCCTCCTCTGGCCCAAAAAACACTTTCGGCCTCTTACTGGCCCATCAAGTAAAAGGGCCGAGACAAAATTGACATTGATTTCGGCCTGCTAGAGACCCAGGGGTTGTTTCCGTTTATACGACCCTATCGAGCTTTCGGCCTGTTAACAGCCTACTAAGAGCCGTTGTTACGGTGGGCCACATCGATTGGGATCCACTAAATATTAAGTTGACCAACCCAATTAAGGTCAACTTTGACTACACATGTTTGTTCGCTCGGATTGCGTCCAGGTAATCTTTGGGTGTGTTGGCCCCCGTTTCAACAATATAGCGTATACAAAGAATTATCCTACTCTATACTATCGCCTCTAAAAAACCTACACTATACAATAAAGAGACTAAGGCATAGAAATGAAGAATAATCCTACACTGTACAATAAAGAAATTACAGCAGATTCTACCCATTGGGCATTATAGTTCGGCACTAGTGATAATAAAGCGCACACAAATAGTAAATTACATACACTGGGCAAATAAAGCTCATACATCATGGACACGCATCAACAAAACTTACCATTTGAACTATAATCTCTTTAGAAAATAGGGTTGGCCGGATTCAGATAGCAGAAATTCCAGCCTGCAAAATCTCCAATTCCTTTGTGGTTACCTCAATGTCTTGATTCATTTTTTGACTCCTGCATCTAATACCTGCAACTCCAGTCTCAACAGTTTGGTTACATGTTGAGAATCATATACACGTTGTCTTGCCACCTCTAGTTGATGCTCGAGAACATCAGCACATTCCAATTCCAATCCATAACCATTTGGTAACGGCCATGCCGCACTGCTCTTAGATCTTTGTGTTATGTCACTTCATCCTAAAATGTTTCTGTAAGTACACATGACTAGGGCAAAAATATAGTTACAACAGTGAAGCGAGCAAGACAGACTATGTTGTACATGGCAACACAAGACTAACAATAATGTTACAAGTCATGAAGCATAAGCAGGTGATATTATAAAAATTATAAAAATGGTAGTCTGTGCAGCTCGCATACAGAAATCTCTCTTAGCTCACCAGAGGAGCATGATGTTGGGGCCAAATCCAAAACATGGACATGTTACAAATTTAGACCACACACAGCTACTGAACATTATATATATCTTGTGTATAAGTAAGCAAGCAGTTGGGCATTCTGTAGCTAAATTAATGTCTTAGGGAGTATAATGAACAACAGAGGGATTCATACAAACCTACTACATCAAGCAAAACTATGCAATCATTAGCCTCGTATAAACTAGATTCTGAGCCTCATGTAGTAATAGTTGGTTAATAGACTTCAAAGCTTTAGGCACACTTCGCTAGAGTAATTAAATGGTAAGGCCTTTAATTATGTAAACTAATAGTTATACAAGTACCCAACATTAGGCATCATTGTTTGGGCATCTCATTAACTGAGGACAAACAAAGCAATTGAAAAGAGCAATTTAACTATGCCTAAAACAAACAAGCAATTGAACTGTTGAGTTGGCAGCATGCATACATGCACGCCTCAGTAACATCCATGGCCTAGCTACATTTCTCTACTCTTATAAAAAAGCAGAGTTGGTGATGATGGTGTGCCTGCCATCCTGCAATATAGGTCGTCCGATTTATATCTGACGGATAGGAAGGAAACTATGACAATTTTGCAAAAAGATACCAACACCCCTCTCCACATTTGCAAATAAGGCCTTCCCTCATTCATCCTTTTCTCCTACAAGATAAACTAATCATACAAATGCATCTTGATGTTCCGTGCAATGCACGGGCATCTTGCTAGTACTATATAAAGGAACACGTAATGTAACATTGTTTGCCCTATGAAGTATCTTGACTAGTATGTAATCAAGATCCTAGTAATTGTAGGGAGGCTATTGATGTGAATATGCGTTTGGTTATGACATTTATGACATCGACAACTCTACCATAGCAGGAAGCAGTTTCACAGTATTCACTACTATAAGATGTTTTAGATATTTAAAAGTAGACTACATCCGTAATGAGTGAACAGACACATTAAAATGTGTTTTCATACATCCGATTTACAAAAAATTTAGAACATCATATAGTAGTGAGCGGAGGGAGTTTTAATCAATGGCCCAATGACTGGGTTACAGGTGAAGAACCCTACGGAAGCACAATGCCAGACAAATAAGATGTCCTGGTAATTGTAATACAACAACTTGCCATAATTGGTTGAACAGGCTTAGCGCTGCTCCACCTTCTCTCGCAAGGCTCCTTCCTAACATCTTGTACTTGGAAATTCTCAATCTTATCTTCATTGCACCCCTTTGCAAGGTGACACAAACTAGTTATTGGTATCCTTGGAAGATAAATATGCATACTTTCTAGTCTGTGAACAACACCATAGGATGAGTTTATAACAAAACAACACCACATAATGAAACATGCCACATCTCTTGCACACAATGAAATGAGCATTTAATATGTGTTCGCTGTGTAAAAACTAGGCATACCTTCGAACTGGACCTCCAGGTACTCTTGGAGAGCCTAGTTTAGTGTACAACCAAACCTTTATGTCACCTATGAGTCATACAAGCCCCACTACAGCAACCCTTAGTGTTTAAATCGTTGACAAGCTCTGTTAGGTCAAGAACATCAAGTAATCAAAGAAAATAGTCCTAGTGTGGCTGGCTGATACAAACAAGCAATTGAACAGATGTGTGAGCAAATCTTGCACAACACTGAATTACATATCAACAAAAGAAGCATAGAAGGAGGCTTAAAGACCATCACTTGATTGACCAGATTTAAGGGGCATTTAAACATCATGTGCAACGTATGGACTAACATAAACATTGCATATTTCAGATTCTATAATGAAATGCACATGTATTAGGTTATGCCATGTATGATGCGTAAATGTACACTATAGCAGGCAGGAGTGATTCATCATTGCACGCACAATTGAATTGCATGTTAAGGGCCAGTTCTATTCCACCTTTTCAGAGCTTATTGTCAAAATAAGCCATAAAGATGTAAAGAACTCGTTTTTGAGTTATGGGCTTGGGCTTAACTTATTTAGCTAGGGGGGTGCTTCACGTAGAAGCTCACTAAAAATTGAAGGGAAGGGGAATAGCAAAATGATTCTATTGTCTGCCTATATTACACTCAAAATGCCATTGCTCACGCCCGCGTCACACCTGACCCTCAAGTAGAAACAAACACACAAGTGTTCATTGCCCTTCCCGCTTGCATCACCTCTCCCCTTTCCCTCTACCTCGATCCCCTGCCTGCAGCGCTAGGGTTCCTCCAGCAAGCCGCTGCCATAGGTCCCATCTGGCCTGCTCCTCGACGGTGCTCTGTCCAGCTAGGCTACATGGCCAGTGGGTAGGGCCCAATCTCCCTGGCTGCTCCTTCCTCTGGCGCCGCCCCTCTCTCATGGTCTCCAGCAGCTGCTCCACTATGGTCCGTCCAAGGCACTACTCCGGCGGTCGCCGCACAACTACGGACGATGTCCCACTCTGGCAGAAGGCACCTCATTCCCCTCCCCTCCTCCTAGGCCATGCCTTGAGGTGCTGTTGAAGGATGAGCTCATCCAACAAGGTGAGGATCTCCTCTGATTTTTTGCCAAATTTTCTTTCTGATCTGCTATACGATGAATTGCTATGAGCTGCTGGTGCTGCTGCTATATGATGCATTGCTATGAGCTTCTCCTGCTGCTGCTATATGATGAATTGCTATGAGCTGCTGCTGCTATATGATGATTTGCTATGAGCTGCTGCTACTATATGATGAGTTGCTATGAGTTGCTCCTGGTACTGCTATATGAAGAATTGCTATGAGCTGCTCCTGCTGCTGCTATATGATGAATTGCTAGGAGCTGCTGCTGGTATATGATGTTTGCTTGAGCTACGTCGGTATTTCCCTAAAGAGGAAGGGATGATGCAGCACAACAATGGTAGGTATTTCCCTCAGTGATGAGACCAAGGTTATCGAACCAGTAGGAGAACCACGCAACACTACGTGAACGACACCTGCATACAAATAACAAATACTCACAACCCGATGTATTAAAGGGATTGTCAATCCCTTTCGGGTAATGGCACCAGAAATTGGCAAGTAGACGGGATAAAAAATATGATAGATGGGATAAATAGATCTCAAATAAAATAAAGTGCAGCAAGGTATTTTGTATTTTTGGATTAATAGATCTGAAACTAAAAGCAAATAAAAATAGATCGCAAAGGCAAATATAATAAAGAAGAGACCCCGGGGCCGTAGATTTCGCTAGTGGCTTCTCTCGAGAAAAATAGCAAACAATGGTTAAATGAATTAATGTTGGGCAATTGATAGAACTCCAAATAATCATGACGATATCCAGACAATGATCATTATATAGGCATCACGTCCAAGATTAGTAGACCGACTCCTGCCTGCATCTACTACTATTACTCCACACATCGACCGCTATCCAGCATGCATCTAGTGTATTAAGTTCATGGAAAACGGAGTAATGCAATAAGAACGATGGCATGATGTAGACAAGATCTATTTATGTAGAAATAGACCCCATCTTGTTATCCTTAATAGCAACGAACATACGTGTCGGTTCCCCTTCTGTCACTGTGATCAAGCACCGTAAGATCGAACCCATTACAAAGTACCTCTTCCCATTGCAAGATAAATAGATCAAGTTGGCCAAACATAACCCAAATATCGGAGAAGAAATACGAGGCTATAAGCAATCATGCATATAAGAGATCAAAGAAGACTCAAATAACTTTCATGGATAAAAAGATAGATCTGATCATAAACTCAAAGTTCATCGGATCCCAACAAACACATCGTAAAAAGAGTTACATCATATGGATCTCCAAGAGACCATTGTATTGAGAATAAAAAGAGAGAGAGAGAGAAAGCCATCTAGCTACTAGCTACGGACCCGCAGGTCTACAAAGAACTACACACGCATCATCGGAGAGGCACCAATGGGCATGATGAACCCCTCCGTGATGGTGTCTAGATTGGATCTGGTGGTTTTGGAACTTGCGGTGGCTGGAATTGATTTTCATCAACTCCCATAGGGTTTCTGGAATATTGGGGTATTTATAGAGCAAGGAGGCGGTGCGGGAGGCCACCTAGGTGGGCACAACCCACCAGGGTGCGCCTGGGCCTCCAGGTGCGCCCTGGTGTCTTGTGCTCACCTCGGGCTCGCTCTTTGGTACTTCTTTGGCCCACTAGATGTCCTCTCACTACTGCAGGATGCTGCTAACGCGACACTACGATCAGAGACCCTTCGATGAAACTGCGTGCGATGCCATAATCGCAAACGATGGTGTAAAAAACCATCAAAAAAGGTGCAAAATGTTTGCAATGGAGGATGCATCGAACACGGTTCAGATTTTAGTTGCGTGTGCGATGAAGGGCATACGGTTCAGCTCAATTAACTGTTTGCGATGAGGAGGAACAAAAGAAAAGGGCAGCCAGATGAAGGTGTGTGCGATGTACAGCATACGGTTCACTCGGATGAACTGTTTGTGATTAGGCAACAAAAGAAACGGTCAGCCAGATCAAAGGTGTGTGCGACATACGGCATGCGGTTCACTCGGATGAACTGTTTGCGTTAAGACATGAGAACATAAACGGTTCAAATGAGCAAGATGTGTTTGATACGAGGCAAACAGATTTGTAATCAAAAACGTGTGCGAAGACCAATAACAACAAAGACGATTACTGCTAACAAGCTGTGTGTGTTGTGAGCAAACGATTGCTGGTATACAATTGTGAGTGATTGGTGAAAACATCACCTATGGGTTCCATTGTTTAGTCCGTGTGCGATGTGATTTTATTTGTCCGCACAACATCTACGCTCTGTCTACAGAGCATCAACATATATACTTAAAAAGACAGCATTGCATAACCAAATTAAGCATACAATTACACAAGTGACTACACACATAACATTTCCACACACCAAAGAAAGCAATTACATGCATACTAAAGTAGGAGAAACGAGGACCTAATCATCTACTTATTGTTGCGACGATGCTTGCCACTGCTCTGCTTCCGGCTGGATCCCTGGCCGTTTTGGGGAAGGAGGCAATTCCTCGTGTCAACGATCCGCCTGTACATGTGTAGCTCGCGTACGCCTCCTTGGCCGCGTACACTACGTGGGGTTTCTCGAGTTTCTCCATCCAGGCTGAGTGCCAGGCACGCTTGTCCTTGTTGCACGAATCCTTCATGTCTCTCGTAGTAGGGTCGATGATGGCCTCGCCGAGGTGAACCAAAGGAGTCCTTCTCATGCTCCTTGCTGCCCCAGATCTTGTATTGGCCCTGGATTTCGACAAGATTCTGGCAGGCGATGCCCGAATTCTCGAGCGCCTTTACATCGTTGGTGATGTCCACCGTAGCGAGCATGTAGTGAGGGCTGTTGACAAACCCGGCGAACGCTTCGCAAGGCCTTGCGCCGTGAAGTAGTGGTAGGCGAGGGCGTGGTGGCGCACGCACTTTTGCTCCGGGCTACTGGCGACCTTGGGGCCAGACCCGACACGAGCACGGGTGTACTCGAGGTCGAACCCGACCACCTTGTACTTCTCCGCTGCAAGAAACAACACCATGATGTGGATGGAGTGCTCCACCTGCATCGGTCGTTGGTGTACACCACCGAGAGGTCCATGAACCTTCCGTGGGTGTCCAAAGACGGCACGCATGGTGAATCGCCGTCGGCCGGCTCAGAAGCGCCATTGGAGCCGCGCATGATACCCTCTAAGAATTTCTCGTGGTGGGTGTGCTTCTTGCAATGGTGGGGCACGATCGAAAGGTTGAAGAGACACAAGGGTAGGTTAAATGGCCGCTGTAAAAAACTGGGGCCGGCCGGCCTGTAATCGTCACGTCTTGTCACGGTGTTCATAGCGGAGGATTCCAGTGCACGCTTGACAACACCGCACCGCACGCGTGGGCTCGAAGAGGCGCCAAATGTATCGTCGGTGAGCCTGTTCCCGCGCTACCATGCTGTTTACCACGCAAGCTTCCCGCCCGGTTAGTTTGGCCACGCGTCAGCTATAAGAGGGACAAATCGTGGGCGTTTATTGGCAAAAAGCTTTGTAAAAACAAAGTGTGTGGAATGACTTCGGTCAGAAGTTTACCCTTGGGTGATGAGGTCAAAGTTACAAAGAAGGGTGATGATGGACACTCGAGTGCCATAATTAATTCTGCGCTCTACAGTGCACACAGTGGAAGAAACCTACTGTATGCAATAATGTCGAAGATTGCAGTCGAGTTAGCTATATAGATCATGTGCTGTGAGATCGACAAGGTAAACTGATACGAGAATGGTTAATAAAATCTAAGACCATTGCATATTAAGGTCAAAATAGTGCTAGCAATATACGAGTCTCATACGATGCCATTTCAATGATTGTACCACAAAAGCTCGAAATGTTACAAGGTTAAAATTCCAGAGTTATATGGCTCAAATTCGAAGATTACAAGGTTCAAACTGATATTAGAAATGAAATTCAGCTCATCAGCTGCAAACGCTCACGCTTATCCGCTGAACGTGGATATCAGAGAGGTTCAAACTAATATCACAACTTCTAAGTCTGGTTTCGAAACCTCACAATTTCTGCAAAGGGGCCAGCCACTGAGAAGTCATGTATGGGGTTGACACAATGACTTCCGATTACTCTGTCATATGAAGTTCCAAAATGAAACTCAGCATTTTTGGAGCCTACTCCATTCTGCCACAGGCGCCGGCGCTGATCAACAAACCATTCATTTTTGTGAAATAAATGTAGGGCAAACCTCATTTCCTTCAGCACCCTTTCTCTGAGAACAAAGAACCTGGCGAATATAAACTCCAAAGAAGGTCCCTCGATAGTTCTTCAAAGTAATTTCTGAGAGATGCAGATCTAGGCATTCGACGTGATTGTTATATTTTATCACATTATCCACCACTGGGCCTAATCTTATCTGCAAAAGAAGAGAACGTGTTAGTGCCTACATGCAGTTTTGAATATTACGACATGCCTATTTGGTTTGCAGGATTTGTAAAATGCACTAACATGCCATCTTCGATCTGACATGATTAGCATGGGCATTTGATTATATTCTAGAAAAATGACGCCTTCTTCACAAGAGGTTGGAGTGGATGAAAAGTTCCCTAAGAAAACTAGTACAGATGAATCCAAAGGAGAAATGCTTATCGATTGTAACCATATGGATCAAGCAACCAATATGGGGGGGGGTGGACATGTATGTACTGAAATCCTCCAAAAGAACCTTAAGAAATCGTAGTACATTGTCATTGTAAACTTGGAAAAAGGTGTCACAAATTGAACTCCCTTATGGTTACCATTTAATAGGAAAGGAACATCACCTCGATATATAGCTTCTCCAGGCACGGAAAGCATATCAGGAAACTGACAACTTGCTCCAGGTCGGGGCCGATAGATTCTAGTGCCAAGACCTTCACTATGCGCAGTTTCGAGGTCAAGCTTGTCGGAATCATTTTCTGAATGACAGACGAACAAACATCTTCAAAATTAGAAATAATGTTAATTTGTAGAAGGAGAGGTAGAAAGGCGGTGTTGTACCGAGCAGTGTGGATCCAATAACAAGTTCGGAGTATTTGTCAGACGAATAGCCCACCACTGTCAATTTCGGCGCAGAAATGACATTGATTCTTGTTGGACCTTCTTGATCAACTACAAGTTATCTCTCAAGTGCAGGTGTGTCCAATGATCATACCGTGGTACACATCTTGTGATGTCTTCCTGCCGCACCAGCAACAAACATAAATAGTCCGGAGAGTCATGGAGGTGATGTGGAAGGTACTCAACCCATTGATCGCCTGAAGATGAAGGTACTCGAGTGCATCACAGCCACGGAGCAGGCGCTCCATGTCACCCTTTGAGAGGCAGATGAAGACAAGCTCAAGGTGCTTCAGTCGTGGTAGAATAAGAGCGGGCTCGTCATTAAGGGGCGGGAAACGGCAGTTCTTGAACTTGGCGACGCGCAGTGTGGGCGCGAGGCGGAGTGCAGACGTTGGCAGCGACCGCATATGCCCATCATCAAAAGTGAGCTCCTCGAGCTGATTAGGGCGAGGGATCGGAACCAGTCGTCAAGCTTGGCTCGGTCCTTGCCGTTGGAATGGAACTTGCCCATTGTAAGGCCTTTGGTTGGGCCAAGGTGACTACCGAGGATCTTAGAGAACACATCCAAGCTTTTGCGATAGCCATGGTAGAGCTCGTGGGTGTCGATGAGGTCGAGAGGGCTGGAGTTCCATAGGGGGCGCCACTGCTGGGAAAGGAGGGTTGTCCGTGCCCCATATTTGATTGGGAGGAGGGAGATGATGACTTTCAACATATCATCGGGGAGGCTGCTGATGAAGTCTAGGCCTGCTGGAGTCGCTTGCGGTTCTAGCTCGCCCCACCTCTGCTTGTTGGCAGCCCCGTTCTCCACCTCCGGAGTCTCCTTGTCAGCTGCGCTTTCTGATAGAAATAGGAGTATAGGGAATATTTTGTTAAAACAGGGCAATAGAAAAGTGTATTGGTAACTAGAAGTTATTAGGTAGGAATATAGTAAGAAAAGGGAATAACAATTGGTTGCTTAAATACTACACAATTCATTTGACATTTCTGGGTAAGTCAACATGCAGATAGTTGAAAAGAAAACTTACTTTGAACAAAGTCTGGACATATGATTTTGTCGAGGAAGTTAGCATATATCTCATGACCAGGCCCTTTTATGTGAAGTGCAATTTTTCGGATCACGGGTTCCCACAAAACCCTCAAGGTTCGAACACTGGGGTGCGCATGAAGATCTCTCCTCTCCCGAGCTCTCGCACTCCACGATCTAGCGGACTAACTCGCCGAACCCAAAGAACACAGAGACACAAGATTTATACTGGTTCGGGCCACCGACGTGGTGTAATACCCTACTCCAAAGTGTGTGTTGTGGATTGCCTCTTGGGCCGGGATGAATAAGTACAAGGGAAGAACAGCCTCGAGGTGAGGTGTTCTTGTCTTTGGTGAGCTAGAGAAGGGTTTTCGTCCCCCTCTTCTGTGGTGGCTAGTCCTATTTATAGGGGCCCGGGTCCTATTCCCAAATATTGAGCGGGAAGGGATCCCACAACGACCAACTTTGAAGGGGAACAACTAGTATAGCTTATCCTGACAAAAGTGGTCTTCGCCGGCCAAAGGCTCTGGTGGTGACGCCGTCTTGGGCTCCACAGTGACCTCCGTCCTGCTGGTCTTGGTCTCGTTGCACCGATATGGAAACCTTTGCCTGATGTCTCGGGACTCCGCGCCTGTGCTTGCCCCTTTAGCACCAAAGAGGGAACAAGGACACTGCGCACGCGGGCGCCCGCCTGGCGCCTACCTGGTTGCGGTCATCATGGCTTGCGTCATTGGATCCTCGCGAGGTTCGCCTTGCCTTGATCTCTCCGCTCCTCGCGAGCCAGCTTGGTGAGGCCGCTCCTGAGGAGGTCTTGTGTCGGCCCCCTCGTGAAGCTTGGCCCCTCGCGAGGGTCTTGAGTGCTTGCTGGTGAAGATGGGCCGTGCGGGCCCGCTGGCAGAGCCACGCCATGGGCCGCAGGCAGGCAAGACTGGGGACCCCCATTCCCAGAACACCGACAGTAGCCCCCGGGCCCAAGGTGCGCTCGGGCTTGGCTTCGAGGCGAAGCCGAAGGGCAAGTGTGGAGCGCCACGGGCCCCAACAGCCTGCGGCCTTGGTCGATGCACGATGATTGATTGGACGTGGGTGTCTCCGCTTCCCCACGCTGCCTCGGCAACTGCCCGACTTGACGAGTCTCTGCTGCATGCAGAGAAAAATCATCGTTACCTGTGATCGTGGGGGTCGCCGGTTGGCCTTCCCTTGCTATAAATGAGGAGGGGGCAGAGCCCCCATCGCTCATCCCTTCCTGCTCCGCTCGCTTCTTCTTCCTCGCTCCGTCGCCAACAGTGACATTCACGGCGCCTGTGAAGAGGTTCTCGGCCGCGGAGAAGGGGAAGGCTCGCCGAGAGGAGCCCGGCTCTCCGGCGTCCATGCGTGGACGCGGCCGTCCTCGCAAGCACACCGGGACCCCCGCCGTGGCCCCCCGCGGCCGCGGCAGTGCCGCTTCGTGCGGTGGGGGTCGCCCTGGTTGTGGCAACCCTGTTGGTGAAGGAAGACATGCTGTGGTCGCGCGGCCTCCTCGGCCGCGTTTCACTCGGCAGAGGTGCTGCCGGAGTTCGTCGTGTGGTCGGAGAACCCGGCCTGCAACTGGCTTCAGCTCCTGCGCTTCTTCGCCGATGAGCTGCCGCCGGCCGTCGATCGGCGGGCTCGCTGCCGCAGCGGACGGCTGCTGCAGCAGGGCTTCCTGGGTCGCGGTTGAGGTCTCCGTCACAGGCAACATAGCCCTGGCTAGCGGCTGGTAGACGTTTTCCCGCGTGCGAGGCCTCGGCAGGCGGTGCACCCTCCACTTCAAGTATGACGGCGACGCGACCCTCTACGTGAGGGTGTTTGGGGAAGACGGTCGCCGCACCGAGTGCTGCCCCGAGATCAACGACGGCGACGAGGTGCTCGGCCTTGGCGATGGTCGTGACGAGGATGAAGGCGAGACCACCCCTGGTGCCGACCGTGCCTCGTCCAGCTACGACGGTTCTTCCTCCGCTGACAGCTCCAGTAGCGGCGGCTATGACCAGCCGCCATGCTGCCGCGCTCGCTTCAAAGGTGGCAGCGGGCCGTCTCACCGTTGCGCTCCAGTGAAGTGCGAGCAAGGATCCGACTAAGCTCGAGAGAGCGTCGTGGGCCCGCCCCGCTTTTGTTTCATTCTTCTTTTCCTTCTTGCATTGAGAGAGACAAGTATGGGGCCTTGTGGGGGCGTGCAGCAGCTATGATTTCCCAGTTGTTATGCTATGCTTATTGTTCCTGGGTTGTGCCGCAATATTAATATTTTATATAGGCATGTAGGAATAACTTAGCTTAACGCGCTTGAAGTGGTAGCTGCGTGCCTCACGAGGCTTCTGTGGCTCGGGAGGCGTTTGGGGACTACAAAAACTCGTTAGGAAATTCTTATTCGCCGAGCCCTAGTTGTAGGCGCAGCCGGCCACGGCCCAGCAATCCGCATCGCGGTACCCGAGGGGTACGGACTTGAGGGATGTGCGCCAGTTTGCGAGCTCGAGTGAGGGTGCCTCGCGAAGAACAGGAAAAACGCTCACGAGGGCGCCAGTCCAGCCCCCTCGCGAGGCATGCGAGGGAGAGTACGGGCCAAAACGAGGAAGCTAGGACGAAAAAAGGAGGCTCAAGGCAATAGAACCAGATCGGCAAGCAACATCGGAAGGCAAATTTCGATTAAAGAAGAGCAAGCCAACTACGGAAAGCAAATGAAAAGCCGCGTACGGCACCTAGTCTGGTCTTCTTGTCTTCTCACCAGCGTAGAGCTAAGTGCTGCCACTAGGACGTGGGAGGGAGCCCCAGAGGCCCGAGGGCGGCTCTCCCGAGACTCCGGGGCGTGTACAACCCCACTCATTATTACGTGAGAGTGTCATGAGCGGAGACCTTCACAGGCACTGGGCCTTCTTCACAGGCGCTGGGCCTTTCTTCATGGGTAGAACTTCCGGAGGTGCTGGATGTTCCAGGCGTTCTGGATGGGGATCCCGTCCTGCGTCTCCAGGCGCGCGACGCCAGGCCTGGAGACATGGGCGACCCGAAATGGGCCCTCCCAGATGGGTGAGAGCTTGTGTAGCCCTTCCCTGGAGAGCACCCGCCTCAGGACAAGATCACCCACCTCGAGTGTCCTGGAGCGGACGCTGCGACAGTGGTATCGCCGCAGCGCCTACTGGTACCTCGGAGCGAGGCTTCACGACGGCGTTCCTCCCCCAGCACGAGATCCATCCCCCGCATGGCGTCCTGCTGCGTTTCATCAAACGCCAGGACCCGCGCGGAGCGATGCCCGACCTCGTGTGGGAGAATCGCTTCTGCTCCGTAGACGAGGAAGAACGGTGTCTCGCCTGTAGGCTTGGTGGCGGTGGTGCAGATGGACCACTTCACGGACTGGAGCTCGTCATGCCAGCCCCTGCCACATGCCTCGACCTTCTTCTTGAAGGTCCTGGTCTTGAGGTCCCTCAAGACTTCCGCGTCGGTGCGCTCGGCTTGGCCATTGCTCCTGGGATGTGCCACAGAAGCGTAGCAGATCTGCGTTCCAAGGTTAGCACAATATGTTTTGAAGAGATTGCTAGTGAACTGTGAACCGTTGTCGGTGATGATGCAGTTGGGGACTCCAAAGCGGCTTACGAGGCCCTTGATAAACTTAACCGCTGACCCGGCTGGGATGGTGCCGACTGCTTCCACTTCGGCCCATTTGGTGAACTTGTCAATGGCGATGTAGAGGTAGCAGTAGCCCCCTGGTGCTCGAGGGAATGGGCTTAAGATATCAAGCCCCCAGACTGCAAATGGCCACGAGAGCGGGATGGTCTGGAGGCCCTGAGTTGGCTGATGGATCTGCATGGCGTGGAATTGGCAGGCCTCGCAGGACTTCACCAGCTCGGCCGCGTTGTTGAGTGCCGCGGGCTAGTAGAATCCGCTGCAAAACACCTTGCCGATGAGAGTTCGTAACGACGAGTGGTGCCCGCAGTCCCCGCCGTGTATGTAGGCAAGCAATTCTTTCCCCTGCTCCCTGGAGATGCAACACAGGGAAACGTCATTCGGGCGTCTCCTGTATAACTCACCATCCTAGATGCAGTACGCCGTGGCCTGCCGGGCCACACGCTCCGTGTCCTCCTCCTTCTCTGGCAGCGTCCCTTGCGTCAGGTATTCCTTGAATTCCCTGGTCCAGCACCCCTCCCGAGGCTCGAGCGCCAAGAGCAGACGTGCTCCCGAGGTTGGGCCGTAGGCGGGGGCTCCTGAAGTTGGTGGCGAGGGAAGCTCCTCCCGAGGTGGCGCAGGTTTAGCGGTTGGTGGGGCTGCTGAGGGCTTGAAGAGACGCTCCTCGAAGACTCCTGGTTCCTGGGGCTGACGCTTTGATGCCCTCTTGGCGATCTCGTCGGCCTCCTTGTTTGTGCCGTGGGGCACATGCTGCAACCTGCACCTGTGAACTGCTTTCCATTCTGCGTGCACTGTGAGGTACGCCCATATGCTCGCCCCTTGGCTCGTACACCTTGTTGGAGAAGTTGACGAGGAGCTGAGAGTCCCCCTTGATGGTGAGGCGCTTCACTCCTAAGGCCACCGCTGCCTTGATGCCAGCGATCAACCCCTCGTACTCAACAATGTTGTTGGATACCTTCTCACCCTACTAGAAGCAGAGCTGCACGGCGTAGTAGAGCTTGTCCTGGGTGGGCGAAATAAGCACTGCTCCAGCCCCCGCGCCCTGGCGCGAGAACGCGCCGTCGAAGTACATGACCCAACCGTCCGACGCTTCACTCCCTGGTGAGAGGGATTGGCTCTCGCCCGCGTCGGTCTCCGGGGCGTCGGTCCATTCCGCCACAAAATCTGCGAGCGCATCCCCCTTGATGACCCTGGTCGTGCTGAACTCCAAGCCAGACGCTTGCAGCTCGATGTTCCATTCAGCAACTCGTCCGGCAGCGTTGGGACTCCTGAGCACCCTCTCCAGCGGGAAATCCAAGACAACTTTGATGGGGTGACCCTAGAAGTAGTGGCGCAGCTTGCGCGAGGCCACCAGAAGCGCGAGCAAGATCTTCTGAGGCATGGGGTATTGCGCTCTCGCATCTTGCAGCACGGTGCTGGCGAAGTATACCGGGTGCTCAACGAGGGCGGGGGAGTTGGTGGTGTCTTCGGCTTCGGGAGACTGAGGTGTTTTTCGCGGATCTCCAGCTTCAGGAGCTTGACAATCTGCCGGAGCAACCACTGCCTCAGGAGCGTCGCCTTGGTGTTGCACGACTTTACTTGGATCGGTGGCTCCACTTGGAGGGCCCTTGACTTGACGCTCCTCTCTGATGGCCACCAGCGCTGTGCTGGCAGAGTGGGGTGCGGCAGACAGGTAGAGCACCAAAGGCTCAAGAGGGCGAGGTGCTACCATCACCGGCGGGCTGGTCAAGTATCTCTTGAGGTCTTGAAATGCAAGGTCGGCCTCATGGGTCCATTCGAACGAGCCTTTTTTCTTCATCAGCTTGAAGAACGGCAGGGCGCGCTCTCCCAACTTGGAGATGAAGCGCCCTAGCGAGGTCACGCAGCCGGATAGCTTCTGCATCTTCCTCAGGGTTTGCGGTGGGCTCATTTCTTCAATCGCCTTGATCTTCTCCGGGTTGGCCTCGATCCCTCGGTGTGATACGAGGAAACCCAGCAGCTTGCCTGAGGGGACACTGAGGGAGTCCTGGATTAGGGGGTGTCCAGATAGCCGAACTATCATCTTTGGCCGGACTCCTAGACTATGAAGATACAAGATTGAAGACTTCGTCCCGTGTCCGGATGGGACTTTCTTTGGCGTGGAAGGCAAGCTTGGCGATACAGATATGTAGATCTCCTACCATTGTAACCGACTCAGGTAACCCTAACCCTATCCGGTGTCTATATAAACCGGAGGGTTTTAGTCCCAGAGGATCTAACAAATACCATACCATAGGCTAGCTTCTAGGGTTTAGCCTCTCTGATCTCGCGGTAGATCTACTCTTGTACTACCCATATCATCAATATTAATCAAGCAGGAGTAGGGTATTATCTCCATCGAGAGGGCCCGAACCTGGGTAAAAACATCACGTCCCTTGTCTCCTGTTACCATCCGCCTAGACGCACAGTTCGGGACCCCCTACCCGAGATCCGCCGGTTTTGACACTGACATTGGTGCTTTCATTGAGAGTTCCTCTGTGTCGTCATCTATAGGCCCGATGGCTCCTTCAATCGTCAGCAACGATGCAGTCCAGGGTGAGACTTTTCTCCCGGACAGATCTTCAGATTCGGGCGGCTTTGCGCTGCGGGCCAATTCGCTAGGCCATCTAGAGCAGATCGAAGCTACGCCTAGCCATCGTGTCAGATTTGAAGCTTGAACTATACGGCCGATGTCCGCGGAGACTTGATCTTCGACGGCTTCGAGCCACAGCCGAACGCTACCAGACCGCTCCTCGATGGGTACGATCTAGCTCTGCCAACAAGGCTCGAGGCCGCACAGCGTTCGGCCCGACCCTTAATCCGGAGCTGGGCCACGATCGAGGACGAGTGGTTGGACACCGCCTCGGGGCTACGATCTCACGACGATTGAGCCGAACTCCATCCCTGTCCTTTATGAAGACCGTGACTCCAAGGCGCCGGACTCTTCTCCGGACTCCGAACCTCTCATACCGCCAATCGAATCCGATTGGGCGCCGGTCATGGAGTTCATCGCCATGACATCTTTCAAAGACTTCGCCCTTTGGTGGCATACTGAATTCACTAAAGCCTCTCTCTTTATCTGGAGAGCCCTGGCCGGATTACGGTCAGGAAGGTTGGGATGCGGACGACGAAGAAATTCAACGCCCACCCACCGCCCACTTTGTAGCCACTGTTGAAAGCTTAAACGACGTGCTCAATTTCGACTTCAAAGACATCGACGGTATGGATGACGATGTAGGAGACAACCAGGAACCAACACCTATAGGATACTGGACAACCACCTCATCCCATGATGTATACATGGTGGATACACCTAAAGGAAGTGACGACGAGGAACAACGGGACACTACGAAGGATAAATCCCTCGAAAAGCAAATAAACGGCAACGTAAACGCCGCACCAAGTCCCGCCGATAAATACCCAACCATAGAGTAGGGCGAACCAAAGGACGATTTAACATGCTATTGAGCAACCGTCCGAACAGGACAACTTGGATAAACAACCCGTCCCGGCAAAGATAACAGTCCGGACGATCTCACGCCGGACAAATTGTTGGAGCAGAAGAACCTCCACAAAAGGCTCGCTGCCATCGCTGCGTAGCCTGAAAAAGCGTAAGCGAAGCTCAAAATAGCGGAAGATGCACTCAGAATCAGATGGAGCAAAGTACTCAACACTGCAGACAAATACGACGACAGTCGCTGAACAAAGAGCTACCCAAAGAGAAAACTACTGCCCGAATTTGATGAGGAGGCCGTAGAGCCCCCACATTCAAAAAGCAAGAAGGCCACCCGGTCGGATGGAAGACCCCACGGCAAACAGAGAGCGGCAAATGGCGCCGCACACAAGCCGGTACGCGATCCGCATAAGGATTCACATCAAAAGGATGGCCCAGTTAGGTCCATCTATGGGCCGAGAAAGCAAGCCCTTCAAAGCAATACAACACGCCAAATATTCGAACATCACGGCACACCCAAATATAGGGGTGCCGCACACCCCCTGTGTTTGACCTATGAGGTGCTGGATCACGAATTTCCAGCGGGATTCAAACCCGTAAACATAGAGGCATACGACGGAACAACAGACCACTGAGTTCTGGATTGAGGATTACATCCTCCACATACACATGGCTAGAGGAGACGATCTCCACGCCATAAAATACTTACCCTCAAGCTCAAAGGGCCAGCCCGGCATTGGCTCAAAAGCCTCCCCGAAAATACCATTGGAAGTTGGGAAGAGCTCGAGGATGCTTTTCGAAAATTTTCAAGGGACTTATGTCCGCCCTCCGGATGCGCATTTATTTAAGTCATATAACTCAACAACCCGGAGAGTCAGCCCGCAAATTCGGAACAGGTTCCTCACCAAAAGAACCAAATAGTCGATCGTCTGGACGCTGAAACCTTAGCAGCTTTCAAACACAACGTTCGAGACGAATGGCTGCACAGACACCTCGGCCAGAGAAGCCGAGAACCATGGCTGCACTAACAAGCCTCATGACCCGCTTTATGCTGGAGAGGATAGCTGGCTAGCAAGATGCACGACCAGCGACCCAAGTACATCCAAGTCGAATGGGAATGGGAAACCACAACGCAGCAAGGACCAGCGCCGGATTAAGGGAATGGTCCAAAGAGCGCGACCAACGCCGGATTCAAAAGCTCACGCGTAACAATAAAAAACTGCCCCTTAAGGACAATAGCGATGAGCTATCCAACTTAAAAAAAATCTTGGACAAGATATGCCAAATCCACAGTACTCCCGGGAAGCCTGCAAGCCATACCCACAGAGATTGTTGGGTCCTCAAGCAGTCCGGCAGACTCAACGCCGAACACAAGGTCCTCGACACACCAAGCGAGGATGATGACGAGCACCACAAGCAGAGCCCCGGAAAACAAAAGAATTTCCCACAAAAAGTCAAAACAGTGAACTCACTTCAAGTGACAACAGGGAAAAACAGAGCGGCGCCCATAGAAACACATGCCGCACGGTCTATCCTAGCAGAGTCCCAACGATGGTTGTCAAAACCAATCACCTTCGATCATCAGGACTATTCCGGAAGTATCCGGAGCGCGGGATGGACTGCTTTGATATTAGATCCTATAATCGACGGACTCCAATTTACACAAGTCCTAATGGACGGAGGTAGCAATCTAAACCTGCTATATCAGGACACAATTCGCAAAATGGGGATAGACCCAACCAAAATTCGCCATAGCAACACCTCCTTCAATGGGGTAATGCCAGGCCCATATGCCCATTGTACGGGCTCCCTACTTCTAGAAGTTGTGTTCGGCTCATCCGACAACTTCCGCCGCAAAAAGTTAACCTTCCACATCGCCCCATTCGAAAGTAGCTATCAAGCACTCATCAAGCGTGAAGCTTTACCGCTTTAACGCAATACCGCATTATGCATCTCTTACACTTAAAATGCCCGGTCCACGCGACATCATCTCATTAAAATGGAGTATTAAGTGTTACTCAAGCACGGAAGAACGTGAGACTGCCTCGACAGCCCCACACCAATCCGGCTCCGCTAATCAAAGCACCTGAATAGGTCATTCAAACCCCGGATACGGCTAGACGAGTCCGGCGCCTACTAGCGGCGTACTTCGCATAAGGGGCTGCATGCACGCATACAACAAGAGACAATAAAGCTCAATTTTATTCACCTTCCAACTGCATTCGCTTATTTAATATAAAGTACATTTCTCGCCACGATATTTTTTATTTTCAACTAAGTTCTTCTCTTTACAGATGAACACTGCTACACCCGCCCGTGATACGCACAACGGAGACACAAAGCGCAGACGTGCAACAGGGACCCGTCACAAGGATTCTTTTCAGATTAAGACCATGCGTAAACCTTTTTTACTGTCTCTTGTTGATACACATCCCCCAGTTTCTTACTATAACCGAGGAGGAGGCTGGCATTTTGGCATCGGCCGCACCAGAATTTTTGCGCGTACCTGGACACTACGGGCTTAGGGCATTATTCTGCCCGTTTTCATAAAGACCGAATACCATAGGGAGTGCTCGGCGTCTCGAGTTAGGCCTTATATGCATCAGCTCCGAATCATGTCTTTGGTCAAATGTTGGGTTTGCCCAGCTCCCATGTTTGGTACCTTACGTTCCGTTATATCGGCTAAGGTAGCGTTGGGAGAACCATCGCGATTGTGCCTCGTTGAGCTGGGTTGAGCACCTCGGAGAAAGCCGAAAACTGTCTGTCATGATATAGCGTGAGACTTGTCAACCACTCGATGACCCAGCGGAATGTTTAGAATTCCCCTGCGTTGACGAAGGGTCGTTTCCCGGTCAGGCACATACGCGCCCTGAATTCGGTAGAGCGCGGTGCCCCTAGGGGCTATATAGTAGCCCCACCATCAAACTCCTATGGCTAAGTGAAAGTGATAAAGCATTATAGTCCGGTTGCCTAGTTTGCTACGCTACCACCTCCTTAATAGGACCAAGACGTTGGATTAAGTGTGAAAAAGCGCCTTCTTTGCAAACACCCCCGCACTATGTGCGTAAATAAGCCAAAGACTGCAATCTTTCAGGTTATATATACATATACATCAACGGCCGCACAGGGAGTAGTTTACTACTTGAACACACAAGTATAAACAACTCTTATATTATATTGAAACGTTGTTTCATAAGTTACACATTTCATTCAAACATAACATCCTTCGAGCACCGTGTCTCTATTAAACGAGCGCCCGGAAGAACTTCCTCAAAATAGCGCTCGACTGGTACTCGGCTCCCGTCCGAATCTGGGGACGCAACGTCGGTGGCCTTCATTTCTGCCCAGCATGTCTTGACACGAGCAAGAGCCATCCGCGCACCCTCAATACACGCCGACCGCTTCATTGCGTCGACACGCAGTACCGCACCAAGGAACCGCTGCACTAAGCCAAAATAACTCTACTACCGAGGTTTCCCGGCCACAAATGAGTCACGACATGCTTCATGGCAAGTCCGGACAATCGATTCAGCTCGGCCCATTCGCCAACCGATCGGTTAACGGAAGAGGACGCCCGACTATGGAATCGCGACCAAAACAGCTCTTCCCTTCGCGCCCCTTCGCCTCGGGCGCTCGATCACGTCCGCGGCACTAGCCGCTAAATCCGAATAAGCATCCTCCGAACTCCACAACCGTCCAACTGAGCATACTTGGATCCGTGAACTTCCTCCGCAGCAGAAAAAGGCTTTCCGGAAGAACATCCACAACCCGATGCAGCTCCTCCTTTGCAGCTCTCATTGCGGAGCGGGCATCCTTGGCTTCGCGGTGGCCTTTTCAGGTCCTCTTGCTCGCTTGACGTTCTTTTTCAAGAACCCCGCAGCGGTCGGTAGCATTCTTCAACTTTATGGCCATATCGGCCATTTCCTCTTTGCTTCGGCAGTGAGCAGCCCGTTCGGCCCTTAAAGCGGCCGCATTACTATTTCTGGCTTGCTCTTTAGCTCGGACGAGTTCCGCCAAAGAGCTCCTCCACAAAGAGCGGCACCACCTGCATTAAGCATACAAGTAGTAAGGCACGGGCGCCAACCTCCCTTACCAGGCATCCGCCGAAGAAGTCGCATACCTTGTGACTCGTCAAACCGCTTATTGACAAGCGCGATGTCCGTGATTCTGCCTTTCGCCAAGTTGCCGCTTTAGTTCGGCAAATTCATCAGTCCGGCTGGCCACCGGACGCCCCGCCACCTATTTAGGAGCGGCGATATGTTATAACTAAGATTATGATCCTCGGCGCGCTGTCAATTTTGACAACATACCGAGTCTCAGGGGCTACTATCTATACAGGGTGCATTCTATATGCATAACTGTTAGAAGGTACATCATTTTTGCGTACCTCGAACCCCGTTAGTAAGCTTCTGATGGCTTCATGCAATCCGCTCTCAGCGGGTGCAATTCTTTCATTCACCGTACCCATTAGCGCACGGTGATCTTCTGAGATAGCCGCTCGCCCGAGCAGATCCTTCAGCTCCTCCGATCAAGACGCCCGATTGGCGCCGGACCCTCCGGCCCGCCGGACTCGGGAAACCCTCGCGATGACACCTCGTGGTCGTCCGCCTCGCATGAAGGTGCGACAGTGGAGGCGTTTCGCTCTCCATCATCTCCAAAGAAGATCCCCTCAAGACGAAGCTCACGAGAAGGGCCGAGATACAAACTACAAGGTATAATTTTGGTTATCTTCAGAAATAAATACAGGGATGTCCCTTATTACAAGGCCCCTTCTTTTTTACTTACGGCTCGCTGGAGAGCTGATCCCCTTGGGGAAATAGTGCGGCTGGGGTACTTCCCAGTGCCGGACTCTCTGACGAAGATTTCTTTCCCCTCTTTGAGGCCTTGACCTCCGGATCTTCCGAAGCGGTCCTCTTCTCCCCTTGGGGGGGAAGATCCCTAATCCCCTCTTCCTTGAAAGCCTCCTTCACGGAGGCAGTTGCTTCCCTGCTCCCCCCTTTGCCTTCTTTAAAAGGCGCGGCCTTCAACATCTTGGACAGCATGGGATCCGGCGTGATCTCTGGGAGGGGAGCCGGACACCTTATCAACTTTGCCTTGGCTATCCACTCCTGTCCAAGAAACGGCTCCCTTAAAGGGCATATATATGATAAATGAATGAACAACCTGCCCGGTTATAGGGTTACTTACTTGAGTATCTGGGTGATTGCAGCTTAGACCTGCGTCCTCGGTCAAGTCTGGTCACTTCTCTTGTGATCCGAAGAAAAATTTGTACATCTCCTTGGGTGTCGCGCCCATAAAATGTTGGAGAGCTCGTGGTCCCTCCGGATTAAACTCCCACAGAAGGAGGGGCGACGCTTTAAGGCGTATACGCTGAATCAAGATAACTCAAGCCGCCACGACCAGATTGATCTCTCTTTCTTGGAGGTCTCGAATACGGCCCTCGCAATGAGGAACGCCCTTGGACGGCCCCAGTCGAGCCCCCCGGTTGACCCATGATGCCAGCCATGTGGTGGACCTGAGCGGAAGGCGGGTGGCGCCACCCATTTGGTGCCCCCGAGCGGTGATATAAAACCACTCCGTTGCCACAAACCAAGCTCCTCTTGAAAAGAGCCCTCGGCCACGGAGCATCAAGACACTTGCTTATGACCGCCCCTCCGCACTCTGTTGGTTGCCCTCGATCATCTTGGCTCCACCTTGAAGGTCTTGAGCCACAATCCAAAGTGAGGGGTAATATGGAGGAAGGCTTCACATACGACAATGAATGACGAGATATGGAGGATGGACTGGATTCAAGTCATGGAAATCCAGCCCATAATAAAACATGAGCCCCGCACAAAGGGATCCGTCGGGAAGCCTAAACCCCGAAGGAAGTGAGACACGAACACCATGCTCTCGCCGGGCTCAGGAGTGGGAATGACCTGCCCTGGAGCAGGCAGCCTATGCGAGATTTCGCCGGTTAGGTACCTGGCGTCTCGCAGCTTTAGCACATCTTCTTCTGTGACGGAAGAAGACATCCATCGGCCGAGCTGGTCGGAGCCGAACATCGTCGAAGGTCCGGCGCCTAAATCAAGCTTTGGGTGTTAGAACTCAAAGCGCGAGGCTAACTCGATGGAGGGTGGAAAAAGAAGAGGGCCTTGGTCTCATTATAAAAGGTTGAATACCAAGAGCCCTCCCGTGGTCGATCGGGACTACGCCCGATAGAGGAGGCGTGCCAACGGGCACGGTTGGGTTACCCACGTCCGTATTGATGAGAATCCCGGAATAAGGGGGCACGATCTCCGCTTTGGTAAGACGTGCCAAGGAAACCGCCTCGCTGAACGCGCTAAGGTGGAACAGTAAAAAATGATTCGTATGAAGGCCTGGCTGTGGTTTGATGTCACGCCACGGAATATGTCAGCAGATCTATGCAAAAATTATTCTCTCTACGGTGGTATGTGGAACTTGTTTTGCAGAGCCGGACACTATCCTTGTGTTCAAAATCTTCTATGAAGTATTCGGAAGAGGAACCCGCCTTGCAATTCGAAGACAATATGTGCGCCGGACTCGTCGTCATTGAAGCCTGGTTCAGGGGCTACTGAGGGAGTCCTGGATTAGGGGGTGTCCGGATAGCCGAACTATCATCTTTGGCCGGACTCCTAGACTATGAAGATACAAGATTGAAGACTTCGTCCCGTGTCCGGATGGGACTTTCCTTGGCGTGGAAGGCAAGCTTGGCGATGCGGATATGTAGATCTCGTACCATTGTAACCGACTCTGTAACCCTAACCCTATTCGGTGTCTATATAAACCGGAGGGTTTTAGTCCAGAGACGGACAACAATCATACCATAGGCTAGCTTCTAGGGTTTAGCCTCTCTGATCTCATGGTAGATCTACTCTTGTACTACCCATATCATCAATATTAATCAAGCAGGAGTAGGGTATTACCTCCATCTAGAGGGCCCGAACCTGGATAAAATCATCGTGTCCCTTGTCTCCTGTTACCATCCGCCTAGACGCACAGTTCGGGACCCCCTATCCGAGATCCGCCGGTTTTGACACCGACAGACACCAAACAGACACTTCTCTGGGTTGAGCCATAAGTCCACCTGGCGCAGGCTTGTGAAGGCCTCCTCCAGGTCCTGAACCAAAGTTCTCGCCTCCCGAGACTTCACCATGATGTCGTGGACATAAGCCTCAGTGTTTGTCCCGAGCTACCTCCCCAAGGCGATGTGCATCAACTGTTGGAAGGTTGCTCCTGCGTTGCGTAGTCCAAACAGCATACAAGTGTAGCAGTACACCCCACACGGAGTCAGGAAGACCGTATTCTCCACATCTTCCACTGCGATCTTGATCTGGTGATACCCTGAGAACGCATCCAGGAAGCAAAGCAGGTCGCACTCCGCAGTGGAGTCAACAATCTGGTCAATGCGCGGCAGCGGGAACGGGTCTTGAGTACAAGCCTTGTTGAGGTTGGTGAAGTCGAAGCACATACACTCCTCGCCTCCTTTCTTTGGCATGACGACATGGTTCGTGATGCGGAGCATCCTATGGACATCACCATGTCAAGAGTCCGTTCGGCAAGTGACACGTGTGGCATCTACTTCTCATACATAAAGGTGAATCTTCTCCTTTACACGTGTTCACTTGACCCCTTCGAGGATGGTATACTACTTGACACTTCTCCCGTGTGCATGCATAGGTATTGTCGGAGCTTCACGGATGTCGAGGAGGAGTGCAAGCGCCAAGGAACGACTACACCGTCCGCGAGGGAAGCATGGAAGAGAAGGAGGAAGAGAACCTGGCCGCTCCAGAAAAAGCGGTACTACCACCCACTCCAAGCGGTACTACTCCTAAGGCCACCCAAGCGGCACTACCGCCCAGCATCCGCCCTACTACCGCTCAACCCGACAAACTCCAGTGATCGAGCGGTATAAGTCCGGTACTACCACCCCTCCAAGCGGTACTACCGCTTAAGCGCCACAAGCGGTACTACCGCCCATGAGCTCGATACTACCGCCCTGCCTGTGCGCAGCCGCGGGCCTTTGACCTTGTATCCCTCTCCCACTTACCCCTTCGTGGCTTAGACTATAAATAGACCACCTCCACCTCCTTTCTAGGGTTAGCAAATATGATAGCTCATTCTTAGGTGAGCTTTGCTCCTACCTCTACTCTTGAGAGAGAGAGACTACCACTCCCATGTAGTTCAAGACCTCCATGCGAGAAGATCCTGCGGGATATCATCAAGACCCCCTCGTGGGAAGATCCGTCTAGGATATCGTCAAGACCTCATCTCCTCTTGGATTTGAGATGAACGCTACCTTGTATCTTTCCCTTTGTTGTTCATGTACCTTGTGGATCTTGTGTGTTTGATTGTCTAGAGGATGTGTGATTGGACTTGTTCTTGAGTGTTTCCCCTTGTGATTTCTCCCCGTTCTTCCCCGTGTTCTTCGTGCTCTTCGAGGGATCCCACTCCAAACATGAAAGATCGGCCTACGCCGGGTTAGCCCCGTATCATATGGTACCATGAGCCACGTTGATCATGTTTTTGGAGCCCCTACCCTTTGTTTTCTAGCTTGATTTTGTTGATTTCATCCTAAATCCGAAAATCCCCACCAAAAATAGCCCCAATTTTTTTTGTGATTTGTTGGTTTGATGATGTTTTGTTGATTTTGATCCATGGATTTGCTTGGTTTCGAGTGGATCTAGCATCTCCCCAAGTTTCCCCACCTACCATCCACGAAATCTCTCCAATTTTGACCCCGAAATCATCCATTTCCGCCCCAAAATCGCGCCCCGATCCAGATTTTTGCGAAAAATCCTGACACAAGCGGTACTACCGCTCATCCCTAGCGGTACTACCGCTTAGCACCTCCAAGCGGTACTACCGCCCTTCCAAGCGGCACTACTGCCCCTCCCAGAGCCAGATTTTTGCGAAATCGACACGAGCGGTACTACCGCCCATTCCAAGCGGTACTACCGCTTACAAGCGGTACTACCGCCCTCCCGAGCGGTACTTCCGCCCCTCCCAGTTTCAACGCTCTGGGTTTCACCATTTCGGCCATAACTTTTGCTCCCGGAGTCCGATTTTCGCGTTCTTTAGCTCGTTGAGTAGCTATTGACATCCCCATCCATCTAGATAGGTTCCAACACCATTTGACTCCATAAAAGTTTTCAAAATTTGGAAAGTTTGCCTAGGCCCTCCACCATAACTTCCGCAAAACCACCATAGCCTTCCACAACCTAACCCAATTTGTTCCCCATAGCTTTAGTGGTTGTTTGAGTTGAGATTCGAGTCTCCTAAGGTGTTTAGGCTACTTAGGGACGATTGCTTCTTCATCAAACACCACCTTACCTTCCGCATAGGCTTGACCACCATACACTTTCGCCATCGCAACCTAACCCATTTTGATCGGGTTTCCACCAATACTTCCGCAACCACCACCACATTCCCGCTACCATCATTTGACATTTGTCAATTGAGATTTTGAGTTCGCGGTTTTTCCGTTTCCTAAGGTGTTTCAGCTACTTAGGGACGAGTCTCCATCATCTTGGTATCTACATCAAGAACACCGCCACTCATCATCGCAGCGACGGTAACCTCGACGACACCATTGTATATTGCCCTTGCAATTGCATTGTTAACCCCTAGCCCATTTTGCGTTACTTGCCTATCGAGACTAGCCATTTGAGTATTGCCGGCAACGTGACTTGTGCACATTAGTGATCATACTTCCCATAGTATACATACCATATCATCGTGGTGCATATATTGGTATCATATCTTGTGTCACAAGTTTGTTCCTGCATATACACAATTGCTATCTTGGTTTGTGCATTGTGCAAAGTGTCCATACAAAAAAAAGAGAATAAAGCTTTTAAGCAAAAGAGAAATAGCAAAGAGCTTGTAAGCAATAGCCATAGCATCAAAATATATCATATGGTATCATACTTGATCATTTTGGATCATTGTGTGAGAAATACCGGGAACCATACATATATAGCATACTTGGGATAGAAAGTTTATCGATTTTGCATCTTATAGGTTGTGCACAAGTGTCGTATCCGCCTATTGAGCAATCGTGCTAGCGTCTCTCTTGAGTTGTGCAACACGAGCGTTTTCCGTGGATTCCACATTTTGTGCTCATTCCTTGGTTGCACGACCCAATTTATCTATCCGTTGTGTGTTTCCGTGTGCCACATATTGCTATTGGTCTACTTGTTTCGCTTGCGATTTTGTGAATCTCTTTCAACATTATTGACTCTTGCTAACATTTTGCATTAAATGTTTGTGCCACTATCCTCACCGAGCTCTACCATAAGCTTTACTTGATAGGTGTGAGTGAACAAGTCCGGTACCAATTCCACTATTCTTTCATCTCACATTGAGTGAAACGGATACATCCTCAACTTTGGGAAAAGGTAACTTGGTATTGTTTATCTCATTTCCTACTCACCTCTACTCGAGTCTTGTGATGGATAGGCAAGGCATTTCACATTCGGTCTACAACAACAACGACGAGTTCGATGCCACGACCAACAATTCCGACGCCAAGATGCAAGCTCAAATGGAGGAGATCAAAGCCCTCATCAAGTCCTACAAGCGATCTTCCTCATCTTCGAGAAGACGCTCAAGAGCACATGCTTCCGAGCTACCATCTACAGCAAGATCACATTGGCATCGACACCATCACCAACAAGAACGTGAAGGTCAAGAGCTCAACACCAACAACCGCTCAACGACTTCACCATCTCCCTTGGCATCTTCGCCAAGCGACTTCAAGGCATCTTCTCCTATGGACATACGACATCTTTGCCAACAAGCACCCCAAGACTACGCTCAAGAGAAGCTCCCCAAGCTCAAGTCCGCGACTTCCACGAGCTACTACGACCTCGACACTGACCACAAGATTCCTTTCTATGGGACTCAAGAACCCGAGGAGTACCTCGAGTGGGAGCGTTTGATGGACGACTACCTCAAGCTACATCAAGTGAAGTGCGCCACAAGAAACTTCCATGACTACGCCTTGACATGGTGGCTTCACACACCTTCGGAGAGCTACGAGATGAGTTGGCCCAAGACGAAGAGAGCTTTACGGCGAGAGTTCGTGCCTCCAACCTACACGGAACAACTTCGACGCCAATTGGAGAACACCATCCAAGGATCCAAGTCCATCGACGCGTACTTCAAGGAGATGAAGATTGCCTTGCGATGAGACGGTGTGGACGACCCCATCTCGATGAAGTTCCACTTCATGATGAGATTGAACAACGACATCTCCAAGACTATCTTCCTCGAGAACTACAAGTCCATCGACGACTACTACATTGGTGCTCTCAAGGCGGAACAAGAACTCATGAAGGCCAAGGCTTCTCCACCCCAAGCAAACTTCACGGCCACCAAGCTCTACGACAAGCATGAGGCTAGTACCACCACGATGTCCAAGCCCGACAAGCTCCAACACGATGCTCCCAAGTGCGACTTCACCGCCATCCCTCTTTGTGGCATTGATGATGCCGAGTCTACCTTGACTCTTTTTCAAGATGGTGCGGCGACAAGTACGACTACGGAGACCTTCAAGGACCAAGCTTTGGAGGCAAGCGACAAGGTGGCGAGGAAGGATGATGCTTGTATCTTAGGAGGCGAGAGTGATGATGTGCCATCTTCGGCCTGCATCCACGGCGACGGTGACGAGATGATCGAGCATGGGATTTTCCCTTCGGTCATGGAGGAGAGTGATGATGTGCCTTCATCCACGGCGACGACGACGAGATGGTTGAGCATGGGATTCTCCCTTCGACCACGGTGGCGTGTGATGACTTGAGTGACTTTTGCCACCATATTGAGAGTGAGAGTGACTTCACCACTAGCCCCATATATGACGAGTTGCCCCACTTTCCATGTGAGGAGAGCCACAACCCCCACCACTTAAGTGAGATGAGTGACTCCACCATATGTGACTTTGAGTGCACCTACTTTGAGGGAGTGAGTGAACCACCACATAGAGAGAGTGAGATAGTTATAGGTCTCGTGAGGCCATTTGCATTTCTAACAACTTGACCTCTACCTCTATTGTGTCTTCTCATTTGGTGCTCGGTCCCATTTATGATGACACGCCGATCCTCGATTTACTTCGTCCTCACTTTGGACAAGACGATGGCCATGGTGGAATATGATGCACCCCCCACATGGTTCCATCAAGATGAAGATGACCACCATTTGGTATTTCCCACCTCACCTACACCACTTGAGCGGAATGAAAAAGGTAACATAGGTGAAATTGATGCTCTAGTCCCACTAGTGGACATTCTTGACATTGATTGCTTGCATTATGTTGATTCACCTAGTACCATGCTTCATGCTAGTATGATTTCCCCATGCGATGATTTTCCCATTTATGATGACTTTGATGATTGTCATGTGGAGTCTGTTAGTTGTGATGCCATGTTACATAAGATTTCTTGTGACAATTCTTTAGATCACATCATGTTTGCCAATCCGCTTGACTTGTCATATGCTATTCATGAGATCAACCATATGTCTTATTGGCAATCTCTTCATAGTGACTATGCATATGCCATTAAAATAAACCCAATTTGCACTTATGGCATAGATGACAAGCCCATGGTTATTGGCATTTGTTTTTCTTGTGATGATATTGATATGCTCCCTTTGCATCATTTATCTCATATGCCATGCCATGACCACCTAGCTTCGGATATGCATTGTTTTGGATGTTGTGCATTTTCTCCATATGATATTTCCGATATTGCTCATGAGGAGACCCCCATAGTTTCCTCATACATGTTAGGAGAATTTGATCCACCCCATTCATTGCATGATCCCAATAATTATATGCACCATATGTTTCCCTTGAATGAAAATTCTGTTGATGTGCCATATAATTGTATGCTCAATTTGCATCCCCATCGTGTCATACATAACAACTATTCTTTCATGATGGATGACATGTTCTTATACCATGCATCAAATTACTTTGAGCGATGCTTATCTTGTGCTAACTCACACGTGCACATACACATCATGATGGATGATGTGTACATTTACCACACACACAATTTCTTTGGTTTGTGTCTCTCTTGTGTAGGTACCCATGAATACTTGTCAACCTCGCAATCCCACGAGTTGACAAAACGAGCTCTAGAGAGCAATGAGGACTTGGGATCCCATGGATTGTTTTTCCCACCGCTCTCTTCGCGCAAAGACTCTACGCATTTCTTCTACATGGCCCTCACATGGCTATGGGTTGTTCTCCATTATATATCCTTTGCCCATATTGCCATGTTCACTTTGCATGATATGCCTTTGCCATGCATTTGTGACACATGCTTTGCTTTACACATGATGATTGACTCTAGTACTTGTATGTGTATTTGCAAGCTTGGTGGAGATATCACTTGTTATTGCCATGTTCTATTCATGACCCATTCCTATGATGATACTTTCATCTTGCTTTGTGTTCGTGCTTGCGATATGTCATGTGCATTGTCTATGCCTAGTATTTGCTCACATGACATGATTGCCATGATTTACTCTAGTGTGTTGCATCTTCGCTCCACTAGTTTGCACGACTTGATCTCTATGCTTGCTCATGTTGCATCACCCATGATTCATACTTGCTCATCTCATGCGGTTGATGACAACCATCTATATGCTTTGCACATGATTCATATTGTTTCTTGTCATATATCTCCATGTGTTGCCTCTCTCATGCTAGATGATTTGCCATGTATTGCGTGCAACAATGATTCTCTTCTTGCTCATGAGATTTCCCCCATAGCATTCTCGCATATATTTGGAGATTTTGGCATAATTCTTGTGAAGCATGCTTGTCTTACTTCTTTGCACCATATACCTAGTGCCATGAACATAGCCATTGTTGCATCATATTATTCATGCACTTGTGCTTCTAATAGTTATGTGCAAAAGATGAGAACCATCATGATGGATGATGTGTTTGTCTACCATGCGCATATGTTCTTTTCTTTGTTTTGTGCATGTGTAGGATACTTGGACTTCGTGTTGACTTCCACTTCACGTGAGTTGACCATTCGAGCTCTTGTGAGCGAGCCTCTTACATTCTATCATGAGTCACTTCTACACCACATTTCCTACCACTTCGGCATTGTGAAGAATGCACAAGGAGACGCTTTCAAGGTGGCATCCTTCTTGACCTTGGATATTATGGATCATACTTCATGTTTTGCTTGCACCATTTGCACGCATGGTCGAGATATTGCTTTCACCCATGATTGCCACATTTCCATTCTTCATGACATATGTACCTTGTGTGTTGCATCCAATTCTTGGACTACTTGCTACTATCATATGGTTGGTTGCACTAATGTCATTTCTTCACATATGCCATGTCCCTTTGCTTGTCACATGATTCACTTGATTGCCTCACACATGATAAACAATTGCTCTTTCTATTGTGTTGAGTGCCACACTATATTCACTACACCCTATGCACATTATGCTTGGATTGTCTTGCACTTGACCCATGTGTTTAGACATCTCATCTTATTTGGTGTTGTGAATGATTCCTATGCCTACCATCGACCATTTGTCGAGCGCTTTATGCATGCTTGCTATGACCTCGAGGTAGATGCTTATGCTCTTGTCACACATATTTGCATCTCTACCTCACATTTACATGCTTGTTCCCATGATATTTTTGCTTGTGCTCGATTGATATGCTTACATGCCATGTCACAATCCTTTGTCACACCATATGCTATGCTTGATGACAACACTTGTTTGGTGAATCACCTCTTGAATGCTTGGTTTTGCACTAACGCTAACCACATTTGTTTTTCCAAGTGTTTGTTCTATTTGCTCCTTTTGAAGGAATCACAACATGGTGCGACATTGGAGAGTGCCCATTTCGAGCTACTAGACGATGAGTGCTTGGTGATCGACCACTTCGACACGTCACCGCAATATCTTTCCCATGGTGATTTGGTTTTTGATCCGAGGTCGGATCTTTCCCAAGGGGGAGGGGATGATGCGGAGCATCCTATGGACATCACCATGTCAAGAGTCCGTTCGGCAAGTGACACGTGCGACATCTACTTCTCATACATAAAGGTGAATCTTCTCCTTTACACATGTTCACTTGACACTTCTCCCGTGTGCATGCATAGGTATATTCGGAGCTTCACGGATGTCGAGGAGGAGTGCAAGCGCCAAGGAACGACTACACCGTCCGCGAGGGAAGCATGGAAGGGAAGGAGGAAGAGAACCTGGCCACTCCAGAATAAGCGGTACTACCGCCCACTCCAAGCGGTACTACCGCTAAGGCCACCCAAGCGGCACTACCGCCCAGCATCCACCCTACTACCGCTCAACCCGACAAACTCCAGTGATCGAGCGGTATAAGTCCGGTACTACTGCCCCTCCAAGCGGTACTACCGCTTAAGCGCCACAAGTGGTACTACCGCCCTGCCTGTGCGCAGTCGCGGGCCTTTGGCCTTGTATCCCTCTCCCACTTACCCCTTCGTGGCTTAGACTATAAATAGACCACCTCCACCTCCTTTCTAGGGTTAGCAAATATGATAGCTCATTCTTAGGTGAGCTTTGCTCCTACCTCTACTCTTGAGAGAGAGAGACTACCAATCCCATGGAGTTCGAGACCTCCATGTGAGAAGATCCTGCGGGATATCATCAAGACCCCCTCGTGGGAAGATCCGTTTAGGATATCGTCAAGACCTCATCTCCTCTTGGATTTGAGATGAACGCTACCTTGTATCTTTCCCTTTGTTGTTCATGTACCTTGTGGATCTTGTGTGTTTGATTGTCTAGAGGATGTGTGATTGGACTTGTTCTTGAGTGTTTCCCTTTGTGATTTCTCCCTGTTCTTCCCCGTGTTCTTCGTGCTCTTCGAGGGATCCCACTCCAAACGTGAAAGATCGGCCTACACCGGGTTAGCCCCGTATCAGTTCGCCAACCATTCTGGGTACCGAACCTCGCGAATGACACCCGCTGCCTCCAGCTTGCGGGTTTCCTGGACAATGAAGGCCTGATTCTCCATGGACTACCGCCGTGCTCTCTGCTTTACAGGGCGCAGGTTGGGGCACACCTTCAGATGGTGCACACTTACTCCTCTCGGGACCCCAACTAGCTGCTTGGGCTCCGAGGCGAACACTTCCTTGTTTGCCCTCAAGAAGTCCACCAGCGCCTTTTCTTAATCTGGGGCGAGGTCGGCGCCTATGGTAAAGGTGGCGCCGGAAGCCCCGTCCTCGTCAACCGGTATTTGCTTTGTCTTGGCTTGGTCTTGAGTGAATAGCTGTTTTTTCTTGGTTGGCGCAGCCCCCTTGACTTCGGGTTCGACCTTGCTGGCCAGGCAAGCTGACGCAGTGGTCTTGAAAGCGAGTTTGACGGCTGCCAAGGCTTCCTTGGTGTCCCCAGCCACAGTGAGGACACCCTTGCTCCCCGGCATCTTCATGAGGTTGTAGGCAGGATGAGTAGCTGCCATGAACTGGGCCAGCGCCGGGTACCCGAGGATGGCGTTGTATGGGAGGTTGATGTGGGCGATGTCGAAGTCGATTAGCTTGGTGCGGTAGTTGTCGCGCTTGCCAAAGGTTACTGGAAAACGGATCTGCCCCAGGGGGTGGGCGGAGCCGCCGCCGACCCCGGAGAAGGGCTTGCTGGGGCGGAGCCACTCGAGCGGTACGTGGAGGAGGCTAAACCTCCACAGAGAGCACGTTGAGGCCGGCGCCACCGTCGATGAGGGTCTTGGTGACGGCCACGGTACAGATGGTGGGGGTGCAAAGCATCGGGAGCACGCCCGAACTGATGGTGGTGGCAGGGTGATCCCCTGAGTCGAAGATCAGGTCGGCCTTGGGCGCTGCCCAACCCGGGGGAGCCCCCTGAAGGCGGCGCTGATTTGGCGACAGAACGGCTTGGCGTGACGATCCGAGGGCGGCGCTTGCGAGCCGCCGAGGAGGGCCGCGACGATTGGGGGTGCTGGTCCCCCGAAGCGCGTGATGAAGAGGTCGCGCAGTTCCTCCCAGGAGGCCACAGAAGATCCCGACAGATGGAGAAGCCAAGCGCGCGACACGCTGGTGAGGGCCATGGGGAGCCAGTTGGCCATGACCTTGTCATTGCCACCGGCCTCTAGAACGGCCTCCTCATACACCAGCAGGAAGGCCACCGGATCTGCCACAACATCGTAGCGGGGCGGCATCTCCGGCCTAAACTTGGTCGACCACTGTACCCGCCTCAAGGCGGGGGTGAGGGCCCGGAGCCCCATGGGGCTACTTGGGGCACCCGTCGATCCAGTCGGAGAAGCGGCGCCGTCCATGAGAGTCGGTCGGGGATGCGAAGCCGTCGAGGGAGCGAAGCTCCGGTGCACCCCTACTTGGCGCGCCAAATGTCGGATCACGGGTTCCAGCAAAACCCTCAAGGTTCGAACACTGGGGTGCGCACGAAGATCTCTCCTCTCCCAAGCTCTCGCACTCCATGATCTAGCGGACTAACTCACCAAACCCAAAGAACACAGAGACACAAGATTTATACTGGTTCGCGCCACCGACGTGGTGTAACACCCTGCTCCAGTGTGTGTGGTGGATTGCCTCTTGGGCTGGGGATGAACAGTGCAAGGGGAAGAACAGCCTCCTGAGGCGAGGTGTTCTTGTGCTGGTGAGCTGGAGAAGGGTTTTCGTCCCCCTCTTCTGTGGTGGCTAGTCCTATTTATAGGGGCCTGGGTCCTCTTCCCAAATATTGAGCGGGAAGGGATCCCACAACGGCCAATTTTGAAGCGGAACAACTAGTACAACTTATCCTGACAAAAGCGGTCTTCGCCTGCCAAAGGCTCTGGTGGTGACGCCGTCTTGGGCTCCATAGTGACCTCCGTCCTGCCGTCCTGCTGGTCTTGGTCTCGTTGCACCGATATGGAAACCTTTGCCTGATGTCTCGGGACTCCGCGCCTCCGCTTGCCCCTTTAGCACCAAAGAGGGAACAAGGACACTGCGCACGGGCGCCCGCCTGGTTGCGGTCGTCATGGCTTGCGTCATTGGATCGTCGCGAGGTTTTCCTTGCCTTGATCACTCCGCTCCTTGCGAGCCAGCCTGGTGAGGCCGCTCCTGAGGAGGTCTTGTGTCGTCCCCCTCGCGAGGCTTGGCCCCTCGCGAGGGTATTGAGTGCTTGCTGGTGAAGATGGGCCATGCGGGCCCGCTGGCAGACCCATGCCGTGGGCTGCAGGCAGGCAAGTCTGGGGACCCCTGTTCCCAGAACGCCGACACAATTTTAGTGCCAGCTTTTAGTACATAAAACTTTGCAATTTCTTTCAAAAAGCCAGTGCCAAAATAGGAGTCACCACGTTCATCAAGTCTTACAGTAGCAACGATTGTAAATCCATGGTTTGTGTGCAGTATGACATCCGCGGAGCCTTGATCTATGTAAAGGGAAAAATTGTGCACTACATAATCTATTGCATAGCAAGGGATGTTTTGCAGAAAATGGTAGGATTGTTAAAGAAAATATGGTAACATCCAAATATGGGCCCAAATTAAAAGAACTGTATAGCAGTTGAAATCGAAGGACAAAAATCTACAACTAAACAGATAGGGCAAACATGATATCATGGAAATATGAGAGTAATCGAAAGAACAATACATCATTAATTTGCCTAATACAGAAAGAAGAGGGGAAAAATCCCCTTTGATGTATATGGTGCATGTGGCACCTTTTATCCAAATGTAGCAATATTTAGAATATGTTCAGGAAAGTAGGCCATGCCAACTGATTTAGGGTGAGATTGAACATACCGCGCGCGTCCTCAAGTTATCTGGTACGGTGAGATGGAATCTCTGGCGGCGGTCGCAAATTCCTGAAGTGTCAGTGCACTCTGCATTCTATGAATGAAAGAAAACCCTCAAATCAGCTCAAATAAAAATGAATTCACGGTGATTTCCGTCAGGTGATTAAAGGAGTCAGATGAACTGGGATAAGAGATGAGATAATATCTTGTTAAATTAGTTACCTTGTCGTCCATGAGAAAGAACCCTCAGTACGGCAGATTCCCCAACCGAGCGGAGCTGGGTCGACCGCGAGCAGCGTCGAGAAAAGTCGATGGCGATAGGCGGCAGCAAGCGGAAGTGGCGAATGCGGTGGGCTTTGCCGGCAGTTTGGCATCGGCGGCAGGCGTCGAGCTAAGTATTTACCGCCACGATAGGCGGTGCCATGACATAGACGCGAAGGAACTTGTGCAGGTGTGAATGGGGAACGTACCGGAGGGGCCGAGGGGTGGCGGGCGGGGTGAGGGTTTTTGTGACGTGGGGATGGTTAGGGTTTTCTTTTTTCTTTTTTGAATTGGGTGGTGAGGGTTTTCTGTCCCACAAAGAATTTTGGGGGCGATGGTTTGCTAGAGCAAACCATGTGTGATTGACGCAGCAGGCAAAATGAAAGTCATTGCACACGGTTCCAGTTTTGGGAACCGTGTGTGATTGACGTACTACCTTCGTCCTGGTTTATTGGTCCCCCGTTGTAATTTTTACCAAAATTTGGCGAAATATTTAACATACTCAGACATAGATAATAAGCATACACGTACATAAGCATAGTTCAACCATAAGTACATTGTTCAACCATCATTAAGCATACTCAAGCGTACATAGTTCGATCCATCCCACATCTGATCTCACATGCGGCCGACATGATCCTGAAGCTTCTCCAGGTACTCAGCGTATGCACCGTGCGCCACCCTGCGAGAATACTTCTGCTTGAAGGAGCCAACGGCCCGTCCTCTTCCATGTGCCAGAACACTTAGATACGCATCATGAAGCTTATGGTTGCAAAATGGGCATCCATAGCCGCCGTTCCAGGTCCTAATACGACTGTTATGCATTCCCGCATAAAGCTCCCTCAGGATTTGCCTCTTGTACCTCCTCTGGCCATCTTCATCCTCGCTATCCACATTGTCAGACAGCCCCTATACAAATAGTAAAACAAATTTGGCATCAAATCAATGATTACATACCGTCAAGTAGGATTAGGAATTTATGGCTATTTATTTATACATATCCAGAGATTATTGTTTGATTTTTAAGCACACTCGTCTATGTACAGACCAATCTTGAAGAAAATAATGGCACAAACATATGTAGGTCATTCAGAATAAATTGTCAAGCCCTGGCTAGGAATTATTAGCACGAACACTAATCCTAATCGGATTACTAGCAGAAATCATTTGCACAGATGAAACAACTAATCACTTATCACCTGTACCATTCAAACAATCAATACACTACAGGATCTAACAAAACTTACTCAGATTTCATGGATTGGGAGAACATAACCATAGGATTTCTATTCCAAAAGGGGGAGGCAGGAGTAACCAGAGAAACCCTATGATCTATTTGACACATAAATGGGTATAGATGACTAACCAGCTGTCCGTCGTCGTCGGAGTCGTCGCCGGAGTGGTCGTCGGAGTCGTCGTCGGAGTCGGTGTGGAACTCCGCCTCCGGTTGTGGAAGCTCGACGCCGTCGACGATGTCAGGGTGCAGCGGTAACTCGCCGGCGGTGACGGCAACCTCTGTCTCCATCTCCACGCCATGCTCCGGTGCTTTAGCAGCCCCGACGTCGCCACACCCTCTGATGGGGTGCTTCGGCAGCATCCTCATACACTGACGGCTTTGAGGAGTGAAAGCAGTGTCGAGGATGCAAGCGGAGAGAGAGGATTGTGTGTGTGTAGCGAGGATGGGGGGTGTGGCCGCTCGGGCGCACCATTAATATGGAGTAGTGGGAGTTGTAGGAGAGAGGCGGGCGGCGGTCAAACCGATGGCTCGCCTCCCAGTGAGCTTGCGCACCGGACTGCTGGCATGCCTACCAAAGTTTCACACAGCTACTCGCACGCCTCCCGATGACACTGCGCAGCGAGCACGCCTCCGTCAATTCACACACCTACATGCACGCCTCCCGCTCAAGGTAGCGGGCGGACTGCTCGCATGCGTCCCTGTCAACTCACGCCGCCGCACGTCATACACGGAGCGGCGGCACGATATTTTTTTCTATTTGGATGATTAATGCTGTCGCTTTATTGCTTAACCGAAGCATGGCATGTATCCATTGTTGGTCTAACGCTCACGGTTCGAATAAATAATTCATTTGTGATATTGGTTCTCAATTATTAATAATCTCCCGTCTGTAATTAGATAAAGATTACATCAAAACTGGTCTCAAATTTGACAAAAAAGTACAATGCCACTTTGTATTGGTGTCCATATGACAACACGATAAGTTTCATGAACTTCAAATAAGTTTTGGATGTACTAGAATTTAAAAATCAAGATTCTCAATGTTTGAAATTTGTTGCACGGGGAGTAAACATGCACCCAGTGAGACACATGTGTTTTTGCAATCCATTTAGGTGCACCGGCACGTGTGCATGTAGCTCAAATTTGATTTTTGCACATTATACCCATAGAAAATCAATCAATCAATGTACTAAAATGTCTTAATGATCTGTGTGATCTTTTTGAAATTAAAACGTCCCTCCTTATGTAACATGTATGCTCACCACGGGATAATTAATTTAACATGCATCGTAGTTGCGGTGGATTCGCGGTGTGTGTGTGGGTGTGTGCGTCTGGGGGTGGTGGGTGGCTCGCAGTACACTACGAGTTGTGAGCCACCGTGTGGGTTGGCCGTTTTGTTAGGCAGGCCGGTGCCACATCAGAGTCGTGAAATCGTTATTTAAAACATTACACAACCCTTTCATACATAAATGTTTTGGCCACATGCAGTTGATGGTTGTCCTACACGGCACTCGATACTCGCGTGTGGCGCTTTACGTGGCCTGCGAGGTCGTCGTCCATCACTTTGACGAACAGCCGACAGTGAGGTTAATTTGACCAGCAAGGTAGAATCTTTTTTGTTTGTGTTATGGTGGTATATAGTACGCGTCGAAGAGGTGGGAGGGGACTAGCATATATACTATACGTACGCGTCCGTGAACAAGTACACCTCACTAAGTGTCGGGACTTTTTCGTTTCCGAGGCACATGCCACATCAAAATTGTGAAATTGGTTATTCAAACATCACACAATACTCCCTCCTTTCCGGTTTATAGCGCTTATCTCAAAATTTTAGTTTTTCCATTTTATAAGGCTCAATTTGGTTATTTCCCATCACATGTTCAGATTCCAAGGTGCATTAAATCATTGCATGCAAGTATTAAGAGAAAATTGACCAATGCATGTAATTTATGCATGCATGCATTGCAATTAATGCATTGGTAAACATACTTTTTTGAGGAAAACAAGAGCATTAATTGGGTGTTTTTGCAAACTCCAAAAGGTATTCCATCACTCACCATCTACCTTGGTTGGTGAGATTTTTGAATTGAGCCTTATAAACCGAAAAGGAGGGAGTACCTTTTTTGGGCCACATGCATATCCTAGCTAGGACACTCACGTGTGATGCTTCCAACTGTGGGCCCACGAGGCCATCGTCGATGCATGCATGCATCATTTTGACCTACATCAGGAGAGGTTAATTAATTTCTCCATCAATGAGGATTCTTTTAGGTTGTAGAGGGGGAAGGGGACCATCATATGTAGTACGCTTGATATGAACGTCGCTCTGTGTGGGTGCATGGTTTACGGTTTTTGAGGCATGTGGCACATCAAAGTTGTGCATTTTGGGTATTCAACATATATATGTTTGGCCCACATGCAAAGTGGTGGTGGTCCTCTCGCACCCACTTAAGCGGTTATCAGCGATATGGATGCTTTCCATCTGTGGGCCCGCTTGGTCCATCACTACTTTTTGCCTGACAACAGGAGAGATTAATTTGACTTAGGAGGGGATTATTATTTTTGCTCTGGGATGACATGTATGATACAGTTTGAGCACACACACATGCATGTGTATGCATGAATCCCTCCCATCAAGTCGAAGTGCTAGTACAATGACACATCATGAACTGATCTCGCTCTGTGTGGGGAGCTAGTGTATGATTTTTGACACACGCGCCACATCAATGTTGTGTATTCAAACATTCATGCACGCATCACCTCCATACATATGCATGTAGTGGTTGCCTTCGAACGGTACACTCCCTAGCGTGGTTATCGGCGACAAGCCTATATATTCATGGGCCCGCGTGGACATCCGTGATCACCTTGACCAACAACAAGATAGGTTACCATGGTGGATTCTTCATTTGTTCGTGTTATCGTAGTATAGGTCATGGTGAGATTCAGAACTAATTAAGTTTGAGCGCATATACTATGCACGCATGCATGCATGAATTCCCGTCGTTGGCTTGAAGTGTGGTGTAACATACATATGCATCGTCAACCTAACCCTCACTCAGTGTGGGGATTTCTAGTTCGAAATCACAGTGCCACATCAAAGTTGTTCCATTGTTACTCAAAAACACACCTCTCCATACATATGTTTGGGCCACACGCATGCAGTGGTTGTCTTTGGGGACTAGCTACTTGCGTAATTATTGGCGAGCTAGCCCATCTCCATGGTCGCATGGACGGCCATCACTTTGACCAACAACAAGAGAGAGGTTGTACGACCAAGGTGGATTATTCTTGGTCCATTTTTACGATCCATCTTGGTGAGATATATGCCTCTCTGGCCCGTCGGCTGAAATTGTGTGTGTGTGTGGGGGGGGGGGGTTGCTACTTCGCACTTTGCTAGGTGAACCTCGGTTGGGGGGGGGCATGCATTCATAACTTAAGATTCCTTCGTGGCGACACGAGGGGTGGGGCGCTGCTAGCTACTTCGCACTTTGCTAGGTGAACCTCGGTTGGGGGGGGAGTGGGCATGCATTCATAGCTTAGGATTCCCTTCATGCCGACACGAGGGGGGGGGGGCTACTAGCTACTTCGCATTTTGCTAGGTGAACCTCGGTTGGGGGGGGGCAAGCATTCATAGCGAAGGAATCCCTTCGTGCCGACACGGGGGAGGGGGGGCTGCTAGCTACTTCGCACATTGCTAGGTGAATGAACCTTGGTTGGGGGGCATGCATTCATAGCTTAGGATTTCCTTCGTCGGACATGAGGGAGGAGGGGGCTGCCAGCTACTTCAAGACTTTGCTAGGTGACCCTCGGTTGGGGGGGGGGGAGGGGGCATGTATTCATAGCTTAGGATTCCCTTTGTGCCGACACGAGGGGGGGCAAGCAATACCGTGCGCTTTGTGAGAGAGGTGCCACATAGAAGTTGCATTTGGTATTTGAAAATCAAACCACCCTTTTGATACATAAATTTGGTCCACATGCAAGTGTGTTCGTGTTCTTACCCTCTCCCGCGTCATTTTATGCCAAATTTATGAACATTAGACAAGTCGGATGACGCAACAGACACGGTTCACTCAAACTAACCGTGTGCCATGCCGGTGCACCTGTCACGCACACATCCGCACAGTACATTGGGCTCCACGAGGCTCCCCCTCTCTAAAATATTTGCCCGCCTCGAGGGTTTTTATGTTTCATAACAAACGGTTGTTATCTCCGGACCGTGTTTGATGTTTCTTGTTCAATCCCTCCTGCATCCCTAGAAAATATCTACCCGCCTCGAGGGTTTTTCTATTTCATAACACACGGTTGTTATCTCCGGACCGTGTGCAATGTTTCTTGTTCCTAATCCCGCTTGCATCCTTAGAAAATATCTGCCCGCCTCGAGGGTTTTTCTGTTTCATAACACACGGTTGTTATCTCCGGACCGTGTGTGATGCACTATCATCAATTTTTTTTTCAATAGCCTGGCATTTCACTCCCGCGTAGTAAAATTTTCAGTACCCGCATCATTTCCTCAAACACCCCGCGCCCCCCTCCACACACACACACACACCAAAACCTCCTCGGGCGTGCGCGCACACACACACACCCTCCCTCGCTCGAAACCCTAGCAAGGTCCCCGCCGCCACTGTTGCCGCCGCCGCAAGGCCTCCGTTGTCAACATCTGCCGGTTTGCCCATGCAGCTTACCCACTGATCTCCATACCCAGGCCGCGTTGAGTTTCTTAGATGACGCCTGCCAAACACCCCCTTTCCCATAGATCCCCATCCCCATCCCCCACTCCAGAGCGTCGTGGCCTAAGCCCGGCTACGCTTCCCGTGGAGCTCGAGGAGCGACTGGCCCAAAAGAGGTGTATAGCGGTCTCTTCGCCTGATGTCGCCGAGGACGCTGACGACCATTACTGGCGGCAGGCACTCAAGCAGCGGGCTAGAGTATGCGGGCATGTCTTGGCCACCGGCTACGACATCGAGGTCATTGACAACGACGGCCTGAGGCGGGCTGTGTCACAGGTTAAGTGGCCCACCCCAACCCCTCGGGTTCGACCATCGTCGATCTCATCCATGGACCCGCCGCTGATCTCCTCTGGCTCGCTGTCAACAATTTGCCATTCTACATCGCAATTGAGCCCCTTTTGTCATTTTTGAAGGACACGTTCTGCGACGCTGGGTTGGGATCCACAACTTCCAAGTCAGACCTCATCGACGGCGACCACGAGGAGGGCACCATCTCCGGCTCTTCCAAGGGGAAAGAGCCCATCTGCTCTTCCAAGGGGAAAGTGCCCATCTGCGACATCAGGGAGGGCACCCTAGAGCCGTGCTCTTCCAAGGGGAAGGAGCCCATCTGCTACAACATGGAGCACATCCAGGATCCGTGCTCTTCCCACGGGTACGAGCCCATCTATGAGAAGTGAGGAAACCCATGATTTGTTTTGCCGTGCCTCTTCACAGGGGGAAACCCATGATTTGTTCTGTCGAGTCCCTTTTGCAGCGTAGTGAGAATATGTCCAGTTTTAATTGCTATATCTGGTTGTTTGCAGTATGCCTTGTTTATTTCAGTTGTTCACAATGTAATGCTCTATATGTGCAATTATTTACTGTATAGTACATTTCATCAATCCAGTTTTAAACATACCGATAGGAATGCATATATTTGCTTGCTATTAAGCCTGTTATAGCTAGCATATGCCCCTTTTAAAGTTTTTGATTGTTCGGTTGTTTGTAGTTAGCATATGTCCAGTTTCAAATGCTATCTTTGGTTGTTCATAGTATGCCTTGTTTATTCCAGTTATTCACAACGTGATGTGCTATATGTGCAAGTATGAACCGTGCAGTTCAATTTCATCAGTACTAGTTTCAACAATACCACTATGAATGACTACATTTGGTTGCTGCCTCTTGTAGTTAACACGCCTTTCCAGTTTCATTTGACAATAACTAGTGTACTTAGACCAGCACAATACCAGTTTGAATGACTATGTTTGCTTGTTGTTAAATGTTAGGCCTGTTGCAGTTAGCACACCTTTCCACTTATTTTGCTTTACTAGTGTGCTTAAACCTGCACACTGAAGCTATCTTTTGGAGATTATTTTGTCTCGCCATGTATAATTTTGGTTGATGTTTAGCTTTGTTGTGCTTAACATGCTTCTTGATGTACCTACACAGGAAAATTTGGGAACGACTGCTGTTTTCCATCGAGGTTAGTTTCATCCCATGGCTTATATCTGCTCACTGTTCAGGATATCGGTAGCTGGTACCACATAGGCCAAGGCCGATAAGGGACTAATCGGTGAATCGACTTTTAATCAATATATCTGTAACCCATTTATCGTTAGGTTAACTAGGGCCATATGTAATATATCTGAGGCTACATAGCAACATGCACTGTACTGAATGTCTAAATATGCAATCCTAGGCTACATAGCAACAAGGAAGAGTGTTACATTAATGTTCTAATGATGTCTAGATATACGCAGAAGAGCAGCAACAGCAGCAACAACAACACAACCCTGTTTGGATACTCAACTTAGCTAGAGGTTAGAGTTAGTTTCTAGATCATTACTAACCCTGAACTAACTCCATCCAAAGAGTTGTTTGGATGGCAGGGTTAGATTGACAATAAATGCACTACGGGAACTAGCTCCAATTGGCACCTCTTGAGTTGGATAGTTTTTTTGGGTGGGTTATAGATGCAACTAGCTCAAACTAGCCCTCATGTTTAGATATACTTTAGGGCTATTTGAGCCCAAACTAGTTTCAAACTAATCATAACCCACGGATACAAAGCAATGTTAATCAGCCGATAATTTGTAAGAATGCACTAAACTCGTTTCGCCCATAATATAAGACGTTAATTCATCTAATATGTGAGTATATTGGATGTTATAAGATACTCCTCCGTTCCTAAATATTTGTCTTTTAGAGATTTCAAATGGACTACCACATACGGATGTATGTAGACATATTATAAAAGAGTGTTGTACTACATCATTGTGCAATTGCTGTTTAGCTTCTAATATTAACTTGGTGCTTTTAGGTACATATGTCATTGGTAAAGATCCGCGCTTCGACCCTTTCTGCGTATGAGGTAATGAGATATCAATGAACCCGCATCAAGTGAGGAAGCTGATAAAGATTGTTAGTAAAATGGGTCCAAACATGGCAATTAAACTATTTGTTTACACTTTATCCAAGACAACAGTGAACTTCAGGATGCTAAGTAAGAACTCTGCAGCCTTCTTTTTACTGCCCATAATGAGTTGTATTAGATGACAATGTCTGAATCTTTTTCCTTTGCAGTGGTTGCCAAAGCAGTTTACTCAAGATTACCTCTCAAAACTACATGATTGGTGGGCATGCAAAGGTTAAAGTATTTATACCAGAACACGATGATTATCTAGATGTTTTCATGAAGATCATGAAGGATGGGCGGTCGGCCATCACAAGGGGTTTCGACTAGAGTCGTGTGTGCCTTCTGCATGGAGGAGGGCACAATATGGGCATTCCGCTTCACCTTGTTCAGCAACCAGAATATATTTCGCATCTTTCTTTACCGTCTTTAATAGTACAAGTATACAACTGTGGTTCATCGTGCTTTATTTGGTTCTTGTGTAATTCTTGAACATATGTACCTATGAATCGAATAATGCATTGGTTGTTTGAACCTGATGGATATGAATAAAGCTGTATCATACATTCAAATTCAAATTCAAATCCAAATCTAGTACAATTTGGAAAAACAGCAATTAAATTACGGTGAAATTATGCTCTCCAGGTTGTTACGGCACACACGGTTGGTAAAACACAAACATTAGTGATATGCACCATAATTCGAGACGGTTCACAAAGATGAAACGTGTGCAAGCATGCACACAGTTGCCATTTGCAAAGCGTGTGCGATGTCAGACAATATCACAAACGGTGCGGGCAAACTAAACGTTTGTGTTAGTTGCCTTATTGTACACGATTCACAGCCATGAACTATTTCTGATGAAGTATGCATCGTAAACGTTGCACCACAGAATAGCGTGTGCGTTAGTTGTCGTGTACGACGATGTTACGACGGTCCCACGTTTCATAATCCTGTCCGACACTCGTACGACGATTAGCTAATCTTCTTAACGGTGAATCGTTTGTGATGGGCCGCGCATCATACACGTTCTATAATAGTGAGCTGTTGGTGATGGGCTGCGCATCATAAATGTAGCACCACATAATACTGACTGCGATGGCAATGCGAGCAGAAACGAGTAGGAGTACTGTAGGGGCCCTATCCTCGACGGTTTCTGGGTCGTGTGGGAAGGACCCCCTATCACCCACACTCACTTGGCGACGGTTCCAAATGCCGTCACGGAAAGGGTTTAAAAACCGTTTGTTTAGGACCGACACGTACCAGTGTCTGGTCCAAAAAAATCCACAAAAAGTTTCGCTGCGTTTGGATTCCGTTTGGTAATGATTTCCTGCGATGTAAAAAACATGCAGAAAACAACAACTAGCACTGGGCACTATGTCAATAGGTTAGTACCAAAAAATGATATAAAATGACTATAAAATGATTGTAAAACATCCAAGAATGATAATATAACAGCATGGAACAATAAAAAATTATAGATACGTTGGAGACGTATCAGTATATGATGAATTGCTATGTGCTGCTGCTACTGCTGTATGACGAGTTGCTATGAGCTACTGCTGCTATATGATTCTTTGAGGTGGTGCTTCTATATGATAATAACCAACCACTTGGACTATTGAATTTCGATAAATAATAGTTCTTCATTTAAATTTAGGTAATGCGTTCTTCATTTAAATTAGGCAATGGGATCTCTATGGAAGACATTAACCAAAGTAGATTGTGCCAAGTAGATGGTATCTTTGTATTTGCATTTTGAACAAATACCAGCAAGATGCCCGTGCGTTGCACGAAACATCAAGATGCATTTGCATGGGTAGTTTATCTTGTGGGAGAAAAGGATGAACGAGGCAAGGCCTGTGGAGAGGGGTGTCAGTATCTTTTTGCAAAATTGCCATAGTTTCCTTCCGATCCATCAGATATAAATCAGATGACCTATATTGTAGGATGGCAGGCACACCATCATCACCAACTCTATTTTTATAAGATCTAGCAAGATGCTCGTGCGTTGCATGGAACATCAATATGCATTTGTATGAGTAGTTTGTCTTGTGGGAGAAAAGGATGAACAAGGGAAGGCCTTATTTGCAATTGTGGAGAGGGGTGTGGGTATGTTTTTGCAAAATTGCCATAGTTTGCTTTCTATCCGTTAGATATAGATCGGAAGGTCTACATTGCAGGATGGTAGACACACCATCATCACCAACTCTGTTTTTTATAAGAGAATATAGAGAGTAGAGATATTGATGGTCTGTTTTCCTATCATATTAATTACTGCACTCGGTTCAATTTGTGATGTTTGCAAGTCAAATTAATTTTCATATGGGCAACAAAATGACAAAATATAATGCAATGTAGACTTTTCATTGATCATACCACAGATAAGCTGAAAAAGTAGGCAATGAAAAGAACTGGTTGGCTTATTATCTAGAGCTCATATTCAAAGGGGCTTATTTTCTTAGGATAACTCGAAATACCCGTCCCTAAGAACCCTGGCCAACAACACTAACATACAAATAACCCATGATGATTTCAATGGAGTGACCTACCATAGCACACTGTATAGGCTCATCGCTGCCTCTCCTTTGTTTTGCGATGTTCCATGAAATTGCCACATACATCTTGTACTAAGAAATCTTGTACTTTGTCATTGCGGCACCCCATCTGCAAGTTGACATGGCTAATTTGAGATATCTATACATGATAATACATTGCATATCCCTTGCACATATTCAAACCACCAATTAACGATTGTGTGCGTAGCATAAACTAGCCATGGCTATGTGTACTGGACTAGTAGGCACTCTAAGGGAGCCTAATGTAGTGCACTGGAATTTCCTACATGCCACCTACCATTTTGTGTAATGTACTACCTCTGTTCCTAAATATATGTCTTTGTAGAGATTCCACTATGGACCGCATACAGATGTATATAGATGCATTTTAGAGTGTAGATTCACTCATTTTTCTCTGTATGTAGTCTATAGTAGAATCTCTAGAAAGACTTATATTTAGGAACGGAGGGAATATCATGTATGACATCTACATCTCTAATTTAGCATCCTGTAGTGGAAATCATTGTTTGCACAAAGGGATTACTGGTCGAAAATCCCAGGAAAGCACGCTGGCAGGCACATAACAATACAAGAGAGAGAGATGCACTTACAAGATCATAGCAATGCCTCTGTCCAGGATCTTGGTTGGCCAAGTGAAAGTGCTAGTTATCGACTAGAGGGGGGTGAATAGGCGATTTTTATGAAAGTCTTCAAAACATGAGGTCTTTGAAGACAAACAAGCAATTGAACCTATATGATATACATCGGAAGATAAACTACACTAGACAGGCTATAGTCAAGTAAGCAATATAGGGATAGCACGGAGACTAATATCAGCTAGGTAGTTCGGACCGGAATCGAAGGCAATATGTAGCTAAACATGTAATAGTCTTTGTACAGTGAAGTCAAACAGATCAGGCAAGCAAGCAATGACTTCACGAAGACAAACTGAAATGTAAAGAAGGTAGGGGATAGAACCAGTAGCTTGGTGAAGACAAGGATTTGGTAGACCAGTTCCAGTTGTTGTGAAAACTGTATGTCTAGTTAGGGAGGTTGAGATTGAACTCAGAAGACTATGTCTTTACCTTATTCCCCTTGAGCTAAGGACACCCAGTCCTCGCCCAATCACTTTGGTAAGTCTTCAATGTAGACTTCCAAACCTTCACAGACTCCGTTCACTGGAGGTCCACAATGACTCTTGGATCCTCAGAATGTGACGTCTAACCGACTAGAGGATGCACAGTCCTCAAGTGTTACAAGTCTTCAGGTCATGCGGACAGAAAGACTTCAGTGATGCCTAACACTCTTTGACTCTCGGTGTTTTGGGCTTTGTCCTCGCAAGGATCTCTCTCTCAAAGGCTTTGGAGAAGGGTTGCCCTCAAACGACAAAAGTTGTGTACTAACTATGAGTAGCCACCAATTTATGGTGTAGGGGGTGGGCTATTTATAGCCAGGAGGCAACCCGACATGATATGTCCGAAATGACCCTGGGTTACTAAGGAACCGACATGTGTCCAACGGTCGGATTTCAAACACACGCGACAGCTTGGCTTGGGCTACAAGCAAAGCTGACTCATCCAACTCTGGATAAGATTTGCTCTCATTGTCTTCGCTCGAAGACATAGGATTTTGGTTGAGCATCACATCAATCATCTGACTTTGTTCACTTGGACCCCACTTAACAGTACGGTGTTTCCTCTGACTCAATAAAGAAGAAAAGGAAACTACGAAAGAAACTATGTCTTCGCACTCCGTAGTCTTCAAGTGAATGTCTTCATAGGTCATTATCTTCAACGTGAATGTCTTCACGAACCACCATTGTCTTCAATGTCTTCATACATCTTTAGGGGTCATCTCTGGTAGGTAAACCGAATCAATGAGGGACTACTACCTGTGTTATCCTGCAATTCTCACAAACACATTAGTCCCTCAACCATGTTTGTCGTCAATACTCCAAAACCAACTAGGGGTGGCACTAGATGCACTTACAGTCTCCCCCTTTTTGGTGATTGATGATAAACTGGTTGAAGTTTTCAACGGGGATAAAAGTATGTGAAAGTTAAAGTACATGGGCATTGTCTTCATAGGTTGGAAAAGGCTCCCCCTGAAGATGTGCATATAAATGTTTTGCCTTTCAATGCAAATGCACATGGTAGGTTTTACTTTGTGGAGATCATCTTCAACACATGAAGACAATCATCATGCATACATAAGAGTAATGAAGATAATGAATGCATAATGAGAAATGGGCGTCTACAGAATGACTTCATGCGGAATTTATCATCGCATCATAAGGTAGCAGCAAAAGTGGCAGACGACCATCAAGTTTAAGTGTTACAACTCAAAAGCCAAATAGTTCAAGAACGAGAGTTATAAAAATTTAGGCAAGAATAAGCACCCGACCCATATGGACCCGCTTGAAGACTATCAACTCATATGCTTCTCCCCCTTTTGTTAGTAAGGACCAAAAAGGTTTGAAGACATAAAGTGTCTACTCATTTCAAGTCGGTGAAGATGTTGGGTCAGCAGGGTCGATGTTGGAGTTGGGCGGTGCAGAGGGGCCTGATGCAGAATCGTGATGCAGTGAAGCCATCACGGGTGAAGTGGCATCATCCTCTTCATCTATGACTCGAGCAACCATAGTGGGAGCCGAAGAGGAATACTTAGAATCTTCAAGTGAGGGAGTTGGACGCCAACTTGCAGATTGTGGAGTCCTCGAGTCAAACTTGAAACGTTTAGTGAAGCCATCTTCTCGAAGATCGTCTTCAGAAGAGAGCATTGTGAGGCTCTTCCAGGAACGCCGACAGGATTCGTGAGCAACAAAAGAACTCTTGGTTGCAAGGTTGCAAATACGATTGACGTCAATGAGCAGACTCTGCATCTGGCGCTTCAGCCAGTCATGATGCCTATACTGCTTCTGGTGAAGGGATACAAGAAGCTCTCTGTCATTCAGGACACGAGCATGCTTCTGAGGCCTTTGGGCTACCGTGCTGGCTGTTGCATCAGTGTTGGAATGATGCGACAAACGAAGCTGACCAGCAAGAGGACCAGCAGGAGCAGGAGGATTTGGCACATGAACACCTTCCATTGGCTGATTGAACCTTTGGAAGGAGACATTGTATTCATGGGGTGGCTTCCTGGCAGGCTCATGGTAGATGTCTTCATATGACATATCAACTTCAGGCAAGAATACAACATGGTTGCGTGCTGAAGCTTGATAGTTGATGGTGGAGTGAAGCTTAATTAGCCACATGACCCATGGAGCATAAAACTTGAGGCCAAATAGATCAATGCCAGAAGCTGCCAACTGACGAATGAAGAAATCTTGAGTGTTGAATTTGATGCCATTGATGATATATAAGACCAATGTCTTCATAGTGCCTTCAATCTTGGCATCAGGAGAATATCCTTTGATAGGCCACATAGTATGCCTCAGGATGTGATATATGGTGCGGGGCAGGTACTTGAGGTCCTTGACATAGAACTCCTTAGGATATTCAGCATCAAATGGCAAAGGCTTCATCATGCTGAGAATTTGACTCATATTTGGCTCAGGCCTCTGCAAGACACTCTGCAGTTCTTGCACATGGCGTTGACAACCTGGTTCATACACATCACTAGGAGTGGGCAGGAAAGTGAGCTCTATGATATCTTGAGCTTTAGCTTCATGATGGACATCCCCTGTCATCCACTCAAGGACCCATGTCTTTGGATCCCTGTTGTAGCCAGATGTGTGGAGAGTGGCATAGAATTGCAGAAGAAGCTCTTCTTTCTAGTGTTCCTTGTCAGTGACAAATGGAAGCCGCCCAACTTCACGGAAGCAATCTAGGGCTTCTTCAAGGCATGGCAGTCCAGCAATGGCATCACAATCAAGACGACTGTGTGGAAAAATCCTGTCTTGATTGTAGAGTATGCAAGAATAGTAGCTCCTTTGCTGGTGGCTCCATAACCTGTTAGATAGAATCTTTGGCTTCCTAAAGGGGTTCTTGGCCGATTCGAAGAAAGTGTTGTGCTCTCTGAAGCTGAGGACACTGAAGGAGCCTTGTGTAGTGACATCACTTGGAAGCCTTTGCAGCCTGGGCTTTGGCTTCTGCGTTTGAGGCCTTTGCTCCACGCGATAGTCATATTGGGGACCAGAAGCAGTGGGTGGTATCAAGATAGGCCATCGGACAGTAACGAGCTCACCACGATTGTACGCACGTTCCATGGTGTGAGGCATAGGGGGAGGAACGACCACATTTGAGGTGGATGGCTGCGCATTGTCTTCCATGGCAGCAATGACTTCGGGCTACACATTATCTTCAGCCATGACAACGTCATTGGCTTCAGTAGTGGTGGTGGTGGTAGTCGCATTCGCCTCAACATCGGTGGCTTCATGGACTGGAGGGTCTGGCACAATCACTTCTTCTTCTTGAACGACGGGATCAATGGTAGTGGGAATAACTTCACGGTCTTCTTGTTTTTCTTCATCGGTTGATGCAGTCGGGATATCTTCAGCTGCTTTGGCTTCAGATTCTTGAGCAGTCACTGAAGGGATGGCTTCAGGAAACACTTGACGTGCTACTAAGCTTGTGTTTTGCACATCCTCTTTAGGAATACTGGACATGGAGACCGAGGGCCTAGGGGCTGTGCGAAGCCTTCGGAAAGAGGGCGACTCCTATGGTGAAGGAGTGGTCTTCTCCATGTCTTTTGGTGTTGCTTGCGGGGTCTCAAACACCTAAGTGGTGACATGAGTGGATGGAGTGCGAGGAATGACTTCATGCAACGGGGAGTTGGGGTGTTGCTCTTCCCAGAATACATCTTGTGTGATTGGTGTCGTGGGACCACCAATGCTTATCAGTTCACTGCTTGTAGGAGCAGGCGATGATACTGGGTTGGCAGGATCTGCGGAAGGACTTCATCATCTTCAACATTGTCATCATGACCAATGTCTTCAGCTGCGGTGGAGCCAGCAACTAGAATATCTTCAGAATCATGAGCCTCTGTGGAAGCAGGCTCATGCACAACTACACAACGCTCGAGATTGGTGGAAGCAGGCAGTGCAACAGAGATGGGCTCAATGGGCAATGGTTCTTGGGGAGCAGCACGTTCTTTGCGTGAAGACTTTGAAGACTTTGTCTTTAGCTTCTTCTGGGAGGGAGCAGCATCAAAGGTATCGTGGTGCTTACTCTTGTTGGCTTCGGCCTCAGCCATCTTAGTCTTCTTTTGCTCGAAAGTTGTAGAAGGGACCTTTGGCATCGAGCCAGTCATACTGGTAGGGAAGACAATGCTTGGTCTTTCCTGCCTTGGGGCTTCGGGTTCAGCTTCAGCAGGCTTCTTCTTCTTCTTGGCAGCCAGCTTGGGGTCAATGCCTGGACACCCAATAGCCTTTCTCTTTACAGCCTCATTGTGAGCCTGGACGCATTTCTCAGCATAATATTTCATGCGCTCACGAGAACCTTTGGTTTCCTCATGTTTCTTCTTGAACTGAGCCTTGAGGTCAATCATCATTTGCTTGAAGTTTTGAACATCGACAATATTGAGCTGTACCATATGCTTCTTGAGCTGGGCCTTCTCATAGTCAATTTTATTCTTCAGCTCAACAATTTTCTGAGCTATAGCAAGCTCCTTGGCTATGCTGCCTTGAAATGTTACACTGATGTCAATGGGCAGTTGCAGATCGTCAATGGTGAGAGTAGGATCTTCAAACCATTCATCAATGAAGTTGTCGAGAATATCTACATCAAAGAGAGGCAAATCCTTGAAGATTTCGGCCTCCTGCTTGCTCTTGATGAGCATTTCTAGAGCATCATCAGCAAGATCTTCATCGCTTGACAGATCTATAACATTCTCTTCATTTCGCAGAATCCTAGCAGGAGTGAGGTCATGTCCAGAAACCTTCTTGGGCTTCTTGGATTTCTTGGAGACACGAGATTGATCCTCAGACTGCACACTAGATTCAGGAGGTGCAGATTTCAATGGCTTCACTCTTGAAGCTTTTGGAGCAGTAGAAGGCTTTGAAGCTTTAGACTTCTTCTTTGGCTTCGGGGGCTCAGGAACTTCAGCATGTTCCTCTTCACCAACAGCCTCTTCGACAGTGGCCCTTTGGGCAGCAATGTGGGAGAGAAGCCCATCGAAGCTATTGAAGGGGCCAAATGATATTCTGATCGGCTTCACGACTGCCAACTGGCCTTGGAGCTGCTGGACCAGGGTTGAAGTCAATTCTAGGTCCTTCTTGTTCTGCACAGGCTCTTGCGAACTAAAGATTTTGCTCAAACAATTCATCTTCACGACACCATCGGAAACTGGAGGCGTCGGCATTCTCAGGCTGTGGTCCTCTAACCATGCAAGGATAGAAGCCCTTTGCAATGGTTTCAGCCTTCGTCTTGGGCTGTAGTTTCTTATACACAATATCGGCCCATGGCGGCCTCACTGCATTCTTCTTTGCATACTCATTTGTGAGAAGTTGTACATAAACCATTGCTCTGCCCTATATCTTCGAATCCATTGGACTCGAGTCTTGCGTTCACCATAGGTTTCCTCTGGGTCAGACTTGTATTGCTCATAGATATCTAGTGGCAGGTCTAAAGCGGTGTTGTCTTGGCGCTGCCTCCCACCCTTCTTTGCAGATTTTCCACCAGCCATTGGATTCAGAATGAGCGGCTTCACAACTCTGTTTGGCTTCAATCTGCTGGTTAAATAGGAGCTGGCTTCTGGATATTCAATGTGATGCTATAAGAACTCTACAAATGAATGCAGACTATGAGAACCAAGGGATTCTCCCACGGACATGTACCTATGACAACATTAGAGATGCGAGGGAAGGGGAGGAGGTCATATGCATTCTCAGAAGATTTTGAAGATAAATCAGTTTGAAGACATTGACCTCATAGTGCGAAGACATTCACTTATCGATGTGAGTTGGTTCCAGATTTGTACGAATGCATGAATAAGTACAAGTGAGGAATCTAACTAGTTGTGATGCATAAGTGAACATACTTACAAGTTATGAGATGCAGAAACAGAAGGATATAGATTTGGAAGTGTAGAAACAACTTTTGTAAGATGTGGACATTATCAGCGGATCGAATAAGCGATAAAAAGCAAGTTTTATTTACCGCACATGAACTGCTAGATGAGGCAGAAGGAGACCGAGTAGTCTAATCTCCCGCGCCCTAACTTGGCGGCAGAAGACACCTACGGCGGCGGCGGAGAAGACGATGTCCGCGACCGGCATGAAGACAACATCGGAGAGGTTGCGGCAGCAAAGTGCTTCGTCTCCGGTGTCGACTGAGGGTAGCGGTGGCGCTAGGGTTTGAGCGAGACGGCGAGGGGAAGAAGAGATAATGACTGCGAGGGGAGAAGTATTTATAAGGAGGAGGGCATCACAGTGCAATTACACGGGTTACCTTGGCAGTTCACATCTAAAGGACACGTGGTAGACATGCAACTTATTGAGGGTTGAGCCACGACCCCACGTGCGCCTGGTTTGTCGTGTGTCACTCCGGATTCTCCGGTATTCAGGGAAAAACGAAACCAGTTTTAAATGTGTGTCTTTATATCTTCAGCTGACAAGGACACAGTGAAGACATTCGACACATGTCAACAGAATGCATATGAAGAGACTGAGCGAATTTGAGGGATAAGCACATAAGGGGTAAGGGTCCGATCACATTCACTTAGTGCAGAAGATGACAACTTGAAGATATAGCTATAAGTGAATGCTGTAGAGGACAAAACACATATATGTAGTGTGTGTCTATATATAGATACATCTGGGCTATTCTGTTTCGCGTAACAGAATATTATTCTGTTACCTTACTTGAACTGATGAATTCAAGCGGTTGAACTGATGAATTCGAGCGGTTGAACTGATGCTTTCATTTTCCGTTAAAAATCATCTTCTTTAGTTCAATTTTTTTTGTAATTTTTTTTGTCGAAACGGGCCGTGTAATATATCGTTGGAAAGCTCTTGCCATCTACATTACAACCATATAATTTGTTTTTGCAAAAAATTATGGTTTAAGAGCAGTTTTGAAAAAATCATTTAAAAAAACAGAAAACATGAATCGCATTTTGGAGATAATTTTCAAACGGTTTCTCAAAATTGAGCAAATAAGATGGCATCTTCCATATATAGAATCTTTTTCAAATTTTTTATGATTTAGAAGTAATTTGAAAAACAGTGAAATTCTGGGCGAAACATATTTTTGTGATTTTTTGCAAATGGTTTGTCGGATTGACGCAAATGATACGGTGTTGGAAAGCTATGTTGCGTATAGAAAGTTTTTTCTAATTCCTTACGGTTTAAATACCAATTCAAATATGGTTAAAGTTGGTTTTGAACGCGATTTTTAAAAAAACTTTGTCGAAATGGGGCATATAATATACCGTTCGAAAGGTATCGAAAATGCAAAACTTTGTGATGTTGAACATTTTCTCAAATTCGCAACCATTTAAGAGTAATTTTGAATATGGCAAAGACGGATCCTGCTGTTTTCGTGTCTGAAAAATAGAGTACTCGTACTGATCTCCGTGCGGATTTTGAACTGACGTTGTCGTACTTGATTTATACAGCACAAAGTACTAAAAAAATCGTTGAACTTGAAAAATTCCATTCTTCGAATTTTTGTGTTTTTGTACTTTTTGAAATGTTGTGCCTGAACTTAAACATGGTTTTGATTGTAATTGAACTTTGAGCATATTTCTTCAACTTATGTGCTTTTTTTTCCTAAACTTATTTGGGGCACCATGTTAAACTTATTACTTTTTTGAACACGAATCTTCTCATGTTTCCTTTTTAAGTTGCTTTTTTTCCTTCAGCTATACTGCTAGTAGCCTAGTAACCCAGTTGTTTCTCATCTGAACAAAAAAACAATTGTAGAGTGGCAGACTAGTTAGCCAACCATAGAATAGATCGAATGGAAGAGCATGAAAAATTCAGAAGAGCGGCAACTCAATAAGGGTTACACTAGCTTTGACATTCTAACAATAGCGAGGGCTCAAATGCAACTCACGTGAGTAGCTGAAAAAGCATCATTCTTCTTCCCCAAATTCTTTAAATTTCCGAAACATCATAACAACATGGGTTAATCTTTCTTCCTTAGATCACATTGCCTCGCAGCAGCAACAAAAAGTAGCAGCTAACAAGCCACGTCATCGCTAGGTTGCCGCAGGATGGAGCAGCAACACCTAGCAGCGGCCTGGTTGGAAGCATGAGGAATGGGAGGAAGCGGTGGTTGGAGTCGAGGTGGCAGATGGAGCCGCACAACTTGTGCATCCGCGTCCAGCACCCACCGCCACCAGCCCGGCCGGACTCCATGAGGTCCACCCGCACCATGTCGTCTTCATCGTACTTCATCAGGATCTCCATGCAGATTACGTTCCACACCTCCTCCACATGGAAGCCCATCTTCAGAAGTGGGAACTCGCTCGGGAACCAACTACTCGATTTCATGATGCATAGACCATGCTCCTCCTCGTGGGACTGCCACACACGTAGAGGTCGAACTGTTGCACAAAATTAAATCAATAACTCATGGAAAATATCTTCTGGAGGAAAAAACATGTGCAAAAAGACTGGTAGATATTAAAAGGGTAATTAGAAGGAAGTTTAAGCTCCACATAGTAACGTCTACCTTCAGGAGTCAAAACAAGTTCAAAAAGTAAATATCAAGTTAAGTAAGATACTGTCTAGCATAGGACTGATGGGCGACCAGGGGGAGGTGTGCCTTCTAGCGTAGGGTTGTACTGACACACTGAACATCAGGGAATTTCCAACGCGGGCAAGATCGAACTACACCAGTTCATGATGCGCAGGTAGGCTGCCTAAGTCATCGTTATTGAACTGACCCATGCGCCCCTCTCGAACTGATGCAGGCTGTTTTCCGGTGGAGGGAGCCAATTTAGTTCCGCTAACGAGAATCACACTAATAACAAAACTAGCAAGATATGTAGAACTCTGTCGAAAATCCGCATCTGAGCCCGGGCTCAGATTCTCCCGCTCAGAAAAAAATTCAAAACGAATACTAGAAAAATTCAAAAAATTCCATTTTTTGTGTGGTAGATAATTTGATGCATGAGGTACGCTCCAAATTTCAACTCATTTGGATATCTGAGCATCTCTCGGCAAAAAAGACAAATCGGGTCAAAACAGTTCGTGAACAATAAACTTTTTTACAGACCCCGATTTTGTCTTTTTTGCAGAGAGCTGCTCAAATGTCCAAACGAGTTGAAATTTGCAGCGAACCTCACAGATCAAATTATCTACCACACAAAAAAAATTGAATTTTTTTGAATTTTTCTAGTATTTGTTTTGATTTTTTTCGTCGGAGCGGGTGCAGCTGAGCCCGGGAGCCAAATTGGCTTTCTCGAACTCTGTGCGCTATAGTAAATTCTCCAGGTAACCCATCACGCAACACAATACAGAAGGGAAAATGCATGATGTGCAAATAAGACCATGACTTCTGTACTTACTAGACAATTCTATGTGAAAAAGTATAATGCTTTTTGAACTTTTTTTATGGACGAGCTTTTTAATTCTCGAAAATGAATATCTGAACTACCCGACTGGGGTGTGGTAAAAAAAATTCGGAAGAGTAGCAACTCAATAAGGCACCACACTAAAATAACAAAATGAACTAAATGAAAAATAATAATTGCACTGAATTAAAATCAGTATTCGTACTGAGTGTGTCACAAAAGATGAACTTGTGGGTCTGTCTTTTGCTTCCATACCGGTGTAACAAATTTAGGATGACATGAATTTGTGTACATATAATAATATGAATGAGTGAGACAAGAAAGAGGGCAGTAAATAGATTTCATATTTTTCACCTTGAATTTAGTTATTGAACTAATAGTCTTTTTGTCGAATCACGCACTGAAGAACTGGTGCAGGTCATATGAAAAGAATACCAGAGGGAAACCAGAGGTGTGGTGGCACCACTCCAGCACTTGTGGCATTTATAACATTTCAAGAGAATCTGACCATACACTTGTTGGCAAAATGGAACTTCAAATAAGACATACAGACAAGATCGAAGGGCAGAGCAACTCGTCCCATGCAGCGATCAATTCCTTAATATCAACATGCCTATGGAACTTTAATTCAGTTTGAACTTTTAATTGCTTCAGTGCAGTAGTAACATGCTTCAGTTCATAAACAATAGACGAATATTATAACTGAACCTTCTTTGAGAGGGAGAGTGTTTAACATCGCCAATCTGTAGCCCGTCCAATCTCCCTCGTGCTGTAGTTGAAAGAGAAAACAAATTAGCGAGAGAAGAGTAGTAGAGAGGAAAAGGATAGAACGGATGCATGCACTCATAGATGTGCTTATCTATGAACTGATGAACTACACATTTTCATTACTTTCTCAACTAGAAGCCTGTACTGCACTGACATTATATTTTGAACCTCTAAAAGGCCAAACTTTTGTACTGAATGAACAAGATTCAGAAAAAAAATCTGAATTTACTCACTTCAAAGAATTCAAGACTTCTACATGGGGGATCTAGCATGTGTGATGATGGCATGTGCGCGTCTCCCTCAGTCTCAATGCCGCCGCTCCCTCTTGTTTCCTATCGAGAAAAAGAAGAATGAGGTTAGCAATGGCGGTTCCAAGGGAATTAATTAGCATGCATTTCATCGTGTGAGGTGGTCGATCGATCACCTTTGTGGAACCCCGACCGGCAGCCGGCTTGCCGGATACACAACTCATGGCTCTGCAGGATCTTGTCGACACGCTGCGGCTCCGACAGCAACGACCAGCGACAGCAACAGCTCCTTAGGATCTGAAAATATAAATGAAAAATGAGATGTGATAGCTAAAGACCATGATGTGTCCTAGTAGCTCAAAATTAGGGTCAATCGAGGTACTTCCTGAGCAATATTTCTGAACCTTGATGTACTGAACTTTTTAAAGTTTTGAGATTGAACATTTGTTCTTCTTATTAAGTACTGACATTATATATATGTATACTGTTTGTGTCCTCCCTCAGAAATATTCCACAAACAGATGACATGCACAAAAGGTAGTTTTTTTCACACATGAAATGGAGCAATAGTGACTGTACACCACACCTAATTCCATACAAATACTCTTGAGACATCCACTATCATGTACTACCAAACTGGCTAAATAAACAGCAGTGACTATCATGTGCACATATTTTTTTCAGGATTTCCTCGATGTTCTGCACATTAAAGTTGATGATGTACTGAAAAGAACGCAAAATTTGAACTGAAAATTAAGTAAAAGCTTAACTCTTATATAGTTCATGTAACTATTTCGTAATTATATGTGTTAAACATGTGCTACACATAATGAAATGATACATTTTTTATCAGTGAATTTTTGTAATATATGTACTAGAACTTCTAACAGTATATATATACATCATGTCATAAGCAAATAAGCGTGACAGAAGTTGAAGCAGAATTTCAACAAACAACAAATCGAACCACTGAGACGTTGTGAACCTCCAGAAAATTAGCATATGAACCGAGGAAAAAATATCTCACAGGACAAAATGAGCTAGCTAAAGCATCATTATGCGGAATGATACATGTCTACTACCATGTGGGAGAACAAGCCGAACTGTCCAAAATTAAAAGAAAGGAAAATCAAAGCGCTAGGGAGTAGTGGCCTCCTCGATAATAAATATCAAACTTTTTTCAGTACACTTTCTCGTTCATCTTGCATGGTTGTACTAAGTTTTAGCACAATGAGATCTTATATTTCATCTTTTTATAGCAAGCCAAGCTAGAGTGCAGATAAATTAAAATACTTTGGATTAGAGACCATTTATAGAGCAAGTTAGCAACAGGTTCTTCATCAACAGCCCCGTACTGTCCATGTTGTTTCTCCCTTCCTGTCCAACCAAATCACATCGAACTTCACATGGGCAACATTAACACGGACCCAGGAGTTGAACTAGTAGTTGCAGGCGCTGCAACACAGAACAAGAGATGTCACGCGCGTATATGAGAGACCCATGAGGATTTGTTTTTGTTTGATCTCATGAACTTATCTGGGACGTCGTGTTGAACTTACAACTTTTTTAATCATGAACCTTTAGTGCTACCAATTTTTCTTCTGCACTTACACCCTCTCCGAGTCTGAACTGATGCAATTATGTTTGAATAAGTTAATTGCTTTCCCCTCCTGATATAACTTATTGCTTTTCTAAATAAGTTAACAATAAACACGATCATAAGAACCTCATTTTCAGTTAAACAGCTACATGTTTAGACACCTAAAAAAATCCCAGAAAAATAGAAATCAAAGACCCTCGAATTCCATGACTAATAGCACTACTGAAATCACCAAGGGTACTGCAGATTCGCAAGCTCACCTAAGATAAATGGAAGGAGCATCATTACTTGCGCTCCATTCCTCAGCACCAAGTCCTCCTCTAGCGATGCACAAACCAATAGAAGTGGCCACAAAATAAGCTCACCTACTTCACCAGAAGTAAGAAACAAATAGAAATTCAACTGCTAGAGGATGAACTTGCGCTGCCATGGGCGAGCAGGGAGGGCACCGAGACCAGCAATGGTACCAGCAGGCAGCAGAAGCCGGTTTAGCGATAGAGCTGGCTCTCCCATCATCAGTCCGCCAGCGCGAGAGGGGGAATGCCAGCAGGTCATGAAGAGGCCGGCTGCCTAGCTCGTCATCGTGGAACTGAGGGACGCGTGCCTGTCGAACTTCAAGAGGGGGTGCAGACAGTGCCACCAAACGGCGAGCAGGAACTCCCCACAAATGTTGTCGAGGGCCAAAGGCAGAGGTGGCCCACCCCGGTGAGTCTCGCCGCCCAACCACGCCAGCCGGATCCGCTCTGTCAGACCCACGGTAGGAACAGGTGGGGCGGCTACCGGAGCCAGGGGGAGGATGGCGGTTGGGGGCGGGAGTCGGGGATGATGGGGGCTGGCTGGTGTGGGGGAGGAGGGTACCGTGGCAGCGCGAGGAGGAGGAGGGCGCGACGGCACAGGGAGGAGGGGGCGCGGCGGCATGGAGAGGAGGGGGGCACGGCGGCGTGGAGAGGAGCCGGGCGCGGCGACGCAGGGAGGAGGGGGCCCGCGGCTGGGCAGGGAGGAGGGGGGCATGGCAGCGCGGTGGCACATTGGTCGGGAGGTGGGAGTGCGGTTAGTGGGGAGGTGGGGCGTGGGAGCTCTTCTTTTTAGGGATCGAGAGGAGTGGGAACGATGGGCTCTAGGGGGTTCCGCAAACGACAGAACGGGCCCTTATAGACGCGAGGGGTAACAGAATATTATTCAGAATATTATTCTGTTACGGGTAACAGAATAGTCCAGTCATATATATATATATATATATATATATATATATATATATATATATAACGGGAACATGCTTGAAAACATGCATAAAAAATAAAAGGATTATACTCCCTCTGTTACAAAATAAGTGTCTCAACTTTATATTAAATTTAATACAAAGTTGTACTAAGGTTGAGACACTTATTTTGGGACGGATGGAGTATGTGTTTTTACCTCCTCGTCGTATCTGGATTGAAGCCTTTTTTTTACTATTGTGTACAATGACATGAAAGTGTACATACCATTGCCTAATATCATATCCGCCTTAGGAGTATTGTACATTATATTTTTCATCTATATATCTTCTGTAAGAAGTAAGATCATGGTTCGAATAAAGTTGTTCGCGCTACCATTGCTCGTCATATAATCTCAAAATAATATATGCATAATCGGACTCGCCAAGATAAAGACGAGATGTTGTATTTTATGATGTTATATTTTCTACACATGCAATGGTAGTTTCCTAGGAAAATAATCTCAGTAAAACAACTGAAATAAAAACGAAGGATATTTTACCGGTATCTGATACGAACGTCAATAAAAATAGATCAGACCACCATCAATTAACACACACACATATATGGAATTGTGCTCGATTTTTACTCAACGTGGCAAAACAAAAATCCTGCAAATGAATGATAATTGGCGAACTGTTATTAGGGTTGAAATTCGATTGCTATGTGATTTGAGTATTTCCTCCTAATTTTACTTTTCGATCGATCATGTGGAAGAAAGACTGCTATATGTTTCTAGTGATTTGGTCAAAACTTGAATTCCATGTTATATGCAGCACTACATGATTGCCTTAACACCCTTTTTTAAGAGTACGTGTGCTAATCTAATAATCTAGATCAGAAATATGCTAATGTTGGAACCAAAATATGCAAAAGAACGTAAATTACAATATATACATTGAAGATAAGTACTAAAAACACAATTCCATAACGGTGCTAGCTGACTTGTATTATTCTTAAAATAGCATAATACTGCCACTGCTTGCTTGTTTGATTAACTACAGGGCCAGTTTTTTGATTTCACTTGAGAAAGTAAGTGAATATTCTTCTGATGCATGATACCACCTTTTGTGTTCATCATGCACTGTGATTTTTTTCAGTTGTGTATAAACTAAACTGAAGCTATGAGTTAAATGTGAGATCGATCAAAATGGCTATCAAAAAGATGCCAATTTATGCATTTGCAAACATCTAACGTGTTGCAACTAATTTTCTCGGCTCTCTTTTTCTGAGCTGCAGGTTGACTCCCAAACAAAGCAAAGGATAAAAAAAAAACAAAACAATAAATGTAAGAACCAGGGATCGTACCCGGAACTCCCCTTGCAGCCGTGAGGCACAAGCCATTGTGCTACACAAACGCTTCTAGCATACAAGGGACTTTCACTTTTAATAAACTAAAGCCAGCGGCACGTGAGAAGGGAAAAAACGAATCGTTTTTTTACTTACCGGTGGCAAGGGGGTAATTATTAGCAACTACGGGGGTAATTCTTATGACGGACGACAGAAACCCAATTCTCTTTATTATTAGGTAAAGATATATAGGTGAAGACCAACTCAAAATTGCGACAATAAACTCTGAAATCAAACCAATGTTGAAGACATACCAAAGATGAAGATAATTCAATCATGACGCCAAATGAAAATCTTCAAGAAAATGTGGTGGTGGCGTTACCCACCGTATAGGAAATATTAGACCCAGACACGGCACACAATTATCATGGCGCTCAAATTCCACCTTAATGTATTCACACTTAGAGGATAAGTCTAATTGAAGATATACGTTACTTCGTGTGTTGCGTACCTAAGTCATCAATATGCATAAGCGTTAGGATGTGTGTCCATTCACAGGACTGAGGATTCGAAGATATTTAGCTCACACCGCAACTTGCAAAACCTTTTCTCATCCAAGGGATTCATGAAGATATCTGCCAATTGCTCTTTACTGTTGACGTGAATGATATCAATGTCTTCCTTCATGACATGATCTCCGAGAAAGTGATGATGGATCTGAATGTGCTTTGTCTTCGAGTGATGAACTGGATTGTTAGCAATCTTGATGGTGCTTTCATTGTTGCAGTAGAGTGGCACATGCTTCGTGTTGATGTCATAATCCTTGAGAGGTTGCTTCATCCATAGAAGCTGAGTGCAGCAAGATCCAGCAGCAATGTATTCAGATTTAGAAGTGGAGAGTGATACACAGTTCCGCTTCTTTGAAGATCAACAGACAAGAGATCGTCCAAGAAAGTGACATGTGCCTGATGTGGACTTGTGATCAACCTTGTCACTAGCATAATCAGCATATGAGAATCCAACTAGATCAAACTCTGAGCCCTTTGGATTCTATAATCATAGCGTTGGGGTGTGAGCCAAATATCGAAGAATTCGCTTCACGGCGAGGTGATGCGATTCCTTTGGTGCCGCTTGGAATCGGGCACACATGAAAATTCTAAGCATTATATCTGGCCTAGATGCACATAAGTACAATAAAGAACCAATCATGGAGCGGTATACCTTTTGATCGAACTCTTTACCATTGTCGTCGGGGCCCAATTGGCCTTTGGTTTGCATTGGCGTCGTGTACCCTTTGTAGTCTTGCATTCCAAACTTCTTCAGACATTCTTTGAGGTATTTCTCTTGTGATATGAAGATGCCATTTCTTTGTTGACGGATTTGAAGACCAAGAAAGAATTTTAGCTCTCTCATCATGGACATCTGATATTGCTCTTGCATCATATGCCCAAACTCGCCACTTTATCTTTTTATCAGTGCAGCCGAAGATAATGTCATCCACATAGATTTGGCATACAAACAGTTCACCATCATATGTCTTCGTGAAGAGAGTGGGATCTAAAGAACCAGGTTTGAAGCCTTTGCTCTTCAGGAAGTCTTTGAGTGTGTCATACACGCGAGGTGCTTGTTTGAGGCCCTACAGTGCCTTGTTGAGCTTGTATACCATATCAGGAAGCTCTGGATCTTCAAAACCAGGTGGTTGAGCAACATACACTTCTTCTTCAATTTTGCCGTTGAGAAAGGCACTCTTCACATCCATTTCGTACAGAAGAATGTTTTTGTGGTTAGCATAGGCTAGCAGTATACGAATGGCTTCAAGCCTAGCCACAGGAGCAAAGGTTTCATCAAAGTCAATTCCTTCCACTTGTGCATAACCTTGGGCAACGAGACGAGCCTTGTTTCTGACAACTTGACCATGCTCATCTTGCTTGTTGCAATAGATCCACTTGGTGCCAATAATATTGTGCTTGCGAGGATCAGGACGTTTAACTAGCTCCCAGACATTATTCATCTCAAACTGTTGAAGCTCTTCTTGCATAGCTTGAATCCATTCAGGTTCCATGAAGGCTTCATCAACTTTCTTGGGTTCAGATATAGAGACAAATGCAAAGTGTCCACAGAAGTTTGCTAGTTGTGTTGCTCTTGAACGAGTAACAAGACCAGGTGCATTTATACTATCGATGATCTTCTCAATCTGGATTTCATTTGCAACCCGAGGATGAACTGGGCGAAGATTTTTCCCATGCTGATTGTTGTCTTCATCTTCAGCATTGGCTTTAGGCTGAGCATTGTCTTCATGTTGATTAGGTGCAGAAATGATGATTTCCTCTTCAGCATGTTCCTCGGTAGGTATGATTTCTCCAGTACCCATTAGCTTGATAGATTCACTTGGTGTAGCTTCATCTAGCAGATTTGGCAGGTGCTCACTTTGCGAGCCGCTAGTCTCATGGAACCGCACATCTACAGTTTCAACCACTTTATAGTGAAAGAGGTTGAAGACTCTCTAGGTTTGCAAATCCTTTCTGTAACCAAGCATAAAACCTCATGTGCTCTCGGTGCAAATTTTAAAGTGTGATGCGGATCCTTGATCCAACACCTAGCACCAAAGACATTGAAATAGCTAACATTTGGCTTCTTACCAGTCAGGAGTTCATATGATGTCTTGTTGAAAAACTTATGAAGATAAACTCTGTTGATGATGTGGCAAGCAGTATCAATGGCTTCAGGCCAGAACTTTCTTAGTGTCTTGTATTCATCAAGCATCGTGCGTGCCATCTCAATGAGGGTTCTGTTCTTGGGGTCCACGATGTCATTCTACTGATGTGTGTATGGAGCAGAGAATTCATGTGTGATGCCCAATGTATCAAGATAAGTGTCGAGGCCGGTGTTCTTGAATTCTATGCCATTGTCACTCCTGATGTGCTTGATCTTGATGCCATAATTGGTCATGGCACGATTGGCGAAGCGTCTGAAGACATCCTGCACTTCAGTCTTGTAGAGAATTATGTGCACCCAGGTGTATCTTGAATAATCATCAACAATAACGAAGCCATAGAGATGTGCAGTGGTAGGTAGGTAGAGTAATGAGTAGGGCCAAATAAGTCCATGTGTAGCAGCTCGAAGGGGCGTGATGAAGTATGATTGTCTTCGAGGGATGCTTGGCCCTAGTCATCTTCCTGGCTTCACAAACACCACATAGATGATCTTTCTTGAACTTGACGCCCTTGATGCCAATGATATGCTTCTTCTTCATGAGAGTGTGCAAGTTCCTCATGCCCGCATGTCCTAGCCTTCAATGCCAGAACCAACACTCTGAAGGTTTTGCTAGAAGACATACGGCAAGCTATGGTCCTGTGGAGAAATCTACCATATACAGATCGTCTCTTCGATACCATTCGAAGACTAGAGATTTGTCAGTTTCCATAAGCACAAGTGAACAATATTTTCCATATATCACAATCATGTTTAGATCACAAAGCATTGAGACAGACATTAAGTTGAATCCAAGGGATTCAACAAGCATCGCTTTATCCATGTGCTGATCCTTTGAGATTGCAACTCTACCTAGGCCCAGTACCTTGCTTTTACCAGTGTCAGAGAACGTGATGTGACTTTTAGTAGATGGACATAGGGTTGAATCCATGAGAAGACTTTGATCATCAGTCATGTGGTTAGTGCATCCACTGTCCATTATCCATTCAGTAGCTTTCAGAGTCATACCCTACAATGTAGTTAGCGGGATAGGCTTCAACAAGAGTATTATGAAGCACAAACATATAATGAACAAGCATATTATCAAAGTTAAGATTCTTGTTTGGTAAGATAGGATGCTCGTCAAGAAACCCTGGGACAAAATAAATGGTAAGACCATTCTGGCACTTTATCTTGCGTCCCACAAGATGTTTTAGGTCCCCAACATTGGCGTCAGAAGTCTTTGATTTCTGGCTGGAGAACTTTACCTGCAAGAGAAGTTAATTATTCTTAACCACCCACATCTTCAGGGGTGGCTTAGAAGCAATCAGTATAAGTGCAGCATCTAAGAACTTTGGCTTTGGAGCCCTAGAAAATAATTTTGCAGGAGGTGAATAATACTCATAGGAATATGCAGAAAAGTTCTTTGATTTATGAAAATATAGGTTAGAAGAAACACGCTCATGTTCATGAGTCTGATGATGGTTTCCCTGCAAAACATTTGCGTTAGGGTGACCTTGTGAGGTCCTCTGTCTGTATGAAGCCTTTGGGTCGCATGAAGCCTTTGGTCCGGGGTTTGTCTTTTTCCCAGATGGTTTCATGATGACATTCACGGGAAGCTTCTCAAGACAACTTTTGGGCACCCAGATGTTCTTCAAAGGTGGCCCATTACTATAGTTAGTACCAATAAACCTGGCAAACACTTCACCATTATGATTCTTAAATATCTTATAATTGGCGTCAAAGGATTCATCAATGCTAATGGGGTTAGCACAAGTAAAGCCAGATAAGGTGGATGGGTCCAGTGAAGGATCCTTAGCAGCGATCCATGTGGTTTTGGGGTACTGCTCAGGCTTCCAGTAAGAACCATCAACATTTATTTTCCTCTCAAAACCAACACCCTCTTTCCTAGGGTTTCGGTTCAGAATCTATTTCTTGAGGACATCACATAGTGTCTGATGCTCTTTGAGGCTTTTGTACATGCCTATTTCAAGCAATGTCTTCAACCTAGCATTCTCATCAGCAATAGTAGTGGTATCCTCAGTAGAGGGGTTAGTTACCACATCAGCAGTTGAAGATATTTCAACATCAACAACAGAGATAACTTTATCACGCTCAAGACATTTTAAACATGGTGGTACAAAATCAGATTCTCTAGATCTTGCTTCCTTTTGAAGATCTTCATGAGACGCTCTCAGATTCTCTAGATCTTGCTTCCTTTGGAGATAATCATAGGAAAGCTTCTCATGAGTAGCTGAGAGGGTTTCATGATTTCTTTCAAGTTCCTCGTACTTAACACGAAGATTTTTAATGTCTTCGATTAAGGACCGAGTACAATTCATTTACTCATCCAACATGTCATTGCTTTTGTCTAGCAACTTTTGAATATGTTCCATAGCAGTTTGTTGTTCAGTTGCAATTTTAGCGAGAGTCTTATAGCTGGGTTTGGATTCACATTCAGAGTCATCTTCACTGGAGGTTTGAAAGTAAGCATCATGTGTGTTTACCTTGGCACCTCGTGCCATGAAGCAGTAGGCCGGAGTAGAGTCTTCCTCATCTGTGGCTTCAGCGTCGGCGGTGTGACCATTGTCTTCAGTGTTGAAGATGGACTTGGTGACGAATGACGAAGCTAGAGCCAAGCTTGCCACGCTTAAATCATACTCCTCCTCAGACTCCACCTCCGCCTCCTCAGAAGCAGACTCCTCCTCTAAATCCATATCCTTGCCAATGAATGCGCGAGCCTTGCCAGATGAGCACTTCTTGTGAGACGAAGACTTTGAAGATTTCTTGTTCTTCTTGTCGTCAGAATCATATTCCTTGCTCTTCTTCTTCTTCTTCTTCTTCTTCTTCTTCTTATTATTATTCTTCTTCTTACCCAGGTTCGGGGCTCTCCTAGGATATAACACCCCTACTCCTACTCTGCGGGGTCTCCGCATGATCACTCAAGCAACAATGGTGGCTACAAGCTTGCTCCTTGAGCTGTTTCTCTAGAGGGGGAAGAAGAACAAGGCTAGCCCTAGCTTCCTCTCTCTATGTGTCTGTGTGCGCGAACTAAGGTCTGAAACCTTTGCATGGGTGCCCTGGGGGGCTTATATAGGCCTACCCCCAGGGGTACAAAGGTAATCTGGCCGGGTGTAGGACCCGGTTGTCAGTGTCTATGGTCGCCGGCTTCTCCGCCGGCCGCTAGGGCCCGCCCCCTGGTGGGTCCTGCCAGCTGTTTCATACTTGGCCGACAGGCCGCGCCCGACGTTGGCGGGTCCTGCCGGCTGCCTAGTACTGTGGCAATGCCTCTGATGATGTGTGCTTTGTCGGGGAAGGCGTGGCTACAGTACCGCCGCCTGGGGGGAGTTCACTGTAGCCACTCCCCGTCTCTTCTGATTAATGGCACACAGACTTTGAGGGAGGGGGCCGCCTGCTAGGAGCCTGCCTCCCCCGCGCCAACTGGTCAGGGTTCGCCACCTTCTGGCTTCTCACGGATAGGTAGGGCCCACCGCCTGCGGGCCGTACTGACAGCCCGTAATGGGAGCATGGCCTTCTCTGCTATGGGTGATGTCATGGGTCGTGTGGCAACAGTGCCACGTCGGGCGAGGGATGTCCGCCTCAGATGCCGTGACTATGGCCACGTTACGCCTGGATTCGGGGTGGCGAGGTTGCATCATAGCCACCCCCTGCCCGGCCATCTTAATGTGGTGCAAATTTCAAGGGGGCGGTGGAGGGCCGCCTCCTGGGAGCCGTCCTCTCTAGAGACCGCCTGGTAGGAGTCGGCCCACCTCAAGGCTGTCTTCTGGGAACTGCCGCCCTCTGGCAGCCGGCCGCTTGGACCAGCCGGGCCAGAGAGGGCGGCTCTTTGTCTTCGAGGCTTGAGGGGTGCAGCTAGCCCTGATGTCTTGAACTGCTATGGGGAGCAGATGTGGCTACCCATGGTCATTTACTCCGACAGTAGTCCCCGAAGCTGGTGGGGCACCGTGGCTGAAAAAGGCAAGGGGCCTTAGTGGCTTCCTATTCCGAGTGGTCCATTGAATCTTGCTTCGTCCATTTTCCGGACTGCCGACTATTAGGAGTCGGACGTGACCAGACAGGCCGCCTGGTGGTTTTTGAAATGTCTCAGCGGGAGCTTGATGGCGCACCAGCCAGCGCCAGTTTGCCGCCGCGTGCGTACACGTGGCGCCATCTGCGGGCCGGCTGCCAGCCACATGACGGGACGTCGCCGCAGGCTGGGGCCCGCCACTACCGGGCCTCGGCACGCGCGCAGATCCGGTGCGGCCGAGGCGCAAGGTTAAGATTCCGTGGCGCAATTACTCCGTGCCATTACCGCGCGGTAAATGCAGGGTCGTGGGGTCGCGGGCACAGTTAATCCCACGATCCCCACGCCCTGTCCCCTCGACTTTGCAGCCAGTGGCTATAAGTAGGGGGAAGAGGGGAGCGGCGCTAGCACACGCGCCCTCCTCTCCCTTCGCCATTTTCTTCCTCCTCTTCTCCTTTGCCGCCACCGCACTCCCGCACCGCGCCGAAGTGCTGCTGCGGCCCGTCATCACCGAGCCCATCCTCTTTGCCGCGCCGCTGCTTCGCCACAGGTTTGCGCACTCACCCCTGCGCCACGCCTCCGTTGAACTCGAGCTCCCATGGCGCGCGAGCGGGCCGGTGACTGGGACGGCTCGAACATCCTCGAAGACCACATCGCTTTCCTCCGCAACACGCGGTGGCTGCCCGGCGAGGGCTATGTTCGGGCACGCATTCCGCCCGCGAAGGAGATTTCGCCAGCACCGGAGGATGGCGAATGCGTCATCTTTCGGTCGCACTTCCTTCGCGGCTTCGGCTTGCCGGCGAGCGGCTTCCTCCGTTCCTTTCTTCAATTCTACCGACACCAGCCACACCACCTCACATCGAACACAGTGGTGCTGCTGCCGGCCTTCGTCATGCTCTGCGAAGGTTACCTTGGCGTTCTCCCCACTCTCGAGCTCTGGGGGGAATTCTTCTATACCAAGCTCGGCACCGCCGCCAAGAACGAGGCGGCTCAGTGAGGAGCCTTCATCGTGGTGCGGCACCCGGGTGCTGGGAACTGCTTCCCGTCTGTCAGCTTGACGCAGTCGGTCAAGCTGTGGCAAAAATCATACTTATATGTCAAGAACGTCGACCCGACGATCGACTTCGTCAACCTGCCGGCTTATGAAGCCGGCCCACCGGCTGAGCCCCGCACCAACTGGACCTTCAAGCCGAAGAAGCTATGGGCCGCCTCCGCCGTCGCCGTCGCCCGGCTCAGGGTGATGACGGAGTCGGAGGGCCTCGAAGCCTCGGACTTGCTGACCGCCTTTGTGGATCGTCGGGTTCTCCCTCTTCAAGGACGGCCTCACCTGATCAGCCGGATGAGCGAGCACCGAGACCCGTGCCGGATGTCCACCACGGAGATGCCGGCCGCGGAGGTGGCCCGCCTGGTGAATGTGATCTCGAACTGCAAACTCTCGGAGTCGGAGTGGCAGTTCGACAAGCGGTCAGATTCCTCACAAGACACCCGCCGCCTGCGGTAAGCTCTCAACTCTTTTTTCTCTTTTGTCTGTCGGGCTCTGCTTTGCCGCCTGATCAGTCGGTCATGATGCAGCTCCTCACGACCCAGCCGGTAGCCGATGCCCTGGAGCAGGGCCAGGAGTTCCTGCCGGACCGATCTGTGAGTGATGCGGACGACCCCAACTTGGGGGCGGCCGCCATGGAAGAAGACGATGCCGCAGGCGGTGGTGACGGAGCAGGCGGCTCTGGAGGAGGAGGCAGCCTCGAGGACTGGCCAGGCGATTACGAGGAGGAGCACGCGCTGCATCGCCCGCCGGTCGCCAATAGGGCGGGGGCAAGCTCCTCAGCAGTGCCGACTGCACCAGGCGGCACACCAAAGCGCCGAGCCAGCTCGCAGCTGCAAGGTGGCCGGCCGAAGAAATCCAAGGTCTCGGCCGCAGCGACCAGGCGGGAGGAGGCCGCCGCGAAGGCGACCCGGTTCCAGAGGGCCCCGAAGCAGCCGCCGACGGTGTCCGCGTAAGAGCTTGTCTTTTCTTGTATTTTCCTTTGTCTTTTTTGCAAACTCCCTCTAAGTTCTTCTTGCCTTGCTTTAACAGAGCCCCGCTCCCCCTTGAGCGGTCGGCCTCCGCCTCCATCATTGTGGGGGGGGGGGGCTCCGCCAACACCCGCCTCATAGACCAAGGTGGCGACGAAGAAGAACGCGTGGGAGGCGCGTGAGGAGCAGGAGGAGGCGGAACGACAGAGGGAGGCGGCCAAGGTGGCGCAGGAGGAGGCGGATGCGGCGGCCAAGGCCCAAACCGACGTTGCGGCCAAGGCCCAGGCGGACGCCGCAACCACGGCCCGGGCAGACGCGGCCGCCAAGGCGCAAGCGGAGGAAGCCACATGTGGCTAGACTCCGTAGCTAATCACCCCCCCCCCCGCGCTCCGCGCCGCCGACACCAGAGATCCCGGCGCCGACTGGAGGAGCCGACAATGAGCAGCCGGTCATGGAGAGGGAAGGGGGCGACACTGCCACCTTGAGGACGGAGGTGCCTCAGCAAGCGCCGACTGGCGAGGTCCAGGGCAGTCGGCCTGACGTGCTACCAACGCCTCAAGTCGGCGGTGAGCTGGTGGTGGGGGCGACCCCTGTTGTTCGCACTCCGGTGCACCGGCGTGCGGCGTAGGCGACTTCGGCGTCGCGGCCTCGGGAGATCGGGGCCTCGAGCTCGTCGGCCCCAGAGGCGGGGGCCACTAGTTCTGCCCCGCGAGAGTTGATGTCTGGGGGTGGGACGAGCGTCCTGAACAAGGCTGCGCATGAAGTCCAGCCTCTACTTCAGGCCCAAAGCACTGCCCTCCAGAACTACACGAAGACGTTCCTGGCGTCGCGAGCCGCCGTCCGGGTATGTTCCTTGACCGCTTGTTTCTGATTCTTGTAATTTTCTTGAATTCTTCTGTGGGGGCGCGCCAGCTTACCCACTAAGTGTAGCCCCCGAGTTCCAGGCCGGCTGCTGAGCAGGCGGTTCGGAAATTAAATGTAAATTCTGAGTGTTGACCCTTTCTTTTCTTCTGTTGTCTCTGTTGCAGTATTACCACAACATCCGTGCGGCCACCTTCAACTCCCAGGTCCAGGAGCTGGCCAAGCGGACCACCGATTTGGCGGAGAGCCGAAGTAAGCACTCCGCTCTTCGTTCTTCTTGAGGGCGCTGGCCAAGAGTGTAGCCCCGAGATTCGGGCCAACTCACGAAAGGTCGGGTCGGATCTTCCGGCAACTACTTCTTTCTTTGTTGGTTTGCTGATCTCCTTTTCTTTCTTGTCTTTTGCAGGAGCCAATGCCACCTTACGGTAGCAACTGGGCAAGGCTCAAACCGCGCTGCTCGCCAAGGAGGAGGAGCGCAGCAAGATAGATCAAGAGCACGGCCGCCTGGCCAAGCAGCTGGCTGACCAGGTGGACCGGCACCAGGCGGAGCTCCAGAAGCTCAAGGACGTGGAGGAGGCCCTCCAGGCCGAGTTTGAGACTCAGCGCTAGAACTGGGTCGAGAGGGAGAAGGCCCTGTCGGACGGCTATGGCGAGATCGATGTCATGCTCGATTGTGAGTTGTCCTTCTCTTTCTTCTGCCTGCCGACTTGTCATATGAGCCGGCGTCCGGCTTCATACTTCTTTTTCTTTCTTGTGCAGAGTATTTCCTTGGTTACACCGTCGCCGCCAGCCAAGCCGTCGAGGCTCACCATGATGAGCGGAGGCTGGCTGGTGCAGAAATCGCGCCCAACGCCCCTCGGACCCTTGCCGAGAAGCTGCTCGCCATCGAAGCTCGTCTCTAGCCGGTGCATCGGGCTCTCCGCTGTCTGCAGCGCACCAGAGCCCAGGTGGTCTCCGCCCTCTGGCCGGGTGCTCCAGTTCTGCGCACCCCTAGTCGGACGTCCGACTGGTTAGAGGTGGCCATCGGTCGCATCGAGGCGTGGAAAGGCTCCTCCGCCCGGGCAGGTGCACGGCGGGCCTTGGAGTTCGTCAAGGGGTGGTACCCTGTGCTGAACCTAGACCAGCTGGCCACTCTCCATGCTGAAGCCAGTGAAGAGTTGGCGGCGGTGGCGCCCGAGCTCTATCATCGCGCCGCGGTGATCGCCGAGTACACGGACACCAGTGTCTTCCTCCCCGAGCTAAATGAGGAGGGAGCCGAGGCGCCGCCCAACTGGTTCGGGCTGAACCCAGAAGACGGCGAGGACTCGGTGGAGGAGATGTCCTCCAGCGATGAAGGTGAGGAGGAGGAGGACAAGGACGGTGAAGACGATGCGCTGTATGATGGAGACGACAGCCGGCCTCAACCTGACCAAGTCTCGACCAACGGACAACACGCCGGCGAGCCGACTACTGCCGGTGCTGAATAGGCTAGAGACCAACCAGGCAGCCGTTCCACCACCTAGAGCCTCGACTTCCGCCGACCCCTTCGATCCGGCTGCTGCTCCTCTGGCCTAGGTGGCCAAGTTATCTTTTATTTTCCTGTTTTTGTAATCTCTTGAACAAAATTGTTAAGTTTGTGCAATTCCACCCGCTGGGGGTGTATTCAAACTCTGTTGAATGCTGGTCGAGGGCCTTTTGCTATGTAAATTGTCTTTGCCGATTTCCGACTTGTCTTGCTTTTCTGCTCCTTTGGCTTTTTCCTCTACCGCCTTCCCTTGGCTGCTGTCTTGCCAGCCGGACAGCCGCTCTGCGGTCTGTGGCTGGGTCAAGTACTTGGCCGTTTTGGGAAGACAAGTACTTTAGCTGTTGGTAGAGTGTAGCAAGTTAAGTTAGAAACCGGTACCGATCGCTTCAATGTACGGTGGAAAGGCGAGGAGCCGGCTTGGCCTATGCGAATGCTTTGGTCCTTACCATTTTTCGTGTGGGCACCGTTTCCTGCCTTTAACTCTTGCCAGCCGGACAATCGCTCTGCGAGTTGTGGCTTATGGCAAGAGGGGGCTTAGGTGCCGGCACATTACTTGTCCGACTGCACGTAGCATTGACATAGTACAAGGTGGCGAGCCCCAGGGTCGACTGGTCGAGCCCGGTGCCAGGCAGAATAATGAAATGACACGTTCATAGGCATATAACTTATCATATAGATAAAAAGGGTAGCCCCCGAGTACTCCTCGAGGGACCCGATGTCTTAGTGCTTAACATAAAAGGTAGCATGGTACATACTGAATCAACTGTAAAATCTTCGGAGGAGATTTGCATTCCATGGGCGCTCCAATTCCTTGCCCGAATCATCTCTCTTGCGTGCTTTGGGCTTCTGTGCATCAATCGGGTAGTAGGAGTCATTGCCCAATGCTTTGCTGATGATGAAGGGGCCGAGAGCTTGTGCTGGCCGGCTGTTCGCTGGATCAGCCGGAGCACAAGGTCTCCCTCTTTGAAGGATCTTGGCTTGACCTTCCGACTGTGGTAGCGGCACAGACTATGCTGGTAGATGGCGGAACGGCTGAGTGCCAACAGCTGACCCTCTTCCAGCAGGTCGACGCCGTCTTCTCGTGCTTCCTTTGCCTCCGCTTCCGTGTACATGGTGACGCGAGGTGAGTCAAACCCAATGTCAGTTGGGATGACGGCCTTAGCACCGTACACGAGAAAGAATGGAGTGAAGCCGGTTGATTTGTACGGAGTGGTATGGAGGCTCCAGAGGACGATCGACAGCTCGCCGATCCAGCAGCCGGCCGACCGCTCCAGTGGCTCGACTAGTCGGGGCTTGATGCAGGAGAGGATGAGGCCGTTTCCTCGCTCGACTTGGCCGTTTGACTGCAGATGGGCAACAGACGCTAAGTCCAATTGGATGCCCTGCGTCGCGCAGAAATGGGCCAAGACTCCCTTGGCAAAGTTCGTGCCATTGTCGGTGATGATGCTGTGTGGCACACCGTATCGGACGGTGATATCTGCAATGAAGGTCACAGCAGCCGGACCATTCAGTTCTTGATTGGCTTTGCTTCAATCCACTTGGTAAACTCATCTACGGTGACAAGCTGATGGGTCATTCCGCCGCGTGCTGTCTTGAATGGTCCCACCATGTCCAGCCCTCACACGGCAAAAGGCCAGGTGAGGGGGATGGTCTTGGGTGCAGAAGCCGGCAGATGTTGCTTGGAGCTGAATTTCTGGCACCCCTTGCAGTGGTTGACCAGATCCTTGGCGTCCTCCAAAGCAGTCGGCCATAAGAAACCATGGTGGAAAGCTTTGGCGACAAGGGAACTGGAGGCCGTGTGGTGGCCGCACTCACCTTGGTGGATATCTTTGAGGATTGCTTGGCCCTTCTCTGGTTCTACGCAGCTACCGAAGACCCCAACACGCCAAGGCTGCTCGACAAGCTCTTTGTTTACAATCGTGTAGGCTTCTGCTCGGCGCTGCACTTGCCGGGCCGAGATCTCATCAGTCAGTAGCTCTATGTTCACCAGAAACTTGAGGATGGGCTGTGCCCATTATGGTGCTTGAATTTCTTCTACTGCCACTACGGCCACTTGTAATAGGGCGGTTGGATTGGGAGGCGGTGGGCTGGTGTTAGTTGTCACTTGCTGACTGCCGCAACCCCCGGGCCGAGTGCGACTGTTGCAGTCCCCGAGCCGCTTGGTGAAGTCCCCGAGCCGACTGTTGCAACCCCCGGGCCGGGTTGTGGAGTCCCCGGGCCGGTGCGACTGCTGCAGTCCCCATGCCGCCTGCCGAAGTCCCCGAGCCGGCTGCTGCAGCCCCCGAGTCGGATCCGACTGCTTCGGGACGAGCCAGTACGAAGATGGACTCGGATTCTAGAGAAGGCTTGATTGACGGCTTGCGGAGGCACTTAAGGGAGACACTGGCTGGAATTGCTTGACGGGTGGAGCCGATCCGTGCCAGAGCGTCAGCTGGCTCATTTTCATTTCGTGGCACGTGAAGGAACTCGCACCCCTCAAAATATCCGCTGAGCTGTTGAACAAGGAAGCGGTAACTTGCCATGTTTGCATCCTTGGCGTCCCAGTCACCAAATGACTATTGGACCACCAAGTCAAAGTCGCCGTAGCACAGGATCTGGTGGATGCCGATCTCTTTGGCCAGTCGGAGGCCATGTACTAGCGCCTCATACTCGGCCACATTGTTGGAGGCGGTGAATTGAATTTGCAATGTGTATCGGAGCTTGTCGCCTTTGGGAGAGGTGAGGACAACGCCAACTCCCAGGCCGGTACGCATCTTCGAGCCATCAAAGTGCATCCGCCAATGAGTGGAGTCCGGAGTCGGGCGGGTGTCTTGGTCTCGGCCCAGTCGACAAGGAAGTCGGCCAGTGCTTGGGACTTGATGGTGGTGCGTGACTGGTAGAAGATGGTGTTGGGGGCCCACTCGATGGCCCATTTGGCCACTCACGGTGTCCTGGACTAGGGGGTACTCACAACGTCATCCCCCGATCTGTTAGATTGGGCCAAGGACCCCCATGGCCGTATACTCATTGGCCAGTCCGGACAGCTGCCGCATACAAGGAAGATTCCACAAGACTTGGCAATCAAGACAAGGACTCCTCCCCACCGGCGTATTTGGCTAGGACTCTTGTTATCCTAGGCCTCTGGTGCATTATATAAACCGAGGCCAGGCTAGTCGATAGAAACAACAACAATCATACCATAGGCTAGCTTCTAGGGTTTAGCCTCTACGATCTCGTGGTAGATCAACTCTTGTAATACTCATATTCATCAAGATCAATCAAGGTGAAGTAGGGTATTACCTCCATAGAGAGGGCCCGAACCTAGGTAAACATTGTGTCCCTTGCCTCCTGTTACCATCCGCCTTAGACGCACAGATCGGGATCCCCTACCGAAGATCCGCCGGTTTTGACACCGACATTGGTGCTTTCATTGAGAGTTCCGCTGTGTGTTCGGCAAAAGGTCGATGGCTCGCCTGCAGATCAACTGCGACTTCGGCATCTTCGTCACCAACTCGACTGGTCACCTTGGTAAGACCAAGGACTGCGCCCTACTTCCGATCGTCATGTTCGGGTGAGGGCCTTCATCAACATCAACTCTGATCTCTATCGAGATCATGGAGGAATCATCCAGGGAGCCCGGGGGCTCAACGTCAACATTGCCCTTGGGCGACTGTGTTGTTTTTCTGGACAACGAACTTGTATCCGGCGCCACCGCCTCCTCAAGTGTCGTTTTAACGATTGCTTTGGTGGAATTGTGCGGAATTGAGTCTACAAAAACCCTAGAAAATTTCGTTGAGTTCCGATGGAGGAATCTCTGGCAATCCGCGATATACTGGAGCCCTGTTAAATCTGGATGAGTTTAGGGCGTGGTGTCCAGCTTCTAGCTCGGACGTCCTTTGGAAGATCCAACCGTTTATCGGCTGTGGAATTCCTATATCTACCACCACTCAAAAGTTCAGCTCGATCCTGACCGTCCAAACTCCGAGAACCTTCCGATTAGTGCATCACTTTTCGGATCTGTTTTCTGCGCGAAAATGAATCCGGACCGAGTTCGCCTTTTTATGAATGGGATTTCGGACATCCTTTTTGAAGGAAGTTTTGTATGGGGTATTGTGTTTTGTTTCCAAACACATCCCACTAACTTTAAAATCTTCTGAACATGATCTTCACCATCATGCTGGTGTCAAACCAGTCTGGCAATATTGCTCCAAGGCTGCCGACCTACGCTAGACACGTCGCCGCTTTGTTGAGCCGAGCTCAACTTCTTCGGATCATCATCTCGGCAAGCCGAACAAGAGTTCGACATCGCTGGCGATAAATCATCACCAACATCGCCGCCCCATGGATTACACGGAGCGGGCACACCGCATCGCCGCACGGTCACTTCATCAAGCCGGCATTGACCACGCCACGACCTGCATCGGCGGACGCGATCACATTTCTTCAAGCCGGCGCCCATCACGCCGACCTACTTCGACTCATCGGCTGACATCGAGGCTTCGACGTCTCGGCTGGACCGGGGGCTTCGTCATCTCTCCATCAACCTACTCCGGAGACTTCGGCGTCACTAGCCGACCAGCTTCGTCACGTTAGCTGGACCGAGGGCTTTGCCTCTGCAAGCCAACATTTGCCAGCATTGCCATCCGTCGCTTTATCGCCCGACAGGCAATGGGTGTGCGGATTGAGTCCCAATTTTGGGAATCACCTTCCTTCGGATTGCTACAACAAATAAACCAGGTGCTATTAATCCTAGTATTTTTTGCTTGTTTGGGTTCATTTTTCCCAAGGAACTATTACTCTGGTTTGTCCATCATATGTACGCAGGTCTATCAAATGTTGGCCGCATTAACGACGATAGCATGGTGGTTCGGTCAGTTTCCGTACATAGTCCGCTTAACGCCATATCCTAACTCGGACCGACCTATGAATTCAGGCTTTGCCACGCCTTTACCGCATCACGCTGACGCCCAACATCGACATTGACTTCGGCGCCAGGCCATATTTCTTTTATTACTCACTTCGCATAAATTATTTATTATGCAACATTTTTTTATTAATACTATTATATCCGGTTTGCACTATTTTTTGTGCACAGGAAAATGATCCAGCTGAACTATATCCTTTGGCGTCACCTCGGCTGGACGGGGGGCTTTGTCAACACTTCATTACCCCATCTTTGCCGGGCTTCGGCATCACTGCCGGGCCTGCATCGACCGTGCTATGTCACCACTTCGAGTGCCGAGCTCTTTGTTCGCCACCTCGGGACCGGCTTGGGGGATGGAGCCTTGTCCCGCATCAAGCTCGGACCGCGTCATCAATACCGAACACATTAACCAGCTAAGTTGCCTTCATGCTCAAAGTTTTAAATTTTTTATTTATGTTCGGATCGACCAAGCATTATACTTTTTTCAGAAAAAAGTTGCTTGTAATTTTTTTCCTTGTCCAAGCTTTGTTTGTGACGCACAAATTCAAATACCCCGTTTACTTGGGGGCTCCCTTGCTGGAGCTTTTCCTCTTGCATATGATTATACTTGTACGGCTTCGTTCCTTGTTCGTGTATTACGCCACAATATGCACCATATTGACTTAAGTGATTTGCAAGTTGGGTTGCCTTGCTCTGTGTTTACCCCTCGTTCCCGATTGTTCGGCTAGGGAGTAAAGGGAGCACCTCAAGATTGTCACGATCGGGTCACCCGAGCAGGACATCGACTGGTGAAGCCGAGCTAGCGCTCTTACTGTTTTCAATTATGGTCGGCACACAACGGAACTCATGAGTACAAAAATCTATTGCACAAGTCTCAGATTAACAATGAGCACCGAAGAAAGGTATCGGTGGGGTACTATTTTCTTCAAGATGCTTCTTACACTTTATCGATAATATAGCATAAGTTCCCCGAGCCGCTTTTGTCTGTTACAGGTCTTGTGACCTGATTGCACGGTTATCGAAAACACCGTCGATATTCTCGGCATGTGGAGTACATAACACTTTTCGGTCTTGATCAAGAGGGAGAAGCCGACGGTCGGTTAAGACGCTGCTTAAAGTTCGGGTGAACATAGATATGATATAAGCACGCCGGTCCATAAAATCATTCTTTTACCCAAGTCACTTTCGGGGCTCTTAAATTTATATGAGCTGTTTTATAATAAGTGTTCTTCTTATTAGTCGTTGCAAAGTCTTTTTCTATCACTCCTTTCTCGATGCAAGTGTGTGGTCAATAGCCGGATAGCCTTGCTTCTCTCTATAAATCCGCTCGAGTGCAGTTTGCTAAACTAGCCTCGGAGAAGCACTCCGCTTTCGAGATAAGGAGGTTGAAGCCATAGGCTGACCCGCTTGAAGTCTTGAGATAGGATGTGTCATGTTAAAGCATGGCAGAAGCACCTTTTTTTTTTGCAAAAAGTCCAATTTTCGGATTGGTACCGAACACTTGATCTAGTTCGGACATTAAACTTTTGAATACGTTTTTTGGCTTTTCGAGCCTATGGCACTTTTAAACTATTTGTGCGATTCCAGCATTAGTCTCGCAGTGCAACGCCGGACACCTTTAGGGATTCGACAAAAACATTCTCGGATATAGCCATATATGCATCGGTTTCGAATTGTGTCTTCGGTCAATAGTTGGGTTGCCCGGCTCCTGTTCTTGCCTCCTACATTCCGCTTTGTTCTGCTATGTGTGCAAAGGGAGAACCACTGCGATTGTGCTTCCAGCTCGCATGGTCAAGCACCTCAGTGGAGAAAGCCAAAAACTGACTATCACAATAGGCGTAAACAGGTCAGCGATCCGATGACTATGTTAAATGATGGGACGTTCATAACATTGGCCGAAGTGTTTACGGCTTGACCTCGGCTGTCGCCGAACACTAACCGGGGGCTCATAGCTAGCTTCCCCAGTATAAAGCTCCTATGACTAAGTGAAAGTTTTAAAGCCCGCATATCTGATTGCCTCATTTCTGCTAACACAACCGCCTTCGGGCATCGAGACGTCGGCTAAGGGTTGTTTTGTTAGTGCGGAAACACCCTGTGTAGTATCTACCAAGGGGTAGAAGCCGACGATGGGCCACTTTCAACTGACAAACGGTCGCAATGGAGTCAAAATAATGATGTAAAGTACTTGGATACATAGAATCATTACACATAATCTATGATTTTACTCTGGATATCGATCCTTAATTCGGCCACCCGTGCCCACATTAAGGCTCGGGGCTACAGGGCTTTGCGCCATTATCTATAAATATTAAAGGGGCACATCGATCCCCTGATCTGGTGTTGCCACCCGACCAGTGTCTCGGGGGCTACTTCATTGCTTATTCAATGCAGAGAATTCAGAGTGCTCAGTGTTCGGCTTGAACGAACTATGCGCATACATGTCTTCGGACAATAATAGGTACCATATAGACCTATCCGGCATCAAGCTAGTATATTGCGGCGACTTCTCACGACCCTCTCTCAGGGGCCCGTTCACGATTACTATTATCTCTAATATATTACACTGCTTTTTATTCCTATGTATGTCTTAGTTAGAGTTGATCCTCAGGCCGATTTCACGCATCGACCTGAGTCTCAAGGGCTACTGGGAACAGCGGTTTCATGTTTTACTTCAGGTGCATCTCAGATATTAGGCCAACACGCACCTTGAGGGATACTGGCTATACATCTTGTCAGATATTACATTGCACAATTCGGAAATAAATTCATAAAAATCAGTCCCATGGACAAGGTGGTCCACCACCTCGGAAGCAGTCCGGCATAAAGCTCGGGTGCCGGTGGCTGGCTCCATAGAGGGCATTTTCGGTATTAAGCTTAGCCAAACTCTTTCAACCTTTTTTGAACCAAGGTGATCTATGACACCTCGGATATAATCCGGCGTTGGAGCTCGGGTAAAGTCCGGCGTTGGAGCTTGGACACAGTCCGATGTTGGAGCTCGGAAGCAGTCCAGCATTGCTGCTCGGCTGCAAAAGATACCTCGAATGCAGTCCGGCGTTGGAGCTCGGACGCAAGATGACACTGCCTCTCGGGAACAACTTCAAACCCGAGGTGTGGCATAAAAATAACAAGGCATTGATAAAGGCCGGAAACTTAAAGGGGCTCCTCAGATACCTGACGTGTAAACTCTTCGGATGCACTTCGGCGATCCTCAAGATCGGAGATGAGAAGATTTGTTGAACCAGTTTTCAAGACCGACGACCGAAGATGAAGAACAATTCGGAAGAATCGAGGAGCGTTCCTAACTTGAAGACCGGTTCAGGGGGCTACTAACGGTGTCCTGGACTAGGGGGTACTCACCACGTCATCTCCCGATCTGTTAGATTGGGCCGAGGACCCCTGAGGGAGTCCTGGATTAGGGGGTGTCCGGATAGCCGGACTATGACCTTTGGCCGGACTCCTGGACTATGAAGATACAAGATTGAAGACTTCGTCCCGTGTCCGGATGGGACTTTCCTTGGCGTGGAAGGCAAGCTTGGCGATACGGATATGTTGATCTCCTACCATTGTAACCGACTCTGTGTAATCCTAAACCTATTCGGTGTCTATATAAACCGGAGGGTTTTAGTCCATAGGACGAACAACAATCATACCATATGCTAGCTTCTAGGGCTTAGCCTCTCTGATCTCGTGGTAGATCTACTCTTGTACTACCCATATCATCAATATTAATCAAGCAGGAGTAGGGTTTTACCTCCATCGAGAGGGCCCGAACCTAGATAACAACATCGTGCCCTTGTCTCCTGTTACCATCCGCCTAGATGCACAGTTCGGGACCCCCTACCCGAGATCCGCCGGTTTTGACACCAACATTGGTGCTTTCATTGAGAGTTCCTCTGTGTCGTCGCCGTCAGGAAGGATGCCTCATCCCGTCTTGAAAGACGACACTGTTGCTAAAGAAGCTTTGGCTGTCGGCCAAACTCTCCGGCTACGCGGTTTTCTTATGACCGCTGTTGACGCCGCGCGGCGATGACTTCTCGGGTCATCGAAGCAATCTTCACGTTAACTCGAGCTCACGAGCGGTTAGATCCGATGGAGCTCTCTTCCTTAAACGAGCTCTTGGATCGCATCGCCGCCTCGAGTCGCTATGACTATGATCGATCGGGCCTAAACCCGATCTGAGAGAGATTAACTCTCCCAGGTTACCCACCACATTGCCGTGGTGGAGGAACAATACAACCCTTCTTCTATCTTAAGGACTAGCTACGTCCGGATTCCCAATCCTCCATGCCGGATTCCCGTAGGAGAGGACGTCACTCAAGCCCCTGAACCTAAAGTCGCAGCGTGGGCTAGATTCATTGGACAACATCCAAGAATCCAAGCTTCCAAGTTCGGAAGCTCCTTGGCCCTTAAGTCTCAGATTGGGCGTGGTTCCGGATCTAATTCCACCTGCCCAGCCAAACATAAGCGACCTATCTCATATTCGGCAAGAGCCCGTAGAAACAGTACACCATCACTGGGCCAGATTCCTCCTGGTTGTGGACAAGATAAAGGACTGCCGCGAGGAGGACGCAATCTCATTATTCTGCAACAATTGCACGGACAACGGGATCCTAAATGCTATAAGTCACCGTGACATCACACGCTTTACCGACTTGGCGTCCATAGTACGAAAGTACTGTGCGATGGAAAGCGCTTGGAAAACCGAAGCAAGATTTTGGGACAATCCGGCCTTGAATACAACCCCAGTCCGAAATAAAAGGGTGCATCATCGCCAGGCACCTGGGTTAAATACCAAAAGCAAAAACCCTCTATAGGGCATGGAACCGTCTTTGGAGAGATGGCTCAATGGACCTCAGAAAATTCATAGTACAGAGGGCGCCACTCCAACTCATAGCCTTAGAGCATGTTGGATACTACGGCAGGTGGCCAAAAGTGGCGAAGAGCTTCTAGCTCTAGAGCACCAACCCAGAGATACCAGTACGGCATTTACAGTCTTCAAGACTTTCGCATCAAATAATATGAGGAAACGAACACTCTGTAGCCTCGCCGAAGTCTACCAAGTAGCAACAATAAACCCATGCAGTGACACGGCTATTACCTTTAATGCCAAGTGATTTAACCTAAATTCGAACAGCCCGAGCACCAGCCGCATTGGTCCTCATCCGATAGTGGACGACTTTTCGCCTTACCAAGGTACTCATGGACGGTGGCAGCGGATTGAACCTCATTTACGAGGAAACCCTCCGAAAAATGGAGATAGATCGAGCCGCATTGAGCGAAGCAGCACAACCTTTAGAGGAATAATCCCGGTCGGGAAGCACGCATGTCAGGAAAAATCACACCGGATGTGGTGTTCGCACGCCGGATAATTACAGGTCCAAGGAGGTCATGTTCCAAGTGGCCCTGCTCAACAATGGATACCACGCCTATTAGGGCGAGAGGCATTCACAATTTTCCAAGCTATACCCCATTATGGGTACATGAAGCTCAAAATGCCCGGGCCCAACGGAATCATCACTCTTGCTAGTGACCCGGACATAGCACTCCACGCTGGAAATAAGACAGCCGCACTGGCCCTTGAGGCACTATCCGAAGCCCTAGCGGCCGAGGAACTCACCCGCTAAGGCCCACGGTGAATAGGGACGATGTGATACTCGATAAGAGATCCAAATCCACTTCCTTCAAACCAGCGGACGAAATAGTCAAATTCCAAGTCCATCCAACGGACCCTACAAAATGGCCTCCATCGGGCACAATTAAATCCTCGATGTAGATGCCGCGACTAAGAGAATTCCTACACGAAAATTGGGACTTTTTGCCCGCACCCTTCGACATGCCAGAATCCCACGCCGGCTGGCCGAGCACAGCCTAAACATCCTAAAAGGATTCAAGCCACCAAACAGGCTCTTCAAGGCTTTCTCCGAACCCAAGAGACAGGCCATGGGAGAGGAGCTAGCCAAACTATTGGAGGCCGGATTCATCGTAGATATAAAACATCCTGACCGGCTAGCAAACCTGGTGATGGTACCAAAGAAGGACAAATCCTGGCGCCTGTGCATCGATTTCAAGGACCTCAACAAGGCTTGCCCAAAGGATCCCTTCCCCCTCCCCCGCATTGATCAAATCATCGACGCTACCGCAGGACACGATTCATTGTGTTTCCTCGACGCATACTCCGGCTACCACCAAATTAAGATGGCAGAGCCTGACCAAGCCGCAACGGCATTCATCACTCCATACGTCCCATTCTAATTAAACACAATGCCCTTCGGGCTCAAAAACGCCGGTGCAACATATCGGTATATGATTCGTATACATGTCCGGCAAACCAGATCGGCAAAACAAAGGAGGCATACGAGACGATGTGGTCGTCGAAAAGCAAGCACGTCGAAACTCTAGTAGACGACTTGAGGCTCACATTCGATAATCTCCAAACATATGACATTAAGCTCAACCCGGAAAAATGCGTTTTTCAAGGCATCACCGAAAGCTCTTGGGCTTCATTGTATCCGTAGAGGAATTGAAGCAAATCCAGCCAAGATCCGAAGCTCTGTCACAATTGGATATCCCAAAGACCTCAAACAAATACAAAAATTGATCGATGCGTGGCGGCTCTAAGCCGCTTCATCTCCCGTTTGGGAGAAAAGGCATTACCCCTTTATCGCCTCCTCCGGCGCACCGAACACTTCGAGTGGACGGATGCCGCCACGGTCGGACTCAAAGAAATTAAAACCATATTGGCAACAAACCCGGTCCTGGCCGCGCCCAACATATGAGAACCAATGCTATTATTCATCGCAGCAACTCATCAAGTTGTAAGCGCGGTGCTCGTTGTCGAACGAGAAACGGACGGACACAAGTTCCCCCTTCAAAAACCAGTTTACTACGTGTCCACTGTCCTAACTCCATGCAAGTCACGGTACCAAGATTATCAAAATATAGCGACGCGGTGTTTATGGCATCCCGGAAGCTGCGACACTACTTTCAAGAGTGTTCAATAATAGTAGCCTCCGAAGTACCCCTTAACGACATTATAAACAACCGCGACGCAACGGGCCAGATTGCCAAATGGGCCATTGAGCTCCTCCCGTTCAACATAACCTATAAGACACAGAGAGCTATTAAGTCACAAGTTTTGGCCGACTTCGTCGCTGAATGGACCGAAGCCGAACTCCCTAAAGAGTATGACGCATATTCCAACTGGATAATGCACTTCGACGGCTCCAAAATGTTGGCTGGCCTGGGTGCTGGCGTCGTTCTGACATCCCCAACTGGAGATATAGTTCAATACGTACTCCAGATAATGTATACTGACTCCAACAACACAGCCGAATACGATGCCCTTCTACATGGTCTCCGGATGGCAGTCTCCATGGGCATTCAACGCCTAGAGGTGCGCGGGGATTCGGACCTCGCGATATCGCAAATAAATGGAGACTTTGATGCCAAGGATCCGAAAATGGCAGCCTATCGCAATGCCGTCCTAAAAATGTCATTTCGGTTTGAGGGGCTCGAATTTCACCATATAGCCCGACAACAACCAGCAGCAGACGTGTTGGCACACATCGGGCAAAGCGCGATGCTTCCCCCAACATCTTCCTAGAGAGGCTGTTCAAGCCATCCAGATTATGGGAGGAGAGTCCGGAAATAACAACCCGGACCCAACCGCACCGCCCCCACACCAACATTCTCGACACGCTTGGTGGTTCTACCAACGAAATAACATCCTCATTACGTAATAATGGCAGTCATTGCCTGCGGGATGTAACCATTCCTAGCCTACCTAACCAGGCAGGAACTTCCCAAGGACCAAAACGAGACCCTCTGCATAGTGCGGCGATCTAAAGCCTATAAAGTCCATGAGGGAGAACTTTATAAGAAAAGCACAACCGGAGTCCTTCAAAGGTGTATCTCCAAAGAGGAAGGGCGAAATCTTCTGGCTGAAATACATGCCGGACTCGGCGGGCACCACGCGGCAGCCCGGGCCCTTGTAGGCAAGGCCTTCCGTACATGATTTTATTGGCCGACGCCGGGCAGATGCTCAGGACTTAGTCCAACGATGCGTCGGATGCCAGCTCTTTGCTAATCAAAGCCACATGCCACCCACCACCCTCAAAACTATACCCATCACACGGCCCTTTGCGGTCTTGGGTCTTGACATGGTCGGACCCCTTAAAGGGGGAACCCACAAGCAAAAATACCTACTGGTCATGGTTGATAAATTCACCAAATGGATAGAGGCCAAGCCTGTCAAGACGGCCGAATCCGGATCGGTGATAGACTTCATATCAGGGGTCATACACTGTTACGGTGTCCCCCACAGCATCATCACTCATAACGGCACGAACTTTACGGACGACGAGGTCAAACTCTGGTGCAAAAACATGGGCATTAATCTCGACTATGCTTCAGTCTATCACCCTCAAACTAACGGTCAAGTTGAGCGAGCAAATGGTCTAATTATGAGCGGCATCAAACCCAGATTAGTGCGGTCCCTCAAGGAATCTAACACGCACTGGGTAGAGGAGCTCGACTCCGTACTCTGGGGCTGCGGACCACTCCGAATCGCACGACCGGATTCACACCATTCTTTATGGTATACGGCGCAGAGGCAGTTCTGCCTTGCGACATAATTCATGACTCACCTCGCATGCGCATGTACGAAGAAAGAGAAGCCGAGCTTGATCGGCAGGATAGTTTGGACGCCTTGGAGGAGGAGCGTGACGTAGCAAAAGCCCGTTCCGCATTCTATCAACAGCAGGCTCGAAGATATCAAAACAGAGAAGTACGGGCAAAAACTTACAATGTTGGCGAGCTAGTTCTACGCCTGCCGGACAAGAAAAAGGACAAAGTAAAGCCCAAATGGGAAGGTCCCTTTATCATCGACCAAGTCCTGACAGGTGGAGCGTACCATCTGCGAGATGCATCGGATAACCGACTCGAGCCGAACCCAAGGAACGCAGCACGTCTCCGAAGATTCTATGTCTAGCGCCGGATTCTGAGTTCGTCTCCTTCCTCTGTCCATATTTTACATTTTAGCTGTCTTCTATTTTTTCTCCTTCTCCCTCTTTTTTCTTTCAAGCCTTGAAAGGCTCGTTAGCGCATTGTTCGCACAAACTTGACGCGCTATCAGCGCTCATTGAACCTGGGGGCTTCTTTCACAAAAGCTTAATTGTAAGGGCTTCATGCCCAATACATGTGTCACACTTCCACATGTACCTTTTATTCACCATTATATGCATCGATATGACTTAAGTTTTGGCCAAGCTGGGTTGCCTGGCTCCTGTGCTTACCCCTCGTTCCCGATTGTTCGGCTAGGTGGTAAAGGGAGCACCTCTGCGATTATTCTTGCCCGGGTCACCGGATGTGTACCTCGGACTGGGTGAAGCCGAAAGCTAGCGTTCTTAAGAGAATATTCGATCGGTGAACTAAAAGAATATTTCTTACCTATTTATTTATCTGCCCCGGATGTTTTTTCTTTTTTTACTTGGCAGGACATGCACTTTAGGGCATGCCTCCTGTGGAAAGGAACCCCTAACGGAACTATTCTCCCTGGAAGATGTTTCTTACTAACCATGTAATATAACATAACTAGTTGGGCACTTGTCTGATAAAGCACTAATGACCCCTACGCGTGGTCTCCATGCATGCCCCGGTTTTTATATAACCGCGAGGGTATTCGGACACACTCCGGACTATCGGGTCCCGAGGTTGAAGCGAAAAGGTCCGCTAAGAAAAACGATCTACAATCCTGCTAGAAGGCATTTTACATGTCACCTTAAATTACATAGTCAATTTGGTGATTGTATTCCTCTTCAATGCCATCTAACAAGCTGTCTAGTTTACGCCCCTGCTGGGAATACTTTGCGCCAATTCTACTTGGTCGCACACTAAGCTCACAGGGATCTCCTTCCCATCCGCCCCACAGGTCCGACCTCGGCCATGTGGTTTGGATCAGCCTTCGTGTACCGCGTCTTCACCATGGCCCAGGCCTCCCTGGCGCCTTGACGGCAGGTCGATATCTTCCATAATCGGAAGCGCCTCCGGGCTCCCTGGAGCCTCTTTACAAGCTCCCCAAGGCCTTCGGGCAGGGAGACGGATGGCCACAAGGCCTGGGCGACGCCTTTCATCACCTGCCGAACTCGTTCGATGCGGTTATAAACTTCGGGAAGAAGGTCACCCGTAGAACCGGGCATTTTCTCTGCGGGGCGGCTGTGAGCATACCTCTGAGACATAACTCGTTAGTCGACTTCCTCGCCAAAATCTTTTTTTCAAAAGTTCGTTTAAGCACTTACTAAAAATGCCGCGTCGAAGCCGCGGTTCTCCTTAATCGGTCAGACGGTGGCGCGAACATCTTTTAGTTCCTCACCCAGCTGGGTGTTGGCATCTTGGAGATTATTTTTCTCCTGCCTCACCCTCGTAAGCACGTTCTCGCCGGCCTTTAACCGGCGCAAGAGCTGTTGCTTGTCCGGATCTACCCCGGCGCCATCTGCAATGTTATTATCAGATCTATATACACGCCGCACTTCATAACATACTTATCTTTTAAAAGCGTATATTACCAGAGGGGGTCTCTTTGGCTTCCCACAGCCGTGGCTTGTGCAGCCTCAAGTTGGGCTTTGCACTCTTCAAGCTCTGAGGGCAGTTGGGTATTCTTTTCTCAGAAGATCCTGCACAATAAATGATCCTTAAATCAGTTATTCTAACTATTTCAAGTCTCGGGGGCTACTGGCATATATAACCGTTAAATTTCCTCACTCGTATGTCTTTCACATACTGCTCTGTGGCTCTGGCTAGACCATTCTGAGTAGCACGGAGGTGCGCATCTCCCGAATTGAAGGCGTTCAACGCCTCTTGGGAGAAACATGTGTCACGAAGAATTGTCCGGGGGCGCCTGTGATTCATGGCACTCTCCACCTCGGAGTTGGTGGCGGACAATCTGTCGGCATCCTGCTGCCGGAGGAGCATCCGACCACGCCTAGTGTTCGCCTCCGCTTACGGGCTGGCTTTGAAGCCTGGCTGGCGGAGGCTCGATTGGCAACCTCTCCGGATATAGTTCGGCGAGCGCTCTTTTTTCTGAAGAGAGCACGAGCGTTAGTATGCCTTCCGGAATAAAAAACTGGGAATAAGGCAACACGCCATACCGTTGCTTCGGTGCTTCAGTCTGGACCTCACTTCTTTTCAGCCTGCTGGGCCTTGCTGCCCCTTGTTGGCTAGCCACCGCAGGTTCGGCCTTCCGCCTCAAGGGCTCCCCCTGCAAAACACCACTGATATACGGTGGTCAAAGATAAGCACGGAGGGATCATTTCTAAAGTATTGGGACTTTGGTCTCAATTACCTGTGAGGCTGGAATTATTCCGGGGTAATCGGCCGTAATGGCAACCAAGGCATTGTGGATGCTTAGTTGGTAAAATACCCCATCGATCAGCTCCACAGATATGTCCGGATCCTCTTGGGAGGCCGGATCGAGGGACCGTTCTGGATCCTCAGGTTGTGGAGGTGGGCTGTTTATATCCTTTACTACGGCGCCAATTCTGCGTCAAAATCACAAGATAAGGTACTTAACCATGGGAATATGGAGCGGATGGGCATAAAGAAATGTCCGCTTATCCAGCTTGGAGGGTTGTTCATAGAAAACCCGTCACGAGGATTAACGCGAAGAAATTCTTCCTCTTCTCCCTTGTACAATGCGGACAAGATCTTCATCGATCGGCTGACCGATCCCGCCCTCACGGCCATGGCGGGTGGCATCATCCTCCCCATTGAAATCCCACATGGGGTGGCCCCTATCTTTGGAGCGGCTGCACTCCCGCATAATGCATGTGTCCATGACCCGATCATGGTCAGTCCGAATGAGCCAACAACCTTATTCGGCTCATCGTAGAGGACGTCCCCGTCATTTTCCCTCCGAGGGCTCCATGGACGCCAAATTTAGGCGTTTCTTCAAATGAGCATTCTTGAACTCCGGAGGCCGATCTGAAACGAGTCGGCAGGGGACATCTTCTATATAAAACCATTCCGAAGGCCAGTCTTGGACGCCTTCTTCGGGGTTCGGATAGATATCCGGTCTGGCGACAGCGCCATAGTTCGCTCCGCCCACTTGATATATCGACCCCTCCCCGAGAACGGGGTACGAGGCAGAACAACCTCTTCCATAGTGCGAAATGAGCCTCGATGCCCAAAAACAGCTCGCAAAGGGCCACGAAGCCCGCAATATGCAGAATGGAGGCAGGCGTAAGGTTGTGCAACTAGAGGCCATAGAACTCCAGGAGCCCCCGGAGAAACAGATGAATTGGAAATCCGAGCCCTCTTATCAAATAAGGGACAAGGCATACCCGCTCTCCTCGGGAGGGACTGGGGACGCTCTCCGCTTGTTTTCCGCCCTTATAGGTGGCGAGTCCGGCTCGAACCGGAACCATGAAGGCTGGGGGAAGAAACCCCTTGGTTTGGAGCGTCACTAACTCATTTGTCTTGGGACGGAGCATCTCTCCCAATCTCCGTGCCGAGGACTAGGAGGGCGAGAGGAGGAGCTGCGTCGACTGCCCATGATGGAATGGGTTTCACCGAGATGCGCTCGATGAAAGCTTCATGAAAGGGAAGGTGGTGTGATTCAGATCTGGATCCTCGTCTCTTATATAGGCAGCTCATTTGCGCAGCTAGGGGGGTAAATGTAAAAATACCCTGGCTTTTCGCATTCATTCAACGCGTGGAAGATGGCCATTATTGGGCGTGGAAGCCAAGGAGCGCGATATTTACAAAAAGCCGGACACTATTCAACAAGTACACATGAGTTGGAGAAGAACCCGCCTTGCAATACCGAAGACAATCTACGCGCCGGACTCGTCGTCATTGAAGCCTGGTTCGGGGGCTACTGAGGGAGTCCTGGAATAGGGGGTGTCCAGATAGCCGGACTATGACCTTTGGCCGGACTCCTGGACTATGAAGATACAAGATTGAAGACTTTGTCCCGTGTCCGGATGGGACTTTCCTTGGCATGGAAGGCAAGCTTGGCGATACGGATATGTAGATCTCCTACCATTGTAACCGACTCTGTGTAACCCTAACCCTATTCGGTCTCTATATAAACCGGAGGGTTTTAGTCCGTAGGACGAACAACAATCATACCATAGGCTAGCTTATAGGGTTTAGCCTCTCTGATCTCGTGGTAGATCTACTCTTGTACGACCCATATCATCAATATTAATCAAGCAGGAGTAGGGTTTTACCTCCATCGAGAGGGCCCGAACCTGGGTAAAAATGTCATGTCCCTTGTCTCCTGTTACCATCCGCCTAGACGCACAGTTCGGGACCCCCTACCCGAGATCGGCCGGTTTTGACACCGACAACCCCCATGGCCGTATACTCATGGGCCAGTCCGGACAGCTGCCGCATACAAGGAAGATTCCACAAGACTTGGCAATCAAGACAAGCACTCCTCCCCACCGGCGTATTCGGCTAGGACTCTTGTTATCCTAGGCCTCTGGTGCATTATATAAACCGATGCCAGGCTAGTCGATAGAAATAACAACAATCATACCATAGGCTAGCTTCTAGGGTTTAGCCTCTATGATCTCGTGGTAGATCAACTCTTGTAATACTCATATTCATCAAGATCAATCAAGCCGGAAGTAGGGTATTACCTCCATAGAGAGGGCCCGAACCTGGATAAACATTGTGTCCCTTGCCTCATGTTACCATCCGCCTTAGACGCACAGTTCGGGACCCCCTACCCGAGATCCGCCGATTTTGACACCGACAACCACCCAGCTAGATGCATCTCTGTTGCCAATGATCTCAGCAAGCGGGGCAGTGCACGCAACCGTGATTGGTTGCTCTTGAAAGTATGGCTTCAGCTTCTTGGCGGCAAAGTGCACACCGTAGCACATCTTACAGTAGTGAGGTAGTTACGCTTTGAGGTTGACAAAGACCTTGCTCAAATAGTACACAGGTCTCTGGACCGGCTGTGCTCTGTCGTCTTCTGGGCGCTCTACTACCATGACAGTGCTGATCACCCGGCTGGTGGCGGCGATGTAGAGGTACATGGGCTCTTTTGTAGTTGGAGCCTCCAGGACAGGCGGTGTGGTCAACATCTTCTTCAACTGGAGAAAAGCTTCGTCCGCCTTGTCATTCCACTCGAAATGAGTGGTCTTCTTCATGAGCTGGTACAGGGGAAGACCCTTCTCGCCCAGCCGACTGATGAAACGGCTGATGGAGGCCAAACAACCGATGAATTTCTGGACGTCTCTCAGTCGGGTGGGCCTCTCCATCCTCTCGATGGCCTTGATCTTCACAGGGTTGCACTCGATGCCGCGTTCTGAGACCAGGAAGCCGAGGAGCTGGCCGGCTGGTACTCCTAAAACACACTTCTCTAGGTTGAGCTTGATTTGAAGCCGGCACAAGTTCTCAAAAGTTTCCTTGAGATCTTCCAAGAGGGTTCCGCTCTTCTCCGTCTTCACCACAATATCGTCTACATAGACGTGGGCATTTCTGCCGAGTTGCTTGAGGAGGCACTTCTACATGCAACGCTGAAAAGTGGCACCGGCATTTCTCAAGCCGATTGTCATGGTCAGGTAGTAGAAGGCTCCAAATGGTGTGATGAAGGCGGTCTTCAGGCGGTCTGCCGGGTTCAACTTGATCTGGTGCTAACCTGAGTAGGCATCCAAGAAACTCAACAGCTCGCATCCGGCTATGGAGTCTATCACTTGAACAATCCGAGGCAGAGCAAACGGATCCTTGGGGCAGGCTTTGTTGAGACTAGTGTAATCAATGCACATGCGCCACTTGTTCTTCTTCTTCAGTACAAGGACTGGGTTGGCCAGCCACTCTGGAAAAAACACTTCCATGATGAAGCTGGCTGCTAGTAGCCGGGCGATCTCTTCTCCAATGATTCTTCTCTTCTCTTCTGACAGTCGGTGGAGGGGTTGCTTGACAGGCTTGGCGTCTGCTCTGACATGTAGCTTGTGCTCGGCAAAATCCGTTGGGACACCCGGCATGTCTTTGGGAGACCATGCAAAGATGTCCCGATTCTCACAGAGGAAATTGACGAGTTCGCTTTCCTATTTGCTATCGAGGTTGGTACCTATGATAGCGTGCCTCTCCGGGTGCTCAGGGTCCAAGGGGATCTTCCTTGTTTCTTTGGTTGGCTGGAAGGAGCCCTGGGTCTCTGACTCTATGGATTCTGGTGACAGGTCCGGCTGCTTGCTGGCCATGGCTACCACCCGGTCCAAGAGCTTCTTCTCAGCGGCAATCACAAGGGACTCGGCCAGTCGGCTACTGGCTGCAGCATAGGCTGCTGACTTCTCCTAGTCTCTGTTTATCGTGATAATGCCCTTGGTTCCTGGCATCTTCATCTTGAGGTAAGCATAATGTGGCACTGCCATGAACTTGGCTAGAGCCGGCCGACCTAAAAGCACGTGGTAAGGGCTCTCCAGGTCCACCACCTCAAACCAAATTGACTCACGACAGAAATAATTCTTGTCTCCGAAGAGGACATCTATCTTGACCTTGCCGATTGGTGAGCAGGAAAGGCCGGGCACAATGCCATGAAACACCGTCCGACTGGGCTGGAGCTACTTTTGTTTGATGCACAACTTCTCCATGGCATCGCGGGAAAGGATGTTGATGCTGCTGCTGCCATCTATCAGAATTCGGGAGAAACGAGTAGCTCTCCTCTCCGTTGCAAGGGTGGCATCCAACACCAAGGCATAGGAACCTGGAGAAGGCATCACTTCCGGGTGGTCAGCACGACTGCAGCTGATAGGCTTCTCAAACCAGTGCATGAACTCTGGAGCAGTTGAGGCAACTGCGTTCACTTCACGGTGCTGCTGACGTCGGCTGTGTCTGTCGTTGGCCACGCTGGTGAAGACAACGTAAGCACCATGTTCTTCAAGAAATCATCTTGGACTGCGCCGACTGCTGGACGGGCTTCCGGCTACTGGGGAGGGGGCCCGGCTGGCCAGTAGGCGGAGGAGGCAGTCCTTCTCCCTAGCAATGTGGACGAGCCAGTGGCATTTCCGGGTTGTGTGGTTGGACGGCTTTGAGCCATTGTGGAACTTGCTGGGGGCATCGAGGGTCTACTCAAAGGAGAAAGCGGGCGACCAAGCTGGCTTGCCGCCCTTCTAGCGCTTGGGGAGTGGTTGTCCTTGGTCAGCCTGGTCCTCAATTGCCACCGCCACCGGCTGGTGGAAGCCGCCACTGAGGCCTTGCGCTTGTTGTCGTTGTCATTGGCGCCGACTGTTGTCTCCAGCCGGTGTTTGAGGAGCCGGAGGGAGCACCTTCCCAGAAGCATCCACTTGGAGCTCCGACTTCATGGAGGAGTCGGCAGTGGCGTATTTGTCTGCTATGATCAGCAGCTCGTCGAGTGTAGCCGACTTGTCGCAGAGGAGTCGGTGCTTGAGTAAGGTGCCCTCTCGGCACCCGGCAGTGAAGTACTCTATGGCCTACACCTCGTGCACCCCTTCGCAAGAGTTGCGCAGTTCAGCCCACCGCGTCAGGTAGTCGCGGGTGGACCCGTCAGGGCCTTGAATGCACAACGATTGATGGTGGGGCTTGGGCGGCCGCTTGTAGGTGCTGGTGAAGTTGCGGACGAAGACTTCAGTGAAATCTACCCAGCTATTGATGCTGCGGGGCTTCAGGCTATTCAGCCACGTCCGAGCCGTGCCCTCGAGCATGAGCGGAACGTACTTCACGGCAACGTGCTTGTTGCCGTTAGCTATGTTGACGGCCGTGGAGTAGTCGACCAACCAATCCTCTGGCTTCATGGAGCCGTTGTACTTGGGCGTGTCTTGTGGGAGCGAGAACCCTTTGGGGACGGGCTCATCACGGATGCAGGGGCCGAAAACAAGGCGGGCCCATTGCGTCATCCTCTTCTAGCGCTAGGGTTCGATTGAGAAGGTCGATCCGGTGGCGGGCGTGTCATTCTCTCCGACTCCTTCTCGGCGTCCCAGCCGGTCGCCGAGAGTCGGATGCTCAACATGCGGCGGGGAGGCACGCCTCTCCCTTCGAGGAGGAGGAGGAGGCGGGTAGTCATCCAGTCGTTCCACTGCTCGTGAGTGGCCGTCTTGGTCGCGCTCGATGGTGAGGCGTGGGCGGCTGCGGCTAGCAGACGGCTCTTTGTCTCGTCTATCGCGGACGCCACCTGTTGGTGTCCGAGAGGTCGCGCCTTGCTCTCGGCAAGGGGGCGGGTTCTCAACCCGCTGGCTGGGTTCTTCTGTGCGGCAGCCGGCCTCTTGTAGCGCGGCAGCCGTGTCAATGAGATGCTGAACACGCTCCGTCATGCAGCGACGCTCGTTGCCCTGGAGGTGGTCCAGCTCGTCTGCTGCCGCCTGGGCAGCTCGTATGTTCTCCATGGGCATGCCATAGACATGGCGGTCTACCCCGTACATCTTTGGCGGCAGCGATCTTGCCATTGTTGGACCGTCGATGCGGTTGGGCCGCCAACGGGCGTGCCGCCAACAGCAGGATCGATATCATGCTGGTAGGCCTCCGAGAGGCGTCTCATGGTGGCAAACTTCTTGGCGCTTTCGACGAGCGAGATGTGGCAGGCTTCTAGCGTCTCGGAGTTGGCGTCTTTTGCAATGGGCGCAGACAGATCCCGCAGCGCCGCCTGCAGCGGGTCTTGGGCACCCCCACCAGAGGCTCCGTCGTGGCTGATGACGAGCACCTCCGTGACGGTGCTGCCGCCGCTGTCGGTGCGAGGAAGTAGGTCATCGATGATCACCACGTTGGTGGGGAAGGCGTCAAGGAATGGTGTGTCGGAGTCGTCGAGCATTTGGTCGGTGGAGCCGATCGACTCCAGGTCGGAGGCCGGCTCGTTGGCGACGTCGAGCTTGCCAAGGAGGTCGACAAGGCAGCTCTTGGAGCTGGCTGCTCCCATGTCGGGCGTGGGATCCTCGGGGAGGCGGATCTCGCCGATGAGGTCAGCAAGGCAGCTCGCGGTGCAGGCGAGCTTAGCATCATGCAACAAGATCGTGCCAACGCCATCGAGCGTCTTTGGGCTTCTTCTGCTTCGCTCAGGAGGAACAAGGTTCTCGTCCAGAACAGATCTCCGGACGACAGTGCACCTAGCCCCATGGTGGGTGCCAAATGTCGGGGGTGTTGTGCGACATATGCCAAAGGATGGCTTATCATGGAGGTGGCTAATATTACGTCGCCTGCCGGCGAATCTTACCCAGGTTCGGGGCTCTCCTAGGAGATAAGACCCCTACTCCTACTCTGCGGGGTCTCCGCATGATCACTCAAGCAACAATGGTGGCTACAAGCTTGCTCCTTGAGCTGTTTCTCTAGAGGGGGAAGAAGAACAAGCTATCCCTAGCTTCCTCTCTCTATGTGTATGTGTGGGCGAACTAAGGTCTGAACCCTTTGCATGGGTGCCCTGGGGGGTTTATATAGGCCTACCCCCCAGGGGTACAAAGGTAATCTGGGGGCATCGGTGGGGTGGCTCCGGGGGTGTGGATGAAGCATCTCTGGTGGGGAGTACAAAGGAGCTGCTGCAGATGCGTTGCGGTTGACGAGAGTACCAGCGAAGCAGATCCGGCACCGTGGACAAGGACGACACTAAATGCGCTATGGTACAGTGGTGGATGAGCAGTCTAATTGTTTCTAGGGGAGGTGGGAGGGGTAGATGCGGCCGCCGAAGCAGATCTGGCGAGGTGGACGACGCTGGCAGTGAATGGGCTCTGGTACGCGGTGGATGAGTAGTCTAGGGTTTAGAGAGGGGAGGGGTAGAAAGGCCGATGAAGTACAGACTGCATGATGTAAGATGCTCTGGTGCTGTGGAGTAGTCGTTTTGGCGGGAGGGGGGGATGAAATGAGGGTGCCGTGTGGTGGGGGGAACCGGAAGTTACCCAAGCAACCCGGACCTATTATGTAAATGAGGGCCATATTGTAACTATTGTTCTCTGTGCACCAAGGAAAAAAAGGGGAATTTCGCATGCTAAAGACTAGGTGGCAGAAATTTTAGAAGCAGGTGGGAGATTTTGCCGCCCACGGGATCGTTCGTATCTAGTTTCAACTAATTTTGGACAGTGCTAGCGGGTAGGTCATGTGTGACTGTTTACATGGGGCAAACGTTAGCAGTTAATAATAGGTATGAAGCCCAACACAGAAAAAGACAATAACACGGGATGATGCACCGATAACTTGGATGTTCACACGGGCGCGGCCAATCGTACGGGTGTAGAGGCGCGTTCACAAAAAAAGGATCAAACGCTCAGCCCATGTATTTCTCGCGTAATTATATAATTTAGTACCATTGGTTATTTATTTTAAACACAATGCATTGACGTGTTAATTTGAATTATATTGCACAGTAACAAATGGATAATATAGATGCACAAAAGAAATGGATATTGTAGTCCGCTACTTAAAAGTGTTACCTCATAAGATTACATGGCCTTCAGTTCATAAATTGCGTACCCGTTGAATTCATATATGAATATTACATATATTACTTCATAATAGAACCTTAAATCATCCAAGACTAATGAATTTGAATGCAAAACTAACAATGGTGCATGTACATGATAATGACAGTGGTTGTTTGAAGAAACATCACTATAACTTTGGCATGCACAATTGAAAAGGACTATTTGGAAAAAGTGTGATATGTGAGTGTCCAATCTTTATAGTGTTGAATTGATTACGAAGTAGATATTGATTAGGTTCAAGGGATGCACGTCCACGATCGCTGGATAGTGATATGTGAATGAATTGTGCAATCTCTCTCACACGCGTACATATCTCATTTCTCAGTGGGCATCGGAATCACACACGGCACTTCGTGTATTTCTCTCCCTCCGTCAAGGTTAGAATTCGTCTTTCTACCCCGTCCTACAAGTCTCTCACACAAATACACAAACACTCTCTCTGTCGAACACACCCACCCCTTTAATTCTGCCCACCCACCCCCACTAATGTCTCGAAGTATAACTAAGTCTCGCACACATATGCGTAAGGTTACCTTGAGTCCCGGAACCATATGAATACATACAATGGGATTCCAGCAGAGCACCTTTTGTTTTGAGATTTTGCTCTCTCACACACACACACGCGCACAAACATTGTTTCTCTCTTCCTTTTTTCCGGCACTTGCATGCACATCACTTGTTTATCTCCGTGATGCTTTAAGTATGTGTCGGATTTCGGGTTCCGGCAAAACCCTTGAGGTTCGAACACCAGGGTGCGCACGAAGATTACCCCCTATCTAATCATGCCCTCAGCCTCACCGCAATCTCAAGGCCTAGCTCGATGAACCCGCAACACAAGAGACACGATATTTATACTGGTTCGGGCCACCGATGTGGTGTAATACCCTACTCCAGTGTGGTGTGGTGGATTGCCTCTCAGGCTGAGGATGAATAGTACAAGGGGAAGAACAGCCTCCTGAGGCGAGGTGTTCTTGTGCTTGGCAAACTTGTGTGGGTGAGGATGATTTGAATCAGTTTGCCTCACACCAGTTGCCTCCTACTGTGGTGGCTAGTCCTATTTATAGAGGCCTTGGTCCTCTTCCCAAATATTGAGCGGGAAGGGATGCCACAACGGCCAATTTGAAGGGGGACAGCTAGTACAAGCTATCCTGACTAAAGGTGGTCTTCGCCTGCCAAAGGCTCTGGTGGTGACGCCGTCTTGGGCTCCACGGTGACTTCCGTCCTGCCACCCTGCTGGCCTTGGTCTTGTTTCCCCGATATGGAAACCTTTGCCTGACGCCTCGGTACTCCTCGCCTGCGCTTGCCTCCTTAGCACCAAAGAGGAAACGAGGACACTGTGCGCGCCTGGTCTTGGTCGTCATGGCTTGCGTCATGGGAATCTCGCGAGGTTCTACTTACCTTGATCTCTCCGCCCCTCGCGAGCCAGCCTGGTGAGGCCGCACTTGAGGAGGTCTTGTGTGGTCCGCCTCACGAGGCTTGGCCCCTCGCGAAGGTCTTGAGCGTCTGCTGGTGAAGACGGGCCATACTGGGCCGCTGGTAGAGCCACGCCGTGGGCCGCACGCAGGCAAGTCTAGGGACCACCGTTCCGAGGATGTCGACAGTTGCCTCCGGGCCCAAGGTGCGCTCGGACTTGGCTTCGAGGAGAAGACAAAGGGCAAGTGTGGAGCGCCGCGGGCCCGTCAGCCTGCGGCCTTGGTCGACGCATTGCGATTGATTGGACGTGGGCGGCCCCGCTTCCCCGTGCAGCCTTGAAATCCGCCTGGCTAGGCGGCCACGGCATCCTACACAGTTATTTCCCCATTGTTGGCAAAACACTCCCCAACTTCTTTGCTTCCTCGTACCCCTGCTTCCTCTTCCAATCCGACTCGAGCTCAGTCCTCGCCAGCGCCATGGCACCGAACCGAACGGAGAAAGGGAAGAAGCCCCTGTCCTCAGCCAGCCCGCCTCCGGCCGTCGAGCCCGCCGTCGGCCGATCGCGGGTGCTCAACCAGGAGGCCATGGATAAGGTCTGCCCAGCGCTCGCTACCAGCTTCAATGAATGGGGAGGGACGGTGGCTTGGCCTGCGTCTCGAGCCACCATCGATAGGACGGCCACCGAGGTCCAGTTCTTCATTGACACCCTGTGGGCTGGCCTAGTTCCTCCCTTCTCCGCCTTCTTTGATGCCGTGCTTTCTCATTAATAGATCCATATGCTACACCTTGATCCCCAATCTGTTGCCCTTCTCGCTGTCTTCGCCTTTGTCTGCGAGGCCATGGTGGGCATTGCTCCTTCTGTGGCCCTCTTGCGCCATTTCTTCTCGCTGCACCTGACCAACCCCCGACAGAGCTCGGGGTGCCTGAGCTTCTAGGCCGTGGCGGCGACAGTCGGCTCGGGGATTGACTTTGATCTCCCGCCGTCTATGAGCGAGTTTCAGATGTGGTGGGTGTATGTTGATGTCGGAGTACTCAGCCCCCTGCTCTTGCCTCCGTCATTACCCGCCTTCCCCAGCTCTGGCTGGGGTCACGAGGATCTCGTGAGCTCCCGTCTTGCTTTCGTCTGTCTCCGGCTGAGGAGGCTGAAGGATCTTGGTGTGACTGCGCCCAAGGTGATGAAGGAGTTCTTCCGACGTCGCATAGCCCCACTCCAGCGCCATTCCCAGCCGGCGACCAAGATCGCATGAGGCTTCAGGCGTCGGGGCTTCCGGCTGAGGCACGAAGAACGGTGCTCGAAGTCTTGGCCGGTGACCCCTCGCCAGGTGATTTGCCGTAGGAGGGTTGTTGCTTGTACATCTTCTCAAACAGGGTAGAGTTCGCGGGGCAGATGCCCTCCTTCGATGAATGGGGGTTGCGTCCAGTTGGCCTTGTAGGGCCCCGTGAAAACCCCGTCATCGTGGTTCCTCTCCTTGTCACCGGCGCTGAGCTTGCCCCAAGAGTGGACGCAGGGAGGCAAGCACCGCTGGAGACTGGAGGCACGGGTGCCGATTTGCCAATGCTGCCTAATTCTCCCGAGGCGCCATCCTCGGGAACCCGTAATTCTCGGCCTCGGGCAGCAGTTGAGGGGGCGATGCAGTCTGCGGCTCCTGAGGCCGAAGATCCTGAGGCCTCGGTAGGTCGTCGAGAGGCGGAGCCCGATAGCTCTCCCTAGCTTGGCGCTCGTGAGGTCGTCTCCTTGGGTGCCTATCTAGTCGCGCCCCGCGCTAGTCGCCACGTGCAACGCTTTGGCCGGTTTCGCGTGGACTTCGTGGTGCTCTGTAAGAGGAAGGATTCTCAAGGCTGCAGCAGTGTCACCGTCCGGCCACTAAAACATAGGAAGTACATCGCCATAGACGAGTGAGTACCTTATCTTTGTAATTCCTCGAGTGTTGCTTCCCTTCCTGATAGTGGCTCTTCAGGATCCGTTCTGCCAAGGCTGTGGAGTCTCCCGAGAAGCAACCTCCTTTCGCCTCGTCTTCCCCGCTAGCCTTGAGCGCCCCAAGCCTGCACGCCGCCCCTGGCGCGGGGTCACCTGGAGAAGCAAGCCTGCCTACAAGGCGCCTCGAGCCCGTGCCCTTGCCGTCTCTCCTTCGCGGCCTTGCTTGGAGTGCGGCCAGCGTGCCAAGGGCTCCTCCTCTGATCGTGGACGGCGGCTGGTTGGCTTCGATCTTGGGCTCCTCTTCAAGCGGCGGGCCTACGCCAATCCAGGCCTCTCGCGGGGCCTGGTCAGCGGCCGAGGGGGCACCAGCCGCCGGCCCCCTGCTGAGAGGGGGTGAGCCGCTTCGGATCCCGTCGACGGCCCCCATGATGGAGGACGACATCGGCCGCGCGCTTAAGCATGCGCATGAACGAAGCATCGTCCGCCACGAGCTCTTTCAGGAGGCGATGGGCGCGATGAGCCGGCTCGGTGGAGAACTCGCGGACGTAGACGCGTGCCTCGAAGCCGAGGGTCTTCGGCTGATGGAGGAGCGACATGAGCTGAAGGTGGCCATCAACCTCGGGTGCCACCAGCGTGAGCTTGATAATGCGAAGGCCTAGGCGTCTCTTGCGACCTCGCGGGAGGCCTGCTCCCGAGCCTTGGAGGAAGCCCGGGAAGCCGACCGCCGCCGCGAGATCACCGAGAAACGCACATGGGAGCTCCAAACCTGGAGTGCCTCCTTGGAACGGCAGGAGGAGGCGCGCCAAGGCGCCCTTGCTTTGATGAGGGGGATGCCTGCCGAGGAGGAAGAGATCCTGAAGCGTGAGGAAGCGTTGGCGCTAGAAGCCATGGAGCCCAGCCTTGAACTTGAGCGGTTGGAGACGAGGGAGCGGCAAGTCACCCAAGCGGAGGATGTTGTAGGTGCACGCAAGGCCCGAGCCCAGGAGGAGGTCGACCTCCGCGTGGCCGAGGCTCGCGCGGATCTCGCAGGCAGGTACGACTTGAAGCTGAAGCTCGTTGAAGCCGAGGCTGCGGGCAGGAATGGTGGCTTCAAGTCTAGGGCAACTGAGGCAAAATGGCGCGAGGAGGCCGCTGCAGCCGCCCTAGTTTTGGCGCAGGCCGAGATGGCCTCCGCCCGCGCCGAGCTGCTTCCTCTTCAACAGCGGGTCACCAACACCGAGTACATCGCGCAACATAACAGGGAGGAAGTGCTTCAACGGCGGATGCTGGAGCGCGTGCACGCCCCCATGCTCCAAGGCCTTAGGAACAGGGCCAACACGGCCCTGGGCAACATCTGCAACGAAAATGCCCCTCATCCCCACGCGGAAGATTATGCCAGTCACCTCCGCTTCTTCACTGATGTGGTGACGCGCCTGGAGAATCGCTCCGAGAGAGCTCGCCAGCTTGTTGAAGACAGGAGCCGCGGCCTGCTCGGGCGCGCGTTCTCCCGCGTCTTCAGCCATCTCCAGAACACCTACCCCAACTTTGATTTTGACGCCACCATTGTCCCAGTGCCGGAGGCCATCCGGGGCGACCTGGCACGATGGGTGGAAGATAATGTGGATGCGCTGGTCAGGGCCTTCGCTTCTGAGGACAACGCGTTGGTGGTCGCGGCGGATTAAGGCGACGTGGTCGACGATGGTGATGGCGGTGTCGGCGACGGTGATGGTGATGCCAACGCCAGCGACGCGTCTGAAGGTGACCCGGGGGACGCGGCGAGCGACATGTCCGATTGACCCATGTCTTCCTGCTGATTATCCTGCATGCAAAAGCTCGGGCGCGGCCCTAGGGGTTGTGCCTCATGTAAACAGATTACTTCCTCTATTCTTTAGGCCAAGCTGAATATGCATCGTGATGAACCCATGAGTCCTGTGGCGAGTTTGCTGTTGTAATTTACCTTAGCCAGGACAGGTCCCGAACTGGTTTGTGAGGTCGTGAGTTTCTGAGGAGCCCCTGAGGAGCCTGCCGATCCGCCCGAGAGGGCCTCGCGAGAAGCAAGCGCCAGCCATGGCAAGACATGCATGTAGCGCGCACGCTATCCAGCCCCCGCTCACGAGGGGCTTGCGAGGGGGAGGCAGCATGTGCGAACTCTGAATTAAGGCAAGAACCAAATTGCAAGAAATCGCACGACCGAGAAAATGCACCCCCCCGCGCACACCAATGAAAATTCAACTTCAACTTAAGTTCAAAGCTAGAAAGCAGGGCTACAGAAAAGAGGTTTAAAAAGCAAATGGCCGCGTCTGGTGCCTAGTCTAGTCTTCTTGTATTCTCACCAGCGCGGAGCTAAGTGCTGCCACTAGGACATGGGAGGGAGCCCCCAAGGCCCGAGGGCAACACTCCTGGGACTCCGGGGCATGTACAGCCCCACTCATTATTACGTGAGAGTGTCACGAGCGGAGACCTTCACACGCACGAGCCTTACTTCATATCGCCAGACGAGGGCCCCGCCTTGCGCCACCCTCGACCACCATTGGGGGCGTCCGGAAACCAGGACGACGCCAAGGGGCAAAGGGGACGCAAGCGGTGCTCTTGGCGACCACGGGTCCTCTGCTGGGGGAAGGCTCTGGAGCACCTCCTCGGCAGAGGGCCTACCTCCAGGGGACGCCTTGCTCCGTGCGGCGGGTGGAGGGGCCTCGCTCCCGGCTCCTCTCCTGCAACCCCCAGTGCGCTCCTCCTGGCGGAAGGGAGGCTGCCGAGCTGGGGCCGCCATCCACTGTTGTGACTTGATCCTCCTACGACCCATGGTTAGCGTAAGCTTGCTCCTGAGAAATTAGTGGTACCCTGTAGCTGTTGTCGCCGGCGTGGTTGGTGAGGCTCCCAGGAGGCTCCTGGAAGGACTCAGCTTCTAGCGTCTTCCCCTCCCAGCCTAGCCCAAGGAATGAGCCAGGGTTGTCTTCCAGCGTGTACTCCTGGTCCACCTCGAAGACCTCGCCACAGTGCCCCACGCTCCATGTCGCCCGGCCCAGGGCGCCGCCCTGAGGGTGGTAGGGACGCATCTCGCTGGGGCCGTAGGTGGTAACGCTCGTGCCCGTGGTCATTGGAGGTGGTGCGAGTGCGATTGGGCGTCCGGTGCCGTTGGTCGCGCCGGTGTCGATGAAGCCTAGGGGCGCGCCCGGGGGCACGAGGGCATGGTGAGGCCCGCCATGCGATCCGTCCGCGGCCTGAGGTGCAAGCAGGGAGCAGAAGGGCGATGCTCCCGAAGCCGCGGTGTCCAGGAGCTCGGTGACGCACTCCAGCAACGCATCCCGGCCGCTCTCCATTAACCGGCATCGCAACAGCTCTCGAGCCACCGTGAGCGCGGCCCTCATGTTTGCATGTTCCCGCCGGGTGTGTGGCGCTGTGGCCGCGGCGTGGCTTGGGGCCCTTGCGGCTGGCCGCTCTTGTCGTGGAGTGAGGGCGGACGGCGTGTGACCGTGCCGCCCGCGCCCCGCAGCGTTTGGCGGTGCACGTGCTTCCTGGGGCGCGGGGTTGAGGTCTTCTTGGACAGGCGGCACCACCCGGGCTGGCCAAGCTGCCCAGCGGTCGGCGTTGGTCCTCGGGTCGCCGGATATTAGAGCCGCGAAGTGTCGGCGGATCAACAGGCGGAAGGAAAGCTCTGGCGCACCCCTACCTGGCACGCCAAATATCGGATTTTGGGTTCCAACAAAACCCTTGAGGTTCGAACACTGGGGTGCGCACGAAGATTTCCCCCTACCTAATCACGCCCTCAGCCTCACCGCGATCTCAAGGCCTAGCTCGACGAACCCGCAACACAAGAGACACGAGATTTATACTGGTTCGGGCCACCGATGTGGTGTAATACCCTACTCCAGTGTGGTGTGGTGGATTGCCTCTCGGGCTGAGGAGGAATAGTACAAGGGGAAGCAGAGCCTCCTGAGGTAAGGTGTTCTTGTGCTTGGCGAACTTGTGTGGGTGAGGATGATCTAAATCTGTTTGCCTCAGACCAGTTGCTTCCTACTATGGTGGCTAGTCCTATTTATAGAGGCCTTAGTCCTCTTCCCAAATATTGAGCGGGAAGGGATGCCACAGCGGCCAATTTGAAGGGGACAACTAGTACAAGCTATCCTGACTAAAGTTGGTCTTCGCCTGCCAAAGGCTCTGGTGGTGACGCCGTCTTGGGCTCCACGGTGACCTCCGTCCTACCGTCCTGCTGGCCTTGGTCTTGTTGCACCGATATGGAAACCTTTGCCTGACGCCTCGGTACTCCTCGCCTACGCTTGCCTCCTTAGCACCAAAGAGGAAACGAGGACACTGTGCGTGCTGGTGCCCGCCTGGTCTTGGTCGTCATGGCTTGCGTCATGGGAACCTCGCGAGGTTCGCCTTGCCTTGATCTCTCCGCCCCTCGCAAGCCAGCCTGGTGAGGCCGCCCCTGAGGAGGTCTTGTGTCGTCCGCCTCACAAGGCTTGGCCCCTCGCGAAGATCTTGAGCGTCTGCTGGTGAAGACGGGCCGTACTGGGCTGCTGTTAGAGCCACGCCGTGGGCCATAGGAAGGCAAGTCTGGGGACCCCCGTTCCCACGACGCCGACAGTATGCCTCACACACATGCTATCTACCTATCCCTTAATATAGATATGTGTCACACAAACTCCTTCTCCCTATATGTAAGTGTCACTGGCACCCCCCACACGCTTCCCGACACCGAAGGAGTAGGGTGACACCTCGATCTTGATACTAATCTATCTACTGGCTTCTCTCTCTCTCTCTCATACACACACACACACACTTCCCAACACCGAATGAGTAGGGTGACACCTCGATCTTGATACTAATCTATCTAGTGGCTCTCTCAAACACACAACACACACACTTGCTAGTTGTGCCTTTGTGCCTACCATGTGCACACTCTCGATACATCTTTCTCTCCCTCCTCCCTCCCCAACCCCCAACAATGACAACAGAGGGTGACACCTCGATCTTGATCTTAATCTAGCAATTGGCTTCTCTCTCAAACACACACACACACACACCCACACACACACACACACACACACACACTCGCTAGTTCTGTTTCTATGCCTCACTCACACACACTCGATATGTCATTCTCTCCGTAGCCCCCTCGATATGTAGATTTCTCGCGCGCGCACAACTGTAGTGACGATGACGCTGAACCCAGTGTACCTTGTTTTTACCGGCCTCATATGATAATTTTCACCTCGTTTTCTGTTAATTAACAAGGCAACCTTTTCTTTGTTACAACTGGTGAATTTGAGATCATTCGAGGCAGACATAAATATATCACTTCAACCCAATTATCGCAATAACTATTTAAAAAGAATCTAGCAAGACGTCCGTGCGTTGCATGAAACATCAAGATGCATTATTATTTGTAGTTTATCTTGTGGGAGAAAAGGATGAACGAGGGAAGCCCTTATTTGCAAATGTGGAGAGGGGTGTGGGTATCTTTTTGCAAAATTGCCACAGTTTCCTTCCTATCTGTCAGATATAAATCGGGCGACTTATATTGCAGGATGGCAGGCACACCATCATCACCAACTCTGTTTTTTATAAGAGTAGAGATATATCTCTTGCATCGTCCACAACGAACATCTGGTGGCTGTTAGTGCTGGATGCTGGCAACGCAATGACCTGAGTTCGAATTCTGTCTTAAACTTTAGGTTTTTTTAATATATACTTCTTTCGCTATTGTATTGACAGTGGAACCCACAGAGTACTTAGAATACAAGATTAAGGATGGATTTGTTTATTTTTAACTTTCTATACGAATCTGTAGCCACCTTGAAAGTCTTGTACACTGTACATGCAGTTAACTTTTTATAGAGGGAGAATCATACACACAATTAACTCAAATGGATTGAATGCGACTCTAACTTTTTCAAGCATAAGAGCATCTCCTACGACAACCGGCAAATTTCCTCCCGCTTCCTTCCACGGAGGATGACATCCAACACCAGCGGCATACATTTTCACAACTCTAACCAACTAGAGGAAATTCGTGAAAACACAGACTGCTTTCATTTTAAGCATGAAGGATTTCATATAAGAAAGCCGGATCTTCATATAAACATGACATATTTCATTACATTTACATGAACTAAGCGGTGCTAATCCGGCTCTCGTGGTATAATTAATACCTAATCTAAGTGGCCGCCCGCGGATCCCTTTGTGTTCCTAATGTCCGACACACACTTGCGGGGTCGAGAAGGTCCTCGCAAGAGACGAAGCAGCCAAGAGACCACCTGTATACGCAAATGTTGCCTCGGCGGTAGCCTTCATGGGAACCAAGTGGTAGTGGGCTCCTGCGTTCTACTTCTCCGTGATGATGGAGACGGACACGGAGAAGCTGGCCACTGACTCGTCGCTCTCCGTGCACCCAGCTTCTATCTCTGACTACATGGCGCTGCCATAGGCATGGGAGGCGCGGCCAGAGAAACGGGAGGCGCGGTCACTGCAGACATAGGAGGCATGGCCGCAGACACTGGTGGCGCAGTACGACGCGGCAGCAATGACGCATGTGCCGCCGTGCTCGCCGTCCTGTCGGTGTGGAGCAACTCGCCACTCCTCATCGAGCTGAACTGGAGCGACGAGTTGCTGAACCACGCGCCGGCTTGAGGCGACAACTAGCTCTGTCAGGCCAGGTGAGGTAGGTGAAGCATTGAGCGGCCTTACTCGTATCTGGAGGGCTCTGCGGGCCACCCAGCTTGCTAGTATGCCGGAGAATGGCTCCTCGGAAGCCATCGGAAGAGTGGAGAAAATGGTGAAGGAGGAGATGGGGGAGCGGCGGAGGGGTGCCATTCTTGCCCACCGTCTGGCCTCATTTAAATAGAGGGCAGACAGCAGGAGCTTGCCGGCGAGGCCTCTTCCAATGCAAAGGTGCTTAGATGAGGTGCTAAGTGCATTAAATATCTTAGCAACTTAACTCCTCAATGCATGCTTAACTTGTTGTTGCTAAGCTCACTTTATTCAATGAGTTAGCACCTAAAGTCTTTCATTCATTGGTCAAGTTGTTTCATAAGTGGTTTGCCTAGGTTCACGCACTTGCATTGGTTCTTCCTGGGGTCACCCAAGTGCTCTCTCTCCTTCTTAATTGTTATGCCATGTCATTTTTTCACTTATGTGGCATGCTTAGCACCTGTCCATGCTAGAGCACTGGGAAGGGCCGATGGGAGGAGCTCGGCCGGTGTTGCATTTAATTCTGGCCCGCTCATGAACGGACGTGTGGCCGGAGTAGGTTTCTCGGTTTGCAAGGGAGGCGTTTGATGAAGCCGAGGAGGCGTGTTCAGTCGGGCATGCAGTGGGCAGCGTAGTACTATTCAATTTCACAACTACTAGTAAACCAGGATGGTAAAAGTATATTGAGTAAACCAGGACAATTCCTGATACGGCTTTAATACAGACGAGGGAGAGGGTAGCCGTTCCTGAAATGTTGAATGGCCAACGATGCATCCTCCTGCAATTAGTATCATGCTGAGGAAAGTAGGGAGGAGGACACAGAAAGGAGGCAGCACGATGTGAATGCAAGGCAGTTTGCACTCATATAAAGGTGCCCCTCTATTCCAATGCATCCACCACATTGTACGCACCCACGCACGTACACTAAGCGCAACAGTACTACTTCATAACCATGGCGGCGATGCGATCGACCGGCCAGCGTCTGTGCCAGATGGTCCGTGACACCGGCCTGCGGTATGGCATCGAGAATCTTCTCCAGAGGGTGTTGGAGACCGGTTGGTTCATGTCCATCATCGACGCCAGCTATGACTCTCAGTTGGACAAGATGATTGTTGCCACCATCAACAAGTTCACCGTCGTGAAGAAGCTCGCGGGCGACATTGCCGTACTCCTCCAACCTGCGCGCCCAGGCACCTCATTCCCTGTGACCCTAATCGGCTTCCACGGTGAGAAACTCTTTCAATCACTGATGGCCCTGCCCCTGCCCGCCGATGCAACAAAGAATGTCCACCTCGAGTTCGCGCTCGCCTCTAGGTGCCTTGCCCTGCAAGAATTCATCAACCTACACATCCACTTGTACGAGGAAGTCATGTACATAGGCATCTACAAGGCCGTTGAGGACTCTACGATGTTAGCCTTCATTAACCGGCCGGAAGCCTTGGACAACTTTGTTGAGAAGCACCTTGACCTCGCCACAAAAGCCGCCGCTCCTTAGCTGCCGGTCGGTAGCCCAGTGCACTGAGCTGAGGAGGAGGAGGTCATTGATGGATGCATCTTTCTTCTTGCCTCCTGTAATCACCACTGTGATCGCATCGTCGTGGCCTTAATTCTTATTGTACTATTGCTTTCGGCATCCTGGGAATGGGGGTACCTGTCGGTGTCCTGGGAACGGGGGTCCCCAGACTTGCCTGCCTGCGGCCCACGGCGTGGCTCCACCAGCGGCCCTGTACGACCCATCTTCACCAGCAAACACTCAAGACCCTCGCGAGGGGCCAAGCCTCGCGAGGCGGACGACACAAGACCTCCTCGGGAGCGGCCTCACCAGGCTAGCTTGCGAGGGGCGGAGAGATCAAGGCAAGGGACACCTCGCGAGGTTCCTCTGACGCAAACCATGATGACTGTAACCTGGCGGGCGCCAGCGCGCGCAGTGTCCTTGTTTCCTCTTTGGTGCTAAAGGGAAAGCGCAGGCTAGGAGTCCCGAGGCCTCAGGCAAAGGTTTCTATATCGGTGCAACAAGACCAAGACCAGCAGGATGGTTACACCACAACGGTGGCCCGAACCAGTATAAATCTCGTGTCTCTCGTGTTGCGGGTTTGTCGAGCTAAGCTTTGAGATCACGGTGAGGCTGAGGGCGTGATTAGGTAGGGAGAGATCTTCGTTCGCACCCCAGTGTTCGAACCTCAAGGGTTTTGCCGGAACCCGAAATCCGACATTTGGCGTGCCAGGTAGGGTGTGTTGGAGCTTCCTTTCCGCCGATCCGCGTCTCGTCGCTTCGTCGCATCCATGGCGGACGCTCGTCGAGCCCGCGCTGAGCGTCAGGCCTCCCTCGCCGCCCGCGTCGCTCAGACCGCTCCCGTCGGCGGGCCTCCTCGTTGTTCTCCGTCACCCACCGCCAACTCGGCCACCGGCCCGGCGGGAAACAAGCAGCAAGCGTCCTTGCTGCACCCCTTGGTGCGGCATAACGTCCGCACCACCACTCTGTCGCTGACCCCGGCCGGCTCGTCGTCTCATGCTCGTTGCGCTCCCACGGACGCGCAGGTCGCGCTGCTCATGGCACGCGAGCTCCTGCGCTACCACCCCGTCGACGACCTCTACGAGACTTGGCTGGACCGCATCGGCCGAGCTCGTCAGGGCCGCAGGGGGCTCCCCTGCGCCATCCCTCTCGCTGCCTTGCCCTCCGCCAACTGCGGGCGACGTTGCTCACGGAGCGCCTCCACCGCCTCTGCACCAAGACGGCGTCCTGGCGCCAAGGCGCAAGCACCCCGGCGTGACCCACTGTGCCGGGCACCTGCGCGAGAAGAAGGAAGCTACCAAGAAGTTCCCCGGCCGCAAGAGAATGTTCCCGCGCTCCCAGCACCGCTACGACAAGCCCGTGCGCCGCCTGTGGTGGAGGTGCGCAGACATCAAGGGCAGGCTCTGCAACAGCAAAGGGTCCTGGTGGCCACTGCGGGCAGCCGCACCTTCACTCCTTAGTTGCGTAGCGTCGCATGGCCGGGCAAGTTCAAGCCAGACCTGCCTCCTCGCTACGACGGCACCCCCGACCCCGCAGAGACCCTGCAGCTCTACGAGCTGAGCATCAAGGCGGTCAACAGCGACGAGAAAGTCATGGCGAATTGGTTCCCAATGGCTCTCAAGGATGGCGCTCGCTCGTGGCTCCTGAACCTGCCCTCGGGCTCGATCTCCTCCTGGAACGAGATGCGCAACCACTTCGTCGCCAACTTCCAGGGCACTCGCGACCGCCCCCCGGCCGCGGGTGACCTGCGCTGCATCAAGTAGCAGTCAGGAGAGACCCTGCAAAAGTACATCCAGCGCTTCAACAACGTTCGCCTCAAGATCCCCAAGGTGACGGACAATGCCATCATCTCCGTGTTTTCTGATGGCGTTCGTGACGTCAAGATGAAGGAGGAGTTCGCCATCCATGAGGAGCTGTGCACAACAAGTGCGCAAGAGCTGAGGAAGGAAGCCTTTCCGTCCTCGAGCTCCCAGCTGCCGACCCCGAGGAGAAGAAGGCCAAGGCCAAGGAGGTGAAGCGCAAGGGAGTGGCCGTGCTTGCAGCGGAGCCGGAGACAAAGCGCAGCCGGGACCTTCCCGAGTCGTCCAAGAGCAGCCGTATGTTCCGCGCCTTCCACAACATACACAGCCACAACACTAATGACTGTCAAGAGCTCAGGGCCATTCAAGACGGACGCCTCGGCCGACGCCCCGAGCACAATGACTAGGGCTATGGCCCAGTAGGAGGACATGGCGGAAGACGCTGGGACGATCGTGGTCCACGCCAGGAGTGGCGCGACCGGCCTCGCGAAGATCGCTGGCAGGACCAGCCTCGTGAGGGCGCATGGAGGGATCAGCCTCGCGAGGACCGCCCTCAGGGCAATGCTATCCTTCCTCCGCTGCCGCCACCGCCAAGAAGGAACGACGACCACCATCAGGACAAGGGGGCTGGGGGCTTCCAGGAGCCGCGTGCTATCGCCTGAATCTTGGGCGGAGCTCAGGCCCTAGCCTCTCAGCGTATCTTCAAGTAGTTTGCTCACGAGGTGAACGCAGTCCTCCCCAGGCTTGAGGCCACACGCCCGCTTAGGTGGTCCAAGTGCACCAAATCAAAAGTAATACGTATAGAGCATCTCCAGTGTATAGAGCCTTGCCTCTAAGGTAGGCCCCACATGGTTTGCCTCTTTTTTAACATAACGCGTCAAGTTGCAATTTGTTTGTTCACCCGTCGTACACGATCCTCCATCAAGTGGACAACTAGTACACGTGTCAAATTACCACGTGGTCTGCCTTTTCGTACAGAAATGAGCTCCACTATGTACCCGCGCTAGTGTGGTTGGGAAAGAGACGGGATTACGTGTGATGTGCGTGCACCTCTTCTCTTCGTGCACGTCCCCCACCTATGTGGATGTGTGTGAGAGAGATACAAACCTAGACAGATGGCGTGTGCGTTCGTGAGTGTTTTTTGTGGGGGGGGGGTGATTTCGTGAATGTATTTGTGGGAATATGTGTCGACGATATCTCAAACAAAATTTTGACACATGCAATGTGTGTGAAATAGAGGCCTATGTATATCATATATAGAGGGGGCGATCCAAGAGAAGAGAGGAAGGGGTCATAGATATCGATAGAGTCAAAGATAGGATCAAGTGGGTGGGTGCGAGATTGATGAAGAGAGCCATCGAAATTGTGTGTGTGCAAGTCATAGATATAGGGCGACTGACCTACCGGGACGTCAGAGGGCACAAAGAAAGTTTGTGTGTGGCAGGGAGACATGACTAGAGCGCTCGATGTACCGGTTTCTGTGTGGGGGGTGGGGGTAGGGGGGAGGCAAAGACCTAACTAAAGAGGTAGAACGACTCGTATATGTGTTGAGAAGGAGAGACCCAACTATGTCTTGAGGGAGATCGGTCGACATCCATACATATGTGAAGGACGGGAAATAGGTTGGGACAGATAGAGAGAGAGAGAGAGAGAGAGAGAGAGAGAGAGAGAGAGAGGGAGGGAGAGGGGTAGAGTGCTGGATGGGTGATGGAGTTGCTTCTTGAAGATGGTGGGAGAGGCCTACTAGACAAACTGAGGGTAGAACTGCAATATTATCAATAAGAGTGGGGATGTGTTTCTGTGTGTGCGTGTGCGTGATAGATGTGTCGGGACGCATGCATGGATGATGAAGGGGGACCACGTGTTTGCTAAGCAAACCTAACTAGACCGGTAGATCAATTGTTATTTGTCGGAGGAAGGGAGAGACATAACTAATGAGGTAGATTGATCAACGCGTGGGAAAAAACGAGTTATAACAACCTAGCTAGCTATATGTATAGAGGGAGATCGGTCGGTGTACATCCATTTGTTAGAGGCAGATAAGGCCCAGCGAGACGGATAGACAGAGAGAATGGAGCTAGGAGGTGGTGCGAGAGGCCTAGCTACTAGCTAGATAGGGGGAGGAGTGTGCGGTTGTGAGATCAATGAAAAGAGGGGCGAGAGTTTACACGTGTGTGGGACCGTATGAGAGACACGAGGAATGGACACAGAAAGGAGGATATGGAAGGTGCATGTGTATGTTGTACGCAGACATCGCTGGAGAGGTTTATCGATTGGTGTGTGTCCGAAAGGAGTTGTGGAGACTGTGGGAGAACGACCTAAAGAAAAAAAATGAATGTGCGTGATGGATAGAATGCTGAGGAAGGGGGAGGGCGAGGAGGGCGTGCGCATGCACGAGAGAAAGTTAGTGCTAGCTACAAAAGTTAGAGGATTGTGTGGGTGTAAGAGACTAACAAAGATCACAATTCGATATGAAAGTGGATTCATATATTTCAATACGAGATCATTGTGTTATAAACATATGCATGCATGAACATAGCGGTGATACGTGTGATGTGGTTTTAGACATGTTATACCATAATGTGATAATGCATGGTGTTTGCAACTCAAAACTAAATATTGAAAAATCTAAACCACACTATACATCGAACAATCTCACATTTTATTTGAATTTGCGATAATGTGTGGCGTTTGCAGCTCACAACTAAATATCGAACAATCTAGACCATACTATATATCGAACAATCTCACATTTTGTTTGAATTTGTGGTAATGTGTGGCGTTTGCAACTCACATCTAAATACTTGTAGGCGTAGGGGGCGGGGCACCATACATTATGTGATAAACACATTATACATATGAGACATGGTTTAGATTATGAAGATGTAGCTAGAGCTTGAAATGTACTGTGATTTGAAATAAACATAAAATGGATTCAAAAAATCAAGTTTGAGTTTGTATAGTACACATAGTTCATATCTAACTCGACAGTAATCATGTGGTGTGCTATGAAGATAATACATAAACGATGGTTTAACTTGACAATAATGATGATTGTAGATCTTATTAAAATAGAGAAACAAATTCAAATGGTTTGACTTCACAACAATCATGATTGTAGATCTTATTCAAATAGAGAAACAAATTCAAATTTAGTTCATATTGAAGCGGTAGTATATACGTTTGGAATGCACTAAGATGTTCATTTGAGTAGCAGGTTGCATGCATTATACACGTAGCGAAATATTTTAATTGAACATAACATGAATTCAAAGTTCTGAATGGCATTTGTAGTGCGAATTGATTTGGTACAGTACACGGGACTAGACTCTCTTGTGTGGTGCGAATTGATTTCTTTTTGTTTTTTCATCGACAGAAGTGCGAATCGATTTGGTACAGTACACATTATGCTTGTCCAAAAAATTCAACCCACACCTTGTTACCCCGAAATATTTAATATGTATCTTTGTCTCGTTGTGCTCCGAAAACTCCCTCCATCTCAACCCACGCCTTGCTATCCCAAAATTACAACACGCGCGAAAACTCCCACCTCCTGTGAAATCCCGACATGCGAAATGCCCGTGATACCCCTGAACCGAAAGAACCGCCTAGCTCAAATCGGTGGGGGTACATTCATAACCTACCCCACATTTCAGACAAGCGCGTCCCTAAGCCATGGTTCCCCCCTCCCATCCCATCTGCCCACCCATTCGTACACAGAGGCCGCGAAAACCCGCGAAGCCCCACACCCTCCTCCGCCCGGCACGTAGCCGGAGCCTCTTTCCGGACGACTCGTCCACAGCAACACCTCGACGTCCCTCATCCACCGTACCGGATGAGGATCCATCGTCGATCTCATCGTCCCGCCGGTTCGGCCACCCCGTCCTCCACCTCCAAGGAGCTGCCCCGACGTTCCCCTCGTCTTTCGCACCACCTCCATTCCCACACCACCGTCCTCAGCTGCACCACCGGAAGATCAGCATCATCACCGTTTCCTCGGATGAAGCTGAGGCATAATCAGCACCACCAAAGAGGTTTTACACTAATCTCCGCATTTTCTTCTTGATTCGATCTCACGATGCTGCCGGCGCTCGGTCCCGAGCCAACATGGCACGACTCCATCCATGGCGGCGTCGCCGGCCACTACCTCCACGGTGTCACTCCCTCAGCGGCGACATCCACATCAGTAGGAGCTACTGCTGCTTTAGCTCTCGCTCGCACTGCTGCTCTTCTCTTGCTCTCGGTCCCCTACAAGGTCTGCTCTTGCCCATGATCGCGCTGCTGCTCTTGCTCTTGCTCTTGCTTGCGTTGATGCTCTACTCTTGCGCGCGTTGCTGCTGCTATACTCTTGCGCGCGCTGCTGCTGCTCTACTCTTGCACGCGCTGCTGCTGCTCTACTCTTGTGCGTGCTACTGCTGCTCTACTCTTGCGCGTGCTGCTGCTGCACGAGCAGCAGATCCTGCTCTCCCTCGAGCCCCTGCAGCTGCTACCCGAGATTCTGCGACACGACCAACGGCCTAGGCTCTCGCACGCGCTGCTGCTGCTATTTCTTTTCTGCTACTAGTGCGTTTAGTTTTGACAGTTAAATTCAGTTTTGACAGTTAACTTCAGTGATGAGCGGCTGATGTATTTTACATCTAGCACTTTATTTTTATTATTTTACGTCATATATTGCAGATGCTATTAGAATTCCACTCGGGTTAACGTTGTCTCGCTTGTCCTGCTTCAGCCTCGCCATCGTACAACTCACCGGAGCCGCTCCAACGACGAAACCCTCCATCACATCGGAGTAGTACCCTGGGCTCCATCTCCAGACGCCTAAGATCTTCTTCCCCTCCTCCGACAGCCAAATCAGCCGGAGCATCCTCACCGACCAACCCAATCACGCTGAGATCGAGATGGCTTCGCCAAAGAGGTTGTACACTTGTTGCATTGCTTTTTTACTCTACATGTTATATATGTAGTCCACTGAGCACACGTAGTAACATGAAATACGTTTAGTTTCTCCTACTATATGACAAGCAGTGAGGTACCAGGCAACTTAGCTATCCGTGCTGGACTTTCTTGAACGCCATCATTATTTATCTCTGCGTGTTTGATTTGTGCATTTGTACATGAGCCTGGGAGTTGAGCTAGTAGGTCAGTGGCCTGTATCCAAAGTAGTAGAAGTAGCACACAAACATTTTTTGAGTGTAGGCTTTTCCCTGCTCATGCCTGCCTACTAGAATCACCAGTGCTTCAAAGGAAAACTGAAGGAAAAACATAGGAATTGGAAAGTTTCCTATGCTACTACTATTCATGCATTTGGTTCAAAGGAATGGAGCAAAGGAAAACCATAGGATTTTTTCCTTTTGAAGGAAATATGCCCTAGAGGCAATAATAAAGTTATTATTTATTTCCTTATATCATGATAAATGTTTATTATTCATGCTATAATTGTATTAGCCGGAAACATGATACATGTCTGAATACATAGACAAACAGAGTGTCACTAGTATGCCTCTACTTGGTTAGCTCGTTAATCAAAGATGGTTATGTTTCGTAGCCATAGACAAAGAGTTGTCATTTGATTAACGGGATCACATCATTAGGAAAATGATGTGACTGACTTGACCCATTCCGTTAGCTTAGCACTTGATCGTTTAGTATGTTGCTATTGCTTTCTTCATGACTTATACATGTTCCTATGACTATGATATTATGCAACTCCCGTTTACCGGAAGAACACTTTGTGTGCTACCAAACGTCACAACGTAACTGGGTGATTATAAAGGTGCTCTACAAGTGTCTCTGAAGGTACTTGTTGGGTTGGCGTATTTCGATATTAGTATTTGTCACTCCGATTGTCGGAGAGGTATCTCTAGGCCCACTCAGTAATGCACATCACTTAAGCCTTGCAAGAATTGCAACTAATGAGTTAGTTGCGGGATGATGTATTACAGAACAAGTAAAGATACTTGCCGGTAACGAGATTGAACTAGGTATTGAGATACCGACGATCGAATCTCGGGCAAGTGACATACCGATGACAAAGGGAACAGCGCATGTTGTTATGCGGTTTGACCGATAAAGATCTTCATAGAATATGTGGGAGGCAATATGAGCATCCAGGTTCTGTTATTGGTTATTGATCGGAGACATGTCTCGGTCAAGTCTGCATAGTTCTCGAACCCGTAGGGTCCGCACGCTTAAAGTTCGATGACGGTTATATTATGAGTTTATGTATTTTGATGTACCGAAGGTAGTTCGGAGTCCCGGATGTGATCATGGACATGACGAGCAGTCTCGAAATGGTCGAGACATGAAGATTGATATATTGGACGACTATATTTTGACACGTGAATGGTTCCGGGGGTTATCGGATATATACCGGAGTGCCGGGGGGTTACCGGAACCCCCTGGAGGTTATTGGGCCTCATGGGCCCAAGTGGTGGAAGAGGAGAGGCGGCCAAGGGGCAGCCGCGCGCCTCCCCAAGTCCGGTGGACAAGCGAGGCGGCGCCCCCCTTTCCTTTCCCCTTCTCTCTCCTTCCCTCTCCTCTCCTACTCCAACATGGAAGGGGAGAGTCCTAATCCCCGGTGGGAGTAGGACTCCTCCACTCCTTTATATACGGGGAGGGAGGCACCCCCTTGAGACACAACAATTGATCCCTTGGATCTCTTAGCCGTGTGCGGTGCCCCCCTCCACCATAATCCACCTCGGTCATATCGTAGCGGTGCTTAGGCGAAGCCCTGCATCGGTAGAACATCATAATCATCGCCACGCCGTCATGCTGACGAAACTCTCCCTCAAAGCTCGGCTGGATCGGAGTTCGAGGGATGTCATCGAGTTGAACGTGTGCTGAACTCGGAGGTGCCATGCGTTTGGTACTTGATCGGTTGGATCGTGAAGACGTACGACTACAGCAACCACGTTGTGCTAATGCTTCCGCTTTCGGTCTACGAGGGTACGTGGACACACTCTCGCCTCTCGTTGCTATGCATCACCATGATCTTGCGTGTGCGTAGGATTTTTTTTGAAATTACTACGTTCCCCAACAGTGGTATCAGAGCCAGGTTTTATGCGTTGATGTTATATGCACGAGTAGAACACAAGTGAGTTGTGGGCGATACAAGTCATACTGCTTACCAGCATGTCACACTTTGGTTTGGCTGTATTGTTGGATGAAGCGGCCCGGACCGACATTACGTGTAATGCGCCTTCGCGAGACTGGTTCTACCGGCGTGCTTTGCACAATTGGTATGGCGGTGCCGGTTCTCCAACTTTAGTTGAACCGAGTGTGGCTACGCCCGGTCCTTGAGAAGGTTAAAACAACACTAACTTGACGAACTATCGTTGTGGTTTTGATGCATAGGTAAGAACGGTTCTTGCTCAGCCCGTAGCAGCCACGTAAAACTTGGAACAACAAAGTAGAGGACGTCTAACTTGTTTTTGCAGGGCATGTTGTGATGTGATATGGTCAAGGCATGATGTTATATTTTATTGTATGAGATGATCATGTTTTGTAACCGAGTTATCGGCAACTGGCAGGAGCCATATGGTTGTCGCATTATTGTATGCAATGCAATCACCCTGTAATTGCTTTACTTTATCACTAAGAGGTAGCGATAGTCATAGAAGCAATAGTTGGCGAGACGACGATGATGCTACGATGGAGATCAAGGTGTCGCACCGGTGACGATGGTGATCATGACGGTGCTTCGGAGATGGAGATCACAAGCACAAGATGACGATGGCCATATTATATCACTTAGATTGATTGCATGTGATGTTTATCTTTTATGCATCTTATTTTTCTTTGATTGATGGTAGCATTATAAGATGATCTCTCACTAAATTTCAAGAAAAATGTGTTCTCCCTGAGTATGCACTGTTGCCAAAGTTAAATGCGTGCCCGGACACCACGTGATGATCGGGTGTGATAAGCTCTCGTCCATCTACAACGGGTGTAAGCCAGTTTTTCACACGCAGAATACTCAGGTTAAACTTGTGAGCCTAGCATATGCGAGATATGGCCTCGAACACCGAGACCGAAAGGTCGGCGTGAATCATATAGTAGATATGATCAACATAATGATGTTCACCATTGAAAACTACTCCATTTTACGTGATGATCGGTTATGGTTTAGTTGATTTGGATCACGTGATCACTTAGATGATTAGAGGGATGTCTATCTAAGTGAGAGTTCTTTAGTAATATGATTAACTGAACTTAATTTATCATGAACTTAGTACCTGATAGTATTTTGCATGTCTATGTTTGTTGTAGATAGATGGCTCGTGTTGTTGTTCCGTTAAATTTTAATGCGTTCCTTGAGAAAGCAAAGTTGAAAGATGATGTTAGCAATTACACGGACTGGGTCCGTAACTTGAGGATTATCCTCATTCTTTGCCGTAAGAATTACGTCTTGGAAGCACCGCTAGGTGCCAAACCTGCTGCAGGAGCTACACCATATGTTATGAACGTCTGGCAGAGCAAAGTTGATGACTACTTGATAGTTCAGTGTGCCATGCTTTACGGCTTAGAACCGGGACTTCAACAACGTTTTGAACGTCATGGAGCATATGAGATGTTCTAGGAGTTGAAGTTAATATTTCAAGCAAATGCCTGGATTGAGAGATATGAAGTCTCCAACAAGTTCTACAGCTGCAAGATGGAGGGGAATAGTTCTGTCAATGAGCATATACTCAGAATGTCTGGGTATAACAATCACTTGATTCAACTGGGAGTTAATCTTCCGGATGATAGCATCATTGACAGAGTTCTTCAATCACTACCACCAAGCTACAAGAGCTTCGTGATGAACTATAACATGCAAGGGATGGATAAGATGATTCCCGAGCTCTTCGCAATGCTAAAGGCTGCGGAGGTAGAAATCAAGAAGGAGCATCAAGTGTTGATGGTCGATGTACGAAGTTTCAAGAAAAAGGGCAAAGGGAAGAGGAAGGAACTTCAAGAAGAACAGCAAACAAGTTGCTGCTCGGAGAAGAAACCCAAGTCGGGACCTAAGCCTTAGGCTGAGTGCTTCTCTTGCCAAGGCCAGTCCTTTGGAAGCGAACTGCCCCAAGTATTTGGCGGATAAGAAGGATGGCAAGGTGAACAAAGGTATATTTGATATACATGTTATTGATGTGTACCTTACCAGAGCTCACGGTAGCACTTGGGTATTTGATACTGGTTCTTTTGCTAATATTTGCAACTCGAAACAGGGACTACGGATTAAGCGGACACTGGCTAAGGACGAGGTGACGATGCGCGTGGGAAACGGTTCCAAATTCGATGTGATCGCCGTCGGCACGCTACCTCTACATCTACCTTCAGGATTAGTATTAGACCTAAATAATTGTTATTTGGTGCCAGCGTTGAGCATGAACATTATATCTGGATCTTGTTTGATGTGAGACGGTTATTCATTTAAATAAGAGAATAATGGTTGTTCTATTTATATGAATAATATCTTTTATGGTCATGCACCCTTGAAGAGTGGTCTATTTTTGATGAATCTCGATAGTAGTGATACACATATTCATAATGTTGAAGCCAAAAGATGCAGAGTTGATAATGGTAGTGCAACTTATTTGTGTAATTGCCGTTTGGGTCATATTAATGGTGTAAAGCGCATGAAGAAACTCCATACTGATGGACTTTTGGAATCACTTGATTATGAATCCCTTGGTACTTGCGAACCATGCCTCATGGGCAAGATGACTAAAACGCCATTCTCCGGAACTATGGAGCGAGCAACTGATTTATTGGAGATCATACATACTGATGTACGTGGTCCAATGAATGTTGAGGCTCGCGGTGGGTATCGTTATTTTCTCACCTTCATAGATGATTTAAGCAGATATGGGTATATCTACTTGATGAAACATAAGTCTGAAACATTTGAAAAGTTCAAAGAATTTCGGAGTGAAGTTGAAAATCATCATAACAATAAAATAAAGTTTCTACATCTTATCGTGGAGGAGAATATTTGAGTTACGAGTTTGGTCTACATTTGAAACAATGCGGAATAATTTTGCAACTCATGCCACCTGGAACACCACAGCGTAATGGTGTGTCGAACGTTATGTCGTACTTTACTAGATATGGTGCGATCTATGATGTCTCTTACTGATTTACCGCTATCGTTTTGGGGTTATACTTTAGAGACCGCCGCATTCACGTTAAATAGGGCACCATCAAAATCCGTTGAGACGACGCCTTATGAACTGTGGTTTGGCAAGAAACCAAAGTTGTCATTTCTTAAAGTTTGGGGCTGCGATGCTTATGTGAAAAAGCTTCAACCTGATAAGCTCAAACGCAAATCGGACAAATGTATCTTCATAGGATACCCAAAGGAAACTATTGGGTACACCTTCTATCACAGATCCGAAGGCAAGACATTCGTTGCCAAGAATGGATCCTTTCTAGAGAAGGAGTTTCTCTCGAAAGAAGTGAGTGGGAGGAGAGTAGAACTTGATGAGGTAGCTGTACCTGCTCCCTTATTGGAAAGTGGTTCATCACAGAAACCGGTTCCTGTGACGTCTATACCAATTAGTGAGGAAATTAATGATGATGATCATGAAACTTCAGATCAAGTTTTCTTGAACCTCGTGGGTCAACCAGAGTAAGATCCGCACCAGTGGTACGGTAATCCTGTTCTGGAGGTTATGTTACTAGACCATGATGAACCTACGAACTATGAAGAAGCGATGGTGAGCCCAGATTCCGCAAAATGGCTTGAGGCCATGAAATCTGAGATGGGATCCATGTACGAGAACAAAGTGTGGGCTTTGGTTGACTTGCCCGATGATCGGTAGGCCATCAAGAATAAATGGATCTTCAAGAACAAGACTGACGCTGACGGTAATGTTACTGTCTATAAAGCTTGACTTGTTGCAAAAGGTTTTTGACAAGTTCAAGGGGTTGACTACGATGAGACTTTCTCACCCGTAGCGATGCTTAAGTCTGTCTGAATCATGTTAGCAATTGCCGCACTTTATGATTATGAAATTTGGCAAATGCATGTCAAAACTGCATTCCTGAATGGATTTCTGTAAGAAGAGTTGTATATGATGCAACCGGAAGGTTTTGTCTATCCAAAGGGAGCTAACAAAGTGTGCAAGCTCTAGTGCTCCATTTATGGACTGGTGCAAGCCTCTCGGAGTTGGAATAAACGTTTTGATAGTGTGATCAAAGTATATGGTTTTATACAGACTTTTGGAGAAGCCTGTATTTACAAGAAAGTGAGTAGAACCTTTGTAGCATTTACGATATTATATGTGGATGACATATTATTGATCGGAAATGATATATAATTTCTGGATAGCATAAAGGGATATTTGAATAAGAGTTTTTCAATGAAGGAACTCGGTGAAGCTGCTTATATATTGGGCATCAAGATCTATATAGATAGACCAAGACGCTTAATATGACTTTCACAAAGCACATACCTTGACAAAGTTTTGAATAAGTTCAAAATGGATCAAGCAAAGAAAGGTTTCTTGCATGTGTTACAAGGTGTGAAGTTGAGTAAGACTCAATGCCTGACCACTACAGAAGATAGAGAGAAAATGAAAGATGTTCCCTATGCTTCAGCCATAGGCTCTATCATGTATGCAATGTTGTGTACCAGACCTGATGTGTGCCTTGCTATTAGTTTAGCAGGGAGGTACCAAAGTAGTCCAGGAGTGGATCACCGGACAACGATCAAGAACATCCTGAAATACTTGAGAAGGACTAAGGATATGTTTCTCGTTTATGGAGGTGACAAAGAGCTCGTCGTAAATGGTTACGTCGATGCAAGCTTTGACACTGATCCGGACGATTCTAAAACGCAAACCGGATACGTGTTTATATTGAATTGTGGAGCTTTCAGTTGGTGCAGTTCTAAAGAAAGCGTTGTAGCGGGATCTACATGTGAAGCGGAGTACATAGCTGCTTCAAAAGCAGCAAATGAAGGAGTCTGGATGAAGGAGTTCATATCCGATCTAGGTGTCATACCTAGTGCATCGGGACCAATGAAAATCTTTTGTGACAATACTGGTGCAATTGTTTTGGCAAATGAATCCATATTTCACAAGAGAACCAAGCACATCAAGAGACGCTTCAACTCCATCCGGGATCAAGTCCAGGTGGGAGACATAGAGATTTGCAAAATACATACGGATCTGAATGTTGCAGACCTGTTGACTAAGCCTATTCCACGAGCAAAACATGATCAACACCAAGGCTCCATAGGTGTTAGAATCATTACTGTGTAATCTAGATTATTGACTCTAGTGCAAGTGAGATATTGAAGGAAATATGCCCTAGAGGCAATAATAAAGTTATTATTTATTTCCTTATATCATGATAAATGTTTATTATTCATGCTACAATTGTATTAACCGGAAACATGATACATGTGTGAATACATAGACAAACAGAGTGTCACTAGTATGCCTCTACTTGACTAGCTCGTTAATCAAAGATGTTTCATAGACAAAGAGTTGTCATTTGATTAATGGGATCACATCATTAGGAGAATGATGTGATTAACTTGACCCATTCCGTTAGCTTAGCACTTGATCGTTTAGTATGTTGCTATTGCTTTCTTCATGACATATACATGTTCCTATGACTATGAGATTATGCAACTCCCGTTTACGGAAGAACACTTTGTGTGCTACCAAACGTCACAACATAACCGGGTGATTATAAAGGTGCTCTCTGGTGTCTCCGAAGGTACTTGTTGGGTTGGCGTATTTCGAGATTAGGATTTGTCACTCCGATTGTCGGAGAGGTATCTCTGGGCCCACTCGGTAATGCACATCACTTAAGCCTTGCAAGCATTGCAACTAATGAGTTAGTTGCGGGATGATGCATTACATAACGAGTAAAGAGACTTGCCGGTAACGTGATTGAACTAGGTATTGAGATACCGACAATCGAATCTCGGGCAAGTAACATATCGATGACAAAGGGAACAACGTATTTTGTTATGCGGTTTGACTGATAAAGATCTTTGTAGAATATGTGGGAGCCAATATGAGCATCCAGGTTCCACTATTAGTTATTGACCGGAGACGTGTCTCGGTCATGTCGGCATAGTTCTCGAACCCGTAGGGTCCGCACGCTTAAAGTTTGATGACGGTTATATTATGAGTTTATGTATTTTGATGTACCGAAGGTAGTTCGGAGTCCCGGATGTGATCACGGACGTGATGAGGAGTCTCGAAATGGTTGTGACATGAAGATTGCTATATTGGACAACTATATTCGGACACCGGAATGGTTCCGGGGGTTATCAGATATATACCGGAGTTCCGGGGGGGGGGGGTACCGAAACCGCCCCGGATGTTATTGGGCCTCATGGGCCCAAGTGGTGGAAGAGGAGAGGCGGCTAAGGGGCAGCCGCGCGCCCCTCCCCCAAGTCCAAATTGGACAAGGAGGGGGGCGGCGCCCCCCTTTCCTCTCCCCTTCTCTCTCCTTCCCTCTCCTCTCCTACTCCGACATGGAAGGGGGGAGACCTACTCCCGGTGGGAGTAGGACTCCTCATCTTCTTGCGCCAAGGGTGCTGGCCCCTCCTCCTCCACTCCTTTATATCACGGGAGGAGGCACCCCTTAAGACACAACAATTGATCCCTTGGATCTCTTAGCCGTGTCCGGTGCCCCCCTCCACCATAATCCACCTCGGTCATATCGTAGCGGTGCTTAGGCGAAGCCCTGCATTGGTAGAACATCATCATCCTCACCACGCCGTCGTGGTGGCGAAACTCTCCCTCAAAGCTCGGCTGGATCAGAGTTCGAGGGACGTCATCGAGTTGAACGTGTGCTGAACCCGGAGGTGCCGTGCGTTCGGTACTTGATCCGTCGGATCATGAAGACGTACGACTACATCAATCGCGTTGTGCTAACGCTTCCGCTTTCGGTCTATGAGGGTACGTGGACACACTCTCCCCTCTCGTTGCTATGCATCACCATGATCTTGCGTGTGCATAGGATTTTTTTGAAATTAATACGTTCCCCAACACCTTTAGTGTCTCCCTGAAAGAAAAACTATAGGAATTTTAATATCTACTTGTCCTCCTTTTCATATTCCTATTCATGAAGCACAAGACTAAGAGATTGTAGCATAATAGCATTATAACCATACATTTTCTAGTGGTTTGACTTAATCTCACCATGCTTCTTTGTATCATGTGATCTTCCAATTCTTGTGAAATAAACACCCAGATTGGCAGAAATCCTATGTTTTTAAATTCTGTGTTTTGCACGTACATTCCTATCCTATTACTGTGTATTCCTATCCCTGCGTTGTTAGAATCCTCCAATTCAAACGAGCCCTTACAGAATTACTTCTCTTACAAATAGTTGTCAAAGAAAACCTTGTGTGGTTTGTCCCGCTCCTGCTGCGCTGTCACCACCCCAGCTTAGCTGCTCCAACGATAGAAGGGTCCAGCACAACAGGGATCCGGCCTCCAGACTATCTTTCGCCACCTCAGATCTTCTTCCCCGCCGCCAGCAGCCATGACAACTGCATTACCATCATCAACCGAGCAGATGACCTCGAGGACTACACGGGTCCGCAAGAGAGGTCGAACTCTTTCGTGTCTACTTATGTTATGCATCGCTTAATATTACATGCTACTTTATGGTCCTGTTCACCGATTAGACTCTTAGTCAGCTCCAAACTAATGGTCAAACTTGGGTTTTAAATGGTTGTGGGGTACATATCGGGGCCGCAATCAATAGTATCTATCTACTATCTGGTTTATCTCTGGTGTCTACTATGAGTTTAATGTTGGGTGGGAAAAAAACAGTAAAGAAGCCATTATCTGTATTTTTAACTGAAGTCATTATCTGTGTGCTATCATTGGTTTTGGGTCTATCTACAGGTTGCTACCATCACTCTGGATTTCTGCATGCACTCCTTACATAATCTCACTATCTTTTATTCCTATGCATGTCAGTTATTGTACACAATGGAGTTGAACATGCAAAGAAAAAGCGACGAGCGCTGCGTGGCAATAAAATTTCATTCAGACGTCGCTCCATGGTAGGCGCAAAGGCAGCCCCCCTCCACCCATTTCGGATTGTAATCAAGAGGAAGATAACTGTTCTGAGGGGGATTGAGAAGGAGAAGACCACTCCTATTTACCCCCTGAGGTCTTCGCTCTAACTTGGCATGTTGATGTTGGTTATTTCATGCATATGGTGCCTTGCATTGCTTACTTTATACATCAAATATGTCATCTGCTTAGTTTAGACATGCTTTGTGTGAATGCCATCTGTTTAGTTTCTTCATCGTATATGTGAATTATGCAACGCCATCTTGTTTAGCCAGGCATCATATATGTGAATTTTGCAATGCCATCCTTCTTAGCCAGTCATCTTATATGTGAATTATATCAAGCCATCCTTTTTTTCATTACATATTACATTTGTCAACAATGTTAGTACATTCAACTACTCTTCGTGTGCATCAGCCATTTGACACGGTGATGGAAAATTCTGGAGTGAAAACAAGGCCTTCAGAGCAGACTATGCTATCTGACGAAGCGCATATCTCGTTGGTTACGGATAGCTCCTCAGAGGAGGATTCAGAGACAGATGACCAATCCTATCCCCCATCCCCGAGGTGTATGCTCTAACTTGGCAGGGTTATGTTGCTCATATCGTGTGTATGGTGTCTTGCATTGCTATGTCATTTGATTAGTTTAGACATGCTTTGTGTGAATGCCACATGTTTAGTGTCTAATTACCATATAAGTGAATTATGCAGTGCCATCTTGTTGCAAGACATTATATATGTGAATTATGCAATGCTATCTTGTTGCAAGGGATTACATATGTGAATTATGCAATGCCATGCTGTTTAGCCAATCATCATGTATGTGAATTATATCATGCTATCCATTTTTTTTGTATTATGTGTTCCATTTGTCGACAACGTTTGTATATTCAACTACTCATCCTATGCATCAGCCATTTGAAGCGGTGATGGAAGGATCTGGAGTGAAAACAAGGTATTCAAAGCAGACAATGCTACCTGCTGAAGGAGACATCTTGCTGGTTACAGAGAGCTCCTCAGAGGAGGATTTAGAGACTGATGACCAGTCCTATTTCCCCCCTGAGGTGTATGCTCAAAATTGGCAGGGTTATATTACTCATGTCATGCATGTTGTCTTGCTTTGCTTATTTTTTACATCATATATGCGATTGCCATCTCCTTACTTGCTTACAATATAAATCATATATTTTAATTATATCATGCCATCATGCTTACATACACAGCATCTATATGAATTATGTCATGGCAATCCATTTAATAAAGACATCATATAGTTATATCATCTTATCATGTTTAGTGTTTACAGTCATCGTATTTTGAATTATGTCATTCTATCCGTGAATTATATCATGCTATCATGTTTCCATAGGCGGCATGTATGTGAATTATGGCATGCCAACCTATTTAATAAACACATTATATAGTTATATCATGTCATCCTGTTCACATAGTCATCATATTTTGAACTATGTATTTCCATCTTTTTTAGTTAGCCATCATATATGTGAAATTGTGTCATGCTATCCTGTTTAGTGAGCCATCATATATGTGAAATTGTGTCATGCAATCCTGTTTGGTTAGACAACATAAATGTGAATTATTTCATGCCCTCTTTTATTCCCCACTATCCATTGCACCTGTCTATCATACAATGTCTGTACATTCAGTTACTTTTCTTGTTTACCAGCCATTTGAATTGGAGAGGGTGATGGCAGTATCTAAGGGAGTAACAACACTCTCTTCAGAAAAGATAGTGCTACCAGTTGATGCAGATAGAACCACGGTTGTACTTGCCCAAGAACCAGCCCCACCACACATAACCCAGACTCTCGGAGATTGTACCCCTACCAAGTTGGACAGAGAACCAGCTACACCCCTCTAACCCCAACCCTAGTAGATAGTAACCCAGTTCTAGTTGACACAGCACTATCTCCACCACAGAGCACCCAAATACGAGCAGTTAGTAAGGGAACTGCAGTGCCCAAAGCACGAGGACCACCACTCTGAATCCCAACTGAATGCTTAAAGCAGAAGAAGAATTATTCTCAGGTCAGGTTCGTAGCTATGGATCATACTCCTTTGCTCTTGCATCACTATATTTACTCATACCAACTATTTTCAAATTTGAAGGATGGAATTGAAACTCCAATGGCACAACAGGTATGTTTTAAACTTGTTTCTTTAACTGGTTTGCTGTTGTAGCTTGATCTATGTTGATTTCGGTTTCAATTGAGTAAACAGTTATGTTCTCATGCCATGCACATTACAAGTGTTGTTATTGCTCTGTAGTTTCCCACACTTATATTTTGTCTATTCTGCTTTGTCTTGAACAAATATTAATTTAACTGTGTCTCTATCTTGATTTGGCAACAAAAACTAGAATGATATAGACCATAAAGTGACCATGGTACATAGACATATGTTTGTTTCATGCTGTTATCCTGTCCACTTTTCTACTGAACTAATTTACCAAAATGAGTTTCATATACAACATGGTAAACATGTGATGTGTCTGCTTGTTTCTCTTTTAGAATGCAGACAAAATATTGGAGAATAGTACCCCGTTATGCAATGATAAAGGAAGTAATGCAGATAAGGTCCAAGATAGTGAGACATCCCTATTGGTCTCCAAGAAAGCTGGTAAAAACTATCTTGACAACAGTGAGAGAACCCAAAAGTCACGTCTTGATGTAGTGTTTGAGTTACTGGCCACTACTGCTGGCACAAGCTCTTCGAACTCGCTGCCTGAATCAGTTCATCTTCTTGAGTCTCAACTTCAAGTTGAAATACATCGATCAGATGTGCTGCGACAGGAAGCTGAAGAACCGAGGAAGTCCCTACTGAATTCAGATGCATACTTTCTGGTGCAACATCAAGCGTTGGAGGATTTAAGTGCCAAACAAGAGAAAGTTAATAAGCTTGCTAAGCATCTTGCCAGCATTATGGGTACCCATGATATTGTTTCTTGAGCTCTTCTAAAGTGGTTTCAGTTCTGGACTTGTTTTGCTACGGCGTTTATTTGCACTGGTCGCCAACTTTGACAACAATTGTATATGATAGTCTGCTTTGTTCCCTATATTTGCACTGGTGGCGAACTTTGATGCCCAGTGGATGTAATATGTGTAATAGCCATGATAGCCTAGCGTAAGTTGCTTGCTTATTTATTTCCTTGTTGTCTTGTTTATTTGTTTGCTTGTAGTCAGTGCAGTACTTTTTCCGCGGTTTGCTAGTGGCTGCAATAATCTATTTTTTAAAACTAGGCCACAATAACCATGGGCTACATATTTACTGTAGTTACCATGGGCATCCTATGGGCCGTAGAAACAATGGGCCTTCTAAGGGCCGTAGAAATAATGGGCCTTCTACAGGCCATAGCATCAATGGGCCCTCTACGGGCCGTATGATCGATCGGCCATGGGCCAATAAGAGACCGCATTTTGGGCCATAAACTGGTTAAATTTGGAATCGCCGTTCATGGGCCGACCATAACGGGTCGTCGTTAATCAGCCGTATTTGATGACGCTATGAAAACGGACCAACGGATTGACGGGCTGCAAACGGGCCGATTGTAACCATGGGCTGAATTTGGCCCATAAGCAGAAAAGGCGTGTTAGGGGCCGTAAGTAACCGAATGCTGGAAATGAGCCCAAGAATAAATGGGCCCTAAGAAGGCCGAAAGATAACACGGGTTGGAAACGGCCCAATGGAATAATGGGCCGTTAATGGGTATAAAGCGATACACTGTTTATTACGGGCCAGATTCACCATAGGTTGTTAATGGGCCAAGAGTTACAAAGGGCCTCATATGGGCCGAAAGACATCATGGGCCGGAAGTTACAACGGGCTGGAATCATATTGGACGGCCTAGATGAAGCTTCTGGGCTTAATTCCGATAGGCTGTAACGGGCCGTGAGTTAGCAGGCCGTAAGTGGGCTATATACGAACATGCCGTTAACAGGCTTTCCGTGGGCCGGCCCGTTACCTTTTGACCAAATCAAACGGGCCGGCCTTTTCACCGAAATGGGTCTCTGTTGGGCCGTGCCACGTTTCGATGTATCATAGGCGCCTCCTGTCCAATGAATGGATGACATCTGTCCCAACGGTGAGCCAACACGTGTTTCCTCCGGCCAATGAGAATTTACACGTGGAAAATACTCATTGGTCCAGACCGTTAATGGGTTATCGAATCCAAAACCAGACCCGGCAGTTTAACAGTGACCCGTTACGGTGGATGCCATGTGTCAGTTACCCTTGACGAAAATACTTCCATGACGCGCCATTTACATGGAAGTGGACACTTCCGTGATGATAATTTTGGTAATGTCATGGAACACTTCTACGACAGCACATGTATGACTATCTTAATTCTGTCATAAAATCGTCATGGATGTACATGCATGACAAAGAACGTGACCTACTATGACAAACATGTATCATCACAGAAGTGTGTTTTTTTGTGGGGGTGGGGGTGGCCGGGGCCTCAGGAGTGCCAACCTGAGGCTGTAGCACCTCAGCCGGGTGAGGGGTGCTTCGCCATGCGCCCTTGGTCGGGCGCTCTTCCCGCACCGCCACCAGCGCTGCGCTGGCGGAGTGAGGGTGGCTGCCAGGTCGAGCACCAAAGGCTCAAGGGGGAGCGCTGCTACCATCATCGGCGGGCTGGTGAGGTGCCTCTTGAGGTCTTGGAAGGCTGCGTGTCAGGACCCCGATCCTAAGCCACATTGATCTAGCATGTAACACATCATATCAATTTGCGGCCTCACGCACGGTATCCCCACGGGTGCCACCTTACTTGGCCCGAGACCATTTGCGCCTTTTGGCTCACGTATATGATAGTGTCGCTAGCATCCATATGACAGAGAACCCGGGCCGACATGACTAGTCGTGAAACCAAAGTGGCACTAACTTACAAGGACAGGCATACATGATCCAGCAACGAACGTATCGGTCATCAGCGAGTGAATTCGGGCTGTAGCAACTGGGCTAGCAGGACTCCGGGAATCCGGGCTGTAGTAGGCTAACAGGATCGAAGAAGGTCACATGCCGGCCAGTCTAAGTGTTCCGGAGCAGTAGCAACTGGGCTAAATGGACTCCGGTAAACCGGGCTGTAGCAGACTACCATGGCTCAGTGGAAACACTAGACTACATTTCCCCATAAGAGAGGCTACCAAGGATAGACAACTAGGTTGTCGGATCCCACACATACCAAGCATTTCAATCATACACACAATATGCTCGATATGTGTAAATACAACATGGCATCATAACAAAACTCTACGACTCAAAGTATTTATTCATAAGACTCCGAAGAGTCAGATATTACATACATGGGTCTCATGACCCAAGATTCAAGTCATACAAGCAATAGCTCATGCGGAAGCTTATCTTGTCTGAGTACAGACAACTACAAATGAAAAAGGCCAAGAAGCCTAACTAACTACAAGACCCTGCCGAGGGCACAAGATCGTAGCTGAGGTAACAAGCTAAACGTCGAAGTCCATACGGAACTACTAGCGAGACTGAAGTCTCTCTGCAAAAGCATAAATTAAGCAAACGTGAGTACAAATGTACCCAACAAGACTTACATCAGAACTATCTACATATGCATCAGTATCAACAAAGGGGGTGGTGGAGTTTAACTGCAGCAAGCTAGCTTTGACTCGGTGGCTATCCTAAACTATGGCTGCAAGTAACTTTCTTGAGGTGGCGCACACGAGTCCACATATTGACCATATCAATACACCACTATGGGTCCCCTCCCGTGTCCCTACGAGAACGCCATCGATAGCACTCACGCTTATCTTGCACATTTTAGAGTATCCACTTTCACTTGTCTATGAACTGTATAGGCAACCCAGAGGTCCTTTACATGACGCTGACTATTCGAATAGATGATTTTAACCCTGCAGGGGTGTACTTCTTCACACACGCTCTCGCCACTTACCGCCATGTACACGTCATGTATCTCAGCGACCTTCAAGCGGAAGCCTGGCGAGTGTGTCGGCCACGAACTGACTAACCACACAAGTCCTACTCTAGGTTTATCGCCTATTCAGGTTCCATCCGCAGGGAGTCCGGCCGAGGTTTACACATACGACCCCGAACGATGTGTACAGGGTTCCACGACACCAAACGGATGCCCGACATACCCGGCCACGTGCCTACCGCATCACAGCCCACCCCTCGGGTCAAGATCACAGCGCCTGGCCTCCAAAGAACTACAAACACGAAACTACTTGCAATCACTGGATGAGAGGACAAGGGCGGCTAATAAATCGAGAGGGTCAATTAAGGATCCCAATGAGTGGTAGTAGTTGTTCATGGATCACAAACACGTAACTCAGTCCACGAGGGCGGCTTCAAGTGAGACAACCCACCATGTACTCCTACATGGCCTCTCACCGCTACCTTTACCAAATCGTGTTCACACACTTAGCTCACACCACAAGAGACATGTTCATCACCATTCCAATTCATCCCCGATGAATCAGACCTGACTCAAATCTAAGAAGTAGCAAGCATGACAAACAAGCATGAATGAGTAGGAACATCAGGGCTCAAACAACTCCTACTCATGCTAGTTGGTTTCATCTATTTACTGTGGCAATGACAGGTCATGCAGAGGAAAAGGGGTTCAACTACCGCAACATGTAACGGTTGAATCGTTGTTGTCCTAATGTAGTAAAAGAGAGCAGGAGCGAGAGAGTGGGATTGTATCGGAATGAACAAGGGGTTTTTGCTTGCCTAGCACTTCTGAAGATAGTATAGCTCTTCATCGGTGTCATCAAACTCATCGCCGGATCAACGTCTACTGAGAGGGAACAGATACCAGCAACATAGTGGAAACACAATCAATGCAATGCACAATATGATGCATGATCGTGACATGGCAATATGAGTGTGTTGGTCTAATGCAACGACAACCAGATGGGTTTGAGCTTATTTGAACCAAAGATTCAAATACAAACTCAAGTTATGGGTTCGTATAAGTGCATTAACATGTTTGACCTAACCATCAAGTTTAAGTTGCTCTAACATGCATGAAACCAGTACGGGTGGATAGACACTAGATTTTTCTGATCATTTTTCATATATAACTTATTTCATTCTGAGTTATGGTTGAATTTCCATGAATTTTAGAAGTTAGCACTATTTTCTGGAATTTCCTCAACAAGAATAAATCCAGAAAATGCATTACTGCGTCAGCATTAAGTCATGCTGACCTCAGCAGGTCAACAGGCCGTTCAGGTCAAACCTGACCAGCGGGGCCCACTGGTCAGTGACTCAGTTAACTAACTGAGTTAGTTAGTGCTAATCTAACCCTAACTAGGATGTTAGCAGGGTGGGGCCCACATGTCAATGGCTTGTCTAACTAACTAAATTAATTAACACTAATTATGTTAATACTAACTAAACAGGGGCCTGGGCCCCACATGTCAGCGACCCTGGGGAGGTCAACCCCAGGTCAAAACGGTCAAACACGCCGGACTTGGTCCACGACTCGTCGCCGACGAAGCCAGAGACGGTGGAGGTGCTCGGAATCGCTCCTCCGACGACCAAAAGAGCGGTGAAGTGGCTCTGCGTGCTGCTGGGAGTGCTCTGCATCTCCCTATGCAAGCGAGAGGGGCTGAGGCGGCCAGAGTTGAGGACGGCGATGACCTTGGCAGCGGCCGGAGCTTAGGTGAGCTCGGGACCAGGGCCGGAGCGTGCAAACGGACGGAGTTTTGCGCTAGGGGGACGCTACGTGAGTCGGTGATCACGTTAGACACGCCAGGGTGACCATTAGGTCACCAGAGCTGCGTCGACGGCGAGCTCAGGCGACGGTGATTGCGGGTGTGCTCGTTGCGATCTCTACGGCGTGCGGAAGCGAGAACGGACAGGAGGAGGAGAGGCAGAAGCTCACATCGTTCACGGCAAGCTAGGCAGTGGGGTCGGGGACGAGCTGGAGCAAGCGGGAGAGCGGAGTGGACCTCCGGCGATGGCGAGGCGGAGCGAGGACGGTGCAGTGGCTCCGGGGCGAACGAGCGCTCGGGGCTCGATATGATCGACTAAGCGGAGGGTGGCGGAGCTTCTGGACACGGCAGGGCGAGGTGGAGGCGATGGTGGTCGCGATTCTGGGCCGATCTGGCGGCGGCATCGACCATGGTGCGGAGAGCGAGAGAGGCGCGAGGCGAGTGAGGTGTCGGAGAGGTCGAGGCGACGAGGTGGAACTCACCCACGCGTCCTGCTGACTCGGCGGCAAAGCGGTGTGGCGTGGCGAGCTCGGCGCCACTGCCTCTCTCTCTTCTGCCTAGCGTGTGGAAGTAGCTGACTGGCCATGGGCTAGCACAGCGTTGGGCCGCCAGGTAGGTTTGGTCAGGTAAGTTTCTCCTTCCATTTTATTTGTTTCAGTTTTCTATTTCTTCTGTAGCTTCGGGGCTTTATTAAAAATACCTAGACATTCCCAAAAATTATGAAACTACTCATGGCTACTTTTTAGAGTATATCCAACAGCAAACATTTTAGTTTATGATTATTTGGACATTTAAAAAAATTTATAGCATTTAAATATCCAAATGCAAATAACATATGATTTAATCGAGTGACCTTATGATGTCCTAGAAAAGTGTGCACCATGTTTGTCAGAGGTTCTAGACCAATACAAAGATGATGAACATTTTAGAAGGGCATTTCAGGTTCATTGAAAAAGATTTTAGTAAACCCTAGTTGGATTGAGGGGGTGCTGGGGGTTTCTGTCATCCCCATTTCAACTTTCTGTGAAAAGTAAACATGATGCAGTCACTCTAATGCATGCACTGATTAGGGTTGTGACACTGCGTCATCCTCCGTAGTCCACTCGAACGGACCTTTTCCTCTTCATCAGCTTGAAGAAGGGGAGGGCGCGCTCCCCCAGCTTGGAGATGAAACGCCCGAGCGAGGTTACGCAGCCTTCCAGCTTCTGCATCTCCTTGAGGGTTAGCGGCGGACTCATCCTTTCTATGGCCTTGACCTTCTCCAGGTTGCTCTCGATCCCCCTGTGCGACACCAGGAAACCCAGCAGCTTGCCAGACGGGATGCCAAACACACATTTCTCCGGGTTGAGTCGCAGGTCCACTTTGCGCAGGCTAGCAAATGTCTCCTCCAGGTCTTCAATAAGGGTCCTTGCCTACCGAGATTTCACCAGTATGTCGTCGACGTATTCCTCGGTGTTCCTCCCGAGCTGTCGGCCCAGAGCGCTGTGCATCAGCTGCTGGAAGGTTGCTCCGGCATTACACAACTCGAACGGCATGCAGGTGTAGCAGTACACCCCGCATGGGGTCAAGAAAGCCGTCTTCTCAACATCCTGCACCGCCATCTTGATTTGATGATAGCCCGAGAAGGCGTCCAGGAAGCATAGCAAGTCACACTCGGTGGTGGAATCGACGATCTAATCGATGCGTGGAAGCGGAAAGGGGTCTTGAGGACAAGCCTCGTCGAGGTTGGTGAAATCGACACACATGTGCTCCTTCCCGCCTTTCTTAGGGACGATAACCGGGTTTGCCAGTCATTCTGGATACCGCACCTCCCAAATGACGCCCGCCTCTTGCAGCTTGCAGGTCTCTTGGACGATGAACGACTGCTTCTCCGTGGATTCCTGCCGTGCCTTTTTTATCACCAGGCGCGCGTTAGGGCACACCCTCAAGTGGTGCTCTATTATCCCACTCAGGATCCCGATCAGATCCTTGGGCTCCCATGCAAACACATCCTTGTTCGTGCGTAGGAATCTGACCAACACCTCTTCTTGGTCTGGAGGGAGGCCGGCGCCTATGGTGAAGGTGGAGCTCGATTCCCCATCTTCATCGACCGGCACCTGCTTCATTTCTGCCCGGTCTTGAGAGAACAATTGCTTCTTCTTCACTGGTGCAGCCCCCGAAGCTTCCTAGGCTAGTTCCTAGCTTGACAGCACAGCTGCCGCGGCCCTGAAGGCGAGCTTGAGGGCCAACAACGCGTCCTTGGTGTCTCCCGCCATGGTGAGGAGGCCGCTGCTTCCCAGCATCTTCATGAGGTAGTATCCACGGTGGGTTGCTGCCATGAACTTGGACAAGGCCGGGTACCCAAGGATGGCGTTGTACGTGAGGCAAATGCGGGCGATGTCGAAGTCGATGAACTCGGTGTGGTAGTTGTCGCGGGTGCCGAAGGTGACGGGGAGGCGGATATGCCCCAGGGGGCAGGTAGAGCCATCAACGACCCTGGAGAAGGGCTTGGTAGGGCAGAGCCGGCCATGGGCACATGAAGTAGGCCGAACGCTTCCACGGAGAGGACGTTGAAGCCGGCGCCACCGTCAACGAGGGTCCTAGTGACCGCCACCTTGCAGATGGTGGGGGTGCAGAGCATCGGGAGCGTGCCGGTGCCGGCCGCATTCGCAAGGTGGTCTCTTGAATCGAAGGTGAGGTCAGCCTTAGGCACCGCCCAGCCCGGAGGAGCTCCCCACTGAGCGTGGGCAGCGCCCATCTGGCGGAAGAAATGCTTGACGTGGCGGTCCGAAGCTGGAGCATGCGAGCTGCCAAGGAGTGCCGCGATGGCATGGGGCGTTGGCGCCATGAAGCGCGCGATGAAGAGGCCGCGCAAGTCCTCCCAGGAGGCAACTGAAGACTCCGGCAGGCCCAGGAGCTAGGCGTGCGGCACGCCCATAAGGGCCATGAGAAGCCAGTTCACCGCGACCTTGTCGTCGCTGCCGGCGACCAAACTACCTCCTGGTACGCCTGGAGGAACGCCACGGGGACTGCCATGCCGTCGTACCGCGGCGGCATGTTCGGCCTGAACTTCGGCGGCCACTGCACTTGCCGGAGGTCGCGGGAGAAGGCCTGGTGACCTGGAGCGTATCTGGACGTGCCCAGCGAAGCAATGGGTGGGGCGGCATTAGCCATGGAAGCTTGATGGCGAGAACGGAGCGCAGCCAACGGGGAGGTGATCCTTCGACAAGCACCCCCTACCTGGCGCACCAAATGCCGGATTTTGGGCTCCGCAGACCCTAGATAGATTCGAACTCTAGGTTGTGTGTGAAGAACTCAACCTCCCCAGTCTGCCAACTCGTCGATCCCAAGGCCTAGCTCGTTGAACTGGAAGCAAACAAGACACAACAGTTACCCAGGATCGGGCCACCTTGCGGTGTAAAACCCTATTGCTTTGTGGTGGATTGGCCTCGAGGTGGGCTCAGGATGAACTAGTACAGTGGGAGAACAACCTCAAGAGGTGTGTTCTTGTGCTCAGGTGAGCTGGTGAGGGTCAGGATGGAATGGATCTAGATCCCTCTCTACGGTGGTCAATAGGCTCTATTTATAGTGGCCTTGGTCCTCTTCCCAAATGAAGACGGGAAGGGATCCCACAACGGCCAAATTTGAAGGGAGACAACTAGTACATCTTATCCTGACAAAAAGGTGGTCTTCGTCTGCAAACCTTCTGGCCGTGACACCATGGTGGGCTCGGCGGTGACCTCCGTCCTGCCGTCCGGCGGTCTTGGTCTTGTAGCATGGAAATGGAAACCTTTGGTTGATGCCTCGGGACCCCGCGCCTGCGTTGGCCTCTTTAGCACCAAAGACGAAACATGTTGTACTGCGCCCGCTGGCGTTCGCCTGGCCTCGATCGTCATGGATCGCATCATCCGAACCTCACAAGGTGAGGGCTTGCATAGAAATCTTCGCCCCTCAGGACCCAGCCTGAGGGGGCGCTTCTTCTGGTGGTCTTGGCGCCGCCCGCCTCGCAAGGCTTGGCCCCTCGCGAGGGTCATGTGTTATTGGTGCTGAAGATTGGCCGTACCAGGCCATCGATGAAGCCACACCACGGCCCGCAGGCAGGCAAGTCTGGATACCTTGGTTCCTAGAACGCCGACAGCTTCTCCCCGGCAGCATGCTTCTACTTTAGTTGCGGTCATAGAAGCCAGTTCCAGTGCTCGTGGCAGGGCTGCAGGCGGGTACATGGACAATGCGGCACTCGGGGCTGGGGTGGCCGGAGCGGAGCACTTGTCATCCCGCCTCCTACTGCTTCCCTCCGAGAGGAAGGCCATATGAAAGACACAACACTTGAATTTGTTTTGGAGCTGCACGATCCACCACGAAAGCCTGCTGCGGCTCCCTTGCCCCTTTGCTAGGGTTCTGGAGGTCTACCAGCTGCTCGGGTTGTGCGTGCACGTGGACTACTGCTGCAATGGCGCTAATTAGGTGAACACTAAATTCTCCACCAACGACATCATGTACTTCACACGCGGGTGGAAATCCTTCACCCACGCATGTTGTCTTAAACCAGGGCACCTACTCCACTTCAAGCCAGTTGAATCTGACATGTTTGTCGTGAAGTTCTTTGGGGTACCAGGAGCTCACATGGGATGCTGTGTGGAGAGCTTGAGCGATAGCGAAGCGTCCTCCTCGATGAACAGTGACGAGGAGGAAGCAGATGGTGAAGATGATGACGGCGGGTCTCTGGGCGTCAAGACGGAGGACAACAACCCGACTCCCACTGAGCGTTGGCAATACCATCATCTGGCCTCCCGGGAGTGCTTTGCCTAGGTGCCCCTTTTGCCCCGAATTGCACTCGATGTCAACCCTGGTTAAAAGGACTAAGAAAATGTAATCGAGTTATCTTTTAATGAAAACCTATTTGCTTTTGTCAAGCTCAAATGAACAAGTGCATATCTTCCTTGCTGTTTGTTGTATCTGCATACTTTACTTCTGGTGTGCTTTAGGAACTTACTGGGGCACGTACTTGCCTTGGGCGCTGTTGGTGCAATAGTTTGCCTCCTTACTGGGGCACTTATCTGTTTGCTTGTGCACACACAGTAACAGGTCCCTAGAATCGAGAGGAGTTAGATTCAAACAATGAAGATAAACCCCTGTGTGGCAGTGAAGGTTATCGCTGAAGATTATGATAACAAGGTTGATCCCTCAAAAATTGCTGACATGAAGCAATTGGTTTGGTGCATGTCCGAAGGAAGTGACTGCGACCGAGAAGATTGAAGACGAAGTGAAGATGTAGCATTTATTTCGTTGTTTCTCTTCTCTTTATTGAGTCACAGGACCACCGTACTATTAAGAGGAGTGTAGCACTGAAACTTTGGTTCTCTTATGCTAAACCCAAATCCTATGAAAGTTGCGAGAGAAATCTCTTTGTGTTCCGAGCAAATACTTGCCAGCAAGAGGCTGTGATCTTCTTCGCTGCGAGAGATTTATCTCTGACCGAGGAGTTAGCATTACGTTTTCTGCAAGTAATGTTACCATTGCTCCAAAAATCTGACTGTTTTGGACGTGTCGTTTGGCCATTGGCTGGACCGCGTGTCCAAAATGGTCATTTGCCACCAGGGAAGGCTACGGCTATAAATAGCCACACCGCGTCGGCATTGTCCGGTGGCTACTCCGTTCGATTGTGAGAAGATTGCTGAGCAATGCCCTCTCCTGAGTGATTTGAGTTTATAATCCATCGAGAGAAAACCCCTAGAGCCGAAAAATTAGATAGTGGTTCAGCATCACTCGAATATAAGTCCAGTACGCTCCGCCTATTACTCTTGCGAGCTGCAAACTCTCTAGATGGTTAGCTGTCAATTTCTTCAGAGACCAAGAGTGATTGTGGTTATCAAAGAAGAAGTCTGTAAAGCTTTGGAGATCGCCTCAAGTATCTACCATGACTGTTCAGCATTGGTCGAAGAACCAATTGTCGAGGAGAATAGGAAGAAGAGAGTTTATCTTTCGTGTTAAGTCACAACCCCGTCAACTAGACATAGTCCTTGTGCAGAAGGACGAACTGGTCTACCAAATTCCTTGTCATCATCGAGCATCACTGGTTACCTCTGTATCTTCCCTTTACATTCAAAATGTATCTATCCTGTGATTTCCCTCGATGCATGCATTTTGTTTCCATTCGTTAAGTTGTATTTGCTCACTATACTCTGTTTACATTAAGCTCCATTCTTTGGGTTCCAGAAGTTTCCTCTTTTCCTAAAGAAATTTTAAAACTCCCATTTACCCCGTCCCTCTGGTAGACATACTTCGTTCCTACAGGCGCTTATAGGAACGAGTCCCCAACAGCCTGCTGACAATGCTACCACCGGCAAGCCCTCTTGGCGGTTTTAGCGCATCCATCCACGTCATCGAGCAGGCTCAAGACAGAACGTAGGCGCAACTAATTATGCCAAGTGTTTTATCTCACACAGGTTTCCCCATATGCAATCAAAAGAAAGGTAACGCAAGGAGGACGACTCCTTAGCAAAGAATTCTTTTTAAAGTTTTCCAACTTATCTCTTCTTTGTTGTACTTGCCGTCTTGCCTCGGTATGTCAACTAGGGAACCTCTCGCTGGTACCTATATCATCACCTCCCCTCCCCGGCAAACGTGTGTGCGGGGGGAACCTTATCTTTTATAAGGAAGGAAAGAAGAGAAAAATAATGATATATAACTACGATGGTCCATTACTTCACCATGTTATGCAAGCAATTACACAACATCATGTATGAAAGCATATATTCAAAGACATGCGGTTTAACACGAGTTGCGAAGTACTTAGCTTTATTCATATACGCACAGGGTCTGCGCCTGGCTTTGTGCAAAGGGTTACAAGTCATGTTGACTGAGAACCCACAAGTATAGGGGGTCGCAATAGTTTTCGAGGGTAGAGTATTCAAACCAAATTTATTGATTTGACACAAGGGGAACCAAAGAATATTCTCAAGTATTACCAGCTGAGTTGTCAATTCAACCACACCCGAAATACATAATATCTGGAGCAAAATATTTAGTAGCAAAGTAGTATGAAAGTACCGGTAACAGTGGCAAAAGTAATTGTAGTAGTTTTGTAGCAATAGTCACAGTGGCAACGGAAAAGTAACGAAGCAAACATCAATATGAAACGAACTCGTAGGCAATGAATTAATGATGGATAGTTATGTCAGATGGCATTCATCATGCAACCGTTATAAACTAGGGTGACATAGAACTAGCTCCAATTCATCAATATTATGTAGGCATGTATTCCGAATATAATCATACATGCTTATGGAAAAGAACTTGCATGGCATATTTTGTCCTACCCTCCCATGGCAGTGGGGTCCTAGTGGAAACTAAGGGATATTAAGGCCTCCTTTTAATAGATAACCAGACCAAAGCATTAGCACTTAGTGAATACATGCTTTCCTCAAACTACGGTCAGCACTGGGAATTGTCCCAACTGTTGTCACTCAGGAGTTGCCGGATCATGACGCGTAGTAAGTGAATGTAACTTGCAAGATAGGATCAAGAACACAAATATATTCATGAAAACATAATAGGTTCAGATCTGAAATCATGGCACTCGGGCCCTAGTGACAAGCATTAAGCATAGCAAAGTCATAGCAACATCAATCTTAAACATAGTGGATACTAGGGATCAAACCCTAACAAAACTAACTCTATTACATGGTAAATCTCCTCCAACCCATCACCGTCCTGCAAGCCTACGATGGGATTACTCATGCACGGTGGTGAGCATCATGAAATTGGTGATGGAGGATGGTTGATGATGACGATGACGATGATTTCTCCTCTCCGAAGCCCAAAACGGACTCCAGATCTGCCCTCCCGAGGAAGGACAGGAGGTGGCGGTGGCTCCCTATCGTAAAACATGATGAATCCTTCTCTATGATATTTTTCTCCCTGAACCTGAATATATGGAGTTGGAGTTGAGGTCGGTGGAGCTTTGTGGGAGCCAAAAGCTAGGGGGGGCATGCCCGGGGGGTAGGGCGTGCTACCACTCTTGTGGACAGGTGGTGGGTCCGCCTCGGTTGATTCTTTTGCCAATATTTTTTATATATTCCAAAAATATTTGTCGGCGTTCTGGGAACGGGGGTACCCAGACTTGCCTGCCTGCGGCCTGCGGCGTGGCTCAAGGGGTGGCCCAGCACGACCCATCTTCATCAACACAAGCTCAAGACCCTCGCGAGGGGCCAAGCCTCGCGGGGCGGACGACAGGAAACTTCCTCAGGCACGGCCTCGTCAGGCTGGCTCGTGAGGAGGCGGAGAGGTCACGGCGGGGTACCTCACGAAGTGCCCATGACGCAAGCCATGACGACCAAGAGGCGCCCAGTGGCGCGCCACCAAGCAGTTGTCCTCATTTCCTCTTTGGTGCAAAGGGGGCAAGCGCAGCGAGAGCATCAAGCAAAGGCATCCGTTTGATTGCAACAAGACCAAGACCGTCATAGCGGCAGGAAGGAAGTCATCGTGGAGCCCAAGCCGGCGTCACCACGGAGCATTTGACAGGCGAGGACCAACTTTAGTCAGGATAAGTGTACCAGATGTTCCCATTCAAAATGGCCAATTGTTGGCGCCCTTCCCGCTCAATATTTGGGAAGAGGCCCAGGGCCTTTGCCTATAAATAGGACTAGCCACCCACAGGGTAGAGGCATCTGGGAGATCGCATAGAGAGATCAACCACACAGAGAGAGAGAGAAGCGACTGAACTCCCCCTAGCAGTTCATCGCACCAGCCAAGAACAGACCCTCGCGAGGCTGTTCTTCCTTGTATTGTTCATCATCAGCCCAAGAGGCAATCCACCACACCACACACTGGAGTAGGGTGTTACACCACAATGGTGGCCCGAACCAGTATAAACCCTATGTCTCTTGTGTTGTTCCTTTCATAGTTTAGATCCTAGCGAGGCGGCGAGGTGCAGGTAGGTAGGGGGCGGGATCTCCGCGTGCACCCCAGAGTTCGAACCTAGAGGGTCTGCCGGAACCCGAAATCCGACAATATTCTCCGTGGATTTTCAGGTCATTCTGAGAACTTTTATTTCTACACAAAAATAACACCATGGCAATTCTGCTAAAAACAGCGTCAGTCTGGGTTAGTTCCATTCAAATCATGCAAATTAGAGTCCAAAACAAGGGCAAAAGAGTTTGGAAAAGTAGATACAATGGAGACGTATCATTGAAAAAGCTTGTACAAAAGGTGTTGCCGGGGGTGGGCCTAGCAACCAGTCCTCATAGGTAGAACTTGCGAAGGTGCTCAATATTCCATGAGTTTTGCACTCTAATGCCACCTCCGGTCTCTAGACGGCTGCACCGGGTCTTGTGACTTGTACTACCGGTAAGGGCCTTCCCACTTTGGTGTCAACTTGTTTGATCCCTTGGCGGTCTGAACACGCCGAAGAACAATGTTACCTTCCTCAAAGCTGTGGACATGTTCCTTGAGGTTATGATAGCGGCACAAGGCTTGATGGTTGCATGCAGCATGCACAGCAGCCCAAAGACGATCTTCCTCAAGGATTGTGAGTCATCTTGCCGCAACTGCTCTTGTTATACCTCATCATAGGCAAGCACTTGAGGTGACCCATATATGAGTTCCATGCGGAGCACTGCTTCCGCACCATAGACTAGGGAGAAGGGTGTTTGACCAGTGGCTTGATTTGGTGTCGTTCTGAGTGACCAAAGAACCGCCGATAGCTCATCAATCCAGCGTCTTCCACACTTGTGTAGTTTGTCAAAGGTTCTCGTCTTGAGCCGACACATCACTTCAGCATTCATTCATTCTACTTGCCCGTTGCTTCTCGGGTGAGCAACGGAAGAAAAACAAATCTTAGTTCCAAGGCCTTGGATATATTGCGTGAATGTGCGTGTTGTAAACCGTGTGCCATTGTCGGTGATGACCCTGTTAGGGACCCCAAAACGACAAACTAGTCCCTTCAAGAATTTGACGACTGACTCTGCTGCTACCTTTCTCACTGGCTCCACTTTTGGCCACTTTGTGAACTTGTCAATGGTGACATACAAGAACTCACAAACCTCGGTCAGATGGGGGAAGGGGCCAAAGATGTTGAGCCCCCAGACCGAGAAGGGCCAGGAGAGTGGAATTGTTTGGAGAGCGTGGGCTTGTTGATGTATGTTCCTTGAATGGAACTGGCATGCTTCACACTTGGTTACTAGCTCAGTTGCATCCTAGAGGGCTATGGGACAATAAAAACCTTGCCGGAAAGCTTTGCTAGCAAGGGCTCTTGATCCTATGTGGGAGCCACATATGCCTCCATGAACTCTGCCAACAACCTTAGTCCATCTTCCTAGCTAATACACTTCAATTTCACCCCTCTTTCTGTGTAAGATGTTGACCACAAACGGGTACATACTCGACTTCCGGGCTACATTCTCAGCCTCTTCTTGCTCACCAGGAAGTTCTCCTGTCTGGAGGAAATAAACTATTGGTTGTGCCCATGCTGGAGCTTGTGGCTCAACGGCGAGGACCAAAGGCATCACTTCGGGCATGGGAGCGCTGATCTCAGCGGCAAGGGCAAGGGGCTTTGCATGAGGATGCTGCTCACCAACTGCCGCTTTGTCGTCCCCGACAATATTTTTGGCGGTAACTTCTAGGACTTTGTAATACCCGGATAATTATGCTATAGTAACCTTCTGCTGATGATGCCACGTCACCTCGATTACTGTTGCTAATCTCGCGTTAGTTCAGAACCGATTCAAATTCAAAATTGAAAATAAGGCAAAGATCAAAAGTTTTCACACTTTAAAACTAAAATGTTCGGGTGTGTCAATTAATGCTTAGGTATTTATGGTGAAGGAAACAAACTTTTACAGAATGCCTAAATATTTTAAAATGAATAAAACAGCAAAAGGAAAATAAATAAAAAGAAAAGAACAAAACAGAAAACAAAAGAAACCCCCACTCGAATCCCCATGGGCCTCGGCCCATCCTACCCAACCAGCCCGACGGCCCAGCCGGCGCTGCACTCCTCTCCATATCCCCACCCGGTTAGGAAAACCCTAACCCAATGCCCCACTTTCCCCCCACTCGCTCCCCCCTCCCCCGATCTAGATCTAGATCGGGAAACGAACCGCACCGACCGCCCCCGACGCCGCAGGACTGCGCCGTCACCGTCGCCGACCGGATCGCCACCTCGCCGGACCGCTTCCCCGCCGGACTGCCTCCCCGTCGCCCGGCCGTCTCCGTCCTCCTCTTCAACCCCCCATGCCCCGAACCCTACGCCCGCGGTAAGGACCCCGGTCCTCCTCTCTCCCCTGTCTCCGCCCTGGCCTCGCGCCACCCCGACGCACTACGCTCGCGCAGCCCCGCACCCGCGCAAGGCCTCGCCGTTGCTCGCTCGCTCCCCCGTTGTTCGCCACGACCCCGCGAGCGCTGTCACAGCTCTAGAATACTGCTTGTAACTAGTTACACTTGAGAGCTTCATGCATCATGTTTATTTTTTCAAGAAAGCTGAATTGAGGAAATCTGAAGCCTAAAAAATTTAAATAAAAGACGGGCAAAGAACCCTGAAATTTTCATTCTTTGTTTCCAAGATGTCCTTATGCAATGTTTTAGAATTTTGGCAAGAGCTATATATCAAACCAAAATTTAGGAACATTTTTAAGGATTTTTTTTGGGACTCTCAATAGCTATTTGAATTTGAGTTATATTCATATAACTAGAATATAATTTCAAATGTCTTTGAAATATTTTATGTGCATTTAGAAATGTCCATTCCGCAACATAAAATTATTCAGAGGGTACTTGGCACTGTTTTAAAATTATTTTGAATTTAAAAGCAGTGGCAAAGTAAAAAAAACAAACAAAAGAAAAATAGAAAGAGAGAGAGGGTCACCTGTCCTTACCTGGCTGGCCCAGGTTCTGTGAAGCCCAGCTGGCGGCCCAGCCCGCCTGGCCACCTCCTCCTGTCGTCTTCCTCCTTGCCAGGAGGACGGGCGCGTGCCCAATGCGCGCCCACCGCCATGCGGCCACCTCCTGCCTGCTTGCTCGCTGCTGGAGACGGCCCCGAGCACCACGCACCCCCCGGACCCTCTCATTCTCTGCCGTGCTCATTCTCTCCTATGCCACCCTTTCTCTCCCGCGGCCGAATACCACCATCGCCGCCGCTCGCCGTTGCCGCGGCCACAGCCACCGCCTCACCTGACGGAGCTGCTCCTTAGCTCCGCCGCGACATCGTCGTCCACCCCACCTACTCACGCGACGCCGGACGCCCCGACGCACCATCCCCGACGTCTTCTTCTTCCTCGCGCCACCGAGATCGCCGGCGACCTCCCGTCATCACCAGCCCCTCCCCGAGCTCGCTGTTCGCTCCCCTGCACTCGCAGTGAGCCACTGACCTTTCTCCCCCTCTCCGTTCTCGCTCTCGTGCACTGTACGCGCCGCCTCGAGTTCGCCCGCACGCACCACCGCCTGTGCTTGCCGCCGACGTGTCTCCTGCCATCTAATGGTCCGGCCGTCATGCCCGGCTTCCTCCCCGCGCCGCGTAGAGCACGTACGTGCCCCGCAAGAGCCACCACGGCCGTCACAGCGACGACTCCGAGCTCACCCGAGTTCCGACGACCGCCAAGGTCGACGCCGCCGATGACTCCTGCCACCCCAGGCCCAACCACCTACACCACTCGGCGCGGACGAGTGCCGGCGTCACGTAGATGCCCTCCGCCGGCCATTTGATCGCCAGAGGAGAAAACCCGCACCCCTCCGCCGTCCCTGGCCTTGCCTGCGACGAGCCCTGGGTCAACTCCGGCGAGTTTGACCCGGGTTGACCCCAGTTTGACTCCCCCTCGAGTCAGCGGCGGTGGGGGCATACGCAAACTAACCTGGATTAGTGTTAACTAAACCTAGTTAGTTTAGTTTAGTTACTCACACATGAGACCCACTGGTCAGTTTGACCTGGACCGCCCCGTTGACCTGCTGACGTCACAGTGACGTAGTGCTGACGCAGTAACTCTTTTTCTGGATTTATTCTTATACAGGAAATTCCAGAAAATAGCCAAAAATTCTAAAAATCATAGAAAATCAACCTTAACTCCAAATGAAATAATTTATATATGAAAAATTATCAGAAAAATGCAATCTATCCATCTGTACCATTTTCATGCATGAAATACTAAGTTATACCTGCTGTATAACTGAAAACATGATAATGGCATTTAAGTAACCGCATGTGGAGTTTGAACTTGAACCTTGGGTTCAAACCAACTTCATTTAAATCATTGCTAGTCGCATTAGCTCAAACCACAACATATTGCCACGTCATGATCATGCATCATATTGTTGCATTGCATTGATTGTGTTCTTCCTTGTTTTCCGGTGTTTGTCCCCTCTCAGTAGACGACGTACCGACGATGAGATCGATGACACCGATGAAGAGCTATACTATCTTAAAAAGTGCCAGGCAAGAAAAAACCCCTTGTTCATTCCTATACAATCCCACTCTCTTGCTCCTGCTCTATTTTACTACATTAGGACAACAACGATTCAACTGTTACATGCTGCGGTAGTTGAACCCCTTTCCTTTGCATGACCTGTCATTGCCACAGTAAATAGATGAAACCCACTAGCATGAATAGGAGTTGTTTGAGCCCTGATGTGCCTACTCATTCATGCTTGTTTGTCATGCCTGCTACTACTTAGAGTTGAGTCAGGTCTGATTCATCTGGGATGAATTGGGATGGTGATGAACATGTCCTATTGTGTGTGAGCTAAGTGTGTGAACACGATTTGGTAAAGGAAGCGGTGAGAGGCCATGTAGGAGTACATGGTGGGTTGTCTCACTGAAACCGTCCTCAGGAACTGGGTTCTGTGTTTGTGATCCATGAAACAGCTACTACCACATGTTGGACCCTGAAATATGACCCCGCTCGACTTATTAACCGCCCTTGTCCTTTGTCCAGGAGTTGCAACTAGTTTCTGGTGTTTGTAGGATATGCGTTGGATGCCGTGCGTAGCGCTGACCCTAGGGGTGGGCTATGATGCGATAGATACACCATGGCCCGGTGTACCGGGCGCCCGTTTGGTGTCTCGGGAACCCTGCACACATCGTTTGGGGCTGTGAGCGAAACCCCGTCCGGATCTCCTCGCGGATGGAACCCGAATAGCCGATAAACCTGGACTAGGGACTTGTGTGGTTTGTTAGTTCGTTGTCTACACCCACGTCGGCTTTCGCTTGAAGTCTGCCGAGCACATGTCGTGTGCAGACGCTAAGTGGTGGAAACATGTGTGAAGAAGTACACCCCTGCAGGGTTATAAATGATCTATTCGAATAGCCGCGTCCACGGTAAAGGACTTCTGGGTTGCCTTTACAGTTCATAGACAAGTGAAAGTGGATACTCTAAAACTCGCAAGATAAGCGTGAGTGTTATGGATGGCCTACTCGTAAGGAGACGGGAGCGGATGTTTGCCTATTTTATGTTTTGCAGCGAGACGTCAATCTCGCTAGTAGTTCCGTGTGGACTTCGACGTTTAGCTTGATACCCCAGCTACGATCTTGTGCATTCGGCAGGATCTGGTAGATAGTCAGGCTTCTCAGCCTTTTTCATTTGTAGATGTCTGTACTCAGACATGTTAAGCTTCCGCATGTGCTTTGACTTGTATAATCTGAATGTTGGGTTATGAGTAAATACTTGAGTCGTAGAGTTATGTTGTGATGCCATATTGTATTTGCACATATCGAGCATATTGTGTGTATGATTGAACTGCTTGGTATGTGTGGGATCCGACAACCTAGTTGTTTATCCTTGGTAGCCTCTCTTATGGGGAAATGTAGTCTTGTGCTTCCATGAGCCATAGTAGTCCGCTACAACCCGGTTCACCGGAGTCCTGCTAGCCCAACACTACTGCTCCGGAACACTTGATTGGCCGGCATGTGATTCACTTTGTTCCTGTGTCGGTCCCTTCGGGGAAATGTCACGCAGTGACATCCGGAGTCCTGCCTAGCCTGCTACAGCCCAGTTCACCGGAGTCCTGTTAGCTGAGTGCTACAGCCCGGATTCGCACGTTGCTGACCGACATGCTCGATATTGATTCATGTATGCCTGTCCCCGTAAGTTAGTGCCACTTTGGGTCCACGACTAGTCATGTCGGCCCGGGTTCTCTGTCATATGGATGCTAGCGACACTATCATATACGTGAGCCAAAAGGCGCAAACGGTCCCGATCCATGTTAAGGCCACACCCGTGGGAATACCGTGCGTGAGGCCGCAATGTGATATGAGGTGTTACCGGCTAGATCGATGTGACTTGGAATCGGGGTCCTGACAGCTTTGTATCAGAGCCTGACTGCCTGTAGGATTACCAAGCCAAACTTGTCGAAGTTGAGTCTAGAATGCTTTAGTTATATAAGGGAATTGATTGCGGAAGGGAACGTAAGGCTCTTTTTACTTCTTATACCCTATGCCCTTCTGATCTGAGTCACCCTCTTCTTTTCTGCGGGGATTAAGAACTAGGCTTTCTCATCTTCTATCAGGATCACGTGTCACTAATCTGTAGACTTATATGATTGTTGGTTTCAAGCCCGAGTTCAGTTCCTACTACTTCCGTGTGTTCATAGCTGGCCTCAGAACCTTGATATTGTGATGCTGAGTGGTCATGCCACTATTTTGCTGGATGTCTCAAATCTTTTTGAGCATTTACAGCCGTTATGTTGTCCGAGTCATCCCAGGTTTCTAAATAGTCTGATGCATTTGCAAATCCCTTCTTCCCATTTCTGATGTTCATTTGGGCCAGATTAATCACACAAATTAGTGTGTTGAGGTACTCCGTTGCCTCGGCATATATGTTGGAGCTATTATTATGACCCTATGTGTCTTAGAGGATCACCTAGTAATCTAGCAATGCTTTGTACCCCAGTGTGATGATTCTGGCCATTATTCTCGAAAGCATCTCGTGATGCCATTTAGTTAGTAGGCCTTCTATTTCTGGGTTCTTAAGCCCGAGATTCACTCCACTCACCTCCTGTTGATAGTGTTTGCTAGTTCCTTTAGGATATTAGTAACCTTTGCGATAGTCCTCGAGGTCCGTGGTATTTCCTTCTTCCAAATACCATGAACCATTACGGCAGAAGTTCTTTGAACCAAAAGATCACAATCAGAGTACTCTCGAGGAGTTCTCCATTCATAATTGTGATTCTGCCAGTTCTACCTTTCTGCATGGGTTATCTGGAAGAAACCTGTTGAACTTGGTTCGACATATTAATCTATGCATCCACAACTCAGAAAGATATATGTCCCCTTGAGTTGTCCCTCTTCATTTGTATTCCGACCATTGTCTATCAATTGATAGTCAGGGATAATTGTGCATCCGTGCTATCGATGCTTATTATTCGTTAATGATGCATCAAGCCATTCTATTTCGTAATGACTAGGAGAGACAAACTCCGATTACCTTATCCATATCCGTGGTTGGGTCAATATAGTTGTGTATCGCAGATCAAAATGCCAATCCAGCTTTTGATTCTGTTCTACCCTGAAGTATTACCGTCTTATGTCAAGAACTTCATGGGAATTGCACACCATCTTATGAGTTCTTGATATAGTGATACTTCTTGCCATCATTACTCATTCCTCGGTTCCGTGTTGTTGTGACTAGAATGCCGACAAATGAATCATGATGTGTGAAATCTATACTCCTAGCAACTCCGTTGTTTGGTAGTTAAATGGACAATAACCTCATTCTTAGCATGTTGATTTTTGAATCATCACCCTAAGGTTGATCGTGCTACCTAGCCTTATTTTCGGTGCACTTTTCGATCATTGAGTTAGGATTTTTTCAAACCCTTGCTCTTTTGATCACATCGCCTTTCCTGGAAAGCAAGATTGTTCTTGAACTTCATAACATACCGGTGGTTCGTGATTTTCCGGATATCTTCTCGGAAGTATTACCAGGTTGTCACCTGACCGCCATGTTGAGTTCGTGGTCAAGTTGGTTTTCTTGTAAACCACTCATTCTCCAAGAATCTGTGTTGGATACCCCTGAGCTAGTTTGTTAAGCCAAACAACAACTTGGAGAGTTGGAAGATAAAACCTTGTCTGACTTAGCTCATGTTAAGGGATATATTTTTGTGTATGTGTCTGTGTTGAAGAAAGATGATATCTCCATCGATTGGTCCTCGTGATCAGTTGTTGGATCTATTCCCTTGTCGAACCTTTGACTTGAGTATGGGCTATCGTCAAGTCAAATCAGAACCAACGATGTTCGTAATGTTGTCTTACTCGTGGTTGATCCCTCGAGCATACACCATTACATCTTTTGGTTTGACCAATGCTATCACCGTGTTCACATGATGGTGGAAGTCCGATTGATATGGAAATTCCGATGAGTTCTTTGTTGAGCCCATCGGCAGCATTTTGTCTCCCCCATGATTCATGTTGAACATCAACCTAGTGTTGGAAACTTTGTAAGCAATGCCTTCGTGTTCCGTTCATGAAGCTTATGCTTGGATGGAAGAAGTGACTTCCTCGAATTCATGTGCATTGGTGCAAGTTGCCGCCGTGAGTTCGAGAAAGATTGTTTTTGTTTCCTCTGGTACCATCCCAAGTCAGTTATGCATGTGCGAATGTATTCTATGGTTTGGTAGATTAATTACCTCCACTCCATATGTATTCCCTAGCACACCAAGCCACCGATTGACTTGTTCAAGGAAAAGAAGTCTATGCTTGGGATCTAATCCATGGACTTGCGTAAAGACTTGAAATCCTTGATGATGGTTCCCACCGTAACTTCGATAGTGTTTTATTATAAGACTACTATGTGGTCATTCTTGTCTTGGACAACATGCTCACATGTATGTAGCAGAACCGGCTTATGTTTTGGAGCTTGCTATCGTAGTTCATTTCCCGAGAATCTCGCAACATCATCTCGTCGATTTGTTTTGCAAACTTTCTTTTCAGACATGCTGAGTCTGAAGTATCATATCACCAATCGGATCTAAATCTCAGGCAGATATGATGGTTGGAACATTCCCAACATTTGCATTTTGTTCCCAGCTTGCACCGCCATTGTGCCAATTTCCCATGGGCTGCCCTTCTCGTGATTCTTTGTCGGGATCATCTTCAAAGTGGTCCTACCATGGGTCCCATCCATTTCGATGATAAGCAAAATCATCCGTTCTTGACTTCAACAAGGTAGTCCACATCATCCATCCTAGTCCGAGTATGTCATTCTTTCGGACTCCTTCAAATGATTGTTTGTGATTTCCCCTAGGCTGGTATAAAGAGTTTCAATGATCTTTGTATCAAAAGTAATTCTTTTTGCCACTTAAGGGAATAATTTTACGAGTCACCTCCTCGAAGGTGCCCTAGTATGGGGTCATGGTAATTGTTTCCTCGCTACTTTGAAACCCTCGTCAAATTGCTTCTCATGTCCCTCCTGATGCATGTTTTGCCTCTCAGCTCCAGAGATGTTTCTACGTCTCATTCCGTGAGTTGATCTTGCGATCATTAAGATGATCCTAAGTTGCTCGAACCTCAAGAAGATCGATTCTTCTAAAATTCGACCTTTCTTCTCGTTGTCATGTTGGATGGAGTTCTCAGAGCAAGACGTTGAGACAAAGATGATGATCAAATCAACGTTCTTATGAAGTGCAACCTGGATCGTGAAGATTGTGCTAGCTTTGTGTCCCCTCTGTCTTGTTACCTCACGTCTTGAATCTCGGGACGAGATTCTTGTTTAGTGGGGATGAGTTGTCACAGCTCTAGAATACTGCTTGTAACTAGTTACACTTGAGAGCTTCATGCATCATGTTTATTTTTTCAAGAAAGCTGAATTGAGGATATTTGAAGCCTCAAAAACTTAAATAAAAGACAGACAAAGAACCCTGAAAATTTCATTCTTTGTTTCCTTATGCAATGTTTGAGAATTTTGGCAAGAGCTATATATCAAACCAAAATTTAGGAACATTTTTAAGGATTTATTTTTGGGACTTTGAATTTAAATCAATAGCTATTTGAATTTGAGTTATATTCATATAACTAGAATATAATTTCAAATATCTTTGAAACATTTTATATGCATTTGGAAATGTCCATTCTACAACATAATATTATTCAGAGGGTACTTGGCACTGTTTTAAAATTGTTTTGAATTTTAGAGCAGTGGCAAAGTTAAAAAAAACAAACAAACAAAAGAAAAATAGAAAGAGAGAGAGAGAGAGAGAGTTACCAGGCCTTACCTGGCTGGCCCAGGTTCTGTGCAGCCCAGCTGCCGGCCCAACCCGCCTGGCCACCTCCTCATGTCGTCTTCCTCCTTGCCAGGAGGACGGGCGCGTGCCCTACGCACGCGCACCACCGTGCGGCCACCTCCTGCCTACTTGCTCGCTGCTGGAAACGGCCCCGAGCGCCACAGGACCCCCCCCCGGACCCTCTCATTCTCTCCCGTGCTCATTCTCTCCTATGCCGCCCTTTCTCTCCCGCGACCGAATACCACCATCGCCGCCGCGGCCGCAGCCACCACCTCGCCTGACGGAGCTGCTCCCGAGCTCCGCCGCGACATCGTCGTCCACCCCACCTACTCATGCAACGCCGGACGCCCCGACGCACCGTCCCCGACATCTTCTTCTTCCTCGCGCCACCGAGATCGCTGGCAAGCTCCCGTCATCACGAGCCCCTCCTCGAGCTCGCAGTTCACTCCCTTGCACTCGCAGTGAGCCACTCACCTTTCTCCCCCTCTCCGTTCTCGCTCTCGTGCACCATACGCGCCGCCTCGAGTTCGCCCGCACGCACCGCCGCCTGTGCTCGCCGCCGACGTGTCTCCGGCCATCTAATGGTCCGGCCGTTGTGCCCAGCTTCCTCCCCGGGCCGCGTAGAGCACTTACGTGCCCCGCACGAGCCACCACGGCCGTCACAGCGATGACCACGAGCTCACCCGAGCTCCGGCGACTGCCAAGGTCTATGCCGGCGACGACTCCGGCAACCCCAGGCCTAACCACCTACACCACTCGACGCGGACGAGTGCCCGTGTCACGTAGATGCCCTCCGCCAGCCATTTGTTCACCGGAGGAGGAAACCCGCACCCCTCCACCATCCCTGGCCTTGCCGGCGACGAGCCCCGGGTCAACTCCGGCGAGTTTGACCCGGGTTGACCCCAGTTTGACTCCCCCCTCCCGAGTCACTGACAGGTGGGGACGCCCTGCAAACTAACCTGGATTAGTGTTAACTAAACCTAGTTAGTTTAGTTTAGTTTAGTTACTGACACATGGGACCCACTGGTCAGTTTGACCTAGACCGCCCCGTTGACCTGCTGACGTCACGTTGGCGTAGTCTTGTGTGATAACTCTTTTTCTGGATTTATTCTTATACAGGAAATTCCAAAAAATAGCCAAAACTTCTAAAAATCATAGAAAATCAACCGTAACTCCAAATGAAATAATTTATATATGAAAAATTATCAAAAAAATGCAATCTATCCATCTGTACTATTTTCATGCATGAAAAACTAAGTTATACCTGCTGTATAACTGAAAAAATGATAATGGCATTTAAATAAGCACATGTGTAGTTTGAAATTGAACCTTGGGTTCAAACCAACTTCATTTAAATCATTGCTAGCCGCATTAGCTCAAACCACAACATATTGCCACGTCATGATCTTGAATCATATTGTTGCATTGCATTGATTGTGTTCTTCCTTGTTTTCCGGTGTTTGTCCCCTCTCAGTAGACGACGTACCGACGATGAGATCGATGACTCCGATGAAGAGCTATACTATCTTCAAAAGTGCCAAGCAAGAAAAAAAACCCTTGTTCATTCCAATACAATCCCACTCTCTTGCTCCTGCTCTATTTTACTGCATTAGGACAACAATGATTCAACTTTTACACGCTGCGGTAGTTGAACCCCTTTCCTTTGCATGACCTGTCATTGCCACAGTAAATAGATGAAACCCACTAGCATGAGTAGGAGTTGTTTGAGCCCTGATATGCCTACTCATTCATGCTTGTTTGTCATGCCTGCTACTTCTTAAAGTTGAATCAGGTCTGGTTCATTGGGGATGAATTGGGATGGTGATGAACATGTCCCACTGTGTGTGAGCTAAGTGTGTGAACACGATTTGGTAAAGGTAGCGGTGAGAGGCCATGTAGGAGTACATGGTGGGTTGTCTCACTGAAACCGTCCTCGGGAACTGAGTTATGTGTTTGTGATCCATGAAACAGCTACTACCACACATTGGGCCCTGAAATATGACCTCGCTCGACTTATTAACCGCCCTTGTCCTCTGTCCAGGAGTTGCAACTAGTTTCTGGTGTTTGTAGGATATGTGTTGGAGGTCGTGCGTAGCGCTGACCCTAGGGGTGGGCTATGATGCAGTAGATACACCGTGGCCCGGTGTACCGGACGCCCGTTTGGTGTTTCGGGAACCCTGCACACATCGTTTGGGGTTGTGAGAAAAACTCCGGCCGGATCTCCTCGTGGATGGAACCTGAATAGGCAATAAACCTGGACAAGAGACTTGTTTGGTTAGTTAGGTCGTGGTCTACACCCACGTCGGCTTTCGCTTGAAGTCTGCCGAGCACATGTCGTGTGCAGACGCTAAGTGGTGGAAACATGTGTGAAGAAGTACACCCCTGCAGGGTTATAAATGATCTATTCAAATAGCCGCGTCCAAGGTAAAGGACTTCTGGGTTGCCTTTACAATTCATAGACAAGTGAAAGTGGATACTCTAAAAGTCGCAATATAAGTGTGAGTGCTATGGATGGCCTTCTCGTAGGGGGACGGGAGCGGATCCATAGTGGTGTATTGAGATGGTGAATATGTGGACTCATGTGCGCCACCTCAAAAGAGTTACTTGCGGTCATAGTTTAGGATAGCCAATGAGTCAAAGCTGGCTTGCTGCAGTCAAACTCCACCACCCCCTTTGTTGATACTGATGCATATGTAGCTAGTTCTGATGTAAGTCTTGCTGGGTACATTTGTACTCATTTTTGCCTATTTTATATTTTGTAGAGAGACTTCAGTCTCGCTAGTAGTTCCATGTGGACTTCGACGTTTAGCTTGATACCTCAGCTACGATCTTGTGCCTTCGGCAGGATCTGGTAGATAGTCAGGCTTCTCAGCCTTTTTCATTTGTAGATGTCTGTACTCAGACATGTTAAGCTTCCGCATGTGCTTTGACTTGTATGCTCTTATGGGGAATGTAGTCTTGTGCTACCATGAGCCATTGTAGTCCGCTACAGCCCGGTTCACCGGAGTCCTGCTAGCCCATCACTACTGCTCCGGAACACTTGACTGGCCGGCATGTGATTCACTTCGTTCCTTTGTCTGTCCCTTCGGGGAAATGTCACGCGGTGACATCCAGAGTCATGCCTAGCCTACCTCTGGCCGGTTCACACGAGTCCTGTTAGCCCGATTACTTTCTGACACATGTTCATACGTTCTTTGGTGACATGCTCGATGTTGATTCATGTATGCCTGTCCCCGTAAGTTGGTGCCACTTCGGTTTCACGACTAGTCATGTCGGCCCGGGTTCTCTGTCATATGAATGCTAGCGACACTATCATATACGTGAGCCAAAAGGTGCAAACTGTCCCGGGCCATGGTAAGACGACACCCGTGGGAATACCGTGCGTGAGGCCACAAAGTGATCTGAGGTGTTACCGGCTAGATCGACGTGACTTGGAATCGGGGTCCTGACAAGTGCCCTGACGCCGCCCCACTCGTCGCCGCTCCAGCCCGCCGGCTCGCCGCCCCGGCTCCCCTCCTGCTACCTCGCTGCACCCCCTCCCCTTGCCGCTGCAGCCCCGGCCAATCGCCGCTAGCCCGGCGCCTGCTGCGTGCCGCTGCCACCAGCGCGCCCTCGCTCCACTTTGCAACGTTCATGCGCCCCTTAGCCGCCCGCTTTGTCGCCGCCCCCTTCGCCGCGCCCTCACCCGCTACCTTGCGCTGCGAGCGGCTGCTAGCCGTCCGCCCTCACCCGCCACGCACCACGCCTTGCCGCGCACCTGTCGCATCCGCGCCCGTGCGCGAAGCCACGCCGCTGGCCCCACCGCCCGTGGCTGGCGCGGCCACCGCCACCTTGGCGCACGCGCCATCACAGCGCGCCAGCCCGCGCATGCCTCGTCCCGCAACCGGGCGGGCTCGGCCTCCGCTCGGGCAGCGCTCGTTCGCACGACCCCGCCCCGCGCCCGTTAGCGCGCGCCCGATAGGCCCCTGTGCCTATGGCATGTGGGGCCCGCCCCAGAACGTTTTTATATAAAAAAAGAATTTAAAAAATAATAAAATATTAATTAATTAACTTAATTAATCATAATTAGATTAATCTAATCACTAATTAACCTAATTAATTGTTAGTTAATTAATCAGTCAATGACATGCGGGACCCTCATGTCAGTTTGACCTGTCTACACCTCTATTGACTGCTGACGTCATGTTGATGCAATGATACTAATTTCGAATTAATTTAATAATAATAATTTCGAAAATGTTTTAAAACTTTAAAAAATTAATATAAAATAAAACCGTAGCTCACATGGAAAAACTTTGTACATGAAAGTTGCTCAGAACGACGAGACGAATCCGGATTTGCAACCCGTTTGTCCACCACACACCCCTAGCATAGTGAACACGCAACTTTCTCCCTCCGGTTCATCTGCCCGAAAATGTGAAACACCGGTGATACTTTCCCGGATGTTTCCCCCCTTCGCCGGTATCCCCTACTACCGCGTTTGGGCACCCCTAACAACGCTCATTGTCATGTCATGCATCGTCATGCATATGTTTGCATTACATTTATTGTTTCTTCCCCCTCTTCTCTTGCTGGACACCGAGACTGGCGCCGCTACTACCCAGTACGACTACGGTGTTGACGACCCCTCCTTCTTGCCAGAGCAACCAGGCAAGCCCCCCTTGATCACCAGATATCGCCTATTGTTCTCTCTACTGCTTGCATTAGAGTAGTGTAGCATGTTACTGCTTTCCGTTAATGCTATCCTGATGCATTGCCTGTCATTGTTGCTACAACTATTGATACCTTACCTGCAATCCTAAATGCTTAGTATAGGATGGTAGTATTCCATCAGTGGTCCTACATTCTTGTCCGTCTGCCATGCTATACTATTGGGCCGTGATCACTCGGGAGGTGATCACGGGTATATACCTATATACATAATGTATGATACTTGTGGTGACTAAAGTCGGGTCGGCTTGTAGAGTACCCGCGAGTGATTCACGGATTGGGGGCTGAAAGGTCATTTGTCCCGACGGCCCTCTGTGTATATCTTTGTGGTGGAGCGACAGGGCAGGTTGAGACCACCTAGGTGAGAGGTGGGCCTGGCCCTGGTCGGCGTCCGTGGTTACTTCATAATAACATGCTTAACGAGATCTTGATATTTGATCTGAGTTGGGTCGTTGACCTAATACGCACTAATCGCCACGTGGGACAAGATATGGGCAACCGACGTTGTGGTATCAGCAGAAGCTCTTTTGACATTAGTGAATAAACAGCGTGTGCCGGATTGGACCGTAAGCCTGCGCTTGTATTAAGGGGGCTAGGTCTGCTTTCGGCCGCGTACGCAACGTGCAGGTGTGCAATGGGCGATGGTCCCGAACCCCTGCATGCATAGGATTTAGACCGGCGTGCTGACCTCTCTGTTTAGTCTAGGTGGGGCTGCAACATGTTGATCTCCCGAGGCCGGACATGACCCAGGAAAGTGTGCCCGGCCAAAGGGATCGAGCGTGTCGGGTAATGTGGTGCACCCCTGCAGGGAAGTTTATCTTTTCGAATAGCCGTGATCTTGATGCAGGGCGACCGGAGTTGTACCTTGACCTTATGACAACTAGAACCAGATACTTAATAAAACACACCCTTCCAAGTGCCAGATACAACCCGGTGATCTCTCTCTAACAGGGCGACGAGGAGAGGATCGCCGGGTAAGTTTATCCTATGCGATGATACTTGGTGAACTTACCATCTACTCTCTTCTACATGCTGCAAGATGGAGGCTGCCGGAAGCGTAGTCTTCGATAGGATTAGCTATCCCCCTCTTATTCTGGCATTCTGCAATTCAGTCCACCGATATTGCCCCTTTACACAGATACCCATGCATATGTAGTGTAGATCCTTGCTTGCGAGTACTTTGGATGAGTACTCACGGTTTCTTTTCTCCCTCTTTCCCCCTTTCCTTTCTTCCTGGTTGTCGCAACCAGATCTTTGGAGCCCAGAGCGACGCCACCGTCGGCGGCGACTCCTACTACACTGGAGGTGCCTACTACTACGTGCGGGCGGCGGCGACAACCAGGAGTAGTTTAGGAGGATCCCAGGCAGGAGGCATGTGCCTCTTTCGATCTGTATCCCAGTTTGTGCTAGCCTTCTTAAGGAAAACTTGTTTACCTATGTCTGTACTTGGATATTGCTGCTTCCGCTGACTCATCTATGATCGAGCACTTGTATTCGAGCCCTCGAGGCCCCTGGCTTGTATTATGATGCTTGTATGACTTATTTAAGTTTTTGGAGTTGTGTTGTGATATCTTCCCGTGAGTCCCTGAGCTTGAACGCACACGTTTGCGTGCATGATTAGTGTACGATTGAATCGGGGGCGTCACAAGTTGGTACCAGAGCGATTACCTGTAGGAATCCCCCTTCCACACTCCTTTGCCGAAGTCGAGTCTAGACATTACAAAACTTTTACTAACATGGATGTGTGTCTTACGGGCCCACGTCGCCATTGGGTGGTACTAGGATCTTTTACTCCTTGATCTTTACTCTGGGACTCTAAATCTCTTCTACTCGGGTTAAACGAATTTACTAACTCTAACATTAGGATCCCGTGACCACATTCACCCCAAAGTTGGATAAGCCATAGTTATTCCTTAGAATAGTATTTTGAACAATTCCCACACTGTCATTTGACTCCTTTGAAACATATTTGCTTTCAGATAGAACCAACGAGGCAGGTCGTGCGCCACACGACAGCCATTGGTGTCCCAGGTTCACCTGTTGTGCTAGCTGAGATGATAACTGAGGGAGTCCTAGATTAGGGGGTGTCCGGATGGCCGGACTATAACCTTTGGCCGGACTCCTGGACTATGAAGATACAAGATTGAAGACTTCGTCCCGTGTCCGGATGGGACTTTCCTTGGCGTGGAAGGCAAGCTTGGTGATACAGATATGTAGATCTCCTCCCATTGTAACCGACTGTGTAACCCTAGCCCTCTCGGTGTCTATATAAACCGGAGGGTTTAAGTCCGTGGGGCGAACAACAATCATACCATAGGCTAGCTTCTAGAGTTTAGCCTCTACGATCTCGTGGTAGATCTACTCTTGTACTACCCATATCATCAATATTAATCAAGCAGGAGTAGGGTTTTACCTCCATCGAGAGGGCCCGAACCTGGGTAAAAACATCGTGTCCCTTATCTCCTGTTACCATCCGCCTAGACCGCATCATTGTTGATGATCTGCTGGCCAATTCGCTTGGCCATCTGGAGCAAATCGAAAGCTACACCCCTGGCCATCAGGTCGGATTTGAAAGTTTAAACTACACGGCTAACGTCCGCGGAGACTTGATCTTCGACGGATCCGAGTCACAACCGTGCGAGCCGCACTGTTACGATGGGCATGATCTAGCTCTGACGCCGAACAGTGCCTTGGAGGCCACACCCGTGCCCGCTCCGACCCTTAGCTCGGAGCCTCTTTGCTCAACCGAGGCGGGTGGCTGGACACCACCTCGGGGCTGCAATCTCTCGGCGATCGAGCCGAATACCAGCCTTGTCCTCTGCGGGCCCGTGACTCCAAAGTGCCGGACTCCTCTCGGACTCCGAAACTTCCGGCGCCCTGTAATCGAATGCTATTGGGCGCCGATCATGGAGTTCACCGCCGCGGACATCTTTCAGCACTCGCCCTTCAGCGACATTTTGAATTCAATTAAATCTCTCTCTTTATCAGGGGAGCCCTGGCCGGACTATGGTCAGCAAGGTTGGGATTCGGACGACGAAGAAATTCAAAGCCCACCCACCACCCACTTCATAGCCACTGTCAATGATTTAACCGACATGCTCGACTTCGACTCCCAAGACATCGACGGTATGGACGACGATGTAGGAAACGAATAGGAACCAGCGCCTATAGGGCACTGGACAACCACCCAATCTCACGATGTATACATGGTGGACACACCTAAAAGAAACGACGACGAGGAGCAAAGGGACGCAATGAGGGATCGTTCCCTCAAAAGCAGTCAAAGCAGCGGCATAAGCGCCGCTCCAAACCCCACCTCGACAGAGACAACAGCCATACAGACCCAGCCATAGAGCAGGCGAACGGCGGAGCAGCGAACATACCATCGAGCAACCGTCTGAACAGGGCAACTTGGATAAACAACCCGTCCCCGGCGAAGATAACAGTCCGGACGACCTCACGCCGGACAAGTTACCGGAGCAGAAGAACCTCCACAAAAGGCTCGTCGCCACTGCGCGTATCCTGAAAAAGCAGAAGCGGAAGCTCAAAACAGCGGAAGCTGCACTCAGAACTAGATGGAGCAAAGTACTCAACACCGCAGAAAAATACGGCGACAATTGCCGCACAAAGAGCTATCCGAAGCGAAAATTACTGCCGGAATTTGATGAGGAGGCCTTAGCCCCCGCAATCAAAAAAATAAGGAAGCCACCCGGTCGGGTGAACAACCCCATGGCCAACATAGAGCGGCAAAGGGCGCCGCACACAAGCTGGCACGCGATCCGCACAAGGATTCACATCAAAAAGATGGCCCAGCTAGATCTATCTACGGGCCAAGAAAGTAAGCTCTAGTAAGCAATGCAACACATCAAGTATGTGAACATCACGGTACACCCAAATATAGGGGTGCCGCACACCCCCTATGTTTCACCGATGAGGTGCTGGATCATGAATTTCCAGCAGGATTCAAGCCCGTAAACATAGAGGCATACGACGGAACAACATACCCTGGAGTCTGGATTGAGGATTACATGCTCCACATACACATGGCTAGAGGAGATGATCTCCACGCCATAAAATACTTACCCCTCAAGCTCAAAGGGCCAGCCCAACATTGGCTTAAAAGCCTTCCCGAAAACGCCATTGGAAGTTGGGAAGAGCTCGAGGACGCTTTTCGGGCAAATTTTCAAGGGACCTATGTCCGACCGGATGCAGACGATTTAAGTCATATAACTCAACAACCCGGAGAGTCAGCCGGAAACTCTGAACAGATTTCTTACTAAAAGAACCGAGATAGTCGATCGTCCAGGACGCGAAGCCTTAGCAGCTTTCAAACAAAGCGTCCGAGACGAATGGCTCGCCAGACACCTCGCCCAAGAAAAGCCAAGAACAATGGCCGCATTAACAAGCCTCATGACCCGCTTTTGCGCAGGAGAGGATAGTTGGTTGGCAAGATGCAGTACCAGCAACCCAAGTACATCCGAAGTTAGGGATGGAAACGGGAAACCGCAACGCAGCAAGGACCAGCGCCGGACCAAGGGAAACAGCCCGAAGAGCACGGCAGTCAACGCCGGATTCAAAAGCTCTCGGCAGAATCAGAAAAAGCTGCCCCTCAAGGATAACATGAACGAGCTATCTAACCTAAACAAAATCTTGGACAAGACATGTCAAATCCACAGTACTCCCGGGAAGCCTGCAAACCATACCCACAGAGATTGTTGGGTCTTCAAGCAATCCGGCAAACTCAACGCCCGAACACAAGGGCTCGACACACCAAGCGAGGACGATGACGAACCCCACAAGCAGAGCACCAGAAAACAAAAGAATTTCCCACAAGAAGTCAAAACAGTAAACTCACTTCACGTGACAAAAGGGAAAAACAGGGTGGCGCATATAGTGATACGCGCCATACGGCCTATCCCAGAGGTGTCCCGCCACTGGTTGTTAAAACCAATCACCTTCGACCATCAGGATTACTCTAGAAGTATCCGGAACGCAGGCTGGACTGTCTTGATATTAGATCCGATAATTGACGGACTCCAATTTACACAAGTCCTAATGGACGACGGCAGCGATCTAAACCTGCTATATCAGGACGTAATCCGCAAAATGGGGATAGACCCAACAAAAATTCGCCATAGGAACACTTCCTTTCAAGGGGTAACGCCAGGCCCAGGTGCCCATTGTACGGGCTCTCTCCTGCTAGAAGTTATGTTCGGCTCCCCCGACAACTTCCGCCGCGAAAAGCTAACCTTCCACATCGCCCCATTCACAAGTACTCCCTCCGTCCCATAATGTAAGACGTTTTTTAACACTACATTAGTGTCAAAAAACGTCTTACATTATGGGACGGAGGGAGTATCTATCAAGCACTCCTGGGACGCGAAGCTTTCGCCCGCTTTAACACAATACCGCATTATGCATCTCCTATACTTAAAATGCCCGGTCCGTGAGGCATCATCTCATTAAAGGGAAATTTCGAGTGTTCCTCGAGCGCAGAAGATTGTTCGGCTGCCTTGACAGCCACACACTAAACCGGCTTCAATGATCAAAGCACCTAAACAGGTCATTCAGACCCCGGACATGGCTAGACGAGTCCGGTGTAAACATACAAGGGCTTACTAGCCGCATACCCCCGTACAAGGGGCTCCGCGCATGTACAACAAGAGACGATAAAGCTCAATTTTATTCATTTTTTGAATTATACTTTGCTTATTTAATATAACATATATTTTCGCATGATCTTTTTCAACTAAGTTCCTCTCTTTTATAGATGAACACCGTGCTACACCCGTCCAGGATACGGCACAACGGAGACACAAAGCATAAGCGTGCAAGAGGGACCCGTTCAAGGATTCTTTTTAGATTAAGACCTGCGTAAACCTTTTTTTACTGTCTCTTGTTGATACATCCCCGGTTTCATGATATAACCGAGGAGGAGGCTGGCGTATTGGCATGTGGCCACGTCGAATTTTGCGTGCACTGGACACGGGGCTCATTACCAAGGCGTTGTTCAACCCGTTTTCATAAAGACCGAATACATTAGGGAGTGTTAAACCCGCGAGTTTGGCCTTATATGCATCAGCTCCGAATCATGTCTTTGGTCAAATGTTGGGTTTGCCCGGCTCCTGTGTTTTGCTGCCTTACGTTCCGCTCTATCAGCTAAGGCGGCACCAGGAGAACTACTGCGATTGTGCCCCGGTTCGGCCAGGCGAGCACCTCGGTAGAGAAAGCCGAAAACTGACTGTAACGCCCCGGATTCGATGCGCCAGGTGTCTGCCAGTTATTCGCCGTCCTTGCCATGTCATTTTTCTGCGTGTTGCATTTTGCCATGTCATCAAATGCATTTCATTTTGCATACGTGTTCGTCTCATGCATCCGAGCATTTTCCCCATTGTCCGTTTTGCAATCCGGCGCTCCTATGTCACCCGGCATCCCCTTCTTGCCTCTCTTCGTGAGCGGGTGTTAAACTTTCTCGGAATGGCCCGAGGTTTGCCACGCGGCCTTGGTATAGCACCGGTAGACCGCCTGTCAAGTTTCGGGTCATTTGGAGGTCGTTTGATACTCCAACGGTTAACCGGGTAACCGCAAAAGCCTATTTTGTGTGCAGCCCAACACCCCCTCCAAAGTGGCCCTAAACCCATCCTAACCCCCTCCATGCTCTCGGTCGTTCGATCACGATCGTGTGGGCGAAAACCGCACCCCATTTGGAGCCTCCGAGCTCCCTCCACCTATAAATATGTGCATCTCCCCCGAAATCCACCCCTAACCCTAGCCTTCTTCCTCCTCCGCGCGCCGGACGTGTCCGTCCCGGACCGACGTGTCCGTGCCGCCGTCCCCGGAGAATCAGCCGCCGCCACGTCGCCTTCGCGCCTCCCACCTCGCGCCCGCGGCCGGCGAGCCGCCGAACCCGGCACAGCCCTCCGGCCCGATCGGTCGCCGCCGCCAACCCGCAACGCAGCTCATCCCGAGCTGCCAGCGCCGCCGCCCAGCTCCCTACGCCCGCCCGTCTTCGCCCGCCGCTTCCACTTCGCCCGGCGCCCTCGCCCTTTCGGCCTCCGCGCCCAGCGGAGACCCGCCGCCCTCGCCTCCGCGGCGCGGATCCGGCGAGATCCGTCCGGATCCATCCGGGCGCCTCGGCCTCGACTCAGTGACCTCCCTCGCCCTCTCCCGCGCCCGTCTCAAAGTAGCCCGCCCCCTGCCTCGTTTTTTGCTCAGTCCCGAAATTCTATCATTATGTGCCCATGTTCATAGTATCATAACTCCGTGCATACTGCTTCGTTTCGTGCGTGTAATATGTCAAATTGTTTGCCTCGACGAATACTTCATTTCGTTACATTGCATCATGTTCATTTGAGTTCATCTTGATGCCTGAATCATCGTTGCAGAAGTGCTATATGATGTTAATCTGCTGAAACTGTTATAACTTGATGATTTGTCATTTTTTCGATGTTTGATGTGTGCGTCCTATGAGCATGAGCTCTACATGTGTTTTTTGCTATGTCATGCCATCTTTACAGGGGTTCCATCCATGTATTTTTGTGGGTTGTGTAGTGAGTGCATCGAGCTTGTTAAGTAGGGTACTTGCTGTTACTGTTTTGCTAGGCCGAATCTGCTATATTATGATGCTATGTTAACCAGCTTCTACAAGTCATTCTATGCATAATCTGGAGATATTCACTAAGTATGTTTTGTTATACATGTCTTGCTATATCCATTCATGCCCCTGGTTTCATTTATAGCCTGCTGTAGCTTGTTGTAATCTTGCTCCAAATTTGCTAAATAATGTTGCTGCCAGCCTGTTAACATTAAGTTTAATGTTGCCATGATTGTTGTTAGTGATCCATGCACTCTATGAACTTGCTCTTGCCATGTTTAGCTTCATAAACATGTGTTCGAACTGTTGGTTACCTTGTCATGCCATGTATTGCTCTGTGGTGAGTGTTTCAAGCTCACCAACATGCCTACTTATTGTTGTTCCTGCCATGTATGAATCTGTCATATTGATTGCTATGTTTACATGGGTGCCATCATATTTTCTGTGCCCTTTTGGCTCATGGTCAGTAAGGGACTTTTGTTCTATGCATTTAGTAGATTCATACCTTTGTTTGCCATGTTAAGTTCCTGTAGCATGTTGTTTGATAGCTCTAAACATTGCAACCTGATGTTATTTCCTGATAAGTCTGAAACTGTTATTAATTGCAATCTTTCCATGTGTGTTTGAGCATGTTTTAGTGACTTCTGGAGATAGCTCATTGTTCATGTTTTGTCATGCTTTACCTGTACAACATGCCCATGCCTTTTGTTTTCACGTTGAGATGCTGTAGCATAGTGTTTTTATGCATGCAATATGCCTAGTTGCTGTTTTGGACAACTTGTCCTTTAAACTTGTATAGAGTGTATGTGTTGAATCGTTGCTCCGTTTTGAGTGTGCTCTATATGAAACTTGCATGTTTTTTTTGCATGTAGTTTCATATTATAATGTTGCATCCTTGTTTTGAGGTGTTTGCTTGATGTTTGTATGCATTTTGCATCAATGCCATGTTTAACTTGTTTTGCTCATATCTTCTAGGCCGTAGCTCCGAATCTAATGAACTTTATATGTAACTTGACTAGAATTTCATGTAGATCATCATGGTGCATCTTAACTTGCTGTTTAACAACTTGAACATAAGGTTTATTCAGATCTGGACCAATTTCGAAATTTGCATATGAGGACTTACCGGAGTTGTTCTATGTTGTTTCCGGCCTCATTTAAACTTGCTTTGAGGTGTTGTTCTTGTTTGCATCATATTTTGCCATGAGTAGCTCCATGTAGTCTTGCCATGCATCATGCTTGTTGTGCATCATGTCTTGTCTATGTGTGGTGTGTTCACCATGTTGTGTGCTTCTTCTCGATAGTTCCCGTTTCGTTGCGATCGTGAGGATTCGTTAAATCACGCTTGGTTCGTCTTCATGGCTTCATCTTCTTCATGGACTCGTTCTTCTTCCTTGCGGGATTTCAGGCAAGATGACCGTCACCTTGGGTCTCATTACTATCATTGCTATGCTAGTTGCTTTGCTCTATCGCTATGCTGGGTTACCTACCACTTGCTACTCAAGCCTCCCAAATTGCCATGAACCTCTGACCTTTGTTACCCTTCCTAGCAAACCGTTGTTTGGCTATGTTACCGCTTTGCTCAGCCCTCTTATAGCGTTGCTAGTTGCAGGTGAAGTTGAATATTGCTCCATGGTGAACAGGATTATGTTGGGATATCATAATATCTCTTATATTATTAATGCATCTATATACTTGGTAAAGGGTGGAAGGCTCGCCTTCCGCACAGTGTTTTGTTCCACTCTTGCCGCCCTAGTTTCCGTCATATCGGTATTATGTTCCCGGATTTTTCGTCCCTAACGGTTGTGTGATTTATGCGACCCCCTTGACAGATAGCTATGAATAATACTCCTCCAGCAAGGCCCAACCATGCTATAACAATATGCCTCACCTAGCCCTTTGTCCCTTGGGATTCAGGAGCACAAGGGTCATCTATATTTTAGCCCCCCGGGCCAGTGCTCCTTCGAGTGTTGGTTCAAACGACCCAGATCAAGGGGCCACCACGGGGCAACTCGAGGGCTGGTTTTACTCGTAGGCTGACCTATCCGGTGTGCCCTGAGAACGAGATATGTGCAGCTCCTATCGGGATTTGTCGTCACATCGGGAGGCTTTGTTGGTCTTGTTTTATTGCTGTCGAAATGTCTTGTAGCCGGGATTCCGAGACTGATCGGGTCTTCCCGGGGAGAAGGAATATCCTTCGTTGATCGCGAGAGCTTATCATGTGCTAAGTTGGGACACCCCTGCAGGGTATAAACTTTCGAGAGCCGTGCCCGTGGTTATGTGGCAGATGGGAATTTGTTAATATCCGGTTGTAGTAAACTTGAAGCAAACTCTTCTAAAATACACCAACCGTGTGCATAACCGTGAGTGTCTCTTTTCGGGGTTGATCGAGAGGAGAACACGGTTTCGGGTTATGTCGGCGTAAGTAGGAGTTCAGGATCACTTCTTGATCATTACTAGTTGACGACCGTTCCTTTGTTTCTCTTCTCGCTCTCATTTATGCGTATGTTAGCCACCATACATGCTTAGTCGCTGCTGCAACCTCACCACTTTACCTCTTCTTTACCCATTAAGCTTTGCTAGTCTTGATACCCATGGTAATGGGATTGCTGAGTCCTCGTGGCTCACATATTACTACACCAACAGTTGCAGGTGCAGGTTATGCGATGATCATGACACGAGAGTGATGCATGCTTGTTTTGGAGTTCTTCTTCTGCTTCTTCGATCAGGGGATAGGTTCCAGGTCGGCGGCCTGGGCTAGCAGGGTGGATGTCGTTTGAGTTTCTGTTTATGTTTCATCCGTAGTCGGATGTTGTTCTTGTATGTTGTATTGTTGTATTCTGGTGACATTGTATGTATTGGATGTATCCCTACCTATTATGTAATGTTGATGTAATGATATCCACCTTGCAAAATCGTCTTCAAGATGCGCTTCTATCCTTGGTGGGACCTTCGAGTTCCTTTAGGATAGGGCCGCATCTTGGGCGTGACACTGACTGTCATGATATAGCGCGAGACTGGTCAACCACTCGATGACCTGCCGGAATCTTTAGGATTCCTCCGCATTAACGAAGGGCCGTTTCCCGGCCAGGCACACACGCGCCCCGAATTCGGGTGAGCGCGGTGCCCCTAGGGGCTATATAGTAGCCCCACTGTCAAACTCCTATGGCTAAGTGAAAGTGATAAAGCATTATAGTCCGGTTGCCTAGTTCGCTGCGCTATCACCTCCTTTATAGGACCAAGACGTTGGATCAAGTGTGAAAATGCGCCTTCATGCGAACACCCCGCATTATATGCGTGAAATTTGAAACCGACGACTGCCATCTTTCGAGTTATATATACATATACATTAGCGGCCGCCGTGAGGTATTTTAATTCTTGAAGGCACAAGTATAAAAAGCTTTTATATTCCCTCAAAACATTGTTTTACAATAATACATGTTATTTGAACATAATATCCTTCGAGCATCATGCGTCTTTATTAAACGAGCGCCTGCGAGAACTTCACGAAAATAGTGCTTTCGGCGGTACTTTCGGCTCTCGTCCGAATCTTGGGATGCAACAGCGGTGTCCTTCATCTCCGCCCAGTATGTCTTGACACGGGCAAGAGCCATCTGCGCACCCTCTATGCACGCTGACCTCTTCATTGCATTGATATGCGGCACCGCACCAAGGAACTGTTGCACCAAGCTAAAATAACTCTTCGGCTCGGGCCTTTCCAGCCACAGATGACTCACGACATACTTCATGGCGAGTCCGGATAACCTATTCAGCTCCGCCCATGCGGCCAAACGATCGGTTAATGGAAGTGGGCACTCTGGATTGTGGAACTGCGACCAAAAAAGCCTTTCCACTTCGTGATCCTTTTGATCACAGAAGTGTTCGGCGTCCGCGACTTTTCGCCGCCAAGTCCAGATAAGGGTCCGCCGCACTCCACAGCCGGTCCAACGGAGCATATTTAGGATCCCCGAACTTTATCCGCAGCATAAAGGGCTTTCCAGCCGCGATATCTTCGGCCTGACTTAGCTCCTCCTTCATAGCTCTCATCGCAGAGCGAGCATCCTTGGCCTCGGTAGTGGCCTTCTTCAGGTCCTTCTGTTCCGCCCGACCTTCTTTTTCAAGAAGCTTGCAGCGGTCGGCAGCATCCTTCAATTTCACAGCCATCTCGCCCATTTCCTTCTTGCTTCGGCAGTGAGAAGCCTGTTCGGCTTTCAGATCTTCAGCCGCCTTTAAGGCAGCCGCATCACTTTTCCTGGCCTGCTCCTTGGCTCGGGCGAGTTCCTCCCGAAGGTGCCCCACGGCAGCGGCACCATCTGCATCAAGCATACATGTTGTAAGGTACGAGCATTAAACCCCCTTACCAGGTGTCTGCGGGGAAATTACATACCTTGTGACTCGTCAAGCCGCTTGTTGACAAGCGCGATGCCGGCATCTGCCACGTCAAGTTGCCGCTTTAGCTCGGCAAATTCATTAGTCCGGCTAGCCACCGGACACTTCGCCACCTACATAGGAAAAGCGACATATCATACCTGGGATTATGATCCTCGGCGCACCGTCATTTTTTACAACGCACCGAGTCTCAGGGGCTACTATCTATACAGGGCGCATCTTTTATATGCGGAACTGTCAAAAGGTACATCATTTCGCGTACCTCAAAATCACCGATAAACTCCCGACAGCCTTAAGCAACCCGCTCTCCGCGGATGAAATCCTTTCAATCACCGTACCCATCAACACACGGTGTTCTTCTGAGATAGACGCTCGCCCAAGCAGATCCTTCAGCTCCTCCGACCGTGCACCGGATGGTGCCGGACTCGTCCGATGGCCTTTTTCGAAGGCCGGACACGGAGGGCTTTGGGGGGCCATACGACTGCCTTCCGGCCCTGCCGGATTCGGAGAAACCCTCCGTGACGACACTTCAGGGTTGCCCGCCTCGCACGGCGGTATGGCAGGGGGAGGCGTTCCGCTCTCCATCCTCTCCGGTCGAAGATCCCCTGAAGATGAGCTCTGCTTAGAAGGGCTGAGGTCCGAACTACAAGGTAAAAATTCGGTTATCTTCCTCAGAAATAGAACATGGATGTCTCTTATTTTAAAACTCCCCTCTCTACTTACGGCTCCTTTGGAGGGCTGATCCCTTGGGGGCCTGCAGTCTTGGCCGAGGCATCTCCGGCCGCAGGACCCTCGGCGAAGATTTCTTCCCCGCTTTGAGATCATGGTCTCCGGGTCTTTAGAGGCGGTCCTCTTCTTCCCTGTGATGGAGGGATTCTCGATTCCTCCTTTCTGACAGCCTCCTTCGGGAGGCGGTAGCTTCCTTGTTCCCCCCCGCCTTCTTCCAAAGGCGCAACCTCCAAAGATCCTGGTTAACACGGGATCCGGCGTGGTCTCAGGGAGGGGACCGGACACCTGATTAGCTTTGCTTTCGCTATCCACTCCTGTTTAAGGGACAACTCTTTTAAGGGCAATTTTATGATAAATATACGGATGGCTTGTCCGGGTAAAGGACTACTTAATTGAGTATCCAGGAGATTGCAGCTCAGACCTGCGTCCTCGGTCGAGTCCGGGCACATTGCTTGTGATCCAAAGAACAATTTGTACATATCCATGGGCGTCGCACCCGTAAAATGTTGGAGAGCTCGTGGTCCCTCCGGATTAAACTCCCATAGGCGGAGGGGGCGACGTTTGCAGGGCAAGGTGCGGCGAATCAACATGACCTGCATCACCGTGACCAGATTGATGTCTCTCTCTAGGAGATCTCGAATGCGGCCCTGCAACAAGGGCACGTCCTTGGACGAGTCCCAGTTAAACCCTTTATTGACCCGTGACGCTAACTGTGGTGGGGTACCCGAGCGAAAGGCAGGTGGCGCCACCCACTTGGTGCCCCTGGGAGCTGTGATATAAAACCACTCTCGTTGCCATAAGCTGAACTCCTCTTGAAAAGATCCCTCGGGCCATGGAGCGTCAGCATTCTTGCTTATAACAGCGCCTCCGCACTCCGCGTGCTGCCCCTCGATCATCTTCTGCTCTACTTTGAAGGTCTTAAGCCACAATCTGAAGTGAGGAGTAATGTGGAGGAAGGCTTCGCACACGAAGATGAACGATGAGATGTGGAGGATGGACTCCGGAGCCAAGTCGTGTAATTCCAGCGAATAATAAAACATGAGCCCCCTCACGAAGGGGTTCGTCGGGAAGCCTAGCCCCCGAAGGAAGTGAAACGCGAACACCACGCTCTCACCAGGCTTGGGAGTGGGAATAACCTGCCCTTGAGCAGGCAGCCTATGCGAGATTTCTCCGGTCAGATACCTGGCATCTCTCAGCTTTAGCACGTCTTCTTCCGTAATGGAGGAAGGCATCCACCGGCCTTGAAGGCGGGCGGACATCATCGAAGGTCCAGGCGCTGAATCCGGAGCTTTGGGTGTTGGAACTCGAGGCGAGAGGCGGATTCGATTGAGAATGAAAGAAAGGAGTAGAGCCTTGGTCTCTTTATAAAGAGGTTGAATACCAAGAGCCCTCCCCGTGACCGTTTGGGACTCGCCTTCGATTGAGGAAATATACCAACGGGCACGATTGGGTTACCCACGCCCGTATTGATGAGAATCCCGGAATAAGGGGACACGATCTCTACTTCGAGAAGACGTGCCAAGGAAACCACCTTGCTAAACGCGCTGAGGTGGAACAGTAAAAACGATTCGAATAAAGGCTTGGCCGCGGTGTGATGTCACCCTCCGGAATACGTCAGCAGATTGGATTTGTGTAAATATTATTCTCTCTGTGGTGGTATGTGGAACTTATTTTACAGAGCCGGACACTATCCTTGTGTTCAAAATCTTCTATGAAGTATTCGGAGGAGGAACCAGCCTTGCAATGTCGTCATTGAAGCCTGGTTCAGGGGCTACTGAGGGAGTCCTTGATTAGGGGGTGTCCGGATGGCCGGACTATAACCTTTGGCCGGACTCCTGGACTATGAAGATAGAAGATTGAAGACTTCGTCCCATGTCCGGATGGGACTTTCCTTGGCGTGGAAGGCAAGCTTGGCGATACGGATATGTAGAACTCCTCCCATTGTAACTGACTCTGTGTAACCCTAGCCCTCTCCGATGTCTATATAAACCGGAGGGTTTTAGTCCGTAGGACAAACAACAATCATACCATAGGCTAGCTTCTAGGGTTTAGCCTCTCTGATCTCGTGGTAGATCTACTCTTGTACTACCCATATCATCAATATTAATCAAGCAGGAGTAGGGTTTTACCTCCATCGAGAGGGCCCGAACCTGGGTAAAACATCGTGTCCCTTATCTCCTGTTACCATCCGCCTAGACGCACAGTTCGGGACCCCCTACCCGAGATCCGCCGGTTTTGACACCGACAATAACCTATCTGGGTTATCGCCGACACCCTGAGTACACCGTGTACGAGGAGTACCAGGACTTTAACCAGGAGTAGTACCGTGCCATTGTCCACCTCTACTCTCGGGAGTATGACTCCACTACTATGCTGCACACTGCTCATGGTGTTGGAGTGACCATCGATATGGCAGTTCATGATGCTGCTTATGCTGCTCTGACACGTCTTCGTGGACGATGTCGGCGTTGGACACTTCCCCTTTCAGGCACATTGCTATCGCATCCGATGTTGGTGCGGAGGGATACTACACTGCTGCCTACTCCACTGTCACCCGCGAGCCCTTCTACCATCAGAACCTAGTTCTGCATGCTGATGGGCTGGATAGAGCTAACCGAGCTCTTCGCCATGAGTTGTACACCACCCGTCAGCACCTTTACCGCGCTCTGACGCTGTTGCACCCCTTGGTCGATCTGGTGAGCTGTCACGATCTGCGATCTACCCCGCCAGGACCGTGATGCCCCAGGGTGTTGGCTGGCCTGATGTGGGAGGCTACTCTCCCCCCACTTGGTCCTCTTCTGCCACCTGAGCGTCGGGTTCTGCACCAGAGTATCCGCGGAACCCAGGATACTGACGTGGAGTTCCTGATGCGACACTACCAGCTTTCAGGCTACACCTACCTCCACAGTTCCTCTTGGGATTGATGTAGTCTTGCTTATTAGTATTAGATGCATTCGCCGCGAGCCTGCGAGCCGCCTATGATGTCTTTAGTCTATGTACTGAACTCTGTGTACCGAACTCTATGCATGATCCCTTTTGTAAGATATGCCGACTACTATGTAGTATCTATCGTGCTCCTTTCATTATGCATGTTTAATCATGAATGATTATTGTCCTTGCAAATTTCTCAATGTTGAACTACCCCTGTTATATATTAGCAGGACAGTTAGACCAGGTGGTCGTGGTCATGGTGGCAACGCCCCACCACCACCTGAGTACATGGCTGGTATGATCCAACAATTTGAACTGAACCGCCAATTCATGGAGAATATGATGGCTCAGTTTCCTCGCCCCAATATGATCCAGCAGCCAACCCCAATAACTCTGCAGGATTTTCATGCGCCTCAACCCAACTGTGTACCGCAGCTCAACTCAGCCTCTGGATGCTGCTGACTGGCTACGTGACATCACCGATGAGATAGAGACTGCAGATGTAGCCCCTGTCAGCTATGTCACCTTTGCTTCCTTCTTCTTGAAGGGACCCGCAGCTCAATGGTGGGACAGCCACAGGCGTACTCTGCCAGCTGGAACAATCATCACCTGGCCAGATTTCCAAGCCGCTTTCCGTGCCCGCTTCATTCCTCAGGGAGTCATGGACCAGAAGAAGCGTGAGTTCCACAGCCTTACCTAGGGCAACAAAACTATGGAAGCTTATCAGCGGGAGTTTCTGGACTTGTCCCGCTATGCTGAAGAGGATATTGCAACTGATGCACGCAGGCAGGAGAAGTTTCATGACGGCCTTCAATCTGACATCAAGCTTGCACTTTTAGTGCATGACTTTGCTGATTTCGCCACCTTGGTGAACAAGGCCATCAATGCCGAAACTGGTCTGCAGGAACACCAGAGCTCTCACAGGCGCAACCGTGACACGGACTCATCTTTAGGCCCGCCCTCATAGAAGCGTCGGATATGGATTCCCAACAGCATGTACCAGCAGCCAACTGCACCTGCCCCAAGGCAGACCTATGCTGCACCTCGTCTGCTTCCTCCACCATCTAGGCAGCCAAGTGTAGGACCTTGAAGTATGTCTAGAGGGGGGGGGGTGATTAGACTACTTGACCAATTAAAAGCAATGGCTTTTCCCAATTTTAGACTTTGGAAGATTTTAGCTAACTTTGAGCAATTCAAGCAATCATCACGCAATTCAAGCAAGCATGCAAAGAGTATATATGCAGCGGAAAATAAAGCATGCAACTTGCAAGAATGTAAAGGGAAGGGTTTGGAGGATTCAAACGCAATTGGAGACACGGATGTTTTTGTCGTGGTTCCGATAGGTGGTGCAATCGTACCTCCATGCTGATGGAGACTTCAACCCACGAAGGGTAACGGTTGATCTTCTTCCCACTCAAATCCATTGGCATTGAACTTTCGTTCAAAACCAACACCTTGATTCTTCCGGTGCCTTCCTTGCTTGCGTACAATTTCCTCAAATTGCTTACTCCCGGCAAGGCTCTTGTATACACCTTTCTCTATAATTCCCTTCATTAAGCTGTTTTCTTGCTCAAGTGTAACTTGGCTTAGGATCTTTGGCCATGAAGCATCTTCCAATTCCTTCATTTGGTGATTCAAATATGTCGTAGGAGTTGGTTGACACAAGTGCTAAACAGGCAACACCTTCATCTTGAGTATATTCGGAATCGGAGTGATAGCTTCTCTCGGAGTGATTGTCCGAGTCGCAGCCGGATACCCATTCACCAACATGAGCTTGATGTCTTCATTTTGTGTAGCTCTTTGATGACTTGTCTTTCCTTTCCGAATCCTTTCTTCTCCGTGAGGGTCTTTGTTCATAACGATCATCTCTACTACTTCTATCTCTTGGTGGTGATTCTTCTCTTCTACTTCTTCTCTTGGGAGAATCTTCTCTTCTTTTGTAGGGTGTCGTACACTCATTTGAATAGTGTCCGGGTCTCCCACAATTGTAGCAATTGCGCTCTCGACTAGAAGATCTTTTGTCATTGTAGGACCTTGACTTGGAGCTTCTTTCTTTGCTTCTACTCTTGTAGAATTTGTTGAAGTTCTTCACCATTAAGCTCAATTCTTCATCGAAGTTTGTTTCTCACTTGATGATGTGGGGGCTTCACATGAGGCTTTGTAAGCACCGCTTGACTTGTTGTGAAGTTCCTCCTTATCCTTGAGTGACATCTCATGAGCAACAATTCTTCCAATGACTTCCGTTGGGTTGAGATCTTTGTAATTTGGCATCATTTGGATCAATGTGCACACGGTATCATATTTTCCATCCAATGCTCTTAGGATCTTCTTGATGATGAATCATCGGTCATCTCTTCACTTCATAAGCAGGCAATCTCATTTGTGATAAGAGCAAGCCTAGAGTACATATCAGCGACACCTTCACCATCCTTCATTTTGAACTTGTCAAGCTGACTTTGGAGCACATCCAACTTGGATTCCTTGAAGGAGTCGGTACCTTCATACATATCAATCAAAGTATCCCAAATTTCCTTTGCATTCTCAAGACGGCTGATTTTGTTGAATTCTTTGGGGCACAATCCGTTGAACATGATATCACAAGCTTGAGAGTTGTATTGCAACATCTTCAACTCTTCCGCACTAACTTCACGGTTTGGTTCTCTCACATCAAAGAATTGACCTTGCAAGCCAATACACACAATAGCTTCACGATGGAGACTTCAACCCACAAAGGGTAACGGTTGCGCGAGTCCACGGAGGGCTCCAACCATGAAGTGTCCACGAAGAAGCAACCTTGTCTATCCCACCATGGCTGTCGCCCACGAAGGACTTGCCTCACTAGCGGTAGATCTTCACGAAGTAGGCGATCTCCTTGCCCTTACAAACTCCTTGGTTCAACTACACAATCTTGCTCTGAGGCTCCCAAGTGACACCTAGCCAATCTAGGAGACACCACTCTCCAAGAAGTAACAAATGGTGTGTTGATGATGAACTCCTTGCTCTTGTGCTTCAAATGATAGTCTCCCCAACACTCAACTCTCTCTCTCATAGGATTTGGATCTGGTGGAAAGAAGATTTGAGTGGAAAGCAACTTGGGGAAGGCTAGAGATCAAGATTCATATGGTTGGAATGGAATATCTTGGCCTCAACACATGAGTAGGTGGTTCTCCCTCGAACCAGTAAGTTGGAAGTGTAGGTTTGTTCGATGGCTCTCTCCACGAATGAAGAGGAGGTGGAGGGTATATATAGCCTCCACAAAAAATCTAACTGCTACACACAATTTACCAAACTCGGTGGGACCGAATCATAAAACTCGGTCGCACCGATTTAGTAAACCTAGTGACCGTTAGGGTTTTGATTGGGGCCGACATGCAACTCGGTAGGACCGATATGGTTAGGTTTAGGGCATAACATAATCTCGGTGAGACCGATTACACAAACTCGGTGAGACCGATTTTGGTAATTAGCTAACCAGAGAGTTAGTCAGGTAAACTCGGTGGGACCGGTTTGCTCTTTCGGTGAGACCGAAAAGTTACAAAAGGGAAATAGAGAGTTTACATTGTAATCTCGGTGGGACCGATTCGCTCTTTCGGTGAGATCAAAAAGTTACGAAGGGAAACAGAGAGATTACAACCCCATCTCGGTGAGACCGAGATCCCTATCAGTGAGACCGATTTGCCTAGGGTTTCTGGCAGTGGCTAAGACATCTAAACTAGGTGGCGCCGGATAGAAAGAATCGGTAGGGCCGAGTTTGACTTTAGGTTTACGTCATATGTGGATGTGAGAAAGTAGTGGAGGGTTTTGGAGCATATCACTAAGCACATGAAGCAAAAGGCTCATTAAGCAACACCTCGTCCCTCCTTGATAGTATTGGCTTTTCCTATAGACTCAATGTGATCTTGGATCACTAAAATGTAAAATGTAGAGTCTTGAGCTTTTGAGCTTGAGCCAATCCTTTGTCCTTGATATTTTGAGGGATCCACTTTCATCATCCATGCCATGCCATTCATTGAGCTTTCCTGAAATATTTGTCTTGGAATAGCATTAGCTCGATGAGCTATATGTTGTTATGAATTACCAAAACCACCTAGGGATAGTTGCACTTTCAATCTCCCCCTTTTTGGTAATTGGTGACAACATATAGATCAAAGCTTCGACAAATGATAATAAAATTGAAAAACATCGTCGCTTTGAGAAGTATGTGATAAGCAAGAGCTCCCCCTAAATTTGTGCATATTTTAATATTTGCTTTGGACTGCAAATGCACAAGGGATTAGGCTCATGGGTTACTCTTCCATGTCACATACATCTTGGTGGAGCGCTAAAAAATAACAAAGATTGAATACATGCACTCATCACCAAGAAAATTGAATGATCATATAAGGATAAGTAAGATAATATCATAACGAGCATAAGTGTAGCTTATGATCAAACACATGATCATCAATGTCTCATGGGTAATTGCATAGTATCTCAACCAATCAAAAGCAAATAAAGTTCAACCAAAAGACAAGAGAGAACAAAAGCAAATCTCTCTCTCAGCCTATGATCTATACATTTTTCTCCCCCTTTGGCAACTAGTTACCAAAAAGTTCCTAGAAAATGCATAGGACTATATCGTCTCTCAGGCTTGGTCTTCTGGTGGTGGTGGTGTCCGAAGAACTCCAAGAACGAAGGCTTCAGTCGATGTAGACGGAGCTGAAGGAGTTGGTCTTTGGAGCTGGTGGTGCTTTGGAGCTGTAGGTGGAGCCGATGAAGTGACTCGTGTCTTGAATCGCTCTGCAGCTGATATCCGAGCTCGTGGCACTCTGGCAAATGCATCGATCGTTGTTCTGCCCTTCCTCTCCTCAAGATGTCATCCTATAGCTGCTCCACAGCTGGTGAATCTCAGTTACTTTGACATCAAGATCATAGAATTTTTGTTCCATGATTCTTTCCAGGCTCTCCTGGTTTTGAGTTAGGGTGGCCAACCCCTTTTCAATCCGCAGTGTTGATGCTATCAAGTAACCAAGCTGCTCCTGCTTGTTCTTCAGAAAATCTTCAGATGGCTCTGCTTGATTTGGCATCTTGGCAGCCTTCTCTTGCCTTGCTTTCTCCTTCTTCTCTTGCGCTTGTACTGATGTTGGTTCATTTTCAGTCATGACAACTTCATTGTCCTCAAAGTCAGGATAGAGAACCATGTGTTCCTTATCCAACAGATATTTCCCTGTGCCCATCTTTGAGTTTATCAACTCCTGAATGTGTGGGGCATATCCACAGCTCCTCTTCTGGTCTGCTGCAGTCCTCTTGATAGTTTCAACTATGAGGCTCATGACTTTGAATTTCTGAGGCACATCAAAAACGTGAAGCAAATCGATTGCATGCCCTCTAATCATGTTGTGGTCACCTGATTTGGGCAAAAGAGTGTGCCTCAGGATCCAGTTGATTGTAGGCAGCCCTGACAGAAGATAATGAACTGATCCAAACTTGAAGGACTCAAGTGCATCATCTGGGTTTCCTTGTACATGTGTGACATTGAGTTGTGACCCATCTTCTTCTTGGCATAAATGTCCAAGTCATCTTCATCTTCCTTTGGGGCATTGATCAGACTTTCCCATTCCTCTATGGTTGACTGATATCGAGTTCCTTCAGACATCCACACTATCCTGCCATCTGGATAGAAATGTGCTGTGGAGTAGAATTTCATAATGAGCTCGTCGTTCCAATTTGTGAGCGTCTGCCCAACAAAATCTGCAACTCCACAAGCACTGAAGCTGTCATACACTCCAGGATAGTGTTCTTCATTCTACTGAATATAGGTCTAGTCGACCCACCACATATCACAAACTATGGGCTTCTTATCCAACAAGATAGTCTCATAGAAGTCCTGATGTTCCTTGGTATGGAACCTGTAATCCACAGCAGTCCTTTTCCTGGTGGCATATGGATCTGACTCTCTCCATAGCCTCAACCCTTGATCTCTTCTGATCTTCATGTTCTCAGCCACAGGATGAGCATCATTGTGGTCTGGGATCTTGGGTTTGAGCTTCCTTAGGACCTGCCCTTCTTCATCTTCCTCAGCTTCAACCTCAGGCATTGGAGCCTTGTTCTTCTCGATTCTTTGGTATACTTCGGTATTTCTCTTTGGTGCACTCTTGGGCTTGGGGGCAGCTTTGGGCTTTGAAGTTGCAGCCCCGACTTTATGGCATCACCCATCAGCTTTTGTGCCTTGGGTGCAGGCTCAGCAACCTCTTCTTCTTCCTCTTCCTCCATCACAGATGGTTTCCCAATCACTCTGGCCATGGTCTTCTTGACCCTTTCCTTCCTTTTCTTTCCTTCAACAGCAGCAGGTTCTTTGGGTTGGGTTTCCAAAGAAGCTTGAGTGGAGACTCTGGCTTTGGACATAGGTTGTCTACCTGCTGGCCTTTTGATCTTCAATCCAGGCTTAACTGCTATCGAGTTGTACTCTCTCTTGAGCACTTTCTTCTTGGAACTAACCTCATCCTAAGCTGCCACATAATCTTCATCCTCAGACTCTGAGGTCTTCTTCTTCCTTGTCCTTCTGGCAGCCTTGGGCAAATTACTGGGAGTGCTTTTGCTCCCCTCATCTGAGCTGCTTGAGGGACTAGTGCCCTCACTCATTTGAATCTGCTCCTCGACCATTACGGCTGTCACTTTGGTCCGACATGCTGCCTTGATCGACCACATGAATAGTTATAGATGAGGTAGAGTGGATGAGCATCACAAAATGCAGAGATTTTTGCAAAGAATGATTCAAAAACTTAGTTTTAGTTTCCACGTAAAGCATTTCGGATCTACCGATTTTCAAACTCGGTGATACGAAGCAGTTTTGGAACCTAAACTAGTGAACTCGGTCGGACCGAGTCACGATTCAGTGGCACCGAGACTGCCAGGTTTCACAAAGTTCTAAAATCCGTCACACCGATTTGTAATTCTCGGTCGGACCGAGACTTACTAGTGCAATGGCGTTAGCCAAATCGGTGGGACCGAGTTTTTCAACTCGGTGGGTCCGAGATGGTTTCATGAAACCTAACCCTAAATTTTTGAATCATACCTATTGTAAGGATTGTTTTGACTGGATAGAAGTGTTTCAATCGTGGCAAGATGCATTACGAATACAATGTGCTGAGAATCGGACGAGGATAGCACAGAGATCAAGTTCATACCCTAGTTCGGCAGTGAACTTGCTACGGCGGCAACGGCGGAGGAGAATAACATTGACGGCGGCGGAGACCAGCGACAGGAGGCGGTCAAGTATTTAAGTCGACGATCCGTAGACCAAGTAGGCAGAGCGAGCTATGCGCGGGCGAGAAGTTTCGGAGAATTTTTTTCCAAATTTGCCCGTGTGATATATATAGCCCGACACTGTCGGTGTGACCGAGTTGAACAACTCGGTGCGACCAGAAAGTTAAAATCGGTTACACCGAGATTGAAAACCTAGATCGACTTAGTAATCTCGGTATGACCAAAATGGAGGAATCGGTCAGACCGAAAATCACAAAGAAGTTTTGGAAGTTTAAGTCTATGACGAATCGGGGACTCGAAAGTGCTCCTCACACAGAGTGGTTCGGATCTGACTTGATCAAATTTTGTGATGTAGCATGAATAGAGTTTGAGACGAGAAAATCATAGATAGCTAGAGAAGGTTCTTAGGCATTCTTGTCCATCCACTTGGCCAAAGAAAGAAAAGCCAAACAATCAAACAACAAGTGGATGTCCTCGAATGAGTAAAATATGCAACCAACATGCTCACACAATAAATGACAAATGAAGTATGTGAAAAAGCATGCACAACCAATTCTAGCATCTACCAAACAATTGGCGATGACTAGGTCATCTATATACGAGTATATTGACTTAGGAGTCAAATGAGAACATTTGATCACAGGTCATACTCATCGTTTAAGCTCAAGTGGGGTTACCACTTTTACATAAAGCATTTATGTGTTCACATCATTAGAGTTGCTTTGATTCAATTCTTTGAGTTAAGCTCCCCCTAGATGTGAGATCCCCCCTTAGAGGGATAAACTAACCTTGGGTTTTGTCGATGATGACTTCATGTAGGTGTTGAAGATGTGGATTCTCAATGTTGATGTAGATCTTTTGAAGCAATCCTTTGGAGTGAGTTGCACTTTCAATACCTACGGGTTAGTCCCACAAGGAACAAACAAGAATATCCATAGACATAGAGTGATGCACACACAAAATGATGTCCATGAAAACATTAGGTTACCTTGTCCCTTGCCTTACCAACATGAGGGTTTGTGACTCCTTGAACTAGTGCAAGATATGGAAGTTGACTGCACTTGTCCTTGCCATAATGATATGAGTGAAAAAATGTTGGCGGAGTCACCCTCAAGAACTATCTAGTTCTTGTTCTTCTGGATCCACATCATCTTGATGGGAATCCTTGGTGTAGTAGTTGTGCTTGATGAAGTAGAACTTGACGTAGTCTTGGGAACCCACTTGACCAAGGCCTTAGGTGCTTCTTCAAATGCATCAATCTCCTCTTGAAGCTTGTCCTTGCCTTTGTTCTTGTGGTCTTGTGGTGGAAGATCATCTTGTGCTTGTGTTCCCTTGAAGGAAGTAGGATCATACTTCTGTTGTTGAGGAACAAACTTCGTCTTGGGGTATTGATCTTCTTCCCACTCAACTCCATTGGCATTGAACTTTCGTTCAAAACCAACACCTTGATTCTTCCTGCCTTCCTTGCTTGCGTACAATTTCCTCAAATTGCTTACTCCCGGCAAGGCTCTTGTATACACCTTTCTCTATAATTCCCTTCATTAAGCTGTTTTCTTGCTCAAGTGTAACTTGGCTTAGGATCTTTGGCCATGAAGCATCTTCCAATTCCTTCATTTGGTGATTCAAATATGTCGTAGGAGTTGGTTGACACAAGTGCTAAACCGGCAACACCTTCATCTTGAGTGTATTCGAGTCGGAGTGATAGCTTCTCTCGGAGTGATTGTCCGAGTCGGAGTTGCCACCCACCACCAACATGAGCTTGATGTCTTCATTTTGTGTAGCTCTTTGATGACTTGTCTTTCCTTTCCGAATCCTTGCTTCTCCGTGAGGGTCTTTGTTCATAACGATCATCTCTACTCCTTCTCTCTCTTGGTGGTGATTCTTCTCTTCTACTTCTTCTCTTGGGAGAATCTTCTCTTCTTTTGTAGGGTGTCGTACACTCATTGGAATAGTGTCCGGGTCTCCCACAATTGTAGCAATTGCGCTCTCGACTAGAAGATCTTTTGTCATTGTAGGACCTTGACTTGGAGCTTCTTTCTTTGCTTCTACTCTTGTAGAATTTGTTGAAGTTCTTCACCATTAAGCTCAATTCTTCATTGAAGTTTGTTTCTCACTTGATGATGTGGGGCTTCACATGAGGCTTTGTAAGCACCGCTTGACTTGTTGTGAAGTTCCTCCTTATCCTTGAGTGACATCTCATGAGCAACAATTCTTCCAATGACTTCGCTGGCTTGAGATCTTTGTAATTTGGCATCATTTGGATCAATGTGCACACGGTATCATATTTTCCATCCAATGCTCTTAGGATCTTCTTGATGATGAATCATGGGTCATCTCTTCACTTCATAAGGTGCAATCTCATTTGTGATAAGAGCAAGCCTAGAGTACATATCAGCGACACCTTCACCATCCTTCATTTTGAACTTGTCAAGCTGACTTTGGAGCACATCCAACTTGGATTCCTTGAAGGAGTCGGTACCTTCATACATATCAATCAAAGTATCCCAAATTTCCTTTGCATTCTCAAGACGGCTGATTTTGTTGAATTCTTTGGGGCACAATCCGTTGAAGAGGATATCACAAGCTTGAGAGTTGTATTGCAACATCTTCAACTCTTCCGCACTAGCTTCACGGTTTGGTTCTCTCACATCAAAGAATTGACCTTGCAAGCCAATACACACAATAGCCCAAACGGCGGGGTTATGTCCGAGAATATGCATTTTCATCTTATGCTTCCAACTAGCAAAACTAGTGCCATCAAAGTAAGGACCTCTACGGTGATAATTTCCCTCGCTAGACGCCATACTCTCCTAGGTTGTGAAACCAAGGCTATGACCACCAAAAGCTATGGAAATCAAAGCAAATGGAGACCAAAGCTCTGATACCACTTGTAGGACCTTGAAGTATGTCTAGAGGGGGGGGGTGATTAGACTACTTGACCAATTAAAGCTATGCCTTTTCCCAGTTTTAGACTTTGGCAGATTTTAGCTAACTTTGAGCAATTCAAGCAATCATCACGCAATTCAAGGAAACATGCAAAGAGTATATAGGCAGCGGAAAAGAAAGCATGCAACTTGCAAGAATGTAAAGGGAAGGGTTTGGAGGATTCAAACGCAATTGGAGACACGGATGTTTTTGTCGTGGTTCCGATAGGTGGTGCTATCGTACCTCCACGTTGATGGAGACTTCAACCCACAAAGGGTAACGGTTGCGCGAGTCCACGGAGGGCTCCACCCATGAAGGGTCCACGAAGAAGCAACCTTGTCTATCCCACCGTGGCCGTCGCCCACGAAGGACTTGCCTCACTAGCGGTAGATCTTCACGAAGTAGGCGATCTCCTTGCCCTTACAAATTCCTTGGTTCAACTACACAATCTTCTCGGAGGCTCCCAAGTGACACCTAGCCAATCTAGGAGACACCACTCTCCAAGAAGTAACAAATGGTGTGTTGATGATGAACTCCTTGCTCCTGTGCTTCAAATGATAGTCTCCCCAACACTCAACCCTCTCTCTCATAGGATTTGGATCTGGTGGAAAGAAGATTTGAGTGGAAAGCAACTTGGGGAAGGCTAGAGATCAAGATTCATATGGTTTGAATGGAATATCTTGGCCTCAACACATGAGTAGGTGGTTCTCTCTCATAATTGGTAAGTTGGAAGTGTAGGTTTGTTCTGATGGCTCTCTCCACGAATGAAGAGGAGGTGGAGGGGTATATATAGCCTCCACAAAAATCTAACCGTTACACAATTTACCAAACTCGGTGGGACCGAATCATAAAACTCGGTCAGACCGATTTAGTAAACCTAGTGACCGTTAGGGTTTTCGGTGGGATTTACATGCAACTCGGTAGGACCGGTATGGTTAGGGTTAGGGCATAACGTAATCTCGGTGAGGCCGATTACACAAACTCGGTGAGACCGATTTTGGTAATTAGCTCACCAGAGAGTTGGTCAGGTAAACTCGGTGGGACCGATTTGCTCTTTCGGTGAGACCGAAAAGTTACAAAAGGGAAACATAGAGTTTACATTGTAATCTCAGTGGGACCGATTCGCTCTTTCGGTGAGACCGAAAAGTTACGAAAGGGAAATAGAGAGATCACAATCCCATCTCGGTGAGACCGAGATCTCTATCGGTGAGACCTATTTGCCTAGGGTTTGTTGCAGTGGCTAAGACATCTAAACTCGGTGGCGCCGGATAGAAAGAATCGGTAGGGCCGAGTTTGACTTTAGGTTTAGGTCATATGTGGATGTGAGAAAGTAGTGGATGGTTTTGGAGCATATCACTAAGCACATGAAGCAAAAGGCTCATTAAGCAACACCTCATGCCTCCTTGACAGTATTGGCTTTTCCTATAAACTCAATGTGATCTTGGATCACTAAAATGTAAAATGTAGAGTCTTGAGCTTTTGAGCTTGAGCCAATCCTTTGTCCTTGATATTTTGAGGGATCCACTTTCATCATCCATGCCATGCCATTCATTGAGCTTTCCTGAAACATTTGTCTTGGAATAGCATTAGCTCAATGAGCTACATGTTGCTATGAATTACCAAAACCACCTAGGGATAGTTGCACTTTCACCAAGACTTCCAACTCCACCACCGCGAGCTCCTATTCCCACTCCCAATAATGATCGGTGCTGCAAGTGTGGTCAACTAGGTCACCTTGCCAGGAACTGCTATCAGAACCAGAATCAGCGGGCCCTTCACGCAGCTGGCCGTGGAAACAACCAGCCCCGCAACAACAGTGCCAAGTCTTATGGTCGTGTTCATGCCAACCACGTTGATCTCAATGAAGCTCAAGACCAGCCTGCTAGTGTGATGGGTACACTCCTCGTTAATTCCGTACCCGCATCTGTTTTATTGGATTTAGGAGCATCACATTCATTCATGTCAGAACTACCCGGTTCATGACCTCGAGCTTGCTGCTGTTATACATGCACTAAAACAGTGGCGACATTACCTTCTCGGTAATCGTTGCGAGATCTTCACCGACCACCAAAGTCTGAAGTATTTGTTTACTCAGCCAGACCTAAACCTCTGTCAGCAGAGGTGGATGGAGACTATTGCAGACTTTGACTTGCGTATTTCCTATAAACCAAGCAAGGCTAATGTAATGGCTGATGCCTTGAGCCGCAAGTCTTACTGCAACCACCTCTAGGTTCACAAAGTTCAGCCCACGCTTGTAAAAGAATTCAAAAAGCTGAACCTCCATATTGTTCCTCCAGGTGCACTCGCTCCCCCTCCCGAAGATTTCCCCAAACTGAACCTCCATGTTGTTCCCAAGGGTTCTCTCAATACCCTGGTTGCGAAACCAGATCTTGTGAACACCATCAAATGGATACAAAAATGTGACGATGAAGTGGAGAGGATTAAACATTATCTCACAGAAGGAAAGCCCTCATTCTTCACTATTGATGATGCTGGCACTTTGTTCTTCAAAGGTCGCCTAGTGGTTCCGAGTAAGAGGAAAAACCTGGATCTGACTCCAAAGGTTAAGAAAGAAGCTCATGATACGCCTCTGCCTATCCATCCTGGTAGTACAAAGATGTACCAAGACATCCGTCAGAGATTCTGGTGGTCTAATATGAAGCAAGACATTGCTCGTTATGTTGCTGAGTGTGATGTTTGCCGTCAGATCAAAGCAGAACATCAAAGGCCTCTTTGGAACTCTACAACCTATCTGTATTCCTGAATGGAAATGGGACCATGTTGAAATGGACTTCGTCACTGGATTTCCCAAATCGCAGAAAGGTAATGATGCTATTCTTGTCGTCATTGACCAGCTTTCTAAGGTTGCGCATTTTCTGGCGGTCAAAGAAAGGATCACTGCTAGTCAGCTTGCAACCCTTTATATGTCCAGAATTGTTTCACTTCACGGTATTCCACTGGTTATCATTTCAGACCATGGAAGCTTATTCACTTCAAGGTTATGGGCAAGTTTCCAAGAAGCTATGGGAACTCATCTGTCATTCAATACTGCATTTCATCCTCAGTCACAAGGGCATGTTGAACGTGTCAACCAAGTTCTCAAAGACATGCTTCGAGCTTGTGTTATTTCCTTCGGCAAGAAATGGGAGGAACCTCTCTTGTATGCTGAGTTCCCTTATAATAGTAGCTATCAAGCTAGTCTGAAGATGGCCCCCTTCAAAGTGTTATATGGACGAAAGTGACGAACCCCTCTGAACTGGTCAGAAATTGGGGAACATCCACTCTTTGGTCCGGATATTATCCAACATGCCGAAGAACAAGTCCGCATTATTCGTGAGAATCTCAAGACTACTCAGTCACGTCAGAAGAGTCAGTATGACCATCATCATAAAGACATGGTCTATCAACCTGGCGAAAAGGACTATCTTCGAGTTACACCAATGAAGGGTGCTCACCGCTTCGGGATCAAGGGCAATCTAGCTCCTCGCTATATTGGCCCATTTACTATTCTGGAAAGGCATGCAAAAGTGGCATATCAACTGGAGCTTTCGCCGAACCTTTCTCAGGTTCATGATGTGTTCCACGTGTCACAGCTCCGTCGCTGCTTCAAGGACCCAATCCGAGCAATGGATCATGAAGTGCTCAAATTGCAACAGGACCTCTCCTATAAAGAGCATCCGGTCCGCATTCTCGACCAACCTGAATGCCGCACACGTCAGAAGGCGATCAAGTTCCTCAAGGTCCAATGGTCTCACCATTCTGAAGATGAAGCCACTTGGGAACGTGATGATCGCTTGCATGCTGAATACCCCGCACTGTTTCCTTCTACCTCGTAAATCTTGGGACGAGATTTCTTGTAGTGGAGGAGATTTTTAACACCCGGATAATTATGATACAGTAACCTTCTGCTAATGATGCCACGTCACCTCGATTACTGTTGCTAATCTCGCGTTAGTTCAGAACCGATTCAAATTCAAAATTGAAAATAAGGCAAACAACAAAAGTTTTCAAACTTTAAAACTAAAATGTCCGGGTGTGTCAATTAATGCTTAGGTATTTATGGTGAAGGACACACACTTTTACAGAATGCCTTAATATTTTAAAATGAATAGAACAACAAAAGGAAAATAAATAAAAAGAAAAGAACAAAACAGAAAAAAAAGAAACCCCCCTCGGCTCCCCATGGGCCTCGGCCCATCCTACCCAACCAACCCGATGGCCCAGCCAGCGCCGCACTCCTCTCCATATCCCCATCCGGCTGGGAAAACCCTAACCCAACGCCCCACTTTCCTCCCACTCGCTCTCCCCCTCCCCCGATCCAGATCTGGATCGGGGAACGAACCGCTCTGACCGCCCCCGACGCCGCAGGACTGCGCCGTCACCGCCGACGACCGGATCGCCACCTCGCCAGACCGCTTCCCCACCGGAATGCCTACCCGTCACCCGGTCGTCTCCGTCCTCCTCCTCAACTCCCACTGCCCCGAACCCTACGCCCGTGGTGAGGACCCTGGTCCTCCTCTCTCCCCTCTCTCCGCCTTGGCCTCGCGCCACCCGGCGCCCAAGGCTGCAGCCCTTTCGCACCTGCACGGCCTCGCGTTTCTCGCCGCTCTCCCCTGTTCGCCACGACCCCGTGAGCGCCCTGACCCCGCCCCACTCATCGCCGCTCCAGCCCGCCGGCTTGCCGCACCGGCTCCCCTCCTGCTACCTCGCTGCACCCCTCCCCTTGCCACTGCAGCCCCGGCCAATCGCCGCTAGCCCGGCGCCTGCTGCGTGCACGCCACCGTCGCCCCACACCTCGCTTCCACTGCTGTTGCGTTCGCGCCCCACAGCCGCCCGCCTGCATGCAGCCCTCCACTCGCCGAGTCCTCACCCCGCTACCTTGCGCTACAGGCCGCAGCTCGCTGTCCGCCACTCGCCCCGCCACTGCACCACGCCTTGCGCGCGCCCCAACCGCATCCGCGTCCGCACGTGAGCCGCCCACGCCGCTGGCCCCCACCGCCATGGCTGCCGCGCCACCGCCACCTTCCGGTCGCGTCGTCACAGCGGCGCCAGCCCGCGCCTCGCCGGTTCCCACCTTCGGTGCTCCGGCGCCCCGCCTGCCTCGCCTCGCAACCAGGCGGGCTCGGCCTCTACTCGGGCAGCGCCCGTTCGCACGACCCCTCCCCGTGCCCGATAGGCCCCTGTGCCTATGGCACGTGGGGCCCGCCCCAAAACGTTTTTATATAAAAAATAATTTAAAAAATAATAAAAATATTAATTAATTAATTAATTAATTAATTAATTAATTTAATTAATCATAATTAGGTTAATCTAATCACTAATTAACATAATTAACTTTTAGTTAATTAATCAGTCAATGACATGCGGGACCCTCACGTCAGTTTGACCAGTCAACACCTCTGTTGACTGCTGACGTCATGCTGATGCAATAATACTAATTTCGAATTAATTTAATAATAATAATTTAGAAAATATTTTAAAACTTTAAAAAATTAATATAAAATAAACCGTAGCTCATATGGAAAAACTTTGTACAGGAAATTTGCTCAGAACAACGGGACGAATCCGGATACGATACCCGTTTGTCCGCCACACATTCCTAGCATAGCGAACACGCAACTTTCCCCCTCCGGTTCATCTGACCGAAAACGCGAAACACCGGGGATACTTTCCCGGATGTTTCCCCCCTTCGCCGGTATCCCCTACTACCGCGTTTGGGCACCCCTAGCAACGCTCATTGTCATGTCATGCATCGTCATGCATATGTTTGCATTATATTTATTGTTTCTTCCCCCTCTTCTCTCGCTAGACACCGAGACTGGCGCCGCTGCTATCCATTACGACTACGGTGTTGACGACCCCTCCTTCTTGCCAGAGCAACCAGGCAAGGCCCCCCCTGATCACCAGATATCGCCTATTCTTCTCTCTACTGCTTGCATTAGAGTAGTGTAGCATGTTACTGCTTTCCGTTAATCCTATCCTGATGCATAGCCTTTCATTGTTGCTACAACTGTTGATACCTTACCTGCAATCCTAAATGCTTAGTATAGGATGCTAGTATTCCATCAGTGGTCCTACATTTTTGTCCGTATGCCATGCTATACTATTCGGCCGTGATCACTCGGGAGGTGATCACGGGTATATACTTATATACATAATGTATGATACTTGTGGTGACTAAAGTCGGGTCGGCTCGTAGAGTACCCGTGAGTGATTCACGGATTGGGGGCTGAAAGGGCATTTGTCCCGACGGCCCTTTGTGTGGAACTTTGTGGCGGAGCGATAGGGCAGGTTGAGACCACCTAGGTGAGAGGTGGGCCTGGGCCTGGTCGGTGTCCGTGGTTACTTCATAATAACACTCTTAACAAGATCTTGCTATTTGATCTGAGTTGGGTCATTGACCTTATATGCACTAACCGCCACATGGGACAAGATATGGGCAACCGGCGTCGTGGTATCAGCCGAAGATCTTTTGACGTCAGTGACTGAGCGGCGCGCGCCGGATTGGACCGTAAGCCTGCGCTTCTATTAAGGGGGCTAGGTCTGCTTTCGGCCGCTTATGCAACGTGCAGGTGTGCAACAGGCGATGGGCCCAGACCCCTGCGCGCATAGGATTTATACCGGCGTGCTGACCTCTCTATTGAGTCTAGGTGGGCTGCGACGTGTTGATCTCCCGAGGCCGGACATGACCCAGGAAAGTGTGCCCGGCCAGAGGGATCGAGCGTGTCAGGTAATGTGGTGCACCCTGCAGGGAAGTTTACCTATTCAAATAGCCGTGATCTTCGGTAACAGGACGACCCGGAGTTGTACCTTGACCTTATGACAACTAGAACCAGATACTTAATAAAACACACCCTTCCAAGTGCTAGATACAACCCGGTGATCGCTCTCTAATAGGACGACGAGGAGAGGATCGCCGGGTAGGTTTATGCTATGCGATGATACTTGGTGAACTTACCATCTATTCTCTCCTACATGCTGCAAGATGAAGGCTGCCAGAAGCGTAGTCTTCAATAGGATTAGCTATCCCCCTCTTATTCTGGCATTCTATAGTTCAGTCCACCAATATTGCCCCTTTACACAGGTACCCATGCATATGTAGTGTAGATCCTTGCTTGCGAGTACTTTGGTTGAGTACTTATAGTTGCTTTTCTCCCTCTTTCCCCCCTTTCCTTTCTTCCTGGTTGTCGGAACCAGATGCTGGAGCCTAGGAGCCAGACGCCACTGTCGACGACGACTCCTACTACACTGGAGGTACCTACTACTACGTGCAGGCCGCTGACGATGACCAGGAGTAGTTTAGGAGGATCCCAGGCATGAGGCATGTGCCTCTTTCGATCTGTATCCCAGTTTGTGCTAGCCTTCTTAAGGCAAACTTGTTTACCTATGTCTGTACTCAGATATTGTTGCTTCCGCTAACTCGTCTATGATCGAGCACTTGTATTCGAGCCCTCAAGGCCCCTGGCTTGTATTATGATGCTTGTATGACTTATTTATGTTTTTACAGTTGTGTTGTGATATCTTCCCGTGTGTCCCTGATCTTGACCGTACACGCTTGCGTGCATGATTAGTGTACGATTGAATCGGGGGCATCACAGAGTTATGCCGGAAAGTATTTGTTGGTACTTAACTTTCCCCTCTTGCTGGCTCACACTGATGGATTGATTGATGGTTGATTCAAATGGAGCACAAAGGTTCCTGGTTCCACAGGGAGCTTCCGTGCGACACACTTCGACAGGTAACCAACAATGCTGTTTTCCGCACGGGAAACATGCCCTGTTTGTAACCCGTCAAAGTATTCTTCCAATTTCCCCACTTCTTCCACGTACGCCTCCATCAATGGGCTCTGATAATCCTTGTTAACTTGCTTTACAACAAGCTGTGAATCTCTACGGACGATCAGTTTGCTGATCCCAACTCTATTGCAATTCTGAGGCCAACAAGGAGCCCCTCATACTCCATAGTGTTGTTGGTCGCCTCCTCCCCAGAAAAATGCATCTGAACCACATACTTGAGGTGCTCCCCGGTGGGTGCGACAAGTAGCACTCCGGCACCGACACCTTGTAGCGAGAAGGCACCATCAAAGTACATGACCCACTCTTTCTCTGATTCTTTGCCGGGAAGAGTTGATTCCTGAACTCCTTCATCTGGTGTGGCGTCTGCAATAAATTCAGCTAGGCTCTGCTCTGAATGGTCAAAGTGCTCTAAAATTTGAGTGCAAAGCTTGATAGCTCCAATGCCCGGTCCACTATTCTGCCAGTCCCGTGTGGGTTCCTCAATATACACTGCAATAGGAAACGGGTGACGACAATAATCTCATGCGCTTGGAAGTAGTAGCGCAGCTTCCTTGACGCCATGAGGAGGCCAAAAAGTAACTTTTGCACTCCAGAATACCTAGGCCTAGCTCCTTTCAGAAGGGAGCTAACAAAGTATACTGGTCGCTGCACCATTCTCTTCTTTTGCATGAATTGGTGTCCCGCTTCATTCCCTTGTACTGTGTTTGTCTTGTTGGAGCCTGAGCTTGCGGGGACGACCCAGACTTTCCATTGAGTGGGCTTGCCGGCGTGGTTTCCCCATCGTTAAATTCTCTCTGTGTCACTAGTGCAACGCTGACCACTTGATTTGTTGCCGCTAGGTACAGTAGCAACGACTTTTGTGGGCTAGGCGCAACTAGCGTTGGTGCCGAGGATAGGTATTGTCTCAGATCTTGTAGTGCAGCCTCTGCCTCCAGGGTCCATTTTACTGTACCCTCCTTTTTAATATCTTTAAAAACGGCAGGGCGCGTTCAACAGATCTTGAAATTAACCTACTCAAGGCAGCCACGCAGTCCGTAAGACGTCGCACATCTTTGACGCTTTTTGGTTCTTGAATCTGCTCAATTTCCTTGATATTGTTAGGATTTGCTTCAATACCTCACCGGGACACGAAAAACCCCAGCAACTTGCCGGATGGGACACCGAACACACACTTCTCAGGGTTGAGTTTCAGGTTAATCTTGCACAGATTGGTAAAAGTTTCTTCCAAATCTTGAATGAGGGTTGACTTGTCCTTAGTTTTGACCACTATGTCATCCATAGAAGCTCCCATATTTCTGTGCAACTATGGTCCAAACCTAATTTGAACAATCCTTGCAAAGTTTGATCCAGCGCTCTTCAATCCAAAAGGCGCACGGACAAAGCAATACGTGCCGCATGGGGTGATGAACGCTGTCTTCTCCTCACCTATTTAGCCATGAATATCTGATGGTACCCAGAGTATGCGTCAAGAAATGAGAGCAAATCGCAGCCAGCTATGGAGTCCACAATCTGATCGATGCATGACAAGGGGTGTCAGTGTCAAAACCGGTGGATCTCGGGTAGGGGGTCCCGATCTGTGGATCTTGGATCAATGGGGAACAAGGGACGAAGGACACGATATACCCAGGTTTGGGCCCTCTCTAAGTGGTAAAGCCCAATGTCCTGCTTGATTATATTGAAGTGTTTATGAGGATTATAGAGTCTATCTACCACGAGATCAGATGAACTAAACCCTAGGCTAGTAGGATGATGGTTGTTGTTCTAGCCTCTACGGACTAAACCCTCTAGTTAATATAGACACCAGGGGTACTAGGGTTACACATGGTTAGTTACAACAAGGGAATAAGCTTGCCAAATCTTTTATCTTGACTTGGAGGACACACCAGGACTTCAAAGATCTCCTGCCTGGATGCGGAGCCGCCTCGTAATCCAGCCTTCCATCAGTTGTAACACGGACCACCTGTCCGGCCCATGACAGATGAGGCGGCAGACCGAGGACCACCTAGTCCAGGTCTCCCTCAGTAGTCCCCGAACTAGCCTCCAACGCCGGGATTCATGATTGCCGCTCATCCTGTGCGCCCCAAAGTCTTCGGCTTGCGAGGCGAGTTCTTCACCCCTTACATGTTTAGTTGTTTTAATAGTTCAGCCGCCGATGACCACTTAATCTGTCAGATCATTGTAGGACCCTTGGTATTAATTTTTACTAAGGGTTAAAGACAACCCTCGACTTCCATGCGCCCGTCAGGAGGCGAATAGTCCCGCACTCTTTTACAAAAATGCCCCTCTAGGATCAGAAAGCGTCCCTATTTGACAAAACAGAAGCCTGACGGATGGTTAATCCATCCCAAAATGAGAAACCATGACCAAACTAAAGAAATCTCAGGTCAAATGTCCAGCGCCCTAGGTTTATCCTCTCGCCCTCACGACCCGCTCCTAGGCGACTAGGCTAGATGCTCGGTTTCACGCCTCCATTTAAGCAGTATTCAAATGCAAGGATATATTCCTGCTGCAGATCTCGTATCTGTGCACGCCGGATTAACTTCCGTGAACAGCGAGGCCTTCGCGGAAAACTTCCCTGTCCCAAGCAAGAATAGAGGATATGTTGTGTTCCCTTCCTCCTACAAGGTTTAGGGTTCCCCATTCACCCCTTCCTGCGGGGCTTGCTGGAACTTTATGGGATCCAGCTTCACCATCTCACCCCCGGGTCCATATTGCACATCTCTGGCTTCATCGCCCTTTGCGAGATTTTCTTGGGATGCGAAGCTCATTTTGAGTTATGGAGGAAATATTTTTGCCTCGTCCCTCATACCCGTGGGGGGTCAATTTTTGGAGTAGGCAGACCCGAGGTATGGCGTATAGCCGGGACGGGGTATCCTATTGCGACCCCGGAGAAGGATTCTGAAGAGTGGACCTTAGAATGGTTTTATATGGAAGACGTTTCTCTTTCTGATCTAGTTCAGAGGGGTCTGCCTGAATATTCAGACGCTCCTCTAAGGAACCGGTTCAACTTGCGGCCAAAAAGCCTTCAGAAGAAGAAAGTACCGAGGTGATATGCTTGGACGCCAAGGTCCCGCTGCTAACCCACAACAAGTTGACCATGATTGATGTGATGGCCGCCGTCATATCTCGGTGTGTACATCATCTTCAACTGAGGATCCTCCCTCTATGGAGTTATAACGGGACAAGCAACGCGGCCTACTACAAAGGACAGGGGCTGGATAACCAAGTGGCCATGGCTGCAATACTAGCTGATCTCTTCGAAGGAGAAGAAGAGGAGTTTGCCTATTTGAGGAACAAGGGCGGCTAGACAAGCTATAACCCCATAGAATGGGTAAGTTCAACTTCTTATTTCACAGTTCGGATATTTCATCTGCATATTCACCAGATCTACTATTTTTCCGAACATAATTGGAGGCGCCAGGTTGAGTCCATTACCTGCCCTTCTCCCCAACCGGAGAACCACTCTCGTGACGATGACCCAGGATTTCATGATCATCCATAGACGACCATTGATTTTGAGAATGGGGTCTTTTTCCATGAAAGCCTTGATGGTACCAAGGTGTCCCTCATAGCCGATCACCCTGGATCCCTCGCCTCTTCTGTTGTAAGTAGCAAGAAGGCCTCTTCTCGAACAGGGTGTTTGCCTCATGCTACTCCGAGTGGGATGACTTCTACTCCCAAGGGCCAGTGCACCACGCACCGAACACCAACGAGAGCGGCACCGAATGCGTTGGCGTCGGCCAACAACAGAGCTTTCAAGTGTAAGGCAGTTGCAGGAGCTGCATCGGTAGCACCATCGGCCCCAATGTAGTATATTTGAAGCCATTCCTAAAGTTGTTGTCGGATTTCAAGTTCCGGCAGACCCTTGAGGTTCGAACTCTAGGGTGCGCACGGAGATCTTTCCCCTACCAGCTCACGCGTTAATGGTTTGCAAGGGATCTAAACTAGGAACGATGAACAACACAAGAGACACAAGATTTATACTGGTTCGAGCCACCGTTGTGGTGTAATACCCCACTCCAGTGTGTGGTGTGGTGGATTGCCTCCGGGGCTGATGAAGAACAGTACAAAGGAAGAACAGCCTTGCGAGGGGATGTTCTTGAGCTGGTGCGATGGACTGCTTGCGTGAGTCCAGTTGCTTCTCTCTCTCTCTGGTAGGTTCGACCCGTCCCCTCTCTCTGTGGTGGCTAGTCCTATTTATAGAGGGAGGCCCTGGGCCTCTTCCCAAATAATGAGCGGGAAGGGCGCCAACAATTGGCCATTTTGAAGGGGAACATCTAGTACACTTATCTTGACTAAAGTTGGTCTTCGGCTGCCAAAGGCTCTGACGGTGATGCCGTCCTAGGCTCCACGATGACCTCCATCCTGCCGCTCCGCTGGTCTTGGTCTTGTTGTACCGAAGCGGTAACCTTTGCCTGATTCCTTGGCCTGTGCTTGCCTCCTTTGCACCAAAGGGGAAATGAGAACACTGCGCAGGCTGGCGCCCACCTGGCGCCCGCCTGATCTCGATCGTCATGGCTTGCATCAGGGGCACCCTCGTGAGGTACCCTGCCTTGATCTCTCCGCCTCCTCATGAGCCTGCCTGACGAGGCTACTCCTGAGGAAGGTTCCCGTCGTCCGCCCCGCGAGGCTTGGCCCCTCGCGAGGGTCTTGGGCTTGAGCCGATGAAGCTGGGCCGAGCTGGGCCCCCACTTGAGCCACGCCGTAGGCCGCAGGCAGGCAAGTCTGGGGACCCCCGTTCCCAGAATGCCGACAGTTGCCCCCACAGGTCCATTTTAACAATATTGAGACTTGCGGAAGAAGAGTACCACCACCACCGTCTGAAGACTTCTGGGAGGTGCCAGGACGTTACCCCGGACTTAGGTCCTCGGCGTGGGCCGGGGTCAATGCGGAAGATGCTACCGTAGACCCGCTCTAGAGGATCCAAATGATGTCTCAATTACTAATTCTGAAGTCGAAAGTGTGATGAATCACCGACGGCGGAGGGAATCCTTGTGCCACATCGCTTTTTCCAATCAGGAGTTCAAATGCGTTTAATTCGGCGGACGCATATCTCGGAGCAGCCTGAACATGGCTTGAGGGGATTGCGAACCTCCTATCTGCCAACATGTAGGTACGAGATTGTTTTTTACCAAACATAAGTCCTAACCCAGTAGCCCCCGAGCCTTAATTCGGGCGGGACGGTCGAGTTAAGTATATGTAAGTATATGTATTTTCGATATTTTGTAGGCTTTGAGGGAACAGAATAGGAAACTATCTGAGGACCTCGAACTGAGCCGAACACAATTAGTTGATGCAAAAGCCGAACTGGAAGCGATCAAGAAGTTCACCAGCGAAGCCCATGCCGACGAAAAGTTTTAAAACGCATGGACTATTGAGGGTACCTTGTTTAACACAGGCTTCCCCTATAGCAGCTGAATACATAGGTCAACTACAAAAGGATTTGGACGTGGCCAGAGAAGCTGAAGGGTACGCCGAGTCACAGCACGAGGCTGTTCACCGAGTACTGACGCGAAGCCATGAGGAAAAGAACAAACTAAAGGCGAAAAGCCAACAAAAGGCCAAAGAAATTGAGAGTTTGAAAACTCAATTGTCACAAGCACTGAAGGAGAACCAGATATTGAAATGAGGCATGTTCAGTAAGTAATATTTCAACTTATGCACATGTAGATATTTGTAGTATTTTTAATGTAAAGGATATGCAATGCCTTATGCTAGGTCCCCTGACTAGGAGGCCTGAAGAAGAGGTCGACTCATTTGGTGGGAAACTTTTAAAGGAGTTGTCCATTGTGCACGAGAGAGCCTGAAAAGCCACGAAGAGCATGGTCAAGGTGTTATGGCCGACCGATACACCGCTAGAGGGGATGGCCAAATTGGCCAATCGTTTCAAAGGAGCTCGAAGTCGCTTTGAGTTATGGAAGATATCTACTTGTCGAGAAGGAGCGCGGGAGGCCTGGGGGATGGTAAAGACCTGGTTTACCAAACTCAAGCCAGAGTAGATGGCTCGTGGTGGACCAGTGAGGCCGGATGGCCAGGAAATACCGCTTCGCCTGGTGTATGACCAAGTTATGCCTGTTGCCCGCTACTCCCAAGAGGACTATGCCCTGGACAACTTGATAGACAATATCAACAAGGAGTAAGGTGCTTGATTCTATGTATCTATGTACTGTACATCAATCTTTCTTGATCCGCATTGTAAACGATGTCTTAACTGGCCATCGGCCTGATCAGGGAGTGTTCCGTACTATGTGACCTGGGAAACAGGACATCAGTCGGGTAACCAGGCAATCCGGCCATTTGGTGTTAATATACAAAAGCGTGTGTAGAGAGTTATGCTATATTACTTTTTAATGTAAGAAACATCTTCCGAAGAAAATAGTTCCTCCAAGGGTTGCTCTCTTTGGGCTTGTCATGTTGACCATAGACGTTGTATCCGAATACCGGCAGTATGCGGGTGTTATTCATTTTGGGAATCAAACCCCGGGATTTTGGTGGTGAACACCTAATTATTTTCACTTCCCTCGTGGTCGATCCATTATTTTCTTAAGAATGCTAGCTTTCAACTTCACCTGTCTAAGGTACGTACACAGCTGACCCGGTCGTAGCAATCACAGCGATGCTCCCTTTACCCGCTAGCCAAACAATCGGGACATAGGAAGTAAGCAAAGGAGCCAGGCAACCTAGCTTGGCAAAAAATTAAGTCAAATTGGTGCATATGATGGCTTGAAAGCTACGGGAAGGGTGCAAACGCGACAGAGACGAATATGTGCATGAAAAGTATATTAATTGGCTTCTTGAAAGGAGCCCCCAGGTAGATTTAGGTATTACATTTGAAGATGTATACTTAAAGAGCTTAATGCAGTTCGGTTTATCCGAACATAGCCAGGGAGGTGACAACTCCAAAAAGTAAAAAGAGAAAACTATAACAAAGAAAAGGGAAGTTAAAGTGACGACACCGGACTAGCCGTAGAAGCGCCATAGCCGAGCTGCGTTCCATGGGTTTGGTTCGAGGCAATTGTCCACTGGATTGTGAAGACGATATGCTCCTCCTGCTAGTACTCCATCGATTATGAAAGGACCCTCCCATTTGGGCGAGAGCTTGTTCTTCCGCTTCTCACCGAGATGGAGGATGAGTTTGCCCATGTTGTATGCCTTCGCCCGAACTTGTCTTCACTGGTAGTGCCAGGCTTGCTGCTGGGAGAATGTAGAGCGAGCCCGAGCTATGTCGCGCTGTCCTTCTAGGGCATCCAGGTCGTCCTGCTGATCCAACTTGGCTTCCTTTTCTTCATACATGCGCACTCTAGGAGCGTCATGGATAAGATCGTATGCGAGGACGACTTCTGCATCATACACCATAAAAAGGGTGTGTATCCCGTTAATCGGTTTGGGGCGATGCACAGTCCCCATAATACGGAATCGAGCTCCTCTACCTAGGGGCAATCAGATTCCTCCAGGGAACGGACTAGATAGGGCTTTATGCCACTCATGATTAGTCCATTGGCTTGTTGGACCTGTCCATTGGTCTGTGGATGATACGCCGAAGCGTAGTCGAGCTTGATGCCCGTCTTAGGGCACCGGTCTTTGACCTCCTGGGCTGAAAATTTGATTCATTGTACGTGATTATGCTATGAAGAACACCATAGTGGTGCACCGTGCCTGATATAAAGTCAAAAAATGGTCCGGATTTAGCTGAAGTTACTAGTTTTGCCTTGACCCTTTTAGTGAATTTTTCGACCATAACCAGTAAGTATATATTTTTCTTGGGTCCCCCTTTAAGTGGTCCAACCATGTCTAGCCCCCAGACCGCAAAGGGCTAGGTGATCGGTATGGTTCAGAGAGACGTAGGGGATATGTGGCTGTGATTTGCAAAAAGCTGGCATCCAACACAGTGTTGGACTAAAGTATGTGTGTCCGCGCGAGTGGTGGGCTAGAAAAACGGCTCGAAAGGCTTTATTTACCAAAGCCAGAGCTACTGCGTGGTGGCCGCCCATGCCGGCGTGCATCCTGGCCAAAAATTTGTTGCCCCTCTTCTTCGGTTATGCATCTCTGGAGGAATCTAGTAGTGCTTCTCTTATAAAACTCACCCTCGTGGACCTTGTAGGCTTTAGAATGCTGGATTATGCGCCGTGCCTCGGTTTGATCATCGGGGAGCTCCTGCCGTAGAATATAGGCAAGGAAGGGCTCGGTCCATGGTGCAATTATGGCCATGACTTCATGAGCGGAAGGTGTTTCCTCGAGTGCTGAGCCGCCGATGATGTCGTCGTCTGGCTCAATTTCCAGAGGGACGATCTGTTCGGGCCCATTGGCTACCGCACCATTGCCCAATCTTGCCACACCACGGATGGTTTGAAGAGCCATTCCAAGAAGGTGTTCTTAGGGATCGGGTCACGCATAGCACCCGTGCGAGCGAGGACATCCACGGCTTGGTTGCTGTCTTTGGAGACATGGTGGAACTCTAGCCCTTCAAACCGGGCTGATATCTTATGGACAACATTCCTATATGCCACCATTTTTTGGTCCTTGGCATCAAATTCGCCGTTGACTTGGGAGCTGGCGAGGTTAGAGTCTCCCCGCACCTCGAGCCGTTGTATGCACTACAAAAAAAAGACACATCCGTGACATTATAGGCCGAACGAATTTTTTATGTCATGCTTATGACACTTAAATGATGATAATTGTGACAAAAGCACGTATCATCATAGATATGGTGGGCTCCTACTTCTATGACAAAAAATCATGACAGAAAATGGGCTTTTCGTCCTGGGCGGGCCGGGGACGCACCTGCATGACATTCTTTGGGCCGTTCATGACAAAAAAATCATGGTAGAAGCGAGGGCGAGGAAAATATCGGGGAGTTCCTGGTTACGGCGGGTGGTCGGGGCCGAGTGATGCACGGAGGTTTGCGCGTTTCTCTCATACACGTACGCACGTGTGTGCGAGACGCTGGGCTCTAAATTAACCCGAGCAATTGCACTAGCTACGTTACTGAACTCGAGCGATCGATCCCTTGGCTGTTAACTGAACCCAAGAGATTCCTTCGCTACTGCTGCTAACTGAGGCCAATTGAACCTGTTGCATGTTGTTGAACAGTGACCTTTGCTGGGGGTTGGATGAATAGTTCCCTGTGGGGGTTGGAAGAACAAGACCCCGTGGTAGTAGAGGTCGTTGCCGCTAGATGAACAGGACCCCGATCGAGGAGGCCGCCACACCCGAGCTGTTTTGGGGTGGATGAACAAGACCCCGTGGAGGGCTAGTTGAACAGTAGCCGGTGCAGGATGGATGAACAGGACCCCGTGGAGGGCAGGTTGAATAGTAGCCAGTGGAGGCTGGATGAACAATAGCCCGTGGATGAACAACAACTGATGAGGCTGGAGGAAGTCGACGGTGGTTGAACTGTAGCCCATGGAGGCTGGAGCAAGGCAGTAGCCGGTGGATGAACAATAGCCCGTGGAGTCCTGTTTTGCGGTACACCACACCCCACCCGATGAACAGGACCCCGTTTCGACCGTAGGCGCTCCAACACAAGTCTGTTTCCTCCATTATGTGGTAAACCACACCCCTCCCGATCAACAGGATCCTGTTTCGACCATAGCCGGTCGAACAGAAGACTGTTTCATCCGTACTGCAGTACACCAGACCCTGTTTCGGCTGTTCCGTCCAAAACGGTTGGCTCCCGATGAACACGACGCATTCCGTTGCCTCCCGATGAACACAACACAGTTTCTCCGTTCCGACCCAACCGGTTGGCTTCCGATGAACAGGACGTCGTTGCTATCGTCCGTTGCCTCTCCATGTACACGAGCCATGGTCGCACGTATGCGTGAGTAGGCGTTCAAGACCCTGCCCGTATGTACGTACGTTGCCGTATTTTTTGGCATGTGGTTGTACATACGTGTACACGCTTTAGCAGGGACTGCTTGAACTGCTATGTCGGGGGCTCTACTACTAAATGTGTCGCTGCTTGCGCGGCCACAGTTCATCGTTGCAGAGAGAGTGATCGACCAGTATGTACATACACGTTGGCGACCAAATAGGCAACACTAAGTACGCTTCGACAGGGTGGGTTACAGCTGTCAGGGAGGATAAGGACGCACTTCCTTGCGTGTGAAGATATAGCTGGTGGGTCCCGACTATTAGGGGGAGGAATCATTCTTATTTTGCGAGTAATAAGGAGGCACTTCCTTGTGTTCGAAGATGTAGCTGGTGGGTCCAGCTGTCAGCCTCACAGCCTAAAGTCCTTTTCCGACGGCTGTCGTTCTTTGACCTCATTGACCACAAGGCGCCGAGAGCATCAAGGCGATGGATGACAGCAAGGCCTAGGAAGGGCACAACATGGAGCCAGAGAAGACGAGGCCGGTGGATGCCCTCACGGAGGGGAGTATGAGGGTTCACTGGTTCGGTTGCGGCGTAAGGCTATCATCGCCGGATAATAACAGTGGGTGTGGTTGAGTAGAGGGAAGGTCTGGCCAGTCGTAGTATGGTCGGTCTGTGAGCCCTGCGCGATAGCACAGTTGGCCATGGGAAGCTGGAGCAGGAGGTACGACGGGCGTTGGTTTGGGCGGTTGGAGCAAGAAGACCAGAGGTTGAAGACACAACATGACTATTGATTTAACATCCAACAGTCACTCCAGCTAGAATTATTTTGACTAAGTTGACAGATCACGTACGCGTAAACTTAGTTGGCCCACAAGTCAGCCTCCAAATCAGGTGGGTCCCAGCTAGCAGGGGGAATCATTTTTTTGCTCGTAAAAAGATGGCACTTCCTTGCATGTGAAGATGTTTTCTGGTTTTTTAATTTTTTGAGTTAGAATAAAAAGATAACAACTTTTCATCTTTGGTACAATATGTGTTTTCGTGAAATGGATCATAATAAAGTTGGTGGGCTCCCAGCTGTCAGGGAGAGGTAACTTCTTTTCCACGTAATAAAGGAAACACTTCCTTGTGTGCGAAGATGTAGCTGGTAGCTCAAACCTGTCAGGGGGAGAAATCATTTGTTTTCGCATTATAAGGACGGACTTGCTCACGTGCGGCCATGGGCCATGTGCGTCCCTACTGTCAGCCACTCCACGCACATGACTCTTCCGATGGCTGTCGTTTGTTGACAAAGGTGACCATGCCACGCCGAGTGAACCAACGCAGTGGACGATGGCGAGGCCTAGGAAGGGAACAACCTGGAGCCAGCAAAGACACAGCAGTGGATGCCCACGCGGAGGGGAGTACGAGGGTTCACCGGTTCGGCTGCGGTGTGAGGCTGCCGTCGCCGAAGAACAACAGGAGGTGTTGGTGAGTAGAGGAATGGCCTGGACGGCGATGGGAGTACACTACTAGAGGATGCGGCTAACGCAACACTAGATCAGAGACCCTTTGACGAAACTATGGGCAATGCATTAATCGCAAACGGTGATGTAAAAAAACCGCCAAAAAAGTTACAAAACGCTTGCGATTGCGAAGCCATCAAACACGGTTCCGATTTTAGTTGTGTGTGCGATGCAGGGCATACGGTTCAGTTCAATTAATTGTTTGCGATGAGGAAGAAGAACAGAAATGGGCAGCCAGATGAAGGCGTGTACGATATATGGCATACAGTTCACTCGGATGAACTGTTTGTGATGAGGCAGAACATCCAAAATGGGCAGCCAGATGAAGGTGGTGCGATATACGACATATAGTTCACTCGAATGAACTGTTTGTGATTAGGCAACACAAAAGAAACGGTCAGCCAGATCAAGGTGTGTGCAATATATGACATACTGTTCATTACGGTAAACTGTTTGTGTTGAGCCAAGAGGACAACAACGTTTCACATAAACAAGATGTGTGTAATACGCCGCAAACATCCAATTACATAGGTGGCTAGTGCACTCATGACATTTCCACACACCAAAGTGAACTATTACATGCTTAATTAACTAGGATAAACAATCATCTGATCATCATCTACTTCTTGTGCTAGCTCGATGTTCCTTCTATGCTAAGTTTCCATTAATTGATGGCATTTTATGAACACGCCACCGTTTCCCGCCATTTCCTCACCTGTTTCCCGCCACCCAGCGATATTGTGCATAAACCTAGGCGGCGCGTGACGCGCGGAAGCATCAAGTGCAGCCTGTAGCACATCCACCTTTTCCAAGCATGCCAACCCACCAAAGCGCCACCTCTGCCATCAACCTCGTCGACGAGGAAAATGAGAAGGCGCCACGGCCCGTCGAGGCTGAGGCGCTCCCCGGCAATGCAATGGACGACGCCATGATGCCCGTCATCGCCAGGGTTGAGCAGACCCTTGGCACTTGGCACTTCAGCGTTGCGGATCAAGATAGGCATGTCAGTGCCGAGAGGCTGCAGCTCGCCGCACAACATGATCGATGGCGCAGAGCAAGCTAGGCGAGTCCATGCCAATAGGTTGCGGCTCGCCGCATGGCGGGACCATTGGAGCACCACAGACCGAGAGGTGTGGCGCGCCACATAGGAAGAGTAGATCCATCTGTGCTTGCCTTCTATCGACATGGTGTCGCAGCTGGGTACACTCTTGGGGAACGTAGTAATTTGAAAAAAAAATTCTATGCACACGCAAGATCATGGTGATGCATAGCAACGAGAGGGGAGAGTGTGTCCACGTACCCTCGTAGACCGAAAGCGGAAGCGTTAGCACAACGCGGTTGATGTAGTCGTACGTCTTCACGATCCGACCGATCAAGTACCGAACGCACGGCACCTCCGAGTTCTGCACACGTTCAACTCGATGACGTCCCTCGAACTCTGATCCAGCCGAGTGTTGAGGGAGAGTTTTGTCAGCACGACGGCGTGGTAACGACGATGATGTTTTACCGATGCAGGGCTTCGCCTAAGCACCGCTACGATATTATCAAGGTGGATTATGGTGGAGGGGGGCACCGCACACGGCTAAGAGATCAAGAGATCAATTGTTGTGTCTATGGGGTGCCCCCTGGCCACGTATATAAAGGAGTGGAGGAGGGGCAGAGGGCCGGCCCCTATGGCGCGCCCTGGAGGAGTCCTACTCCCACCAGGAGTAGGATTCCCCCCATCCATGTAGTAGGAGTAGGAGTCAAGGAAAGGGAAGAGAGAAGAGAAGGAAGGAGGGGGCGCAGCCCCTCCCCCTAGTCCAATTAGGACTAGGCCTTGGGGGGCGTGCAGCCTCTCCTCTCTCCTTCCCATAAAGGCCAACAAGGCCCATATACTCCCCGGTGAATTCCCGTAACTCTTCGGTACTCCGAAAAATACCCGAATCACTTGGAACCTTTCCGATGTCCGAATATAGTTGTCCAATATATCGATCTTTACGTGTCGACCATTTCGAGACTCCTCTTCATGTCCCCAATCTCACCCGGGACTCCGAACTTCCTTCGGTACATCAAAACACATAAACTCATAATATAACCGTCATCGAACTTTAAGCGTGCGGACCCTACGGGTTCGAGAACTATGTAGAAATGACTGAGACACGTCTCCGGTCAATAACCAATAGCGGAACCTTGATGCTCATATTGGCTCCCACATATTCTACGAAGATCTTTTTCGGTCAAACCGCATAACAACATACGTTGTTACCTTTGTCGTCGGTATGTTACTTGCCCGAGATTCGATCGTCGGTATCTTAATACCTAGTTCAATCTCGTTACCGGCAAGTCTCTTTACTCGTTACGTAATACATCATCCCGTAACTAACTCATTAGTTGCAATGCTTGCAAGGCTTATATTGAGGTGCATTATCGAGTGGGCCCAGAGATACCTCTCCGACAATCGGAGTGACAAATCCTAATCTCGAAATACGCCAACCCAACAAGTACCTTCGGAGACACCTGTAGAGCACCTTTATAATCACCCAGTTACGTTGTGACGTTTGGTAGCACACAAAGTGTTCCTCCGGTAAATGGGAGTTGCATAACCTCATAGTCATAGGAATATGTATAAGTCATGAAGAAAGCAATAGCAGAATACTAAACGATCGTGTGCTAAGCTAACAGAGTGGGTCAAGTCAATCACATCATTCTCCTAATGATGTGATCCCGTTAATCAAATGACAACTCATGTCAATGGCTAGGAAACATAACCATATTTGATCAACGAGCTAGTCAAGTAGAGGCATACTAGTGACACTCTGTTTGTCTATGTATTCACACAAGTATTATGTTTCCGGTTAATACAATTCTAGCATGAATAATAAACATTTATCATGATATAAGGAAATAAATAATAACTTTATTATTGCCTCTAGGGCATATTTCCTTCAGTCTCCCACTTGCACTAGAGTCAATAATCTAGTTCACATCACCATGTGATTTAACACCAATAGTTCACATCACCATGTGATTAACACCCATAGTTCACATAGTCATGTGACCAACACCCAAAGGATTTACTAGAGTCAATAATCTAGTTCACATCGCTATGTGATTAACACCCAAAGAGTACTAAGGTGTGATCATGTTTTGCTTGTGAGAGAAGTTTAGTCAACGGGTCTGCCACATTCAGATCCGTATGTATTTTACAAATTTCTATGTCAACAATGCTCTGCACGGAGCTACTCTAGCTAATTGCTCCCACTTTCAATATGTATCCAGATTGAGACTTGAGTCATCAGGATCAGTGTCAAAACTTGCATCGACGTAACCCTTTACGAGAACCTTTTTGTCACCTCCATAATCGAGAAATATATCCTTATTCCACTAAGGATAATTTTGACCGTTGTCTAGTGATCTACTCCTAGATCACTATTGTACTCCCTTGCCAAAATCAGTGTAAGGTATACAATAGATTTGGTACACAGCATGGCATACTTTATAGAACCTATGGCTGAGGCATAGGGAATGACTTTCATTCTCTTTCTATCTTCTGGCGTGGTCGGGTTTTGAGTCTTACTCAATTTCACACCTTGTAACACAGGCAAGAACTCTTTCTTTGACTGTTCCTATTTTGAACTACTTCAAAATCTTGTCAAGGTATGTACTCATTGAAAAAACTTATCAAGCGTCTTGATCTATATCTATAGATCTTGATGCTCAATATGTAAGCAGCTTCACTAAGGTCTTTCTTTGAAAAACTCCTTTCAAACACTCCTTTATGCTTTGCAGAATAAATTTACATTATTTCCGATCAACAATATGTCATTCACATATAATTATCAGAAATGTTGTAGTGCTCCCACTCACTTTCTTGTAAATACAGGCTTCACCGCAAGTCTGTATAAAACTATATGCTTTGATCAACTTATGTATATTCCAACTCTAAGATGCTTGCACCAGTCCATAGATGGATCGTTGGAGCTTGCATATTTTGTTAGCACCTTTAGGATTGACAAAAACTTCTGGTTGCATCATATACAACTCTTCTTTAATAAATCCATTAAGGAAAGCAGTTTTGTTTATCCATTTGCCAGATTTCATAAAATGCGGCAATTTCTAACATGATTCGGACAGACTTAAGCATAGATACGAGCGAGAAACTCTCATCATAGTCAACACCTTGAACTTGTCAAAAACCTTTGGCGACAATTCTAGCTTTGTAGATAGTAGCACTACTATCAGCGTCCGTCTTCCTCTTGAAGATCCATTTATTTTCTATGGCTTGCCGATCATCGGGCAAGTCAACCAAAGTCCACACTTTATTCTCATACATGGATCCCATCTCAGATTTCATGGCCTCAAGCCATTTCGTGGAATCTGGGCTCATCATCGCTTCCTCATAGTTCGTAGGTTCATCATGGTCATGTAACATGACCTCCAGAACAGGATTACCGTACCACTCTTGTGCGGATCTCACTCTGGTTGACCTACGAGGTTCGGTAGTAACTTGATCTGAAGTTACATGATCATCATCATTAGCTTCCTCACTAATTGGTGTATGAGTCATAGGAACAAATTTCTGTGATGAACTACTTTCCAATAAGGGAGAAGGTACAGTTACCTCATCAAGTTCTTCTTTCCTCCCACTCACTTCTTTCGCGAGAAACTCCTTCTCTAGAAAGGATCCATTATAAGCAACGAATATCTTGCCTTTGGATCTGTGATAGAAGGTGTACCCAACTGTCTCCTTTGGGTATCCTATGAAGACACATCTCTCCGATTTGGGTTTGAGCTTATCAGGATGAAACTTTTTCACATAAGCATCGCAAGCCCAAATTTTAAAAAACGACAATTTTTGGTTTCTTGCCAAACCAAAGTTCATAAGGTGTCGTCTCAACGGATTTAGATGGTGCCCTATTTAACGTGAATGCAGCTGTCTCTAATGCATAATCCCAAAACAATAGTGGTAAATCGGTAAGAGACATCATAGATTGCACCATATATCTAATAAAGTACGGTTACGATGTTTGGACACACTATTACGCTGTGGTGTTCCAGGTGGCGTGAGTTGCGAAACTATTCTGCATTGTTTCAAATGAGGACCAAACTCATAACTCAAATATTCTCCTCCACGATCAGATCGTAGAAACTTTATTTTCTTGTTACGATGATTTTCCACTTCACTCTGAAATTATATGAACTTTTCAAATGTTTCAGACTTATGTTTCATCAAGTAGATATACCCATATCTACTCAAATCATCTGTGAAAGTCAGAAAATAACGATACCCGCCGCGAGCATCAACAATCATCAGATTGCATACATCAATATGTATTATTTCCAATAAATCAGTTGCTCGCTCCATTGTTCCGGAGAACGGAGTCTTTAGTCATCTTGCCCAAAAGGCATGGTTCACAAGCATCAAGTGATTCATAATCAAGTGATTCCAAAATCCCATCAGCATGGAGTTTCTTCATGCGCTTTACACCAATATGACCTAAAACGCAGTGCCACAAATGAGTTTCAATATTATGAATATGTGTATCACTACGATCGAGATCCAACAAACCATTTTCATTGGGTGTATGACCATAGAAGGTTTTATTCATGTAAATAGAACAACAATTATTCTCTAACTTAAATGAATAACCGTATTGCAATAAACATGATCAAATCATATTCATGCTCAACGCAAACACCAAATAACACTTATTTAGGTTCAACACTAATCCCGAAAGTGTAGGGAGCGTGCGATGATGATCATATCAATCTTGGAACCACTTCCAACACACAACGTCACTTCACCCTTAACTAGTCTCTGTTCATTCTGCAACTCCCATTTCGAGTTACTACTCTTAGCAATGTAACCCGATTATCAAATACCGAGGGTTGCTACGAACACTAGTAAAATACACATCAATAATCTGTATATCAAATATACCTTTGTTCACTTTGCCATCCTTCTTATCCGCCAAATACTTGGGGCAGTTCCGCTTCCAGTGACCAGTCCCTTTGCAGTAGAAGCACTTAATCTCAGGCTTAGGTATAGACTTGGGCTTCTTCACTTGAGTAGCAACTTGCTTGCCGTTCATCTTGAAGTTCCCCTTCTTCCCTTTGCCCTTTTCTTGAAACTAGTGGTCTTGTTAACCATCAACACTTGATGTTTTTCTTGATTTCTACCTTCGTTGATTTCAGCATCATGAAGAGCTTGGGAATCATTTCCATTATCCCTTGCATATTATAGTTCATCATGAAGTTCTAGCAACTTGGTGATAGTGACTAGAGAACTTTGTCAATCACTATCTTATCTGGAAGATTAACTCCCACTTGATTCAAGTGATTGTAGTACTCAGACAATCTGAGCACATGCTTACTGGTTGAGCTATTCTCCCCCATCTTGTAGGCAAAGTAATGTCATAGGTCTCATACCTCTCGACACGGGCATGAGTATGAAATACCAATTTCAACTCTTGGAACATCTTATATGCTCCGTGGCGTTCAAAACATTTTTGATGTCCCGGTTCTAAGCCGTAAAGCATGGTGCACTAAACTATCAAGTAGTTATCATACCGAGCTTTTGTCAAAATGTTCAAAACGTCTACATCTGCTCCTGCAATAGTTTTCTCACCTAGCGGTGCATCAAGGACATAACACTTCTGTGCAGCAATGAGAATAATCCTCAGATCACGGAACTAGTCCGCATCTTTGCTACTAACATCTTTCAACTTATTTTTCTCCAGGAACATATCAAAAATAAAACAGGGGAGCTAAACGCGAGCTATTGATCTACAACATAGATATGCTAATACTACCAGGACTAAGTTCATGATAAATTAAAGTTCAATTAATCATATTACTTGAAAAACTCCCACTTAGATAGACATCCCTCTAATCCTCTAAGTGATCACGTGATCCATATCAACTAAACCATGTCCGATCATCACGTGAGATGGAGTAGTTTCAATGGTGAACATCACTATGTTGATCATATCTACTATATGATTCACGCTCGACCTTTCGGTCTCAGTGTTCCGAGGCCATATCTGTTATATGCTAGGCTCGTCAAGTTTAACCTGAGTATTCCGCGTGTGCAACTGTTTTGCACCCGTTCTATTTGAAGGTAGAGCCAATCACACCCAATCATCACGTGGTGTCTCAGCACGAAGAACTTTTGCAACTGTGCATACTCAGGGAGAACACTTATACCTTGATAATTTAGTGAGAGATCATCTTATAATGCTATCGTCAATCAAAGCAAGATAAGATGCATAAAAGATAAACATCACATGCAATCAATATAAGTGATATGATATGGCCATCGTCATCTTGTGCTTGTGATCTCCATCTCCGAAGCACCGTCATGATCACCATCGTCACCTCCGATTTCTGCACACGTTCAACTTGATGACGTCCCTCGAACTCTGATCCAGCCGAGTGTTGAGGGAGAGTTTCGTCAGCACGACGGCGTGGTGACGATGATGATGTTCTACCGACGTAGGGCTTCGCCTAAGCACCGCTACGATATTATCGAGGTGGATTACGGTGGAGGGGGGCACCGCACACGGCTAAGAGATCAAGAGATCAATTGTTGTGTCTATGGGGTGCCCCCTGGCCACGTATATAAAGGAGTGGAGGAGGGGGAGAGGGCCGGCCCCTATGGCGCGCCCTGGAGGAGTCCTACTCCCACCGGGAGTAGGATTCCCCCCTTCCATGTAGTAGGAGTAGGAGTCAAGGAAAGGGAAGAGAGAAGAGAAGGATGGAGGGGGCGCAGCCCCTCCCCCTAGTCCAATTCGGACTAGGCCTTGGGGGCGCGCAGCCTCTGCTCTCTCTTTCCCCTAAAGCCCAACAAGGCCCATATACTCCCCGGTGAATTCCCGTAACTCTCGGTACTCCAAAAAATACCCGAATCACTCAGAACCTTTCCGATGTCCGAATATAGTCGTCCAATATATTGATCTTTACGTCTCGACCATTTCGAGACTCCTCGTCATGACCCAATCTCACCCGGGACTCCGAACTTCCTTCGGTACATCAAAACACATAAACTGATAATATAACCGTCATCGAACTTTAAGCGTGCGGACCCTAAGGGTTCGAGAACTATGTAGACTTGACCGAGACATGTCTCCAGTCAATAACCAATAGCAGAACCTGGATGCTCATATTGGCTCCCACATGTTCTACGAAGATCTTTATCGGCCAAACCGCATAACAACATACGTTGTTCCCTTTGTCATCGGTATGTTACTTGCCCGAGATTCGATCGTCGATATCTTAATACCTAGTTCAATCTCGTTACAGGCAAGTCTCTTTACTCGTTCCATAATACATCATCCCGCAACTAACTCATTAGTTGCAATGCTTGCAAGGCTTATAGTGATGTGCATTACCGAGTGGGCCCAGAGATACCTATCCGACAATCGGAGTGACAAATCCTAATCTCGAAATATGCCATCCCAAAAAGTACCTTCGGAGACACCTGTAGAGCACCTTTATAATGACCCAGTTAAATTGTGACATTTGGTAGCACACAAAGTGTTCCTCCGGTAAATGGGAATTGCATAATCTCATAGTCATAGGAACATATATAAGTCATGAAGAAAGCAATAGCAGAATACTAAACGATCGTGTGCTAAGCTAACGGAATGGGTCAAGTCAATCACATCATTCTCCTAATGATGTGATCCCGTTAATCAAATGACAACTTATGTCAATGGCTAGGAAACATAACCATCGTTTATCAACGAGATAGTCAAGTAGAGGCATACTAGTGACACTCTGTTTGTCTATGTATTCACACAAGTATTATGTTTTCAGTTAATACAATTCTAGTATGAATAATAAACATTTATCATGATATAAGGAAATAAATAATAACTTTATTATTTCCTCTAGGGCATATTTCCTTCATACACATCCCATCAGTACCCCGATTCCTCGCCAGGAGTGGGCAGAGGCCCTCTGCACCGTAGTTGCACGAGAGGCCGTCCGTGTCGTACTTGCACCGGACACCCGCCGCGCCGTCCACATGGGTCACTCCGTTCACCTTGTCCGCGGCCCGCTCGATGCCAACGCGCTGGTCAGTAGGCTCGACCGCCTGCTTGGCCCAGGTGTCCACCTAGGCACAGTAGAGGAACATGGCCATCGCACCCTCGAGCTGGTGATCTCTAACGAAATAGCCAACTTGGAGCCTGAGATCGCGCTCCATATGTACCCGAGCATGTCGACCGCTTGGATGGACGCCTGCATGAGTTCAGGCAGAGCCAAGAGCTACCATAGGCAAGGGTTGTTGGTCAGGGTCTCATGGACGTGTTTTATGTTGTTGAGTCGTTTCAACGTGGATCGCTATGTATTCACAACAATCACAATATTGCTCTGTTTCAATGTGTGTACTCTATTTTCCATTCTTATATGTTCTATTTCAATGTGTGTATATATACACTTTCCATTCTGTATATGTGGATGATAACAACTAGATACAAATTAGTATACAAAAAGAAATAGAAAATGGAATTCATAATATATATATATATATATATATATATATATTAATTGTTCATTAGTTCATCACAGAATATATATAATATCATCACATATATGTTATGATACTAAACTACTATGTACAATGCATAAAATTGAAAACGAACAATACTAAAACTAATAATCCCTCCTCGGGCAGTATTCCGGCAGCCCCTCGCCAGCAGCTCCCTGGTGCGCGGTGTCTTCCCAGCATGGAGGCTGTACTCTGCCTCCTCCGCCTCGCAGCGCTTGACGTACCGATCTGCCTCTTGCTGGCGGTTGAGCGTGAACGATCTTGCCATTTCTTTGGGTGCCCACCGGAGCTCCTCGTTGGTGGCACGCTGGAGCTTATCAACCCACCTCCATGGAGCGATGAGGCGCCTAGCGCCTTTGACCTTCCTCGCGAAGTACCCGTCTTCGTACACCTCCTCCGCACGACAATGCGCCTGCTCCCAAAGCTCCACCGCCTCCTTTTTCCAGGCGACATCACGGGCTTCACAGGCCGCCTGGTACCAGGCTTCCTCCTTCGCCATCTCATTCTTGAATGCCACTTGACTGGCTTTCTCAGCCGGCGGCAACGACTTCCACAGACAATGATTGCACTGGCCCCAAAACCAATTCAAAGTTGGGGGGTCTAGCGCAACCTCGTCCGGCAGCGCGTAGGTGTCCTCCTCGTTGCTGCTCTTCGATTGAGCATCCTCGGGGGGCGGCGACTCCTTGTCGGCGTGTGGGAAGATCGGCGGCGCCATGGTAGAGATTTGAGAGAGAGAGAGAGAGAGAGAGAGAGAGAGAGAGGGCGAGCGAGGGGAGGATGTAGATGAGAATGCAGGCGGGATGACGTGAGCAAGGTAGTATTTATTGGCAGCCATAATGTAGATCGACGGGAACAGTTCACACGCCAGTCGCCCGAATTTACGTGTTCTATAGTTTGAATTACACACGATTCCCACAGCAAAATCTGTGTGTGAACTTAATAGCTGACGATTTCCAATATAGAACCGTGTCTGATTAATAACCCCCGCCACCCACCTTCCAAAACCTCGAGGCACGAAATAGAGTGCCAATCGTGTGGGGGCCGGTTGTCTTCCAGATCTTTAAATTTTCTTTTTTCAACACCAGATATTTACATCGTCTGATGATTTTTTAACTCGCATACAAGTACACAAAAATATGATTTTTCAAACTGTTATGGTTAGCCAATGCATGTAGATGTAGTTCAAATTTTAATTATGATCATTATATGGCTAGAAAATCACTTAAATGTCTTTAAAAGGTCAAATGACCGATATAATTTTTTAATTTTTCACATGACAGTTGTATTACTGCATGTTAAATGTAGAAAAAATCTGAAGGCCATAAGAGGAAGCTATCTCATGTTCGCCATCAAACATACATTGTTCCCTCTCGGAACCACGGGCCTTCTAGTGAATTGCTCTGGTTTGTGAGGGGTGTGTGTCCAAACTTTCGTCAAACAGGACAATTTTGTTACCACATTATCTTGGTGGCATGACATTACATCAAGCAAGGTTTAATGTTTTTCTAATCATTTTTTTAATTTTTTTTGGCATGAAAATGCCATGGCACTCCATGCATGTGTCCATGCCATGACACCAATATGTTTGAAAATTCCTTCTAATTTACTGCACATGGAATTAACTCGCACACAAGTACACAAAAATAAGATTTTTCAAATCGTTATGGTTAGTCGTTGCATATATATGTAGTTCAAATTTGAATTACGACATTAAATGGCTAAAAAATCACTTAAATATCTTTAACAGGTCAAATGGCCCCTAGAATTTTCCAAATTTTCACATGACAGTTGTATTAGCGCATGTTAAATGTAGAAAAAAATTAAAGGCCACAAGAGGAAGCTATCTCATGTTCGTCATCAAACATACATTGTTCCCTCTCGGAACCACGAGCCTTCTAGTGAGTTGCTCCGGTTTGTGAGGGGTGTGTGCCCAAACTTTCGTCAAACTGGCCAATTTTTTACCACATTATCATGGTGGCATGACACTACATCAAGCAAGGTTTCATGTTTTTCTGATCATTTTTTTATTTTTTGGAATTAAAATTCCACGGCACTCCATGCATGTGTCCATCCCGTGACACCAATATGTTCAAAAATTCCTTCTAATTTACTGCACATGAAATTAACTCGCACACAAGTACACAAAATTATGATTTTTCAAACCGTTATGGTTAGCCGTTGCATGTAGATGTAGTTCAAATTTGAATTACAGTCATTAAATGACTAGAAAATCACTTAATTGTCTTTAAAAGGTTAAATGACCCCTAGAATTTTCCAAATTTTCACATGACAGTTGTATTAGTGCATGTTAAATGTAGAAAAAACTTGAAGGCCATCAGAGGAGCTATCTCATGTTCGTCATCAAACATACATTGTTCCCTCTCGGAACCATGAGCCTTCTAGTGAGTTGCTCTGGTTTGTGAGGGTGTGTGTCAAAACTTTCGTCAAACAGGCCAATTTTTTTACCACATTGTCTTGGTGGCATGACATTACATCAAGCAAGGTTTCCTTTTTTTATCATTTTTTAATTTTTTGGAATTAAAATGCCATGGCACTCCATGCATGTGTCCATGCCGTGACACCAATATGTTTGAAAATTCCTTATAATTTACTGCACATGGAATTAACTCACACATAAGTACTAAAAAATTTGAATTTTCAAACCATTATGGTTAGCCGTTGCATGTAGATGTAGTTCAAATTTGAATTACGGCCATTAAATGGCTAGAAAATCACTTAAATTTCTTTAAAAGGTCAAATGACCCCTAGAATTTTCCAAATTTTCACATGAAAGTTGTATTAGTGCACGCTAAATATAGAAAAAAATTGAAGGCCATAAGAGGAAGCTATCTCATGTTCGTGATCACACATACACTGTTCCCTCTCGGAACCACCAACCTTCTAGTGAGTTGCTACGGTTTGTTAGGGGTTTGTGTCCAAACTTTCTTTAAACATGCCAATTTTTTTACCACATTATCATGGTGGTATGACATTACATCAAGCAAGGTTTCATATTTTTCTGATATTTTTTATTTTTGGAATTAAAATGCCATGGAACTCCATGCATGTGTCCATGCCGTGAGACCAATATGTTTGAAAAATCCTTCTAATTTACTGCACACGGAATTAACTCGCACACAAGTACACAAATATGATTTTTCAAACCGTTATGGATAGCCGTTGCATGTAGATGTAGTTCAAATTTCAATCACGGTCATTAAATGGCTAGAAAATCAGTTAAATGTCTTTAAAAGGTCAAATGACCCCTGAATTTTTCCAAATTTTCACATGACAGTTGTATTAGTGCATGTTAAACGCCATAAAGGGGAAGCTATCTAGGTCGTGTGGGAAGGACCCCCTTATCGCCCACACTCACTTGGCGACAGTTCCAAATGCCGTCGTGGAAAGTTCTTAAAACCCGTTTGTATAGCACCTCGTTGTACCAGTGGTAGGGTGGGCCGGTGAGGACTGCGTGGCACCACATCCGGCCACGGGAGGCGCTAGCAGCCGGTGGTTTGGGCGGCTGAAGCATGAATATACGAGATTGAAAGAGCACCACAGCCATTGGATGGACATCCAACGCCCACTGCTACTAGAATCGTGTGTTGACTATAAGTTGACAAAGCCTAGCATACGCGTCATCTTAGTAGGCCCACCAGTGACCATCACATCTGCGGCAGAGAACATATAGCCCATTTGCGATTTGTTATAATTTACAACCCGTTTTTGAATTCTAATGAAATTTACTCAGCCCATTTACTGTTTGTTGAAATTACAGCCCATTTTCTAGCCAGGACAACGGTTAATAATTTCAACCAACCGCTGAAAAGAAATTCAACAAAATTTCCCAAATTTTGATGGGGTCCAAAATATTTTTTATCCCGAAATTTCGAGTAAGATTAAATACAATTTCAAAATAAATTCGTATTAGGTAAAAATCCAGCAAAAATTTGCATGCGCAACAAGTAATAAAATTAAAAAATTTAAAATCCAAAAATAGTAATCTTGAAACTAATTACCTGTTCGGTGCATTCTTTATATTTATAGCCAATTTTTTTAAACCGTTATGGTTACCCGTTGCATGTAGATGTAGTTCAAATTTGAATTACGGTCATTAAATGGCTAGAAAATCACTTAAATGTCTTTAAAAGGTCAAATGACCCCTGAAATTATCCAATTTTCACATGAAAATTGTATTAGTGCATGTTAAATGTAGAAAATATTTGAAGGCCGTAAGGGGAAGCTATCTCCCGGTTCGTCATCAAACAAGCATTGTTCCCTTCCGGAACCACGAGCCATCTAGTGAGATGCTTCGGTTTGTGATGGGTGTGTGTTCAAACTTTCGTCAAACATGCCGAATTTTTTACCACATCATCTTGGTGGCATGACATTACATCAAGCAATGTTTCATGTGTTTCTGATCTTTTTTTAATTTTTTGGAATTTAAATGCCATGGCACTACATGCTTAATTGTGTCATAGCCGTTAGACCAATATGTTTGAAATTTCCTTCCAATTTAATGCACATGGAATTAAATCACACACAAATACACAAAATATGACTTTTCAAACTCTTACGGTTAGCTGTTGCATGTACACGTAGTTCAAATTTGAATTACGGTCATTAAATGGCTAGAAAATCACTTAAATGTCTTAAGAGGTCAAATGACCCCTGAAATTTTCCAAAATTGTACACGACAGCTATATTAGTACTACAATTTTTCCCGTATGTTTAGAACACTATCCATTGCCACTTTACTCCAAATTCATCTTTCATAACTCATAAAAAATATAAACAACATCATACAGTTTTTTGTAGGAAACATTTGCGATGAAAATTCCTGGGTCTATTTAAGTCTACCTCCTTAAGCTTCACCGGCTCGTGCGCTCCAGTGTCGGCAACCCCTGAATCCACAAATCCCGATTCCCATTCCCGCAACCCCTTCTTACAAACATGATGCCATGGAAACGCTTCGCGAAGGCCCATACAATGGTCGCGTCCTCCTCGAGCGCCGCCACCACTGAGAGCGCGGCCGCCTACGCTGAGAGTGTCGCCACATCCGCATTGAGCGCGGCCGTATCCGCCGACAGGGCGTCTGCGGCAGCTGACAGGGCAGCTGCAGCAGCCCAGACGGCTGCAGCTGTTGTAGCGACGACGACTGCAAACACCGAGAGTGCTCGAGCGGCCGTCCGTGCTGCCGATGTCGCCCTGGTCCGGGTCGAGGCCATCCACGCCAATATCGAGGAGACACATGCCAAGATATTCTAGGCTACCTCAGAATCCAGCATGCAACCCACGTCTGAAAAGGCCGCGATAGCCATGGAGCACCTTCTTCCTCATGAGATAGCCGAGCGAAAGATGGAGATGCAGGAGGCGGCGGAGATCGAGGAGCGCTGGGAGGATTTGCGCGTGGCCGAGTTCAAGGTAGAGAAGAGTCTTTCTGTCGAGGAATCGCCGATGGAGTACCAACGCGAGCTCTGGAGCAGCCACTACTATGAGTACTATAACCTTGAGGGCGGCGCCGAGGACGAGGACGAGGACACGATCGATTCAGCAGGGGGAACGTGTAGTCCACCAATGGCTGCATGTTGCCAGGACAAGTCATCAAAGTCTCATCTCACACCGGCGATGCATAGGCCGGCGCAGAGGCAGATTTGTTAAAATTATGCGTACTTAGGCTTTGTTTTTAATGCTGGTCTTTTGTTAGAGCAATGTTTAGGTCAACTGGCTCTGTTTAATTATTAAAATTGCTTGATTCAGTAAGTGTGGTCTGTGTGCTGTACGCTGTTTTGTGTGCCCAAATTAGCTAGCGATTTTAAATTATGCAATGACGTAACCGGGGAAATTTCCACCAAAATTTGAACTATCAAACTCATCCCATGCACGTAAAGCAGAAGAATCGTTTGAGATGCACACAATCGTTCAAAGTGAATGGTGTCCGGCGGCACAGCGCGCAAAGTTTCCCTCCACATTTCGAAATTTTTGGCCTACCGCAGAAATATCTACCCCGCCCCCTTCGCCACCCCCTTTACTCCCAAACCACAAGTCACATTTCCCCTGTCTCCTCCTTCCTTCCTTCCTAAGCTATAGACGTTTCCTCCCTTTCTTCATCGCTCTCGCCGTCTCGCATCCTACCACTAGGTCGCCATGGTCTTCTCCAATTACCTCTCCAGCGGTTCCTCCTCCTCCGACGACTCCTTCACCACCCGCGTATGCATCTCTTCTATCTCGGGCTATGAATTGGAATGAAGGATCTATACCCGGTGGTCGATTTGAGTCATTTGTTCCTCTTGTAGCTCCCTAGGGCCATCATTTGCAACCAATGGAGCGGGTTGGCTAAAGATTTGCCTGCTCATTGCAATCTGTGGACAATGGGAGGAAGTTTCTGGCATGTGTAGAGAAGGTTAGACCCTCTTTCGTTGTTACAAATCATTTGTTAGATGTGATTCAGACACTGTCACGGTCCCAACCCATTCATACCACACCTTCAACCAAACGCATCCTAAGATAGTGTCGCAGTTTGTACCTAGTATCTAAAAATGTTGCCATCTCATCAACGGTGCCATTAGAAAATTATTTGGCACCGCTTCAGTAGTTTGTGCAGCCAACTTTGGTCCACACATCCAAGCAGTAAAATACTAAATCATTATGGCACGAAGGAACTGGGCATCAGATCAACTAGGTGCTCCGGAGTCTGGGTCCCTGCTTTTTTTCCGCTGCGTCGGCTCGCCGGTGCTGGGCATCGGTGCGAGATGTAGCAACAGTTGTCTTTACACTGGTTGGCATACATAGTGGACGGCCTTAGTGCTATTAGTTCTATGTTACTAAATTTGTGCATGTACACACCTGTTGTCTCAGTAGCAATTAATTCATTTGCACATTGATCTTTTTGAGAAGATATGTCATAATTAACCTGTTTCTTCAGCTTTTCAAAATAAGTATTGGTGTTTTTCTATGTTTCTATAAACCCATTTCCCCTACAATCATTCGATCTAGTTTTAAATATTATAGGATGAACGAAAGTGTTCTTACTTGGAGTGGGTTGATCAAGAGTGGCCATAGTCTTTGAAGATGTGACTAGCAAAGCTCTGGAGCATGTATGAGGAAGAGAACAGAGGTAGGCTTAGAGAAAGTGTTGTCAACGCTGAAGAATATTTGAAGATGCGGGATAAAAAGAGGAAGGTGGAGAATGAGCTCAGATTTTTTTAAATTAGACTTGGCTAAGATGGTGTTGGCGAAGGAGGAGGCACTTTCCGAGTTGGCCAGTGCAAAACAAGTTCTTACTGAACTGAAAGCAGAGGTGGATAAGACGAGCCTAGATGATCTCGATTAGGGAAATGAATATATTGTTCTAATATTGTTCTTATAAAGCTGAACTAGCTATATGATGTATTGTGCTGTTTTCAGGTAGCTATTGTACCGTGATGTTAAAATATATTTAGGTGCCTAATATGAAATTGGCAAATAGCTATTCGATATGAAATGTGAATTTGCATAATACTAGATTATTAATTCTAGACTAATAAACCTGCTAAATGGGTCATGGAACTTTGCAAACGGTTATAGCAGTAGAAGCGCTTGTGATGGATAGCCCAATGCCACATAGTTTTCTTCATCAAGTCGTCTGTGATGTAGTTGAATAAAATCAAATGGTTAACCAAGGCAGAGCGTGTGTGATAGTTACACCTATCACACACGAGCCTATACATACAACTGTGTGGGATGTACATACAAACAGAAACGTTTTCCCTGGATTGACTATGTGGGATGTACATAAGAACGGAAACACATTCCTTCGATTGACTGTGTGGAATGTACATAACAAACCGAAATGTTTGTTTGCGACTGACTTTGTGGGATGTACTTACGACCGGAACCGATTGGGCCTGTTTAATCGTATTTGATCGCTCGCCCATCGCACACGACCTCATTTTACTGAGCATATGTGCCAGGAGAGCCTATCCCCGACGGTTTCTGGGTCGTGTGGGTAGGACCCCCCTATCGCCCACACTCACTTGGTGACGATTCCAAATGTCGTCGTGGAAAGTTGTTAAAAACCGTTTGTATAGCACCTCACTATACTGTAGGGTGGGTCGGTGAGGCATGCGTGGCAGCACATCCGGCCACGGGAGGCGTTAGCAGCCGGTGGTTTGGGCGGCTGAAGCATGAATATACGAGATTGAAAAAGCACCACAGCCGTCGCATGGACATCCAACGGCCACTACTACTGGTATCGTGTGTTGACTATAAGTTGACAAAGCCTAGCATACGCGTCATCTTAGTAGGCCCACAAGTGACCATCACATCTGTGGTAGAGAACATATAGTCCATTTGCAATTTGTTATAATTTACAACCCATTTTTGAATTCTAATGGAATTTACTCAGCCCATTTACTATTTGTTGAAAGGGATTTTTATTTTGTGCCCCTGGTTCCTTAGCTCTATTCATTCATCCCCACTCTGTTAACTTTTGCTCACTTTTCCCCACTCCCTTGCCCGAAACCCTCATAACTGGTTATAACGGGCGTTGCCGTCGGGTCAATGCCTTTGACTGTTAGCTGACGAGTGGGGCCGCGTATACGTGGGCACATGCAAGACCGCGGTCGCGGGGTAGCACTTGTCCATGGACATGCCCGAAACGTCCCAAGGCAACCACCTCCATCGCCCGACCCATTTTGACGGCGCCGACAAAAAAAATGGTGCATGCATATTTAAAATAAAAACAACTTAATAATTAAACATTAAAGCCGGCCAGGAAGGCCAGCGAGAGTCCACGTCCACATTATTAGCATTAAAAGAAATTAAAAACAACCTAACTAGGAGGCGGCGCTGCCTAAGCCTTTCGAAGCATCGTCGTCCTCGGGTGGGTGAGGTCGATCGGCGTCGGTGAGGCTGGCCTGGGGAACACCGTGTTCAGTGCGGGCAGCTCTTCCGGGGCAGTGCCGCGCGAGGGCGCGGCGCTGTGCAGCCGCGGCTTGGCGCGCCTCCTCCTCAGCGTCGCGCGCCTCCTCCTCAAGGTCGCGCTCGAGTATCTCCTCGTACTCGCCGCGACGGCGCTCCTCGGCGAGCCGTCGCTGGCACCACATCTCGAGGTACGCCGCCTACTGCTCCGGGGTCGCCCCCATCCAAACCGGTGGTGTGGACACCCACTCGCGCACCACTCCCGTCCAGGAGAAGCACGCGATGGGCTCCGGCTGCGTCTCTGGGTCGGCCTTGACGAGCCGTCGGGGAGGGGACGGCGGGGCCACCGACAGCACGATGCAATTGCCGGCCGCGCAGAGGGCAAGGGCCTACGCCATGGTCGCCTCGTAGCGAGCCTCCTCTTCCTCCACCGCCTCCACCCTGCACCGCTCGTCCTCCTCGCTCTCGTGGTAGACAGCCACAAGGGCCGCCTGAGAGGCGGCCTACGCCGCCTGGTCTTCCTCTCGGACAACGAGTGGGGGGGACGACACACTGCAGTCGACCTCCCGCATGCCGCGTCGCCTCGCCTCGCCTCGTCGTGCTCGAAGGCGAACCGACTCGCCTAGGTGGCGTCACGGCGCTGCTTCGGCGTCAGCATTGCCCGCCGGCACCGCACCTCCTCCGCGTGCGCCCTAGTCGACCGCGGTGCGGCCGACACTGGGTCCTCTCTGGATCCAGATGCCAGTCGTGCAGTAGGGTGACATCGGGATTCGGTAGAGGGACGCGGTGCTTCTAGTGCCACTCCGCCTGGTGCACTGGCACGCTCACTCGCACCCTCTGCCGGCGAGCCGGCGCCGACGGAGGCTGTACGAACTAAGAGGGGAAAGGGACGGCGGGGACCTTGCCCTTGGACTTGCTGCTGCCGACGCTGGAGAAGAGCCCCATTTGGCTAGGGTTGGCTTGGGTTTTTGCTAGGGTTTGCCGGCGACGGGGGAGCGAGTTTGGATGAGGACGGCCCCGCCGCACGGTCGGCTTAAAAAAGGGCGACCGCCGTTACTGACGCATGGGCCCGTGGTCATAAATTAAGCTGACCGTGAGTGGGCGGCCACCAGGTGGGGACGCGGCCGACGCATTTGGGGCGCAAATTTGAATTTGAGAAAATGTCCTCCAAATAAGCTCCCAGGCTAGGGTAAACATCCCATTTGTAATCAAGTTTTTCTGAACCTACTCTAAATGATCCAAATGTTTTTTTATTAACACATATTCACTTTCCATAGTGTAGATTCGAAGTCTCACTATTTTTTTTTCATTTTTTGATTTTTTTAAAAAAATTCAAAAACAGAATGTAACACCACCTCCTCTCCTTGAACTCTATGAAATCATGTACATGATAGCTCATATGTGTGAAGGTTTTCTCATGAAAATGACCATAGAGCAAGTTTATGAATTTTGGTTGGTAAAATGTCACATAAGACAACATTGTGCGCAGGTTTTATATTTTTTTGATTTTTTTTAAATTAATGGTGCTCATTTGACCTCGATCGTGCCAGCTAGGGTTTTTCATGAAAATGACCATATACCAAGTTTAGTATTTTTCCTCATTAGTTTGTCTTATAAAACGACGAACGGCGAAGGTTTCGTATTTTTCAATTTTTTAAATTAGTTATGCTCAGTCAAAGCCTTCGAAACCCCGTTGACCAGCTCCAAACCCCTCTAAACCCCATGGGGTTTTGCCTAACCCTAGCTCCTAACGTCAATCGTCCGATCATACCCTCGCGCCAAGCAACAGCCCTCGGATCTGGCCTTCTAGAAGGAACTAGGTGTGCTGGCTGTGTGCAGGCTCCGCGCCGTTGGATCACAAGGACGGATCTGCATCGTTGGATCGTGGGGCGATGCGCGAGAGGCGATCCTATTGGTTGTGCTCGGCTGCTCGCCCACCACTGACTCCGTGAAAAAAAACGTTGTTATTGGGCCCAAAAGGAAACCAAGCTCTGGGTCGTCGAATTGCGTCGTTTTTTTGCATCATTTGCTCTGTTTTTTGTGAACGTGCTGGCTCTGTATTTTTGCATCATTTTTTGCATCGTTTGCTTTGTTTTTTGCATCGTTCTTTTTGTTCTATGAGGGCTAAATTTATTTTTATCATGTAAAATGGCCACAAACTATCAAAAAAGGGGTCATTTTGCATTTGTGTAATGGCCACAAGCCCTCTATCTCTTTTTATCATGCAAAATGACCAAATTTTTAAGGGCCAAATTTATTTTTATCATTCAAAATGGCCACAAGCTCTTCAAAAATTGTCTCTTTTTGTTCATATAATATAGGGTATGACCACGGTTTCCCATGCGTGCAATTAGCTTCTTTTTCTTCTTCTTTCCAAACCACTGTTTCCCACGCGTGTACACTCCCGATGCTGCGGTGGGTTTGAAAACGGGCTACTAACTTCACATTTGACCCCATTATTGCCATGGCCAAATAACATGTAACACTACGACTATTTAAGCTACATATTGGCATCGGCGCATGTAGGCTCGATCGACGCATGCAGGCAGGGTTTGCTAGGTGCATGCATAGCAGGCTTCTGTCCTGGCAGCGCACGCAGACATTTAATGCAAGGGACGGCCCAACGAAACCACGACCCAATGGTCGAACAGCGACACCACCCAACGCAGCACAGTCCAGCGTGGCCCCACTAGTCAGAGTTAACGGTCAAGCCTTTGACCCGATGGCAACATCCGTTGTGCCCAGTTATGAGGGTTTCTGGCAAGGGAGTGGGGAAAATTGAGCAAAAATTAAGAGCAAGGGGATGAATGAGTAGAGCTAAGGAATCAGGGGCACAGATGTAAAAATCCCTTGTTGAAATCACATCCCATTTTCTAGCCAGGACAACGGTTAATAATTTCAACCAACCGCTCAAAAGAAGTTCAACAAAATTTCCCACATTTTGATGGGATCCAAAATATTTTTTATCTCAAAATTTCGAGTCAGATTAAATACAAGTTCAAAATAAATTTGTATTAGGTAAAAATCCGCAAAAAAGTATAGCTGGGCTAGCCATTTTCACCTTGAAAAAATAATATGTGGCCTGGATATTTGGTCAACATAAAATAATAGCCTGGGCTAGACGGGCCACAGCCCGCCCAGTTGATACCCTGCTCCTCTGAACAACAACAAAAACATCACTCAAGAAAAACTCCGCTTACACCTAAAAACAATACTGCTTGAGCTGCTGGGTCCCAGCTGTCAGCCGCTCCTTGTGCAATTTTCTCGTTTATTGACTATATAGGTTGATAATTGTGTGGGACCGTGATGTTAGGAAATCAGGAGGAAGCAAACAAAGTTTATAGTTGTATATAACAAGGAGGCACTTGCGTACGTACGACTATGGCCCTGGTGGGTCCCTACTGTCATCCTCTCTAAGTAAAGTCATTTCCTGATTCCTCATGTTCGTTGACCATGCTGACAACGCGAGACGGCGGCGCCACGGCGAGCGTAACAACTCAAAGGACGATGGAGAGGGCCTTGTTGGCCCTACGGATGGTCTGATACAGCGCCCGCTGATCGTTCAGGAAGCCAGGATCATCTGGCCCCTATGAGCACCTTCGAGAGACTGATCCGGCATGAAATGATAAGGCCGCACTTGGGACCTTTGGATTGTTTCACACCTGTATAAGGATACAAGTGTAATTTACTCGTCACCAAAAACAATGCATAAAATACAGGCGTAATGAAACCGATGGCCCGAGGTCTATAACGAAAATTGGCGAGTTATGCGTGTAATCTGAGAAATCAGTGTATATTTTACCAGTCGAATATGACCAACCAAGCACTTCGCCCAAGAATCATCTGCTTTTATTTACAAGCGTCAGTTTTAGAAGCGGTATTGGTTGGAAAACGATCCAATCACGGCCTAATTTGATGAGTTAGTCCGAAGATAATATGGATTCACCTCTAACCAACCTGAGTTGTCGTATAGGCTATGAATGAAAGTATGAAACATAAGACGATGAACTTCTTAAGCACAAAAACAACAGAAGAGGATGATCTTCTTAACATGCAAAGCACTGGCATTAGATCAACGTGCAAAACAATACGAAGCATTATTCTCAGGAGGCACGGTGACCAGCTCGTGATGCCGCATGCCACAACATTCCAATCTCAAATTTGCTATCAAACTCACAAGGCCTGACATTTCATAGAAAACATTCAGAACAAACTCTTAAAATACCTTACATAAGTCAACATTCATGACTATGCATCTCATCAGAGTAAATATTTACCTCTGAACTGAACACACGAATAGGAAAAACCGATCGACGCTGCTCACAGCAAAGGCGTCCCATTCCAAAATATCAAATGCATGTCTGCTGGCTAAAATCAATGAGAAAAATTTGACAAGGTTTTCCAATTCCAAAATATTAAACGAATGTCTTCTTGCTAACATCAGTGATTAAACTTTGACAAGCTTTTCCCATGCAAAGTATGTAATGCCTATGATTGTGGAACAGGCGGGGTTTGTCATCAGTTTGCACATTGAAATGGCACATGGAGCCAGATTAACCAGCGTATCTTTTTGTGCAGTTCCACTGAAATCAAACAATGTCTTGTGTAGCATGGTGGATTTCGTATTTATATGTTGCAATGCCTTGAAGACTTTGGAATCTCCATTCAAGTAGATAGTCCGGTGGCTCAAGGTGATGACGAATGATTAGATAACCATTTGATGTATTGTCCATGATGAATTATTATGGAGGACACGAACCATATGAACATTTTGTGCAGTTCCACTGAAATCAAGCCATGCCTGCATAAATACAGAAAAAGTGTGATGAATATAATAGTGGTACTAGTTGATTAAACATACACTCACAACTATAATCATCTTCATTATCTTAACAGGAAAGATAATAATACAATAGCTTCAATTAAACATTTATTCAAAACAATACAACAATATAATTAGCACAACATAACAAAGCATGATCATGTGGATGAAGGCCGATACTGACCTCGTTTGTTACAGCTGCGTCGGCCACTGACTTGGTCATTGGAGTGAATTTTTCACCCCGCGTGCTGTTGAGTTGAGTTTCCCTTGGTCTGCAGACTAGTCATGTCACCTGCGTCAACTAATACTCTAAAGCTTCTCGATCATTCCTTGTGTAATGTAGCACAAACAGTGTCTACTTCTTTGAGCAAAGTGGAAAGACTAACTAGGCCCAATAATGCAACAATTTGCCTTAAACAGATTGGCTCCTTTTGTGAAGTTGAACTAAAATCAAAGTCAAAATAGAACCGAGCAGAAGTTTTGTCCCTGTATGCAATAATAGTTATAAAGGAAACAATTACTGAGAAATAACGGTTGATGACTTATACTCCCAGAAGAAAAACATCTACCTTATCTTAACGGGAAACGAAGCAGGATAGTAGCAATTCTCAAACAGTGTGATTCATTCATATTAACTGAGACATTATCTTAACAATACCTTGTTTTAACATGTATAAAGAATGACAAAGAAGAAAATTACCTTGGCTAAACATGTAGAAAGAACTATAAAGCAAGATAGTACCATTTGTAAATCACTGTAACTGATATATAATAACAGAGACATTATCTCAACAATACATTTCTTAAGCATGTACTCCCGCCGATCCCTAACAGAAATGGTACTCTCGTCGATCCCTAACAAGTGTTGTAGTTTTGAACTAAGATTTAGTAGTTAATTCTGAGAGTCGCATTGCTTAATTTTACCAGTGGCATTAGATTAACAAAAAGCATAAACAGTTCCAGGGGAGAGTGGGCACAATAACACCATGTGCTTCCATCTACTTATAAAGGGGTGATGCCGAGTTTGTCGTAACAAACAACAAGTATCATGTCTGGGTTGGTCCTATTTTTGTTCATTTAAGGGGAAAATACAGCAATACAATAGCTTTAATTCAACATTTATTTAAAATAGTACCACTACAAGTAGCGCAACATCTCAAAGCACACTGCACAATCATGTGGATGAAGGTCGGTACTGACCTTTCATGAGACAAACAAGATCAAATATGAATCTGCCAACACGAATAGGAAATCCAATCTCGTTTTGTGTAGTTCAACTAAATCAAGCAAAGTTGCTGGTGTGACATTTAAGTTGAACTGCACAAAACACTCTTAAAACAGAAGTATTTTGCGTACTGAAGCAAAAGGTTGCAATAGCAATGAGTTGAATAGATATCCCTGTTTTCAGAGGTGAAAAAAGGAAAGAACTACTAGCCAATAAAGGAGGATGAATCATATGGCCACAAAAAGAAGCATCTACCTTATCTTGATGGAAAAACAAAGTAGGATAGTAGCATTTCTAAAACGATTGCATTGATTCATATTAACAGAGACATTCTCTTAAATAACATTTGTTAAAAATGTAATTTAATTTTAACAGTGGCATTGTTTCCATTTTCCAGCGGCATACTGAGATTAACAACATCAAAATAGTTGTATGGGACATGGGACATGGGACACGCCAGCACCATGTGCGTCCACACATATAAATGGGTGATGCAGAGTATGTTGCCAAGCAACATAACTGCATTGGTCCCATATTTGTTCTCTTTGAGTTGTTTTCCTATGTGAGGGCAGCAAATCTAGTCCTTCGCACACTACCCGACCCGCTAGTTTCTTTCCTTTTTCAACAAAGAGATCAGTTCCTTACAGATGTGTGTACAGGGTTACCCCATTTTTCCCTTTTCGACCAACAAAGCGGCTGGATAGCCAGTCTATACTACTTTCCTTCCCTCCTTTTCTCATTGAACCATGTCCTAAATTCAAGCTCCACCCCAACCCCCTTCTCTCCTCTTTGAACCAAGACCTAGATTCGACTACAGAATAGAAAAAGATCCGCATGCAGCTAGAGCAATGACGGTTTCAAAGAAAGTTATACCTTAGGGTCGTCGGGATGTGGCTAGGTGTGCGGTGGGAGTTTGGATCAGCCCACACTACGTACGACAGCAAGGAAGAAGGGGCCAGAGACCCTCCCGCACAGGCGCTAGGTGAAAGAGAACAACGCATCCGGCAGTGGATTGCCTCCCTCGTCAAAGGCGACAGAATGAACGTGCACCTCCTCCCCTTCCTAGTGCGATGGGATCCGGACGGCTCCTTCACCAACTGTGAGGGGGGAGAGAGAGAGATACCAACGCAGTCTTGTTTAGATCTGACGAAGAGGGTGAGAGATTGTGAAGAGAGCAAATGCTAGTAAAGGAACGCTGAGCCTCCAGCGTATATACAGCCAGTCTATTCTGCTAATATTAGCAGAATAACTATTCTGATAACACTTCCGCACTGCACGCTCAACGCAAGTGCACGTCATTGTTTGAACCAAGTGTGCTGCAGTACTCTCACGAGTGAACTTCTTGTCGGAAAAAACTGCACGCGCTGTTTTTTTGGTACTGTTTTCACTCTAATTTTTTAACCGTTTATCGGAATGAGGAGTGTAATATACCATTGAAAAGCTATGTATTAGGCGCAACTTCTCCATGTTGAACACTTTTCCAGATTCCACACGGTTTAAGAGCAGTTTTGAAAATGGTGCGACCCAAGACGAGTGGCAGCGAGCGTTTTTTCGTGATTTCTTCTAAACCGCTCGTCGAAATGAAGAAAATGATACACCGTTGGAAAGATATCATCGAGGCACATCTTTTTCATATCTATCATTTTCTATAATTCGTTACGGTTTAAGAGCAGTTTCAAATTTACTAAATCGCGGAATTCTGTTTTTCAAAAAAATTCAAATTTTCGTTACTGTTTTTGCTCCTGTTTTTTAACCGTTTGTCGAAACGAGGCGTGTAATATACCATTGAAAAGCGAAGGACAAGGCGCAACTTCCACATGTTGAAATGGTTTTGAGTTTCCTTACGGGTTTTAGTTAATTTTGAAAATCGTGTGGCCGACGATGAGTGGCAGCGGCTGTTTTTTGTGAAATTTTTACAAACCGCTGGTCGGAATGATTCAAGCGATACGCCGTTGGAAAGATATCGACGAGGCGCAACTTTTTTATGTAGTACAATCTCTCTAATTCCTTACGATTTAAGAGGAATTTTAAATTTACCAAAATGCAGACACTCTGTTTTTCACGACACCCAAATCGACGTGGGTACTTCATCCGACTGAAAACTGCACTGCATCGGACGAAAAACCGCACTGCATCAGACGGGTAAGAGAACTGCATGGTTTCTTTTATTCAAACATAATTTTTTTAAGGACGAGAAAATAGAGTGCACTTCACATCGGGTGTAAATGAATCACAACACTATCAAGAAGTGAATCGCATTACTTTTTTTTCGCTTCTGTAACATTTTTTTTGCACTTACAGGATGAACAACATCATACGGCCGACTGCACTGCTTCAGAATAAAAACCGCACTGCATCGAACAGGCAAGCGAGCTGCATAATTTCTTTTGTTGAACGTAAATTTTCTTAGACGAGTTTTTGTTGTCTTTTTTTTAACTTTTTTCATTAACGAGAGTGGATCGCAGAGATGAGGGTAGGATAACCGCGACATATTTCAAAGTGAACCGCATTACCATCTTGTTGTTTTGCTAAATTTTTCAAACTTTCATGTTAGGTGCAAGTGAACAACATCACTCTTGAAAGTGAACCACATCAGAGGACAAAATCCACTGCATGACCAAGTTTTGAAACACAGAAACACATGAACAAAACAGAGTGCACTCTCTCATATGCAAAATAAATGTGCCTCTATGACATCGAGGCAAGGCAAGCATACTTCATTTTTTTCTCTTTGCATTGCAAACACAAAGAATTCAAGCGTCCACACAGGATACATTGAAAATGCATTCACAAAGTGAACTCCTCCGTAGTATGCATCATATTGCAACTCTAAACAGTTTTTTTTATAAACTACACTAGGAGAGCCCCGACTGAACTCCAAGACACTCACACTACAACAGTAGCAGTATTGAACCTCTCAAAACAACAAGGAAACTATCTGCAGCACCGCGCCCGGGAACTGCAAGTCAACAGAAGCCAGATTACATAGCCATGCACTCCGATGAACACCCAACTGAAACTTTCTACAAAATAAACTCCTCTATACTATGCACTGCACTGCAAATCTAAACGGACGTTTTTTATGAACTTTACTAGGGGAGCCCCAATCGAACTCCATGAAACTCTAAACGAACTACACGCAGGAGAGCGAGTCCACCGAGAGAGAGCAAACTGCGTCTTGTGTTTATCTTTTTATAATTGGTTTCTCCTCCATTTTTTTGCATTAGAGAACATAATGGATTGATCTGTGTCTTTCGTTTGAGCTCATACCGAAGTGCACACACACACTGCAAAAGAAACTTTAACATGCGAACTCCAAAAAGAAGAAAAGTGGCTGCAACACTTGGTCGTCGGGAAGCTCGCGATCGAATGGGATCAATGGATTGGTGCAGGGACAAGGTTGAGATGGCCATGGCGCCACCTGCAGGGCAGAAGCGAGATGTGAGGGATAGGTGAGGAGGAAGTAGGAAAGGAGAGAGAGGAGGGCGCTCACCTCCGGTGTTGTTGTGTTGTTCCCGTCCGGCGGAGGCGACACCTGGAGATGGAATCCCCGCTCCCCCATGATTTGCAGGTGGTGGAGCGCTGGACTGTGTGCCGCACGGGGCCGCACTGCATCTGTGAGGAGGTTCCGACGCGGGTGGGCACGAGAAGATGGCCCTGGCGGGGAACCGAACTGCACGCCGGCCCTACTCACCCGAGCACTACATGCGTAGCACTGCCGGACAACATGCACAAGAGAGCACCATAGATTTTTGACTCACGCCGTGGACCGTAAGGTGTGCACCCGCGCACTGCATCACGCGTGTGGCGGCCATTGACCTCACTGCCATGCAGAAGGAGGCGGCGGACAGGCGGCGGTCAACGTAGCCATGTTTGTAGGAGGCCGTCGGCTGCGAGGTTTGACCCCCTCATTTGGAGCTCGGGCACCGGCGGCAGGGTTTGGAGGCGTGTGGAGGATTGCAGTAGCAGGATTTGCAGTGTAGCGGCAAGAACTTGTGCTTGGGCGGCCGACGAGGAATAGATCTAGCCGGACTTGGCTCGGGGGAGGCACGAGAGTGGGTGTATCTGGCTCGGGGAGGCGCGACCAGTCGTCAGGAGCGTCACGGGGGTTGCGCCAGAGAGGAAGAGCAGGTGGTGCCTCCAGCGATAAGGCCGGAGCAGACACGGGAAGAGGGAGGTGGAGGAGGATCCCGCCCAATCTGGTGGTTGCTGGGATGTCACCGGTCGCCAAGAGATGGCGGGGCAATGGTGGAGAAGTGGTGCGGTGGGGGTTAGGCGGATGGGAGCATGGATGGGGATGGGTCGCGGGGAGGAAGACCGGGGGGCCGGCGGCAAGTTGCGGGGAAGATGGGCGATGGAAAGAAGGTGGGGTGCGGTGGGAGGGTGGGGGCAGCGAGGAAGAAGGTGGGGGAGCGGGGGTTTGTCGTCTGCGCGTGGGGGTGGGGGTTGCTGGTAGTGGTAGGACGTGGGGTGTTAGCAGAATAAGTGAAAGTGTGTGTAGAAAAAGGTCTGGGCTATTCTGTTACGCGTAACAGCCCTACTTGAACTGATGACTTTAAGCGGTTGAACTGATGAAATTCGAGAGGTTGAACTGATGCTTTCTGTTCGTGTTAAAAATCGTCTTCTTTAGTTCAAAAGTTTTTGCAATTTTTTTTTGTCAAAACGGGGCATGTAATATATTGTTGGAAAGCTCTTGACATCCACATTACAATCTTATAATTTTTTTTTTGCAAAAAAAATTATGATTTAAGAGCAGTCTTGAAAAAACCGTTTTTTCCAAACCAAAAACGCGAATCGTATTTTGAACTTAATTTTCAAACGGGTTGTCAGAATTGAGCGAATGAGACGGCATTGGAAAGCTCGTGAAAAACCGCATCTTCCATATATCTACTATTTTTCAAATTCTATATTATTTAAAAGTAATTTGAAAAACGATGAAATTCTGGGCAAAATGTTTTTTCACTGTTTTTTGCAAACGGTTTGTCGGATTAATAGAAATGATATGGCATTGGAAAGCTATGGAAAATGCGCAACTTTTGCGTATATAAAGTTTTTTCTAATTCTTTACGGTTTAAATACGAATTAATATATGGTTAAAATTGATTTTGAACGCGTTTTTTTTAAAGTTTGTCGAAATGGGGCAAATAATATAACGTTGGATAGCTATTGAAAATGCGAAACTTAGTCATGTTGAACGTTTTCTCTACTTCGCAGCTGTTTAAGAGTAATTTTGAATAAGGTGAAACCCATCATGTTGTTTTTTCCTGTCTAAAAACAGAGTACATGTACTGATATATGTCCGTATGCATCGAGGTATTTTTGATGATGGTTTTGAATGGTTCTAAAAAAAGTACTTGAACGGATGTCCATATGGTTTTGTATTGAGCGTGTTTTTCACATATTAGACTTTATTCTGTTTTTGCGGTATCGTTTTCCTGGTAACTTTTCAACGGTTTATGATATTATCGTCCCCAAACTTTTACTCTGAGAGTTGGACTGGTAGCGTCTTTGAAAAGCGGTGCTTTCATGGCGGCGATCGTCTTGATCATCGTCCCCGAGCTTGCATGGTTTTACATCGTTGAACTGAATGACATTTTTTGAAAAGAAAAATGCTTTGTGTGTTTCTTTTTTAACTCTTACATTTTTTCAACGATGTTCTGGACTTCTCTCATTCTACGACTTGAACTTTTACCATTTGAATTTCCATGGGGCCTCTTTTTGTTTGAGCTTTCTCCCAAAACTTATTAGGGACGTCGTGTTGAACTTACAACTTTTAATTTGTGAACTTGTTGTGTTTTTACAATTCCAAAGCTAGCAAGCAGTAGGAGATTCACCCAACAAAGGAGCTGATTACATAGAGCAGCCACAGTAATACCACAGTCAGATCGATAGCTAGCAGCAATAGTAGTGATTACCAACACACATACACATGAACTGATAAGAATCTTGCACACGACTTGACAAACAAGATAAATACATTAACGGACAAGAAGAATACAATGCACATGAAACTGATAATCCCCATGGCTAATGGCAGAGCTTTGTTGCATCTAGGTTCACCCGTTTACTGAAAGTAGAACTTCTTAGTTTTATTAATTTGGGCTGATGTTTAAATGTTCACCATTTTGACCTACATCAGAATACTGAGAAGTTGCTTATTAATGCATAACACACAACACCTCTTGTGCTACAGGAAAACACATAAACAGAGGGGAAATTGGATATAGAATCGCCAAGTAGGTGAACTGAAAAGCACACATAACATGCACTGAAAAAGAACACAACATCCTTAGCGCTACGTCGACCACCTGTGGCAAAGGTGAGCGGCTTGCGGTGGTAGAGGTGAATAGCCTGATCGCTGCGTCGTCGCACGACCTCGTGTGGCGGAGGTGAACGGCTTGTGGTGGCAAGGGTGAACGGCTTGAGCGTTGCGTCATTGAACAGCCTTGTGTGGAGGCAGTGAACGGCCTGGGCCATGAAGGTTCAAGAAGTGGTGTTGAGAGGCTGTGTGGGACTATATTTGTAGTGTCCACCGTCCCTGCACACACACAACAGCCACCAATTAGCATGCACAAGTTCATGTAAAAAGAACAACAAGTTCATGTACAGTAACATTACATGTTCACAATGAAACCTAAAAAGATGTGTACTTTGAAATACTTCATTTTACTTCCCAAATACCTCATTTGTTTTTGAAATATGAACTTCTATATTTATTTCTGTAGAACTTATTATGTTTTCCCTCCAAACTACAAGAACATGATTGGTGTACTTACCCACAAAATATTTTATTCAAATACTTACAAAATATTTTATTCAAATACTTTCTGTTTTCTTATAAGCGAACTGATGGAAATCTTGACGGTGCACTTCGGTATTTTATTCAAGGTGAACTGATGTACTTGCAAAGTTAACTCATTGTGTTCCTTTTTTCATCTTGAATCGATGTAGCCTCTATACAATGTAAAATGGACATTGTTGTGATTACCTACATGGCTGAACTAGTTAATATATTTGCTTCCATCTTGTATATCCCAATCCCAGGCTGCATGACTGCCATGGGCTCATAACAAACCGCTTATGCATTTTAAACAAACACCTTCAAGGCATGACAATGGGCAAAAAAAAAAATCAATTGTAGAGTGGCATGCCAGTGAGTCAACCATAGAATAGATCGAATGGAAGAGCTTGAACAATCTACATCATATACACACGAGAATTGAGTTTCTGAAAAGAATTTTAGTTATTATGTACTGAACTAAAACCACATCAACAATTTGCGAACAGAGGTAATAATATACTACAGCAGGAATTTATTTAAAAGTTTTTCAATTTTTTGAACTTACGGTTCTCGTGATTCGAAACTTCTAGACTTTTGTTGCGCGAACATCTTGACTTTTTCCTGGTAACAAATAACAACGGTCTAAGAAGTACTCCCTCCGTCCGAAAAAGCTTGTCCAAGCTTGTTTCTCAAATGGATGTATCTTGCACTAACTTGGTTCTAGATACATTCATTTAAAGGACAAGGTTTTTTGGACGGAGGGAGTAGTACTGAATTTCCTGCATCACGCCTTCAAGGGTAAACCACACTGGAAGCTTGGCCAAAATCCTTATGGAGTTTATATTTGAACTAGCTACGGTTTATTTTTTGAACTTACCTGGCAGTAATACATGAACTCCAGCACCCAATACAAGTATCATGCGACAATCTGTAACAAAAAAAAGATGTAGATTAAAACAAAAGTTGAAATAGTAGACAAACTCGAAGAAGCTAGCATCAACGATCTTCTAACTAAAGCACCATAGGTTCCCAATTTAATACCACTACAGAGTACTATAATCTGTCAAAAATAAGTACACAAAGAACCTGCACATCAATCCATCACACGATCATCCATTTTACATTCCATCCCCTGATATTCATGGCAAGTTTCAGAGTTTGAAGTACTCTAACCGAGCCATCTGATAACTAAGTGATACATATATACAGGAACGAAACTAGCTCTAAATGAGTAAGAACAGAGTATCAAGAATATTCATCAAATTCATACCAAAAATGCTGAAGAAGGGAGAAAGTTGAGCCAGATCAGAAGGTGAAACACGGGTGGCATGCACGCGGCTCTTTGAGTGACCGGCGTCAGAGCAAGAAGTTGGACTGATGAGCGGGAGGGAAGGCTGGGCTGGCTGCTGCCCCGGATGCCGACAATAAGAGCTGACCGAACTATATAAGTTTCAAGTGCATCTTGGTGTCAGTCAGTATGGACAATCTCTATTTTAGAAACAGAAAAACATGAGTATAAGTTTTTGGGCATCCCATTCCCGACAAAGATGGTGGTATGTAGACAGTAGTACAGGCTCATCAAAAGACTAGTTTAGGTATCCATGTTCAATATGTGAAAAGGCACCCCCTTAATAAGGATACAAGCGTTAGTACTTGTAGTAGCATAGCCAACCATTACTTTATGTTTTCCAGATACAATTGGCCAATTGTTAGTTGGTTCAAAGTAGTATTTTTTAGTCCATGATAAGAATAATTAGATGATTAGTCCACCTTTTAAAAGAATCTCAACATGTAATCATTTAAACTCTAACTTCTCCAAAAGAGATTTTCCAACCAAAGAATAAACTTTTCAAATAGGCGGCACTGAACTAAACTTAAAATAATAAAATGATTCGAACGAAGATAGAATTGAATTGAAGTAAATTTTAGAAATTGTACTGAATACAAATTAGAATTCGAACTTGCAAACTTTCCCTAGGCGATTGCATCAGTACTAGTATGACTAGACAAATAGTTCAGATTTGTAGCAGCACACACACACACACGAATCTTACATATTTTATAGAATCAAAACAAACTTACAGAATTTTCAAAACTGAAATGGCGTTTTTTCTGCACACGCACCCAACGAATTTTAGTTCTTCAACTACAAATCTTCTCCTGCAGTCCTGGATCTTTTTGTACAACACATGGAAACTAAAGCTGCCCCTCTAGCCATTCACAGAACGAACAAGATGCATCGGTGCTGCAAATGCTAAGTATTGTAAATTGTAGCAATTAGCAAGCACAAGGGAGCTACAAATGAACAATGAACACATCAAAACTAGTAGTCCAGTGCACTAAGACATTTTAGCAAACACATGGCGTGCACAAAAATGGGAATTTTGAGATTGATGAACTGCTGGTTTTTTTCCGTTGAACTGACATCGTAAGAATTTTCTATCTTACCAAGTGTTACAGGAGTCGAAACCAGAGACGAGGTTGTTTGGCGCATGTGCAGACTGAGCTTCGTGGGCGAGGATGGCGGGAGGAGCGGCCGTGCAAGGGATGAAGGAGCGGGAGTTCAAGTTCAAGCGCGTGCAGAAAGCACCTCCGGGAGATCGCGGGGCTTGGGGGCAACGGAAGGAGGGAGGCTCGAGGCGCCGGACGGAGGGAGGCCCAGCACGGGAGGAGGTGGTGAGCCGCCCGGGAGCGAAGATGGTTCGCGGGATTGCCGACAAGATTAGTCGCGCGGCCCGGTGGCGCGACGGTGGTGGGTGGGGATGGGGGTCGCCAAGATGGGGGTTGTCGGGTGGGGCCGCTAGGGACGGGGTCTTGAGGATGGGGAAGGCTGGTCTTTGAGGGAGTCTTTGGGGATGAAAGTGCATGAGGGTGAAGTCACCGGGCCCTGGGGCTCGCCAGGGGTGAAGCCTTGATGGTGGTGGGTGGGGGTCGCCGGAGATGGGGGTTGTCAGGGCTGGGGGCGCTAGGGATGGGAACTTCGGGGATGGGGGTCTTTGGGGATGGTGGCGCTGAGGATGGGGGTCATCGAGGGTGGGGGTCACCGGACCTGGGGCTCGCCGGGTTTGGTGCGCGGGGCTGGTGAGCGAGGGGGTTGAGGGCGTCGCGTTCGGGAGGTTTCAGAGTAGCTCGGTGGCTTGAATTGACTCGGGAACACAGGATCGGGCCCTTATAGGGCGGATGGTAACTGAATAATTTTCTGTTACTAGTAACAAAATAGCCCTGTCCTATATATATTACAGACGGTCTATTCTGCTAATATTAGCAGAATAACTATTCTGCACACCACTTGACCTTTGCATGCTCATGAAGCGCCTTTGCATCATTTTGACGACGAGCGCTGCAATAGAGACGAGTGAACTTCTCGTCGGAAAAAACTGCACGCGTTATTTTTTCGGTACTGTTTTCGCTCTAATTTTTTAACCGTTTATCGGAATGAGGCATGTAATATACCATTGAAAATCTATGGATTAGGCGCAACTTCGATATGTTGAACACTTTTTGAGATTCCACACGGTTTAAGAGCAGTTTTGAAAATAGTGCGGCGGATGACGAGTGACAGCGAGCGTTTTTTCGCGTTTTTTTCCTAAACCGCTTGTCGGAATGAAGATAATGATATGCCGTTGGATAGATATCGTCGAGGCGCATCTTTTTCATATATAAATCTTTCTCCAATTCATTACGGTTTAAGAGCAGTTTCAAATTTACTAAATCACGGAATTCTGTTTTTCAAGATTTTTAAAAAATTTGGTACTATTTTCGCTCCAGTTTTTGAACCGTTTGTCGAAAGGAGGCGTGCGATACGCTGTTGGAAAGCTACGAATGAGGCGCAACTTTCATATGTTGAAATGTTTTTGAGATTCCTTACAGTTTTAAGTTAATTTTGAAAATCGTGCGGCGGACGACGAGTGGCAGCGGCCGTTTTTCATGAAATTTTTGCAAACCGCTGGTCGGAATGATTCAAACGATACGCCGTTGGAAAGATATCAACGATACGCAACTCTTTCATGTAGAACACTCTCTCTAATTTGTTACGGTTTAAGAGCAGTTTTAAATTTACCGAAATGCGGACACTCTGTTTTTCGCGACACCCAAATCGACGTGGGTACTTCATCCGACCGAAAACTGCTACAACGGACGAAAAACCGCCACCGCATCACACGGGTAAGAGAACTGCATGGTTTCTTCTATTCAAACGTAATTTTTTCAAGAACGAGAAAGTAGAGTGCACTTCACATCGGGTGTAAATGAACCACAACACTATCAAGAAGTGAACCGCATTACTTTTTTTCGCTTTCGTAACAATTTTTTTGCACGTACGGGATGAACAAATATCATACGGCCGACCGCACTGCTTGTGAATGAAAATCGCACTGCATCGGATGGGCAAGCGAGCTGCATAATTTCTTTTGTCAGACGAGTTTTTGTTTTTTTAATATATGAAGAAGAGTGGAACGCACTGCATCGGGTGTAAATGAACCACAACACTATCAAGAAGTGAACCGCATTACTTTTTTTCACTTCCGTAACAATTTTTCTTGCACTTACAAGATGAACAGCATCAGACGACCAACCGCACTGCTTCAGTTGGAAAACCGCACTGCATCAAATGGTCAAGTAAACCGCATTAGACCTGTTGGGAAGTTATTCTTTTTCTTTTTTCCATCGTGTGTTCTGTACTGCAAAGACGAGAGTAATTATCTGCATACATTCTGCACTGAACGAACAAGACTAGTGCACTGTACGAACAATACTAGTGCACAATAGGGGGCGGCACATGTGCACTGCACGTACAATGCAAAAATGGTGAAAACACACATTGGAGGGCAAAAAACTTCAACATAAGGGGCTGCATCCCACACATCCAGGGGACATCTGGGCTGAAATTTATACTGGTGGTGCCACGAGGAACTGAAATTTTACATAGGCACATCTCAATTACAAAGTACCATCGACAAAGGTAATGAACGTCTCCAGCATGACATGCAAACTGCACAACACAAAAAAGACCACCATTTTTCTACTAAAAATAGCAGTAGAAAAGAAAAGGCCCTCTGTCCTCGACCGCCACCACCTCAAAGGACAAAACAAACGAAAAAGCGAACTGCTCGCCCGCGGTCTTTGCCAGAACCGTAGCATCACGCCGAATCGCATGTGCACACCCCAGCTGTACAAAATAGCCCCTTTTTTTAATACAATAGCCCTCAAAATGAAAAGCATAAAAGCAATCGGGTCCATGGACTTGTGCACAGCAGAGAGAACAGAGCCGGAGCCATCATCAGGGGCTGCACATCAACCAATTTTTTTGCATTGCACATACAGAAAAAGAGAGCTGCACAAATGCCAGGACAGAGCTGCAGGATGTGTTCGGGGCCACCAAAGGATTTCTAAGTGAGCTGCATCCTGGATCCTAGCAAAAAACACGCCTCAAAATGAACTGCAGGATTTGCAATCGGGCCCTTAACAGAGCTGCATCGCAAGAGAGTTCACCTCAGGGAGGGGATCAGGGGGTCGTCGTAGGGCGTGAGAGAGCACCACCATCGACGAAGTCGCTGACCTCGGTGGCGCCGCTCGCTGGCCAAATCTGCGGCGGAAGAGGGAGAGAGTCGTCTGCGAGGGAGAGAAGTCGTGGCCGCAGATGCAGTACCACAGATGGTGGCCGTAGGTGGTGGGGATGGGATCTGATCGCGCGGGGGCACGAGGTTGCATCCGCCGCCGGCAGCAACCACTCGAGGCGCCGCATCCATCGACTGTGTCCTGCGAGCTCCAGAGAAAGGTGGAGGAGGGTGCGGGACAAGGAGCCGTCGGAGCCCGTCGCGGGGGAAGAGGCGAGCTCTAGGCCCTGGTCGCACTGGCCTCGGCGTCCTCGCGGATGAGCACAGCCACGGTGGTGGCGCAGCTCCACTGCGGCGGCAGAGGTTGCGTGACTAGCGATGGGGAGGCGCGGAAAACTGCACGACGGAAGCCAGCGAACCTCCCTTGCTGCTTAACCGCATGGCTAAGTCAGGAGGTCGATCCCGGTGGACGCCGGTGAGAGTCGGAGCACGACGAAAGTGGCTGCGGAACTGCGAGAAGCAGGACGGCAGCAGCGGTTCGACGCCATGGACATTGCCGGCGCGACCATTGTGGCAGTAGCGCGAGCGGCCTGGGCTGGATTTAGGCAGTAGCCAGCGACCAGAGAGAGCCACAGATCCGGGCCTTGGTGGTTGGAGGCGTCCATCTTCGTCGGCGTCGGCAGGATCCGGGGCTAATCGGCCCACCGGATGAGGAGGAAGGCAAGGGGGGCTAGGAGGTAGGTGGGGGCTCGTGTGGAGGAGGCGAGGCCGGATCCAGGCGGTCCCGGCTCCGGGTCTTGGCCGCTAGAGGTAGTTAGTTGGGCGGCGAGCCATGGCCCTGCGCGGTGCTGGTAGCTGGTGGTGCGGCGGGGGGGAGGTGTGGGATGGGGCGTCGCTGTGGCCCCCGGTTGCGGGAGACAGTGGGTGTGCCGTGGGGCGCGACGACGGGGACGCGGGGATTTGGAGGCGGCAAAGTTTTGTTGCCGGCTAGGTAGGACCATGGCGCCGCGGGGGGATGAGCCAGGAGGAGCACCTTGGTTGCCGTGATTCTGATTCTTCACCGACGGAGTAGAAGAAAGGAGGAAAAGGTAGAGTGGTCGATGGAGGAGAAGGGAAGGTGGCCGCGGCGAATTCGGCGACTGGGCGTTGCGAGGGCGTCACCGTGGCCTGGATCCAGTGGTGGGAGGAGACCGCAGCCTGGATCCAGTGGTGGGAGGAGACCGCAACCTGGATCCAGTGGCGGCTCGTGCTGGAAGGTGTCCCAGGGGCGCGAGGACCAGCGCGGCTCGCCGGCGGGGGGAGGAAGGCTGTAGCAGGGAGTGGCAGTTCGGTGTGGGAAGGGCAGGACGAGTGGAAGGTGGAGGGAGGTGGGGCTGGTCGGGGGTGGGCGGTGGGCAGTGGGGGGTGTTCGGGGTGGTTGGGTGGTCACAGGAGGAAGAAGGTGGGTGGTGGGGGTTGCGTGGGTGGGGTTTGACCGGGTGAGTGTGCAGTTTCTTTAGTTTGGTTCGGTAGGTGTTAGCAGAATAAGGTGGGGATGTGTAGAATAAGACTCTTAAGGGTGTTATCATAATAGACCCACCCTATATATATATATATATATATATATATATATATATATATATAGGGTGGGTCTATTATGATAACACCCCTTAAGACCTTATTCTGCACACCAAAAACCTTATTCTGCTAACACCCCGTCTAGCCCACTGAACCCACCTTCTTCCTTCCCCGATCCCATCTCTTCCCACCGGCCCACCCCACCCACCTCTTCCCACGACCGCATTCTCCCCTCCCCACCTTCTTCCTTCCCCGATCCCCTCCACCTTCCTCCCGGCCACCTCGTGGCCTGATCCACCAACCCCTGCCACTCCTCCCTCACCACCCCATGACCAACCTCGACCACATCCTTAGACAGGCCAACTGCCACCGCGCATCGCGACCCTGGCCAGCAAACTGCCCCACGCGGCGCGGATCCCCCCCTGATGCACCCACGCCTCCCCATGCCGGGCGACTTTCCCGTCGATGGATCCAAGCCCTACGGGCCACGGCGACACCACCGCCGCACGTTCCGGCGAGATCTGCGCAAGTCAGCACGCCACTTCGTCGGCGAGGGCCGCCACCGCCGCAAAGACACCCTCGACGACGTGTCAGGCCCAAAGGCGTGAGTGCTTGTAGCACGCCCCCAGCGCCGACGACTCCGCCACCTCCCAAGCTTCGTGTCCCCGCTGCTGCTTCCCACGGCACATCCCTCCACCTCACCTCCCATGTCGCCGGCAGCCGCATCCGCCTTATCGCGTCCAGATCCGCGTCACCAGGGGCGGATCCACCACCATCCTGAGCAACGGCCCGCCCAGCAAGCAAATCGGCACCGCCCCAGCCTCTCGCCCGCCGTGCCCCTGCTCCTCACCGCGCAAGCAAAGGATCTGCCAGGCCACCACCTCCCACAGCACGCGCCACCACCTCTCCGGGCTCGCCTGTGCTCCACCCCTCCCCAGTTTCGTCGGGTGTGCACGGGATCTGCCGAGCCATGGCCATCGCGCCACCCCTCACCTCCCTTCCCTCCTTCCCAGGCCGTGCGCCTTTCACTGCCATCGACGACGAGGTCAATGGCCAAGTCCGTGGCGACCACGCATGTCCGCAGCAGTGAGATTCCACCCCACTGATGCACTGCAGTTCGGTTTGGGTGGGCGCCACTGTCCTCTGACGGCCGTGTGTGCAGTGCGGTTCGGCGGCAGGGTAACCATCACTTGATTCCGGGAAAAAACACCTCCCTGGCGACGAGCTGCAGATCCTTGGCGATTTCTGCCCTGTCAACCTGCACGGACATCACCGTGGTAGTGGAGCAGCACCCGAGCTCCTCCTTCCCCTCGCCGGCGATGAGAGCACGGGTATCTCCCTTGGCGATTTTTGTGGCCAGAGCGACCGACTGCCGCGGTGCAGGCCACACGTGTTTTGTGTTGGATTTAGTTTGCGTCTTATGCAGTTTACTCAAAAGAAGAGGTTCGCTTTGTGGTTCATTGGTGTTTTGTTTGCGTCAATGTGCAGTTTAGTTTACTCAAGAAAGAAGTGCGTCCAGTAAGAAAAAGAAGAGAACATCGACGTTCATTTGAAGTTCATTTTGTTGTTTATGAGAAACGAGGAGAGAAAAAGGGCACTGCCTAGTGCATTTTGTTGTAAGAATGGATGGTAATTTTGCTATGTAGCTGCGTAAAAAAAAGCAATGTCTATGTCTGGTTTGAAGCTCACTTTGTTCTCTCACGAAGTTTGCCATAAAACTACTTTGGGGTGCACTTGGTGATGCGAAACAAAAAAATGAAGTTGGGTTGTACTTTGTGTGTGATTGTAATGTGGAGACATAAAAAGGGACTATTTGTGTGGATTACTCAGTTTGTAAAATCGTTTCTTTGTATCTTTGTAAAAAGCAGTGCGCTCGGTGAACCGAAAAAGTACATTTTTCAAAATTACTGTAGTTCATTGTTAAAAAAGTTGTGGTTCCCTTATTGGAGGGCACACGAAAGTAAAATTGCATTGGGAGTTGCAGTGCACTTCGTTGTTGCGTACACACGATGATTTTCATTCTGTTTGGTGGAGTGCGGTTTGATGCGGCAAAGGTAATCGATTTATCTCGATGCAAGCGACGCCGTTGTCGCGTACACACACGATGATTTTCGCTCCGCTTTGATGCAAGGTCGGTTTCGGTCTCAAGCGGTGCACTCACCTGTCAAGCAGTGCACTTCGTTAAATGCGGTAATGCATGACAATTTTCAGTCTATCAGATGTAGTGCAGTTTTCAGTCTGAAGCAGTGCACTACTTATCTGATGCAGTGCACACACGATTTGGATGTCGCAAAAAACAGAGTGTCCGCATTTTTGTAAAAACGAAGCTGCTCTTAAACCATAAGGAATTAGCAGAAGTGTTCTACATAAAAAAGTTGCACCTCGTCGATATATTTCCAACGGCGAATAATTTGAATCATTTCAACCAGCGGTTTGTGAAAATTTCACAAAAAACGGCCGCTGCCTCTCGTCGTCAGCCGTACGATTTTCAAAATTAACTAAAAACCATAAGGAATCTCAAAAATATTTCAACATAAGAAAGTTGTGCCTCATTCGTAGCTTTCCAACGGTGTATCACACGCCTCGTTTCGACAAACGGTTCAAAAACTGGAGCGAAAACAGTACCGAAAATTTTAAAAAACTTGAAAAACAGAATTCCGTGATTTAGTAAATTTGAAACTGCTCCTAAACCGTAACGAATTAGAGAAAGATTTATATATGGAAAAGATGCGCCTCGACGATATCTATCCAACAGCATGTCATTTGCTTCATTCCGACAAACGATTTAGAAAAAAACGCGAAAAAACGCTCGCTGCCACTCGTCATCCACCACACCATTTTCAAAACTGCTCTTAAACCGTGTGGAATCTCGAAAAGTGTCCAACATGTTGAAGTTGCGCCTAATCCATAGCTTTTCAACGGTATATTACACGCCTCATTCCAATGAACAGTTAAAAATTAGAGCGCAAACAGTACCGAAAAAATAACGCGTGCAGTTTTTTCCGACGAAAAGTTCACTCGTATGAGTACTGCAGCACACTTGGTTCAAAGAATGACTTGCACTTGCGTTCAGCGTGCAGCGCGGAAATGGTGTGCAGAATAATTATTCTGCTAATATCAGCAGAATATACCGTGTGCATATATAGTAGCACTATTATGATCCCAGAATCAGAATAGTTATTCTGATCACGGAGATCACTGTATAGGGCGCGAGGAGATCCTCCCGAACCGTTGCGGCAGCCCACGCGATAAAACAGGAAAAACAGCTCTTCTCCCCCACTCCCGCACTCCACCCCGCAACCGCCTGCATCCCCGGATCCCCATCGCCGAGCCACTCCCCCGATCCCCACGCCGCCGCCCCTCCCAGAGACCTCCGCCGCGCCCATCCTCAGAGACCCGGGCGCCTGTCCCCGAGACCCTCATCGGCGCGCCCCCTAACCGGATCCACTCGCCGCCACGCGCCCTCCCGGAACCCCCACGTGCGCCGCCGGATCTTGCGGCCGCCTCACGCCTCCACCATCGGCCGCCACTGCTCTTCCCGTCCCCCTATGGCCGCACCTCCCTATCGCCACCGCTGCTCCGTGCTCCGCCTTCAAGCCGATCTCTCCACCGCCGTTCCTCCTCCATGGCGCCGCCGGGGAGAAGCTTCGTCGTGACCGCAGCCAGGGGGAGCCTGGTGCCAGAGCTCCCGGCCATCTTCGCCTGCGACCCGTCCGGTCGTCGTGTTGTCCCTCGCGTCCCTGCATCTTCTCTCCGCGACATGCTCCTCTGCTGCTCGCCGTCCTTCCTCTGCCTGGTGCCGTGTTGGGCCCAGCCTCTTCTCGTGCCCGATTACAGCAACGCCCTCTTCTTCCCGTGCGCCCGGCCACTGCTCCGGCGAGCTTAAGCACCGCGCCTTTGCTCGCCGACTCCTGTTGTTCCCCCGCGTCGCCTCTTTGTCAGCGCCGCTGCCTCGGTCCGACCGCCTAGCCTCGGCTCCACTCGCCTCGCTTCCTCACCAAGGAAACGAGCTCAATCCAGATCGGGCGCCACTCCTCAGAAGCTCAAGGGCGATCTGCTCGCTTAGGTTGTTCGTCCTTCGCTTCAGATGAACCTCAACGCCAAGTGCCACCTAGTCTCGGATGGATCGCCAAGTACCAAGCACCGTCAAGTACACTGTTTGCAAGACCAAGTTCCTCTCCGACAGTATGACTACACGGATACACGCCAAGTACCCTACCGCCATCTCCGTAATTGTCAAGTACCCCTTCGGTCGCCGTTCTTGGTCTTCAAGCTCTCGCATCCTGTCGATGTTGTCGTCCCCAACCCCCTGCACGGCACGACCGCTTTTCTCAAGGATGATTCTGATGCCCGACAGTGTAGTTGCCATCGGCAAGGTCTCCTGACATGTGGATTCATTGGTTCCATCTACCAAGTTCTTGTCTAGAAATTGAAGTTCACGGAGAACAAGGGGTGAAAAACAGAGAGTTTTTGCATAAAAAGTTCAGCAAAAATATGCCCTGCCACGATTTCGTGCTAGTTCATATATCTATTTTCTTCTTATATGTCTGTTCAGATTTTGGTTTTGCAGAAGAAGGCACGAAGTTCACTTACTGTCGTCGAGGAAATTCAGCTATACCCTCTCCAACGACCTCGGCCACGGCCGCTCTCCAGCCACCGAGAGCTTGCCTCGCCATGTCTAAGTGATTTTTGATGTCTGAAGTTCAGCTATACCTGCAGGTGCAAAAAATAGGTGTTTTGGTCCATATGTTTCAGTTTGACAAGTCGGTTTTCTTCCAAGTTTATCTCCAAAATGCAACGACGTCGTGGAGCTTTAATCTTTCATCTGTCAGAAGAAGAATGAGAACGGCATATTTCTCTGAACTTCCCATTTGGCACAACTAGACCCCAAGAAAAGTGCACGTACTTGATACTGTTACAACCAAATATAATGTAAAATGCAGAGACAAAAAAGTGAATATATTCAGTAGTTTTTTTTGTTTTCTTTCGTGTTTTCTTTGACTATACATGACAATCTATCATTTGTATTCAAATCAGATCCTTGTTGATGAGCTTATACATTTCTAAATAGTATGCGATCACATTGTGTCGCCTAGAAAGTTCAATACTGCCGTCTCGAGCCGTTCAACGATGCGGCTTCAAGAAGTTTGTTTTCCATATTGGTTTTATAGTGTCAGTTTTTTGTGTTCATGTAGTAAAAAATTAGGAAGTTCAATTTTAAGGAAGCAGCAAGTTCAACCAATACGGAAACACTAAAAAAATACATTGAATAGAAACTTTTTTAGTGAGGTTCAAATTGGAAAGACATGAAAAAACTTGTTCTCTGCTCTTTATAGTAAAGAAATGTATAGCGTATTGGTTGGTTTCCCCAACTAGTTGCTCTCTGACACACATTATGTTTCTGCTTTCCTTCTCCTTCATGAAACTGTTACGAAAAAATAGAGCATACAAGTTTGATATTAAAAGCAAAAAAACAAGCGAGCATTTCTTGAAGACAAGGTTGATGCGAAGCTCATATTCTCTGGCGCGGATAGTTCAAGCTTAGGGCAAAATGAACACATTGGGTATCCAAAAATGAAGAGGTGAACATACAAAAAATTCATTAAGTTCAAATTTTGAAAATAGAGAAGTCTGAAGTTTATTAAAAAATAAAAATATGTTTCCAAAAAGTAAAATAAAACTTTTAGGTTTTAATACCACAACAATTGGATGTTTATTAAAATACTCCTAGCAATAATAAAAACTAAAAATATGTTTTGGATGTTATATTCCTTTTCTCTACTGCTTTTCTACGGGTTTTTAGTTTAGAGTGTGGTGAGAAATGAGAGATACAACATGTCTTTGTTGGTATGGCAACAAGCCAAGAGAATAACTAAAAATAAGTTTTTTTCTTGATCCGTTGTTTCTGTACTTGGCTTATGAAAAAATAACTAGATGTACGTCCAAATATCCCTCGTTTGCAACAAACCGAGTAAATAATTATTTTTCAATTTTTCTTGAAGTTCAAATTGGTGAATCTAGGCCATTCAAGTCCCCTGATCCCCCTCGCTTCTAAAAATGGGACTTTTCCTGTTTTAAATTTGAAGTTATGAAAAGGATGATCCCCGTTTCTAAAGAAACCTAGAAGGTCAAATTAAAATAAGGGAATGGTTCAATGTTTCTTGTTTCTAACAAAACTTGGATTTTTGCCATTAATGGAAATAAAACAAGAAGAACAAATTAAAAGATGGAGCAATTCAATGTTTAAAAAAAAATTCAATTTTTTTCTCATTACTAAAGAATAAAAACATGAAATTCAAATTGAAAAACAAAGTAGTTCAACCTATATAAAAAACTCAGATTTTCCTCATTAATAAAGAATGAAACCCAATGATTATAAAAAACTCAGATTTTCCTCATATTAAAGAACGGAAACAAGAAGTTCAAAAATGAAATAACAAGAAGTTCAACTTTTAAAAATAGAGCGCTTCAAAATTTCATAAAAAAAGATTAAGAAAAAAACCACGAAGTCCATATTAAAAAGACGGAGAAGTTCGATGATTATAGAAAACTCAGATTTTCCTCGTTATTAAAGAATGGAAACAAGAACTTCAAAATAAAAAACAAGAAGTTCAACTTTTAAAAATAGAGGGCTTCAAAATTCATAAAAAAAGGATTAAGAAATTCAGATTAATATTCATAAAAAACTCAGATATTTCCATGTAACTGAGAGAAGTTCAGATTGATAAGTCCCAGAAGTTCACATACTACACGGCGTGCATTTTGTATTAAAAAAGAATGAAAATGCAAATCATAAAGTTTTGTTGCTGGAAGTTCAAGCGCCCAACCTGAGAAAGTTCAAAAATTCTTGTGTGGGAGAGGTTGAACAAAAAATACGTGACAGAAGTTCAAGGTGAAAACAACGAGAAGTTCAACTACTGCAAGGAATGCATTTCAAATGAGAATAAAAGTATAGAAAATTAAAAGCTTAAATGGTTTGTCGAAAGAAGTTCAACTGCTCTGTCCGGGGAAGTTCAAAAATTCTTACGAGAGAGGCTCATCTTGTATTTCCATGTTCGATTTTTTCCGTATAAAAATTGAATACAATTCTTTACTCAAAATATAAAAAGGTGAAGTTCAAATTGAAATAACACAGAAGTTTGGAGTTTATTAAAACCTAGGATTTACCTTTTCAAAAAATAAAAAGCACAACGCCATTTTTTGCACTTTTGAAAACAATCTCATATACGTAAAAATGGTGTCGGGGAGGCTGATCGTACCCGTGAACACCTATGGGGCCGGCGGACCAGGCCCCTTGTGGTTCGGAGGGGGGCGGAGATCGCACGAAGAGCGGATCGAGGCGATGCACACGAGCAGTTTACCCAGCTTCGGAGCTCTCCGGAGAGATAAAACTCCTGCTGCTTGTTTGATCTATTGTGTTCTTGCTAGGGAGCAATGCGAGCTACAAAACCTAGCATGAGTGTGTCTAGTCTCCGTCAACAATGAACCGAACCAGCCGAACCTCCTCTACGCTATGCATGGGCCTCCTTTTATATGCTCAAGGGTCTCCGGCGGTGGCAACATAGATGAGGGTACAAATGTAAAACAGGAGTTGGTACACCTACTTGAACAAAGGTACAAGGTAAAATACCTAAATCTGACGGCAAGGGACAAAAGCAATAAATGCCTGTCATTGTCGCCCAAACAAAGGTAACAGAGACCGTCAGTGCGCCTCCGCCGCCACGATGGCGAGCCCGCTGCCGCCGCTTATCGCTGCTCTCCGCTGGCTGCACCGCCGACACGCCGCATGGAACGGTCCCATGGCGACACATCGCTGGGTGAGCTGGAGCGGAGATCGAGAGGTTGCATGCCGCTGGAAGCGCCTTGTCATGGCCGAATCTTTGTCGCGCCCGGAGGCTTGTCGCGCTCGAGCCTTCCCGCCAAGCTCCTCTTGCCGGGCCTTGTCTTCCAGATGCACAGGTGGCCTTCCCGACAAGCTCCTCTTGTCGGGGCCTTGTCTTCTCAATCAAATACTTTGTTCTTGAATGGCTCCAAAGGAGCCACGGAGGATCTTGGCGGTGACGAGGCAAACTCGCCACAGCGCCAGAATCGTCTGCAGGCATCGAGTACGGGATACTAGGTACCCCTACTCTAGTACACCGGCAGAGCCCTGTGCTGGGCCAGACAGTGCCGAGCGCTTGTTGGGCCAGGCCCAAAACTGTGCACGGACACGCACGGCCTCGATCACGTCGCACCTCGCCCCGGACCCACCACGATCCCCACTAACGGCACGCACCGGACGTGGCGTCGTGCGAGAGATTGTGGGCGCGGTCGTGGGGGGGTTCTTTATTAGTATAAGCGGAAGGTCCGCCCCCTCCCCCCCTTTATAAGCGGTGGAAACAGAGGCCGGCCACCCCTGCCATTGCTGTCTTGTCAAGAAAACCACCGCCGCTCCCCTCTTCTTCTCCGGTGCGAAGAGAGCAGCGCCCCCCCCTTTCGCCACAAGCACACTCACCGCCGTCGGCCTCCTCCGCCTCCCCTCGCCCTGGCTCCGAAAGCCAACAAGGAGAAGAGGCGTCAAGTCGGCCGAGGCGCAGCTGACTCAAGGGCGCTGTGCAAGGAGCGAGCCATCTTCCCCGCAGCTCGGGCGCAAGGGAGCTGCGGACGCCTTCTACCTCTTCCGGTCGATGGAGACTCGTGCGCATCCGCGCACGAGGGTGCTCCCGCCTCCGCCTCCGATTTGGCCCCAACAGGTACCTTTCTTCGCCCTTTTTCTACTGCGGGCTTTGCCGCCTTTTCCGGAAGTTCTTTTGCGACATAATGAACACCTTTAGCCTCCGCCTCCTTGATTTCACCCCCAACGCCATCTTGACCATGGCAGTTTTCGCGCATTTGTGCGAAAACTTTGTCGGAGTCCACCCAAACGTGGCACTCTTCCGCCATTTCTTTGTTCCTCGCGTCGAGAGAGGAGAGCCACTTGCCGGAGGGATAGCCTGGGTCTCTAGGATCGGCAAGAAAGAGGCCTACCTAGAGGGAGAGTTCCGCAACAAGTGGGAGGAGTGGAGGGCCAATTGGTGCTGGGTCGTAGAGGAGAATCCGCAGCCCTTCACCACCGTGCGCCAAACCCCAATAGTGCGCGGCAGGGATTGGAGTAACTTGGCGCCGGAGAATGCGAAGCTGAAGATAGCCGTGACCCGAATCCTGCGCCTCAGGCTTGCCGGGCTGACCGTAGGCGCAGTTGGCGCAGACTTCATTCGCCGCCGCATCGCTCCCTTGCAAGAAAGGAGGAGGCCTGCTTGGGAGTTCCAAAATGCGGCGGACATCATGAGGCTGCGCCGGCCTGAATTGGAACTTCACCGCCATGGAGCTGGATTCAGTGCTGCTCGAGCTGTTCAAGAACGACCCGACCATCCAGAGTGGTTTAGGTTGCCGCGGGGGGTCGTCCCTTTGTGCAACAACTCGGCGCTCGACCGCATCCGCGCCATGATGCCACTGTGCGACTCCCACGGAATCGTCCCAACCTGGCAGGAGCCTCCCGACGAGGTCGTGCAGCAATTCTTCGATGATTTGCAAGAAGTGCCGATCCGTGCCGACGAGCAGAAGAGGCTCACCCGCGACACCACCGACCAGGAGATGGCGCGGATTGCCACCAGGGTGGAGGAGGCGGCAGCGGCCGCTGCCGCTGGAGCCTTCGGGTTCACTGTGGAGGAGGCGGACGCGGCGAAGGTGGCAAGCCTTGCCGAACAAGGGGAGGTCGCCGGCAAGGACGAGCTCGTCGAGCCCGAGGCGGGGTCGTGTGGACCCGCCGTGGGCGCTTCTTCCCCACCGCCAAGCGACTTGCCGCCAAGCCCCGACTCACCAAGAGGCGTCTCCGCAGGGTTGGGGACGAGCCGGGCGATAGACCGGCCCACAAGAAGATCGCCATGACGCGCTTCCACCCACCGCGGCAAGCGAGGTTGCCGCGGGAGCGCCCCACACTGTAGCGACAACTGGGGCGGAATCGTCTCAGGCCACCGCCGACGCCTCCGCCAAGCGGCCAAGAGAGCCTACTCCCCCGCCTCATCGCATCGGAGGCGAGCCGGAGTTTGACTTCTCCGCGTTCAGCTCCGAGGAGGAAGGCGAAGAGTAAGCTTCTCGAGATTGTGTTTGTATTTCTTCAATTTTCATTGCTTCATCTTGAATCTGATTTGCTTGCTCGACTCTTTCCTTTTCGTGACGCTGGCCCGTAGAGCGGCGAAGAGGGCCAAGATCCCGACGGTCGTCGTTGAGGAGGATTCTCCTGCATGGCTGAGGGACGCGTCGAGACCGCCTTGCCGGATCCGCAACCCTTCCTTCTGAGCAGCCCCAACACAGCCCCCTGCAGTAAGTGTGCAGTTTTCTTCTTACTATTAGGTGTGCAGGGTGCTCCTTCTTTGTTGATATCTCGACTGTGTGCTTGTGTAGGAGCAGAGCAGCCTCATCGGGAGGGCTCGGAAGCCGCCTCCGAGATCCTGCCTGCTGCCACTACGCCGCCAAGGAGAACTCCCCGCAAGGGAGCTCCCTCCGACAAGGGAGGCCACCCGGCAAGGGAGGCCACTCCGCAAGGGAGGCTACCCCAGAAGGGACAGCGCCAAAGTGACCCTCCAAAGGGTCGAGGCCATGGCTGCGGATCCCGTTGCAGGTAATTCCCTTACGCGAAAATCTCCCTTGGGCTTGCTTTCTTTTGTTTCTCTTTTTTGAATATCTGCTTGACTGCTCTTTCTTTGTCTGACGCAGACCCGATGGAGGTCGAGGCCGCCGGCGAGGAGGAAACGCGTGGCAACACCGACGAGGCCGCCGTCGAAGAAGAAGAGGTCGTCGTCGTGGAGGAGGAGGTTGCCGCCGACGAGCCTGTTGGCGAGGAGGCCACCGAGGCTGCCGACGCAGAGGCCGGGCGAGGGTCGGGCGATCAGACCGACGGCCCCGAGGTCAGCAGGAGCGGCAAGCGCTACACCGACAGCCGACTCCCCCGCCGCTGCCGCGGCATCAGGCTCCGAGGAGCCCCAGCCCGGTGCCTACCTGAAGGCCGGCAAAGGTGTCTTCATCAAGCTCCCCTGGGAACCGAGCCTGTGGCGCCGGTCGAGGAGAGACCTTCGACGGCGAAGCTACTCGCCTCCGCATTGGCCGACGCTGGTGGACGCGCCAAGCAGCAGCAGCGGCGAGTCTGAGGAGGAGCAGCTGCTGAAGAAGCTGTTGTCGCTCTACCGCACCCGGCAGGCCAAGTTAGAGACTCGGGAAGCCCTTGTCGCGAGGGCGGGAGCAGACATGGAGAAGCGCGCCGAGGAGCTCGGGCGCCAACAAAAGAAGCCCTCCGCGACGAAAGCGTAAGCGGGGGCAACTTGCAGGAGCGCACGGCCTTCATCCTGGAGAAGGCCGCTGGCCGAGGAGGAGCAGCTGGCCGGTTGCCGAGAAGCTTGCCGCCGCAGAAAGCGAGCCGGCGCAGCGGAAGGTCAACCTAGACAGCCACGAAGAAGACCTTGCTGCTGCCATGAGGAGTTGCTGGCGGGCGCTTCAGAATCGGCGATGCTGCCGCAGCCGCCGAGGCCGCCAAGGAGGAGCTGAAGGCGAAGGTGGCACAACTGGAGGCCACCCTCAAGAAGAGCGGCGAAGAGCTTGCCGTGCTCAAGCGTGAGCGCGAGAAGGACGCCTACACTCTGGGCGAGCTGCAGAGTCGTCTCGCTGATAGGGCCAAGGAGCTCGACACCGCCAAGGATTCCAAGGCGGATCTTGAGCTGAAGCTTACCACTCTGACGCAGACGTTGGATGGCGCTAGAGAGCGGGAGGTGGGCTTGTTGGAGGCGATCAAGGCCAAGGAGGAGCTCTTTGGCGAATGCTGCCTCCGCCCGAGAACACCTTGAGGGAGAGCGTGGAGCATCGACCGAAGGTCTTGTGGACACCGCCGCCGACATCCACAACGAGCTGATGGAGCTGGGGATGGCGGACCTTGCATTCTCCGACGAGCATCTCCAACCCAGCGCCAAGCTCAGCTTATTCTTCAAAGGCGTGGTGACGGGCCTCCGCGACTCGGGAGGAGGTCTCAAGCAGCTGGCCGAGGAATCGCGCCAGTCTGCAGGGGCCCTCGAGAAGGTGTTGATGAAGGTGGCCTTCCGCAACCCGGGCCTCAACCTTAACGGCGTCCTCGGATCCTTGCCGTCCGACGCCAACGTGGAGGAGCTCAAAGCCCTTGTCGCACCCATTGTGGACAAGGTGAACAAGATCAAGCGGATCGAGGGCGACCGCGTAGACTAGGCCACCAACTTTATCTTTCCCTTGTCGCTGCTGATCATGTTTAGAACACTTTGTTAGATCAGCGACAAGTTATTTTGTAATATACTCTATCTTAGGCGATCAATGCAATGTTATTTCCTCTACTTGACTCCTTCCTTTGTACGTTTCTGCCTTACGCATTTGGGGGACTTGTCGGTGCAGGCACCTTTGCCGCGAGCGCTGAGTGCGGAACGTCAGCAGCCTGCTGGCAGTGCCGCCTCCGACAAGCAACCTTGTCGCGACCAGCCGCAACTCACTTAAGTTGTTGAGCGGACTCGAAACAAAGTAAGGGCGCGACTAGCCGGCGAGTCGGTTCCTCTGCGCCACATGTGTTTTCCATACAAAGTACTATCGTCCGAGGAAGATAACAAAAATTTAAAAATTGATTGCTCAAACTTTGGCAACTTAGCTTTTTGGTCTCTTGCTTCCCGATGAGGTGAAACTTCCTCGAGCGGTGCCTGGTCCATAGTATTATCTCCTCCTCGCGCCAAAGATGTCGGGGAGGCTGATCGTACCCGCAAACACCTATGGGGCCGGCGGACCAGGCCCCTTGTGGTTCGGAGGGGGGCGGAGATCGCACGAAGAGCGGATCGAGGCGATGCACACGAGCAGTTTACCCAGCTTCGGAGCTCTCCTGAGAGATAAAACTCCTCCTGCTGCTTGTTTGATCTATTGTGTTCTTGCTAGGGAGCAATGCGAGCTACAAAACCTAAGCGTGAGTGTGTCTAGTCTCTGGTCGGTCGAATGAACCGAACCAGCCAACCTCCTCACGCTATGCATGGGCCTCCTTTTATATGCTCAAGGGTCTCCGGCGGTGGCAACATAGATGAGGGTACAAATGTAAAAACAGGAGTTGGTACACCTACTTGAACAGTGTATAGTGCAAAATACCTAACTCTGACGGCAAGGGACAAAAGCAATAAATGCATGTCATTGTCGCCCAAACAAAGGTAATGTAGACCGTCAGTGCGCCTCGCCGCCATGATGGCGAGCCCACAAGACCGCTTATCGCTGCTCTCCGCTGGCTGCACAGCCGACACGACACGCTGCATGGAACGGTCCCATGGCGACACATCGCTGGGTGAGCTGGAGCGGAGATCGAGAGAGGTTGCATGCCGCTGGAAGCGCCTTTGCCGCTGCCGAATCTTTGTCGCGCCCGGAGGCTTGTCGCGCCTGAGCCTTCGACAAGCTCCTCTTGCCGGGCCTTGTCTTCCGTATGCTCGAGGTGGCCTTCCCGACAAGCTCCTCTTGTCGGGCCTTGTCTTCTCAATCAAATACTTTGTTCTTGAATGGCTCCAAAGGAGCCACGGAGGATCTTGGCGGTGATTTAGGCAAACCTCGCCATGGGAAGGCCAGAATCGTCTGCAGCACGTACGGGATACTAGGGTACCCCTACTCTAGTACACCGACAAATGGTTGCTAGAAGTTCAAGTGCTCGGCGAGGGAAAGTTCAAAAATTCTTGTGAGAGAGGTTCACCGTGTATTTAGATGTCCAAAATACATAAAAAATATGTTGTTTTTTGTGTTTTAAAGTAACTCTCTCAAACCAGAGAGAAGTTCAAAGTGATAACAACCGGAAGTTCATGTACTACATGGTGTGTATTTCATTTAAAAATACAATAAAGTGAAACAAAGTGAAGTTCGAACAGACATGCCCAAAAAGTTCAACTACTTCACGCAGTGCAAAAAACAACACGTCAAAAAACAGCACGTCAAAAATTAGAGTAAAGTTCAAACAAACATGCCCGAGAAGTTCAACTACTTCACGCAATGCATTTCCATTCACGATGAAGGCAGAAATCATGATCTCGTCGTTTTCTAATTTACTTCAAAACGACAGGAATATCATTTGTGTAAGTTCAAGTCCTCGGTCGGAGAAAGTTAAAAAAATATTGTGAGAGAGGTTTGTACAAAAAGAATATCATTTGTGTAACACTAACGAAAATGGATGGGAAAATTACAAGGGAAAATACGTCGCAGAAGTCCAACGTGAAAACAACAGGAAGTTCAACTACTACACTGAATGAAGTTCACAAGAAAAACTTTTAAAACTGTCGCGAGTATGAAAAAATGATCAACACGGAAAAGTTGTGTGTTTATAGCAGCTTTTCCATCGGTATATCACTTGCTTAATTCCGGTGAGTATTCCGGTGCATGGATGGAGAGCCACGGGCAAAAAAAGCACGTGAAAAACAGAGTGAAGTTCAAGGTTTCATACCGAGAAGTTCAGGTACTTCACGCGATGCATTTTTGACGAATCTGTTTCGCGATAAAGGCAGAACGAATGTTCTTGCCGTTTTTGAAATTACTAAAAACGGTTGGGAATCATAGAAAGTTGTCAACATGAAAAAGTTTCGCATTTTCCATAGCTTTTCAACAGTATATTATTTGCGCCATGCCGATAAAGTTTGTACAAAATACGGCGAAAATACATTTTTCGCCATTTTTGAAACTGACTTAAAACCATAAAGAATAGGGAGAAATAATAGATATAAAAAAGTTTCGCATTTTCTCAAGCTTTCCAACTCCATAACATTTGCTGCATTTGGACATACGGTCAAAACATTAGCTCGAAAATACAAATTCACTAGAACGTGTATTGTTTTCTAAATTTCTTTTAAACCATTCAAAATTAGAAAAAAACTTTCAACATGAAAAAGTAGCACATTTTCATAAGCTTTCCAACGCCATATCATTTGTCTCAATTGGATTAGGTGTTTAGAAATGGCAATGAAAATACGCACTCGGTTGTTCGGTTTGCGAAATTTTACGATTTTCCACATTACTCTTTAACCATAGGGAGTTAGAAAAAACTTTCAGCATGGGAAAGGAGCGGTTTTACAGCAGCTTTCCAACGCCATATTATTTGCCTCATTCCGATAAACGGTTTAGAAATGCGATCGAAAATACGATTCACGTTTTTTGTATGAAGAAAAAACGGTTTTCAAAACTGCTCTTAAACCACTTACATTTTGCCAAAATTTTAAGTTGGGTCATGATACTGGTGTCCATAGCTTTCCAACGTTATATCGCAAGCCCCATTTGGGCAATGTTGATGTAAGTTCAACCTAGCACTAGGGGAAGTATTGTCGAACAACTCAGCAAAGAAATTGCAAAAACGCAATTTCTTCACGACCGAGAGCAAAATCCGCCAAATGAAAGTGAGATTCCTATTTAAAACGTGTATTTAGGTTCTAAAACACGTTTCTAGATTACACTAACATCATATAGAACACTACTAACCAGAATAATTCGCGGGGGAAGCCACGATTACAAAGATAGCCCGAAGGTCGGGTTCGTACATAGGGAAGTTCAAGCGCGTGTACAAACAAAAAATACGTCACAGAAGTTCAACGTGAAAACAACATGAAGTTCAACTACTACGCTGAATGAATTTAGATGAAAAACTTTTAAAGTCATTGCGAGTATGAAAAAATGATCAACACGGGAAAGTTGCGTTAATACATCAGCTTTCCATCGGTATATCTCTTGCTCAATTCCGGTGAGTGGATGGAGAGCTAGGAGCTGTGGATAGAGATATACTAGCAAAAAAAAGCACGTGAAAAACAGAGTGAAGTTCAAGTACACGTGCCGAGAAGTTCGGGTTCTTCACGCGGTGTATTTTCGAAGAATCAGTTTCGCGATAAAGGCAGAACGAATGATCTCGTCATTTTCGCAATTACTTGAAAACGGCTAGGAATCAGAGAAAACCATCAACATGAAAAAGTTTCGCATTTTCCGTAGCTTTTCAGCGGTATATTATTTGCCCCATTCCGATGAAGTATGTATAAATTATGCCAAAAATACGTTTTTATTCATTTGCCAATTTAACTTAAAACTGTAAGGAATTAGGAGAAACAATATATATAAAAAAGTTTCGCATTTTCTCAAGCTTTCCAATGCCATATCATTTGTTGCATTCGGACGTATGGTAAAAAATTTATATCGAAAATACGAACTCGGTGGAACTTGTACCATTTTCTGAATTACTTTTAAACCCTTCCAAATTTAAAAAAAACTTTTAACATGAAAAAGTAGCGCATTTTCACAAGCTTTCCAATGCCATATCATTTGCCTCAAATGGATTAGCCGTTTAGAAATTACATTGAAAATACGAACTCGGCTGTTCGGTTTGCAAAATTTTACGATTTTCAAAATTACTCTTTATCCACAGGGAATTAGAGAAAACTTTCAACATGGCGAAGGAGCGGTTTTGCAGCAGATTTCCAATGCTATATTATTTACCTCGTTCCGATAAACGGTTTAGAAATGCAGTCGAAAATACGATTCACGTTTTTTGTGTGAGGTAAAAACGGTTTTCAAAACTGCTCTTAAACCGCTTAAATTTTGACAAAAATTTAACTTGGATCATGATATTGGTGTCCGTAGCTTTCCAACGGTATATTGCAAGCCCCATTTGGACACTTTTTAGCTGAAGTTCAACCTAGTACTCGGGGAAGGTCAGGCGCATTACTCAGGAAGTTCATGTTGTGATCAGAATATTATTCTGATCCCGTGATCAGAATATTATTCTGATCCCGTGATCAGAATATTATTCTGATCCCGTGATCAGAATAGTGTTTATGTATATACACACACACACACACACACACACACACACACACACACACACACACACACACACATATATATATATATATATATATATGTACATATATATATATGTGTGTGTGTATATATACATATGTATGCGGTGAGAGTGTGAAGAGTGCAAACCCTAGCGACCAAGCGCTTAGGCTCCAACTTATATAATACTCGTATATAGTAGTAATACTAGAAAGAGGCACGTGCGTTGCATGGAACATCAAGATGCATTTATATGAGTAGTTTATCTTGTGGGAGACAAGGATGAAGAGGGAAGGCATTATCTGCAAATGTGGAGAGAGGTGCGGCTATCTTTTTGCAAAATTGTCATAGGTTCCTTCCTATCCGTCAGATACAGATTGGATGGCCTATATTGCAGGATGGCATACACACCATCATCACCAACTCTGTTTTTTATAAGAGTAGAGATAGTGGAGTGGTTTTCTCTTTCTCTCCATAACAATCATTTTAAATTGTGTACGAAACGAAACGCTTTATTTAACGTACCAATGAAGAAAACTACGATCAACTAACGATCCACACGTTTTGGTCGCACTTCCCATCGTTCATGTGCGGTACACTACCCTCCTCTAAGTGAACAACCACACACGCGCCAAATTATCGGAAAGTGTCGGCGTTCTGGGAACGGGGGTCCCCAGACTTGCCTGCCTGCGGCCCACAGCGTGGCTAGGCAGCGGGCCGTACGGCCCATCTTCGTCAACAAGGCATCCAAGACCTTCGCGAGGGTCCAAATCTCGCGAGGCGGACGACGCAAGACTTCCTCTGGAGTAGCCTAGCCAGGCAGGCTCACGAGGAGCGGAGATATCAAGGCGGGGCAAACCTCACGAGGCGCTCGTGACATAAGCCATGACGAAAGGTGCCAGGCGGGTACCAGGCAGGCGCCAGTGCGCACAGCGTCCACATTTCCTGTTTGGTGCTAAGGAGGCAAGCGCAGACAAGGAGTACCGAGGCATCATGCAAAGGTTGCCATATTGGTGCAACAAGACCAAGACCAGGAGGACGGCAAGGCGGAGGTCATCATGGAGCCCAAGACGGCGTCACCCCAGGGCTTTTCGCAGGCAAAGACCGCTTTTATCAGGATAGCTTGTACTAGATGTCCCCCTTCAAAATTGCCCGCCGTTGTTGGCTCCCTTCCCGTTCAACAATTGGGAAGAGGACCAGGGCCTATATAAATAGAGCTAGCCACCACAGTAGAGGCATCTCATCTTAGCTTGATCCAACTCGAACAGAGCAAGAAGCCAACACTCGCACAAGAACACCTCAACCTCAGGAGGCTGTTCTTCCCTTGTACTGTTCATCATCAGCCCAAGAGGCAATCCATCCACCACCACACTGGAGTAGGGTATTACACCACAACGGTGGCCCGAACCAGTATAAACCTCGTGTCTCTCTTTGTGTTGTGAGTTCGTCGAGTTCGTCTGCAAGATCTTAGTGAGCTAGAGCATAGATCGGTAGGAGGGAAAGACTTCGTGCGCACCCCAGTGTTCGAACCTTAAGGGTTTGCCGGAACCCCACATCCGACATTTGGCGCGCCAGGTAGGGGTGCGTCGGAGCTCCTCTCCACCAATCTGCGCCCTATGCCGCCACGCTTCGCCCCCATGGCAGGAGTGCTGCCATCCGCCTCTGACCGACACCGGCAGCTGGGAGTCTGGATACCGAGCCCTGGCTCCCGCCCTGCGCCGGGTGAAGTGGCCGACCAAGTTCAAGCCAGAGATGCCTCCGCGTTACGACGGCGCGGCAGATCCGGCGGCATTTTTGCTGGCGTATGAGGAGGCCGTCCTCGAAGCCGAAGGCGACGACAAGATCATGGCCAACTGGTTCCCCATGGCCCTCACCGGCGAGCCAAGCGTCTGGCTACTCAACCTCCCAGGATCCACGGTGGCGTCCTAGGAAGAACTCCGCAACCTCTTCGCCGCGTGCTACGCGGCGCCAGCGCACCACGCAGTCGCCTTACTGCTGGATGGCTCCCAAGCGCCGCCTTCAGATCGCCACGTCAAGCCTTTCCTCCATCAGATTGGAGCAGCCTCCAAGCGCCCGGGGGCTCTGCTGGGTTGGGCTTCGCCGGAGGCCGACCTCACCTTCAACTCGGAAGACCACCCTGGTTCCACCGCCGGCTCCGGCGCACTCCCAATGCTCTGTACACGTACCATTTGTAACGTGGCCGTCACTAAGACCCTCATCGATGGCGGTGCCGGCCTCAACTTGCTCTCCGTAGAAGCCTTCAACCTCCTCCACGTGCCGCCCGAGAGGCTCAACCTCAGCAAGCCTTTTTCGGGAGTAGGCGGCGGAGCTGCCTACTCTCTGGGGCAGATCCGCCTCCCTGTCACCTTCGGCACGCATGACAATTACCGCACTGAGCTGGTGGACTTCGACATCGCCCGCATCTGTCTCCTGTACAATGCCATACTCGGGTACCCGGCTCTTGTTCAGTTCATGGCGGCAACTCACCCGGCCTACAACCTCATGAAGATGCCAGGGAGCAAGGGCGTCCTCACCATCAAGGGGGACACTAAGGAGGCAGTGACGGCGCTCAGGCTCGCCTTCAAGATCAAGAATAAAGAATAAGAGCCGGCCAAATAAGTGCCCGAGGCCATGGAAACCACGCCCGCCAAAAAAAGAAGTTGTTCACCCAAGACAAGGCGGAGACCAAGCAGGTGCCGACTGACGAGGATGGGTCTTCATGAGCCACCTTTATCATAGGAACTAGTCTTGACCCAGGACAAAAAAGAGGCTTTGGTGAGGTTCTTACGCGTGAACAAGGAGATTTTCGCATGGGAGCCCAATCAGCTGGTAGGGGTCCCGAGAGAGGTGATCCAGCACCATCTAAGGGTGTGCCCCAACATGCGCCCCGTGAAGCAGCGGGCGAGGCGGCAGTCCGCCGAGAAGTAGGCCTTCATCGTCCAAGAGACACGCAAGCTAGAGGCGGCTGGCACCATTCGAGAGGTTCGATACCCTGATTGGCTGGCGAACCCCATCGTAGTGCTGAAGAAAGGGGGGAAGGAACGGATGTGCGTTGACTTCACCAACCTCAACAAAGCCTGCCCCCAAGATCCGTTCCCCCTCCCGCGCATTGATCAGATTGTCGATTCCACCGCCGAGTGTGATTTGCTATGTTTCTTGGATGCGTTCTCTGGATACCACCAGATCAAGATGGTAGTGGAGGATGTGGAGAAGACAGCCTTCCTGACGCCATGTGGGGTGTATTGCTACACCTGCATGCCTTTCGGCCTCCGCAACGCGGGCGCAACCTTTCAGCAGCTGATGCACATCGCCTTGGGCAGGCAGCTCGGGAGGAACATAGAGGCCTACGTCGATGACATAGTAGTTAAATCTCGTGAGGCAGGGACATTGATTCAAGACTTCGAGGAGACCTTTGAAAGCTTGCGCCGGGTGAACCTGAGGCTTAACCCGGAGAAGTGCGTGTTCGGCATCCCCTCCGACAAGCTACTAGGGTTCCTCGTATCCCACAGAGGGATCGAGGCGAACCCAGAGAAGATTAAGGCCATCGAAGACATGAGCCCACCACAGACCCTCAAGGAGATGCAGAAGCTAGCGGGGCGGGTGACCGCGTTAGGACGTTTCATCTCCAAGCTAGGCGAGGGCGCCTTACCTTCTTTAAGCTCATGAAGAAGAAGGGCCCCTTCGAGTGGACCCCGGAGGCCGGCCGGGCCTTCCAAGAACTCAAGAAATACCTCACTAGCCCCCCGGTGATGGTGGCGGCACGGCCTCTCGAGCCTCTGGTACTCTACCTTGCCGCCACCCCGTACTCCGCCAGCACGACATTGGTGGCGGTCCGGGAAGAGCGCCAAGATAAGGAAGTCCTGCGCCAAGCTATAGTTGATGCAGCGCAAGGCAAAGAAGGCACACCAGAGCCACCAGCGGCGGAAGATCAAGCTCGGCAGGGCAACATCACGAAACCTCCTGAGGACGACCAAGTCTCAGGAAGTCCTCCGCCCCAGGATACGCCACAATCTCTGCAAGACCCGAGCCTCAATAGTGTGCCAGCCCTCATCAAGCACCCGGTGTACTTCGTCAGCACCGTACTGCGGGACGCAAGGGCACGCTACCCCATGCCGCAAAAGCTCCTGCTCGCACTCTTGGTATCCTCGCGCAAGCTGCGACACTACTTCCAGGGCCATCCCATCAAGGTCGTCTCATCTTACCCATTGGAGAGGGTACTCAGGAGCCCGAACTCAGCCGGAAGGGTCGCTGAATGGAACATCGAGCTGCAAGCATTCCAGCTGGAGTTCAGCACCACCAGGGTCATCAAGGGAGCCGCGCTCGCTGATTTTGTGGCAGAATGGACCGATGCCCCGGCTCTTGAGGAAGGAGAAGACCGGTCCACCTCCCCAGGGAGTGAAGCACCAGACGGCTGGGTCATGTACTTCGACGGTGCCTTCGCGCACCAGGGTGCGGGGGCTGGAGCGGTGCTCATCTCGCCCACTCAGGACAAGCTTTATTACGCTGTACAACTCTGCTTCCAGCACGGCGAGAAGGTCTCCAACAATATCACAGAGTACGAGGGCCTCATAGCTGGCCTGGAGGCCGCGACAACTTTGGGGGTGAGGCGCCTTACCGTCAAGGGCGACTCACAGCTCCTCGTCAACTTCTCCAACAAAGTGTACGAGCCGAAGGACGAGCACATGGAGGCCTACCTGCGGAGGTGCGGAAGATGGAGAAGCAGTTCTCAGGCCTGGAGCTGCAGCACGTGCCCCGGGGCACCAACAAGGAAGCCGACGACATCGCCAAGAGAGCCTCCAAGCGGCAACCGCAAGAGCCCGGTGTCTTCAAAAAGCGGCTCTTCAAGCCGTCAGCTACGCCTCCTCTTTCAAGCACAACCCAGCCTCGGGAGGAGCTCCCACAGCCCCCGGCCACGGGAGTCCCAGCTTGTGGCCCAACCTCAGGAGCTCGGCTGCTCCTGGCGCTTGAGCCCCAGGAGGAGTGCTGGACCAAGGAATTCAAGGTGTACCTGATGCATGGGACGTTGCCAGAGAAGGAAGAAGACGTGGAGCGCATGGCCCGACAGGCCACGACATACTGCATTCAAGACGACGAGTTGTACAGGAAACGGCCGAACGACGTCACGCTGCGCTCCATCTCTAGCGATCAAGGAAGGGAGCTGCTGATTGACATACACGGCGGGGACTGCGGACATCACTCATCGTCACGGACCCCCGTCGGCAAGGTGTTCCGTAGCGGATTCTATTGGCCCACAGTGCTCAACGATGTAGCTGAACTGGTGAAATCTTGTGAAGCTTGCCAATTCCACGCCAAGCAGATCCATCAGCCTGCACAGGGCTTCCAAACCATCCCACTCACGGGGCCGTTCACGGTCTGGGGGCTGGATATCCTGGGCCCGTTCCCGCGAGCGCCAGGGGGCTACCGCTATCTCTACGTCGCCATCGACAAGTTCACCAAGTGGGCGGAAGTGGAAGCCGTCCGTACCATTCCGGCCGGCTCTGCTGTCAAGTTCATCAAGGGCCTCGTGAGCCACTTCAGGGTCCCCAATCGCATCATCACAAATAATGGCTTCCAGTTTACTAGTAACCTCTTCAAAACCTACTGTGCTAACCTTGGAACGCAGATCTGCTACGCTTCGGTGGCCCACCCCAGGAGCAACGGCTAGGCTGAACGCGCCAACGCTGAGGTCCTGAGGGGCCTCAAGACCAGGAGCTTCAAGAAGAAGTTGGAATCCTGCGGCAGGGGCTGGCACGACGAATTCCAGTCCGTGTTGTGGTCCATTCGCACCACTGCCACCAAGCCAACAGGTGAGACTCCATTCTTCCTCGTCTATGGAGCTGAGGCGGTCCTCCTTCATGAAGTCAAGCATCGCTCCGCACGGGTCCTGGCGTTCAATGAAGCGCGCCAGGACGCCACGCGGGGGATGGACCTCGTGCTGGGGGAGGAGCGCCGTCGGTGAAGCCGCGCTAAGGGCGGCAAGGTACCAGCAAGCTTTGCGGCGGTACCATTGCCGCAACATCCGCTCCAGGACGATCGAGGTAGGCGACCTCGTCCTAAGGCAGGTCCTCTCCAGGGAAGGGCTGCACAAGCTTTTGCCCATGTGGGAGGGCCCGTTCAGGGTCGTTCACGTCTCCAGGCCGGGTGCCACGCGTCTGGAGACGCAGGAGGGGACACCCGTCCAGAATACCTGAAACATCCAGCACCTCCGGAAGTTCTATTCCTGAAGCAAGGCCTAGAGCCTGAGAAGCAATGCCCAGAGCCTGTGAAGAAGGCCCGGTGCCTGTGAAGAATCGCCGCCCGTGACACTCTCACTTAATAATGAGTTGGGGCTGTACACGCCCCGGAGTCTCGTGAGGCGCCACCTCGGCCCCTGGGCTCCCTCCCACGCCTAGTGGACAACACTTAGCTCTGCGCTGGTGAGAAGACTTGAAGACTAGATTAGGTGCCGGACGCAGCTTTTCATTTGCTTTCCGCAGTTGTCTTGCTTTTCCTTAATCAGAGTTGCTCTTGGTGTTTGTTGCTCATTTGGTTCCCCAGCCTTTTCACCGCCTTTTCCGGCTCTAGTTTGCTCTTGTTCTCTCTCTGCGTACCTCACGAGGGGGCTAGGCAAGTGCCGTCGCGATCATTTCTCTTCTCTTTGCCTTCTCGCGAGCTACCCTCGTTTGAGCCTGGAAGCTAGCGCACGTCTACTAAATCCGTGCCCCTCGGGTACCGCGATACAAGGTGCCAAGTCGAGGCTTGGATGAACGGCAAATCCTAGGTACACCCCCTAACGAATTTTTTGTTGCAGTTTCCGAGCAACGCAGGCACCGCGCGAGGGAATGGGTTTCCCAAACGCGCCAGGTTAAGTTACTTTTGCACAAAATAGCAGCATGGCGTAGGAAACTACTTGCACAACACATTAACTAAAGAACCACAGTTCGATACACGCCCCATACTGGATTTCGTTTTCTGATGCAGGAAAGAGAGAAAAAGCTAAGCAAAATAACATTGAAGTAGTCCACAGAGGCAGGCCCTTGGCGACTCCCCAAGCCTAGCCGGACCCCACCTCGCGCTTCACGGAGGCACGACGACGAGATGACCCGCTTCCTCCTTCGAAGCGGGTGCAGCGACGTGGCGGCTGGTCGTAGCTGCCACTGCTGGAGCTGTCGCCAGAGAAGGAGCCACCATAGCTGGAGGAGATGCAGCTGCTGCCAAAGGCAGGCTCGCCCTCGTCTTCATCATGACCGTCGCCAAGGCCAAGCATCTCCTCGCCGTCGTTCGCCTCGGGGCAGCACCCGGCGCGCCGACCATCCTCCCCGAACACCCTCACATAGAGGGTCGACTCACCATCATACCTGAAATGAAGGGTGCATCGCCTGCCCAGGCCGCGCGTGCGGGCGAATGTCTGCCAGCCAGGGGCCAGGGCTATGTTGCCCACGACGGAGGTCTCGACCGTGACCCAAGAGGCCCTGCTGCAGCAGCCGTCCGCCTGCAGCCAGAGCCCGCACGGACGAGAGGCCGACAGTTCGCCGGCGAAGAAGCGCGGAAGTTGGAGCCAGTTGCCGGCCGGGCTCTCCAACCAGACAACGAACTCCGGCAACACCTCAGCAGAGTGGAAGCGCGGGCGGGGAGGCCGCGCCACCATCGCGCGCCTCCCCTCATCGGCTGGACCACCATGGATGGGACGATCCCGCCGCGTGCCACGTCGCCACCACAACGGTGGGCCATGGCGGGGGTCGCGGCGTGCTTGCGCGGACGGCCACGCCCGCGCTTGGGCGCCGGGGAGCGAGGGCCCTCGCGAGGGGCCTTCCCTTTCTCGGCGGCAGAGAAATTCTTTCGTGGCGCCATCGATGGCACTGTCAGCTGTGGAGCAAGGAGGACGAAGCGAGCAAGCAAGGAGAAGATGGGCGACGGCGGCTCCGACCCCTCCCCATTTATAGTGAAAGAAGGCCAACTGGCGTCCTCCACGATCGCAGGTAATGATGGTTTTCCTTGCATGTCGCAGGGACTTGTCAAGTCGAACAGTTGCCGAGGCAGCGTGGGGAAGCGGAGACGCCCACGTCCAATCAACCGCCAGGCGTCGACCGAGGCCGCAGGCCTTTAGGGCCCGCGGTGCTCCGAACTTGACCCTTGGCTTCGCCGCGAAGCCAAGCCCGAGCACGCCTTGGGCTCGGGGGCTACTATCGGCGTTCTGGGAATGGGTGTCCCCAGACTTGCCTGCCTGCGGCCCACAGCGTGGCTAGGCAGCGGGCCGTACGGACCATCTTCATCAACAAGACATCCAAGACCTTTTCGCGAGGGTCCAAGCCTCGCGAGGTGGACGACGCAAGACTTCCTCTGGAGTAGCCTAGCCAGGCAGGCTCACGAGGAGCGGAGATATCTAGGCGGGGCAAACCTCACGAGGCGCTCGTGACGTAAGCCATGACGAAAGGTGCCAGGAGGGTACCAGGCGGGCGCCAGTGCACACAGCATCCACATTTCCTCTTTGGTGCTAAGGAGGCAAGCGCAGACGAGGAGTACCGAGGCATCAGGCAAAGGTTGCCATATTGGTGCAACAAGACCAAGACCAGGAGGACGGCAAGGCGGAGGTCATTGTGGAGCCCAAGACGGTGTCACCCCATGGCTTTTCGCAGGCGAAGACCACTTTTGTCAGGATAGCTTGTACTAGCTGTTCCCCTTCAAAATTTCCCGCCGTTGTTGGCTCCCTTCCCGCTCAACAATCGGGAAGAGGACCAGGGCATATATAAATAGTGCTAGCCGCCACAGTAGAGGCATCTCATCTTAGCTTGATCTAACTCTAACAGAGCAAGAATCCAACACTCGCACAAGAACACTTCAACCTCAGGAGGCTGTTCTTCCCTTGTACTGTTCATCATCAGCCCAAGAGGCAATCCATCCACCACCACACTGGAGTAGGGTATTACACCACAACGGTGGCCCGAACCAGTATAAACCTCGTGTCTCTCTCTGTGTTGTGAGTTCGTCGAGTTCGTCCGCAAGATCTTAGTGAGCTAGAGCATAGATCGGTAGGAGGGAAAGACTTCACGCGCACCCTAGTATTCGAACCTTAAGGGTTTGCCGGAACCCCGCATCTGACAGAAATGTGTGAGAGTATGTAAAGATAAAGACATTTAATTTCAATTATTTTGTATGTATAGTTTTCCCTCTATCAATAATTATGGTTTGTTGTGTTTGGCCTAAACTTGGTCAAACTTTACAAAGTTTGACTTCCATCAAATCTAATATGCAGAGTAAATAAAAACAGAGGGGTACTACCTCCATTCGGGTTTTTAGTCCACACCATATTTTTAATCAAAGTCTGACCACATATTTAGCTAAAAGCTGGACAAATAAAATTACAGGGTAGCTGAAGACAAAGTTATGCGAAGGCTTAGAAATCAATACAATACTTTTGCTCTTAGTACCAACATCAATGCTTCTTCGAGGAAACATTTGGTTCATATCCAATTGTGTGATAAAATTGCACCAACGTAAACGACTGCTCCAAGATGAACTGATGAAGGATATTGTCTTTGAGGTAACAAGCAAAGAGCACTGATGGAAGACAACCCGTTCTTCATTGAACATCGATCAACTTCACCAACCGATGCAAACCATGAGATGCAACCATGAGCATCGATAGGTCATCATGGTGATGCATCATCGATTTTGGCATCAAGTTTGGGTCAGGCACCAATGAAGTTTGATAATCCTCACAGTGGTTTGTTCTTCTCGGTAATCAAGATCAAGAAAGGAAGAACCACTTGGCAGAGGACGGCGAGGCTGAGCAACAGTGGCCATCCAATTTTGTGCAGTTCCACTAAAAATTGAGGAAGACATGCCTGAGTATGGAGATACGCATCTCTGTTTGCAAAAATATAAAATGATATTTAAGTAGTGCCGTTACTTTATTTTAGCAGTGGAACAAGATTAACAGCGGCATCTTAATTGTCAATAAGAATTACTGAACCATACACTAAAAAAGAGAAGCATCATGATTATCTTGATGGGAAATAAAGCAGGATACCTGAAAAAAACTAAAGCAGGACAAGCATTTATCGACGCCTCTACATGGGCATTGCTTCATTTTACCAGTGATAGTTTTAGATTAGCAGCAGCAATAGGAGCATATGGAAAATGACCGCACAACGCCCATGTACTTTTTGTTGAAAAAAACATGTATACCTCCACCGATGCATAAATGATAAACCATGACAACTTTTGGAGTGGCCTTTCCTCTAAAATAGTAAAAAATAGGTGATGTTGGACCAGCCAACTAACCCTAGCTACTGTACATGGGGAGCTGGGGAGTAGTGGTATAGAAGAAAACCCGCATACAAAGTACAATAAAGCATGAAATCGAAAAGAAGTTATACCTCAGGTGGGCGAAATGTGGCTAAGACAGGCGGACGGGATGTGCCCACACGATGGCAGCAAACAAGGGCACGGTGGAACTTCATACGTGTCGGTGCCAGCTCAAAGAGGATGGTGCACATCGGCTTCCTTCATCACCGACGACGACAACATCAATGCTGGACCTCCTCACCTCCTACAACGGACGGGTTCCGGCCGGATCTGTGACTACCGGTGAGGAGAGAGATAGAGGGGACACTGAGATCTTGTTTAGACTAGCAAGAGGCCCATGCATTGCATGGAACATCAAGATGCATTTATACGAGTAGTTTATCTTCTGGGAGACAAAGATGAATGGGGGAAGGCCTTATTTGCAAATGTGTAGAGGGGTGCGGGTATGTTTTTGCAAATATGCCATAGTTTGCTTTCTATCCATCAGATATAGATAAGACAGTCTATGTTGCAGGATGGCAGGCACACCATCATAACCAACTCGGTTTTTCATAAGAGTAGAGAGATAGAGATATGGAGAGGGTGAGAGAGCGACACTCGAGAAACCCTATCAAACAAGAGTATTTACAATGGAGAAAATAAATCTCTCCATAGCAGTGGTTTTAAATTGAATACGTGCGTTCCCGGAAAAAACAAACGAAAACTGGCGGACAAATCTTTTTTAGTGAACCAAGAAAGAAAACTCGATCAATAACACGCCCCTGCTTCCAGGTCGTAGTTTGTATCGCTCACGTGTGGTCCCCGACCCTCCATTATTAACTAAATAAATTAAAGGGTCGAATTATTACGTAGCCTCTTCATGTACAAATGAGCTCCATCGTGTACTCGACGGTATGTCAGAGGCAGAGTGAGTGCGTGTACATTTTTTCTTGTACGTAGTACTCCATTTATCTCACCTCATATTGTTTTCCACTCCTATGATATTCCTATCCTATGAACAAAATGAGGCAGTACTAAGTTTGTGTATGTGTAGGGAGAACGAGACATCGATGATGTGTACGAGTAGTCACGTTAGTCGTCACTATGTGTGTGTGTGCGCACACACATAGACATGCATATCCGTGTTTACGTAAAATTCTTACTTTCATTTCCATCTCCATATCCATCTCCTATCATATTTGTCCAATTGGCACATTATTTATGTTATTAATTATGCAGCAATATTTACATACGTCCAGTCTAACTTCCCTGGCCAACCCGAACCATCTTCATCAACAGCGTGGACTTCCCTCCCAAAACGGTCAGTGCCGCATTCATGCCGGGCCAGAGCAAACGCGACCTCCCACTGGCGCCAGCATGGAAGCAGCGTGCCGGTCGAGAGAGCACTGCCTGCGCCGCTTCCCGGTGCACGCGACTGCTCCACGTTCAAACGTCACCACGGCCGGCCACAACATGCATGTAAAAAAGTTCTTGGGAGTCCGTGCTATAGCTAGTTGTCCTCCCCCTCCTCGTCTAACTCTTCCAGTAGTGCTAGTACTCCATGAAGGGATGCATCGACAATCAGGTGGGAAAGTTTGCGTATACTCGGGTTTGCGGTGAGTGGCATGTCGAGCGACAGTGTGGGTGGAGGAGGGTGAGACACGAACGTGACATACGTGAGTGGCATGCCGAACCTCCCTTCTTTTTTACCATACATCATCAGTTGCGAACTTTTTTATTCTCTTCTTCAGCCCTTGCCAGGGCTGGAAGCATGATTAACTAAACCGCCGAGTCTTTCCCTTGTACGCCTCCTTGTTTGTTGTCTTTTTAGAATAAGGATGGATACAGGAGCAAGGAAGGAGATGATATGCATGACCAAATGCACCCCCGGCAGAGGAGGGGAGCATGAACAAAAGCTAAGTTAACATGTTCATTAGCTTTCCTTCAGAGCTTGCATTGCTTATCCCTCAGACAACCAAGATTTTCGTATGGAAAGCCTTTCGTATAAAGGTACCTTTCTGTATTTGTCTATGCCCCCACTTTGTTTCGAGCCTGCTCAGCAAAGTGGGCGGCTGTGTCAAAGACTTCTAAGCAGAAACACTGCTGGGGCATATCCTCGCCAGCTGAATGCTAAAGACATGTTCCTCATGGCAATCATGGCAGCATGCTACCGGCAGGCATCCAAAGTACACAAAAGAAACTAACCATACGAATATCGACATGTAAACATAACGGGGGTAGCATGCATTAACTTAAACAAGCATCAGTTCAACAAAGCACTAAGGCCAGATAGTACGAAGCCTAAAAAAGAGATACATATCATGTCTTGTTACAAGGCAGCACGAAGGAGCTCAAGACTGGTGGTGTTCGGGAACCCTTGGGATGGAAAGAACCTTGTCAGCAAGAGGACCTGCTTTCGCCTCGGCAGCTGAGACATCGGCGCCCGACGACAAATTCTTGAAGCCATCAGAGAGGTTGAGATCTGAATGGCGATATGCAAGGGCGCTCGAGGGGAGGGGGCGGCTGGGCCGGCGGCGGTTGGGCCGGCTGGGCCCTTGGCCCAGGCGGGGCGCGGGGGGGTTTTTTTTTAAATAAAATCTCGCGCAGAAAAACGAATAAAATAAAATCTAAATGAACTCCAAATTTAATAAAATAAATTTTTCCCGACTCCTAAAAATGAGTCGAACAAAATGAACTTTAATACGGGGCCAAAATGCATATTTTAAAATACTCATTTTTTCCCTAAAGCAAATAAACTTGAAAATCCAAAATTTGATTTATTTATTAAATCTTCATTTTTCCTAAATTTTGGGAAAGACATATTATTCCCTCTCTTAATTTTTTATTGGAAAAATATTTGAAGATAAATACAAATAAATCCGAATGATCCATTTTTCAAAATTTGAGAAAACCCAAATATGAAAAAATAATGAAATCTCCAACTCTCTCCTAGGGTCCTTGAGTTGCGTGAAATTTTCTAGGATCGGAAAATGCGAGAAAATATGATATGCATGATGACTTAATGTATAACATTCCAAATTGAAAATTTGGGATGTTACATATTCTCAATGGCACACTGAAATATCTACTAGTAAAAAAGTGCATGCGATAGAAGAAATTAATATTTTGAGTGGAAAGATGGATGAACTTATGAATTTTTTTTCTAATAAGAGTGTTTCGTATGATCCAAATGATATGCCTTTGCCTACCTTGATTGAGAATAATAATGAACCTATGGATGTGAATTTTGTTGGTAGGAACAATTTTGGTAACAACGCTTATAGAGGAAATTTTAATCCTAGGCCGTATCCTAGTAATTCCTCTAATAATTATGGTAATTCCTACAACAATTCTTATGGAAATTTTAATAAGATGCCCTCTGATTTTGAGACTAGTGTTAAAGAATTTATGATTTCTCAAAAGAATTTCAATGCTTTGCTTGAAGAAAAATTGCCTAAGATTGATGAGTTGGCTAGGAACGTTGATAGAATTTCTCTTGATGTTGATTCTTTGAAACTTAGATATATTCCACCTAAGCATGATATCAATGAGTCTCTCAAAGCCATGAGAATTTCCATTGATGAGTGCAAAGAAAGAACCGCTAGGATGCGTGCTAAAAAAGTTTGCTTCGTGAAAGCGTGGTCTTCTAGTTTTCATGATAATAAGGATGAAGATCTAAAAGTAATTGATGTGTCCCCTATTAAATCTTTGTTTTGCAATATTAATCTTCATAATGATGGGACTGGAGATGAGTCAACTCTAGTTAAAAGGCGTCCCAATGATTCGGAGTTTTTAGATCTTGATGCAAAATTTGGTAAAAGTGGGATGGAAGAGGTCAAAACTTTGCATAGCAATGAACCCACTATCTTGGATTTAAAGGAATTTAATTATGATAATTGTTCTTTAATAGATTGTATTTCCTTTTTGCAATCCGTGCTAAATTCTCCACATGCTTATAGTCAAAATAAAGCTTTTACCAAACATATCGTTGATGCTTTAATGCAATCTTATGAAGAAAAGCTTGAATTGGAAGTTTCTATCCCTAGAAAACATTATGATGAGTGGGAACCTACTATTAAAATTAAAATTAAAGATCATGAATGCTATGCTTTGTGTGATTTGAGTGCTAGTGTTTCCACGATTCCAAAAACTTTGTGTGATTTGCTAGGTTTCCGTGAACTTGATGATTGTTCTTTAAACTTGCCCCGTGCAGATTCCACCATTAAGAAACCTATGGGAAGAATTAATGATGTTCTTATTGTTGCAAATAGGAATTATGTGCCCATAGATTTCATTGTCCTTGATATAGATTGCAATCCTTCATGTCATGTTATTCTTGGTAGACCTTTCCTTAGAACGATTGGTGCAATTATTGATATGAAAGAAGGGAATACTAGATTCCAATTTCCGTTAAGGAAAGGCATGAAACACTTTCCTAAAAATAAAATAAAATTACCTTAAGAATCTATTATTAGAGCCACTTACGGATTGCCTACCAAAGATGGCAATACCTAGTTCTATCCTTGCCTTTATGCCTAGCTAGGGGCGTTAAACGATAGCGCTTGTTGCGAGGCAAACCCAATTTTACTTTTGTTTCTTTGCTTTTTGCTCCTGTTTAGGAATAAATATTTGATCTAGCCTCTGGTTAGATTTGTTTTTATGTTTTAATTAGTTTTTGTGCCAAGTAAAACCTATAGGATCTTCTTCGATGATAGTTATTTGATCTTGCTGAAAAAGTCAGAAATTTCTGCTCACGAAAACAATTGTTAAAAATCACCAGAACGTTATTAAATACTGATTCAAATTGCAGTAGATCAATAAACAAATTATCTAGTTCTACCTATTTTGGTAGATTTTTATGAGTTACAGAAGTTTGCGTTAGATACAGATTACTACAGACTGTTCTGTTTTTGACAGATTCTGTTTTTCGTGTGTTGTTTGCTTATTTTGATGAATCTATGGCTAGTATCGGAGTTTATGAACCGTAGAAAAGTTGGAATACAGTAGGTTTAACACCAATACAAATAAAGAATGATTTCATTACAGTACCTTGAAGTGATGTTTTGCTTTCTTTGGCTAACGGAGCTCATGAGATTTTCTGTTGAGTTTTGTGTTGTGAAGTTTTCAAGTTTTGGGTAAAGATTTGATGGATTATGGAACAAGGAGTGGCAAGAGCCTAAGCTTGGGGATGGCCAAGGAACCCCAAGGTAAATACAAGTACACCAAAAAGCCAAAGCTTGGGGATGCCCCGGAAGGCATCCCTCTTTAAATCTTCGGCCCATCGGTAACTTTAGTTGGAGCTATATTTTTATTCACCACATGATATGTGTTCTGCTTGGAGCGTCATGTATGATTTGATTCTTTGCTTTTTAGTTACCAGATTCATCTTTGCTGTACACACCTTTTGGGAGAGACACACATTAATCGGAATTTATTAGAATAATCTTTGTGCTTCACTTATATCTTTTGAGCTATATAATTTTGCTCTAGTGCTTCACTTATATCTTTTAGAGCACGGCGGTGGTTTTATTTTATAGAAATATTTGATCTCTGATGCTTCACTTATATTATTTTGAGAGTCCTTTAGAACATCATGGTAATTTGCTTTGGTTATAAAATTACTCCTAATATGATAGGCATCCAAGATTAGTAAAAACTTTCATATAAGTGCGTTGAATACTAAGAGAAGTTTGATGCTTGATGATTGTTTTGAGATATGGAGGTAGTGATATTAAAGTTGTGCTAGTTGAGTAGTTGTGAATTTGAGAAATACTTGTTTTGAAGTTTGCAAGTCCCGTAGCATGCACGTATGGTAAACGTTGTGTAACAAATTTGAAACAAGAGGTGTTCTTTGATTGTCATCCTTATGAGTGGTGGTCGGGAATGAGCGATGGTCTTTTCCTACCAATCTATACCCCTAGGAGCATGCGCGTAGTGCTTGGTTTTTGATGACTTGTAGATTTTTTCAATAAGTATGTGAGTTCTTTATGACTAATGTTGAGTCCATGGATTATACGCACTCTCAGCCTTCCACCATTGCTAGCCTCTTCGGTACTGTGTATTGCCCTTTCTCACCTGGAGAGTTGGTGCAAATTTCGTTGGTGCATCCAAACCCCGTGATACGATACGCTCTATCACACATAAACCTCCTTATATCTTCCTCAAAACAGCCACCATACCTACCTATTATGGCATTTCCATAGGCATTCCGAGATATATTGCCATGCAACTTTCCACTGTTCCGTTTATTATGACACGCTTCATCATTGTCATATTGCCTTGCATGATCATGTAGTTGACATCGTACTTGTGGAAAAGCCACCATGCATATTATTTCATACATGTCACTCTTGATTCATTTCCCATCCCGGTACACCGCCGGAGGCATTCATATAGAGTCATTTTTTGTTCTAGTATCGAGTTGTAATCATTGAGTTGTAAATAAATAGAAGTGTGATGATCACTATTAATATAGCATTGTCCCAAATAAAAAGAAAGAGAAAGGCCAAAAAAAAGATAAGGCCCAAAAAAAGGGGACAATGCTACTATCCTTTTTCCACACTTGTGCTTCAAAGTAGCACCATGATCTTTATGATAGAGAGTCTCTTGTTGTGTCACTTTCATATACTAGTGGGAATTTTTCATTATAGAACTTGGCTTGTATATTCCAAAAATGGGCTTCCTCAAATGCCCTAGGTCTTCGTGAGCAAGCAAGTTGGATGCACACCCACTTAGTTTCTTTTGTTGAGCTTTCATACATTTATAGCTCTAGTGCATCTGTTGCATGGCAATCCCTACTCCTTGCATTGACATCAATCAATGGGCATCTCCCTAGCCGGTTGATTAGCGGCGTCAATGTGAGACTTTCTCCTTTTTTGTCTTCTCCACACAACCCCCACCATCATATTCTATTCCACCATAGTGCTATATCCATGGCTCACGCTCATGTATTGCGTGAAAGTTGAAAAAGTTTGAGATTACTAAAGTATGAAACAATTGCTTGGCTTGTCATCGGGCTTGTGCAAGATGAGAGCATTCTTGTGTGGCGAAAATGAAGCATGGACAAACTATATGATTTTGTAGGGATGAGCTTTCTTTGGCTATGTTATTTTGAGAAGACATAATTGCTTGGTTAGTATGCTTGAAGTATTATTATTTTTATGTCAATACTAAACTTTTATCTTAAATCTTTCAGATCTAAACATTTAATGCCACAATAAAGAAAATAACATTGAAGAATATGCTAGGTAGCATTCCACATCAAAAATTCTGTTTTTTATCATTTACCTACTCGAGGACGAGCAGGAATTAAGATTGGGGATGCTTGATACGTCTCCAACGTATCTATAATTTTTGATTGCTCCATGCTATTATATATTCTGTTTTGGATGTTTAATGGGCTTTATTATACACTTTTATATTATTTTTAGGACTAGCCTATTAACCCAAGGCCCAGTGCAAATTGCTGTTTTTTGCCTATTTTGGTGTTTCGCAGAAAAGGAATATCAAACGGAGTCCAAACGGAATGAAACCTTCGGGAACATGATTTTTGAAAGAAACGTGATCCAGAGGACTTGGAGTGGACGTCAAGCAATCAACGAGGAGGCCACGAGGCAGGGGTGCACCTACACCCCTGGGCGCGCCCTCCACCCTCGTGGGCCCCTCGTAGCTCCACCGACCTACTTCTTCCTCCTCTATATACCTACGCATTCTCAAACCATCGAGGAGCACCACGAAAACCTATTTCCACCGCCGCAACCTTCTGTACCCGTGAGATCCCATCTTGGGGCCTTTTCCGGTGCTCCGTCGGAGGGGGAATCGATCACAGAGGGCTCTACATCATCACCATAGCCTCTCCGATGATGTGTGAGTAGTTTACCACAGACCTTCGGGTCCATAGTTATTAGCTAGATGGCTTCTTCTCTCTCTTTGGATCTACATACAAATTTCTCCTCGATCTTCTTGGAGTTCTATTCAATGTAACTCTTTTTGCGGTGTGTTTGTCAAGATCCGATGAATTGTGGGTTTATGATCAAGATTATCTATGAACAATATTTGAATCTTCTATGAATTCTTTTATGTATGATTAGTTATCTTTGAAAGTCTCTTCGAATTATCAGTTTGGTTTGACCTACTAGATTGATCTTTCTTGCAATGAGAGAAGTGATTAGCTTTGGGTTCAATCATGCGGTGCTCGATCCTAGTGACAGTAGGGGAAACGACACGTATTGTATTGTTGCCATCAAGGATAAAAAGATGGGGTTTCTATCATATTGCTTGAGTTTATCCCTCTACATCATGTCATCTTGCCTAATGCCTTACTCCGTTCTTATGAACTTAATACTCTAGATGCATGCTAGATAGCGGTCGATGAGTGGAGTAATAGTAGTAGATGCAGGCAGGAGTCGGTCTACTTGTCACGGATGTGATGCCTGTATACATGATCATGCCTAGATATTCTCATAATTATGCACTTTTCTATCAACTGCAAGACAGTAATTTGTTCACCCACTGTAATACTTATGCTATCTTGAGAGAAGCCACTAGTGAAACCTATGGCACCCGGGTCTATCTTTCATCATATTAATCTTCCGACAACTAGCTATTTGTATCTCCGTTTATTTTGCAATCTTTACTTTTACTCTTTATCATAAAAATACCAAAAATATTATCTTATCATCTCTATCAGATCTCACTTTTGCAAGTGGTCGTGAAGGGATTGGCAACCCCTTTATCGTGTTGGTTGCAAGGTTCTTATTTGTTTGTGTAGGTACGAGGGACTTGCGTGTGGCCTCCTACTGGATTGATACCTTGGTTCTCAAAAACTGAGGGAAATACTTACGCTACTTTGTTGCATCACCCTTTCCTCTTCAAGGGAAAAACCAATGCATGCTCAAGAGGTAGCAACAAGGCTATCAAAATGGTTTTGGGCCTTGTGGCAAAGAAGGTTGGGGGACGGGGTATGAGATACCTTCCTGACTGACAGGAGTCGTATAGAGATACGATTAGCAGGGAGTTGCTTACCGGATAGTCATATTGTCTAGCAGTGATGCTAAAGCTCACTAGTTGCATGTGCTAGTGGGATCCTGAATCGCTGAGAGTTTGCGGAGGGATGCCAGCTTCACTGGGATTATTTCTGTTTAGGCTTGAGTTACTCTACATAAACACATTGCTTAGTGATTGCATATTTTCTGTTGTAGATCAATGGCACCACCTTCTCAACCCAACTTTGCATTGAAATAAATTCTAGAAAAGGATAAACTAAATGGAACAAACTTTACCACCTGGTATAGAAATCTGAGAATTGTTCTCAAGCATGATACAAGGAACATGTCGTAGAGGATCCACTTCCAGAGGAACCTGCCGATAATGCTAATGCCACAACTAAGAATGCCTATCAGAAACTCATTGATGAATCAACAGAGATCAGCTGTCTGATGCTGGCTTGTATGGAGCCTGATTTGCAACATCATTTCAAAAATGTTGAGGCTTACGATATGATCGAGAGTCTCAAGAGCATGTTTCAGACACAGGCTAGGACCAAAAGGTTCAACATCTGGCGATCCTTGATGGATTTTAAGCTGAAGGAAGGTGATCCACTGAGCCCACATGTGATCAAGATGATCGGATATGTGCAAGCTTTGGATCGGTTGGGCTTCCCGCTCTTGGATGAGCTGACTACTGATGCAGTTCTGGGTTCTTTTCCGCCTAGCTATGGGACGTTCATCTCGAACTATCATATGCACGGCATGGATAAGAAGCTCACTGAATTGCATGGGATGCTTAAGGTGGCAGAGCAGGATATTAAGAAAGGCACACATCAAGTGTTGATGGTGCAGAAATCGGCTAAGTTCAAGAAGAGTTGGTCCAAGAAAAAGGCTAAGGCAAAGGGCATGGAGACGGTAACCTCCGTCCTGCATCGAAGTCTGGACCAGACTCGAAGACCATTTGCTATCATTGCAAGGAGACCGATCACTGGAAGAGGAACTGTAGCAAGTGGCTTGCAGAGTATGGCAAGAAGGCCGGGAATGCTGCTTTTGGCAAAGGTACACTTGTTGCATATGTTATAGACATTTACCTTGCTGACATACCTAGTAGCTCTTGGGTATTTGATACCGGATCGGTTGTTCATATTTGCAACTCGATGCAGGGGCTGGTAAGAACTAGGCGTGTGGCACAAGGGGAGATTGACATCAGGGTCGGCAACAAAGCAAGAGTTGCTGCATTGGAGGTCGGCACGATGCAGCTCTAGCTTCCTTCCGGATTTATTTTGGAATTGAATAATTGTTATTACATCCCTGCACTTAGTCGGAACATTATTTCTGCCTCATGTTTGATGAGTCAGGGTTATGAATTCAATTTAGGTTGTTTGTTTTATTTGAATGGTATGTCCCACGGCTATGCACCCATTGTTAATGGGTTATTTATATTGAATCTAGAACAGGAACAAGTCTATAATGTGAATGTCAAGAGGCATAAGCCTAATGAGATAAATCCAACATACTTCTGGCATTGCCGGCTTGGACACGTAGTCTGAAACACATGAAGAAGCTCCATGATGATGGGTTCCTAACTTCGTCCGACTTCGGGTCGTTTGAGACATGTGAATCAAGCTTGCTCGGCAAGATGACTAAGTTTCCTTTCGCAAAGAGTTGCGAGAGGGTGTCCGAGCTGTTGGAGCTTATACACAGTGATGTGTGTGGTCCAATGAGCACAACCACCAGAGGTGGCTATTAGTACTTCATGACTTTTACCAACGACTTGAGTAGATATGGATATATCTATTTGATGAGGCACAAGTTGGACACTTTTGAAAAGTTCAAAGAATTTCAAAACAAGGTTGAGAATCAGCTCGACATGACTATAAAGCTTCTACGATCTGATCATGGAGGTGAGTACATGAGCCAGGAGTTTGATGATCATCTGAAAAGCCGAGGTATAGTACCTCAGCTCACACCTTCGGGTACGCCACAAAGAAACGGCGTGTCGGAATGGAGGAATAGGACCTTGTTGGACATGGTCCGGTCTATGATGAGCAAATCGGATTTACCCTTGTCATTCTGGGGATACGCTCTAGAAACTGCAGCTTTCACACTTAACAGGGTACCATCAGAATCCGTAGACAAGACACCACATGAGATGTGGACCGGGAAGAGTCCTAGTTTGTCTTTTCTAAAGATTTGGGGTTGTGAAGCATTTGTCAAGTGACTTATGTTAGATAAGCTTACAGCCAACTTAGATAAATGCATATTCGTGGGATATCCGAGGGAAACCTTGGGTTGTAGCTTCTACAACCTAGAAGAGAACAAAGTGTTTGTTGCTCGGAACTGGGTTTTCCTTGAGAAAGAGTTTCTCAGTCGGGAGGCCAGTGGGAGGATGGTTCGACTCGAAGAAATTCGAGGGCCACTTGGGAATGGCTCGGCTAGTGATGAGATCATACCAGAGTCAGTCAGGGAACCCGTAGTGGAAGCGACACCGGAACCACGGAGGTCGGAGAGATTGCACAGAGTGCATGATGTATTGTTGCTAGAAAGCGACAGCCCGGCTACATATGCGGAAGCGATGGTGAGCCCAGATTTTGAGGCATGGCTAGAGGCCATGAGATCCGAGTTAAAGTCCATGGATGAGAATCAAGTCTGGGACTTGGTTGATCCGCCGCCAGGCGTAATAGCCATTGGTTGCAAATGGGTCTTTAAGAAGAAAACCGATGTGGATCAAAATGTTCAGATCCATAAAGCTCGGCTTGTCGCTAAGGGTTATGGACAAGTTCAAGGAATTGACTACGACGAGACTTACTCGCCGGTAGCGATGCTGAAATCGATGAGGATCGTACTAGCTATAGCTGCATATTTCGATTACGAGATATGGCAGATGGATGTCAAAACGGCTTTCCTTCACGGAAATTTAACCGAGGACGTGTATATGATACAGCCCGAGGGTTTTGTATATTCCAACTAGCACTAGTGAGGTATGCAAGCTCAAGAGATCCATTTATGGGTTGAGGCAAGCATCTCGGAGCTGGAACATTCGTTTTGATGAGGTCGTCACTAGTCTCGGTTTCATCAAAAGCGAAGAGGACTCTTGTTTATACAAGAAGCTAAGTGGGAGCTTGATAGTGTTTTTGATCTTGTATGTGGATGACATACTACTGATCGGAAATGATGTTTTGATCCTGAACTCGGTCAAGGAGTCATTGAATGGCAAGTTTTTGATGAAGGACCTTGGTGAGGCAATGTACATTTTAGGCATTAAGATCCATAGAGATAGATCGAGGAGGCTGCTTGGCTTAAGCCAGAGCACGTACATAGATAAAGTGTTGAAGCGGTTCAACATGAGTGAGTCGAAGAAAGGGTTCTTGCCACTCTCACATGGTATAAGTCTAAGCGAGACTCAGAGTCCTTCGACATCTAATGAGCGAAGCAGGATGAGCAGGATTCTTTCTGCCTCGGCAATCAGATCCATCATTTATGCCATGATATGTACAAGGCGTGATGTTGCTTTTGCAATAAGCCTAACAAGCAGATACCAGGCTAACCCCGGTGAGAGTCACTAGGCAGCGGTAAATAATATTTTGAAGTACCTGAAAAGGACTAAAGAGATGTTCCTAATTTATGGAGGTGAAGAAGAGCTCGTCGTTAGGGGTTATGCCGATGCTAGTTTCCAAACCGACAGAGATGATTGTCGATCACAGTCCGGATTCGTGTATGTCATGAACGAAGGATCAGTGAGCTTGATGAGTTCCAAGCAAGATATGGTGGCCGATTCTACCACAGAAGTCGAATACATTGCGTCTTGTGAAGCTGCAAAGGAAGGTGTTTGGATCCGGCATTTTCTGGATGATCTTGGTATTTTCCCAGCCTCGGTAAAACCGTTGGAACTTTATTGTGATAATTCTGGTGCCATCGCACAAGCCAAGGAGCCGAGGAATCACCACAAGGTCATACACATAGATTAGAAATATCACCTAATACGAAAGATCTTAAAGAATGGTGATGTAGAGTTATGCTAAATTCACACGGATGCAAATGTTGTAGATCCATTGACTAAGCCGCTTCCACAACCCAAGCATGAGGGGCACGTTAGAGCTATGGGCATTTGATGTCTATTTGATTGACTCTAGTGAAAGTGGGAGACTGTTGGAGATATGCCCTAGAGGCAGGCAATCATGTATGATGGTATTTCCTATGTGTTTATGAATAAAGATAGTCCTTGGACATTATCAATGATGTGTATCAGCAAGTACGTGAATTGTTTGTGAGCCTATGCATTGTATGATGACTGTCCTAAAAGGTCCCTAGTCGAAAGGGTTGTGTGGATGCGTAGCCAACTAGACTAGCATATGACACGGTCGATGGCTTGGTCTCACTAGCCATGGAGCATTGGATGCTAACTGGATAATATGGACTTGGAAGGATCTGGTCGGATTCGACGTAGTCGGATCTGAGTCGGATAGACCGAACTATGAGACGCAGTGATATGTCATCTGTGAGTCTCTAGTACAACATATGTTCTATGTCCTAAGACCTGAGCTGACGCATGTACTCGGGATGGTGACAGACTTGCTTTGGGCTGACCAAACGCTACTCCATAACTGCGTAGTTACAAAGGTAGGTTTCGGGTTTGTCCAGACCCATGCTGCGAGACATGGTCGAGCAAGATGGGATTTTCCCCTCCGACCAGGATAGATATACTCTGGGCCCCTCGTATGATCCGGCCAGGATAAGCATGGCCATGTGACAAGGATTATGAGATAATCTGGTTTGTGGTCGGCATCGCTGAAACGAGAAAGAGGTCGGGCTAGCACAAGGATGACAATCTCACCTTGAGCCCGACATCATATATCGTGTGGCAAAGGGAACAGAAGTGTGACATGTTGTACAGGTTCGCCTAACATGCTTCATAGTCGGCTTGGTGTTCGGCATGCGTTGCGAGAGGCTGCTACCAACCGTGCAGTTCGGAGGTGATCCGAACTGCGACCAAGCCAGCTTGAACCTAAGGGGTCGCGCGCTTAAGGGAAGGAACCTATGAGGTCGGATCCGAGGACACTGGTCGGATGTGATCCGAGTTGTATTCAGATTGTGGCCGAGTAAACTTGTGGGCTTTAGGATCTGTGCGAGGCCCAAGAGTTGAGCCCGCGACAGATGCCTATATATAGTGGAGGTGCGGCACACTCATGCAATTGATTGCTTAGGCGTTGTCACTAGGGTTTGCATGTGTTGCGAATAGACACCTCCACTCGCCGCGGGTTGTGTGATCAGACCTAGCAGTCTGCCGCAAGACGTTCCTCTTGCACGTGCGGATACCGTTAGAGGCGATGCACTTGCGCCGCTCCGGCGAACTTGTACGTGGGAACCGACGACCGGCTATTCGAGGGAGATCGGACGAGGAGGAGATGATCCACGCGGACGCGCTGCCCCAACTCTTCTTCCACTGCATAGCACTGCGCGTCTAGTGGTAATGATCTGTGATCCATTCCCGTAGCATGTTCCTGGCTGTTCTGCGCGTAGGAAAATTTTAATTTCAGTCGATGCACCCTACCGTAGAACTCAACAAAATGTTGAGTATTATTATGAATTAAGGGAGAACTTAAGGTGGCTACTTAAATACACATCTGGGTTGATTGTTTGTGGGCACCTGGGGAATCCAGTGTTGTCCAAGGAGAACCCGGGTAACCCGTGTGATCATCCTATGGTTGCCACCTAGGCTCAAAGGGATCATTATGTTATTCATGCTGGAAACTTCCGTGTGCAGCCACAAGCCATTATGGGCTGTGGAATAGTTGAGTATGTTGTGTGACCTCTTCCAGTGGTAAACTAGCAGATGTAGGGGATGTAGGTGGTACGGTTGACCTGTCAAAAGAGTTAATGCTTCTAAAAGACTGTGTCTCGGTCATCCGTTTCTCAAACATCATGAAGTGCAAGAAATACATGGAGGAGATCGAGTCTTGTGGGGAAAAGTGCGCAAACCTATACAGAGTGTAGAAACTAATCATGATTAGCCGTGTCCCCGGTTATGGACATCTTCAGTATCTGGTGCTTGAATTATTATGTTGATCTCATCACTTTACTTAATTAATTTGTTGGGTTATTGATTATTAATTTGGGACTGAGATGGAGTTACCATTCTCAATGTTTTCAATAAACTTTGTAGTTAAATAAAATATATTCCTTTGTTGTAGGGAGAAACTGGCTTTACGCAAAATGATAACCATAGAGCCTCCACCAGCCATATATGCATGTAGTGATAGTTGTTATATGTTCATAGCTCTATAGTGTTATTCTGCCAGTATATTCCATGTGGTGACCTGCATAGGCTGCAATGTATTATGTTGCAGAGTTTTGAGACAAAGAGTAAGGTGCGCTAGGTCGTTGTCGTGCACTCAGCTATGCCGTTGGAGTTGATGGACTCATTTACCTACGAAGCTTCCGCAGTTATCTTATTTAGATGGCCTTCATCCATATTATTGTAATAAGCACTCTCTTTGAGTTATTCGATGTAATAAGTGTGTGATTGCACTCTGTTATAAATTCTCGAGTACTGTGTGTGTCAGCATTACCGATCCAGGGATGACACTTATGCACAGAGATTTGACCGTCTGAGGTTGGATCGCTACATCAAGAATATTTTCTAACCTAGACAAGTTATCAGCCACGGGGTTCTCAGCTCCCTTTCTATCAGTCATATGTAAGTCAAATTCTTGTAGCAAAAGAAACCACCTAATGAGTCTAGGTTTAGCATCTTTCTTTTCCATAATATATTTTATATCAGCATGATCGGTGTGAACAATTACTTTAGAATCACCAATGTAAGATCTAAATTTGTCACAAGCAAACACCACTGCTAAGAATTCCTTTTCAGTATCATAATTGCATTGGGCACTGTCTAGAGTTTTACTAGCATAGTGAATAACATTTAGTTTCTTATCAACTCTTGGTCCTAGAACAACACCAACAGAATAATCACTTGCATCACATAGAATTTCAAAAGGTAAGTTCCAATCAGGTGGTTGAACAATAGGTGCAGAAATTAAGGCTTTCTTGAGTGTTTCAAAGGCTTCTACACAATCATCATCAAAAACAAATGGAACATCCTTTTGTAAAAGATTTGTAGGAGGCCTAGAAATTACAGAGAAGTCTTTAATTAATATCCTATAGAAACCAGCATGACCGAGGAAACTACGAATACCTTTGATATCTTTAGGACATGGCATTTTCACAATTGCATCAACTTTAGCTTTATCCACCATAATCCTCGTTCAGAAATTTATGTCCCAAGACAATACCTTCAATTAACCATAAAGTGGCACTTCTCCCAATTCAAGACAAGATTAGTTTGCTCGCATCTCTACAAAACTCGATCAAGGTTGCTTAAGCAATCATCAAAAGAAGTTCCGTAGATGAAAAAATCATCCATGAAAACCTCAACAATCTTTTCACATAAGTCAGAGAATATAGCAGTCATACATTTTTGAAAGGTAGCAGGTGCATTGCATAAACCAAAAGGCATACGTCTACAAGCATAAGTTCCAAAAGGACAAGTAAAGGTGGTTTTCTGTTGATCAGGTTGTGACACAGGTATTTGAGAAAAACAAGAATGTCCATCAAGGAAACAAAAGTGTGTGTGCTTTGACAATCTTTCTAGCATTTGATCAATAAAACGTAGAGGGTAATGATCTTTTCTAATTGCTTTATGTAATTTTCTAAAATCAATTACGATTCTAGAACCAGTGAGAATTCTTTGTGAATAAGTTCATTCTTATCATTAGGAACAACAGTAATACCTCCCTTCTTAGGGACACAATGAACATGACTTACCCATCTACTATCGGCTATATGATAGATTATACCTGCTTCCAGAAGCTTTAGTATTTCAGTTCTTACCACTTCTTTCATTTGAGGATTGAAACTTCATTGGTGATCAATAACGGGTTTAGCATCAGGTTCCATATTAATTTTGTGCTGATAGAGAGTGGGTCTAATGCCTTTTAAATCACCAAGAGTATATCCAATAGCAGCTCGGTGCTTCTTCAGAACTTTCAATAATCTATCTTCTTCATGTTTTGAAAGGTTAGCACTAATAATAACATGATATATCTTTTTCTCATCAAGATAAGTGTATTTCAAAGTGTCTGGCAATTGTTTTAATTCAAACACAGGATCAGTTCTAGGTGGAGGATGACCTCCTAGAGTTTCAATAGGCAAATTGCATTTAAGCAGAGGATGTTGTTCAAAGAAAATCGTATCTATTTCAATTCTTTCTTGGATATGCATATCATTTTCATGGTCTATCAAGTATTGTTCTAGTGGATCAGCAGGAGGCACAGCAATACAAGAAAGACCAATTATTTCATCATTACTAGGAAATTCTTTCTTATGATGCTTTCCACTAAACTTAGAAAAATTAAACTCATGAGACTCATCACCATAACTAACACAGACAATTTGTTTCTCACAATCTATTTTAGCATTAACGATGTTCAAGAAAGGTCTACTAAAGATAATGGGACAAAAGTCATCTTGTGGGGAACCAAGAACAAGAAAATCAGTACGATATTTTGTTTTCCCACACAAGACCTCAAAATCTCTAACAATCCAAGTTTTTTGATAGTGTCTCTATTAGCAAGTTTAATAGTAACATTTATGTCTTCTATTTCAGCGGGTGCTATATCATTCATAATTTCTTGATATAAGGTAAAAGGAATATCATTCACGCTAGCACCTATGTCGCATAAACCATGATAACAACGATCTCCTATTTTATCTGAGACAACAGGCATGCCAACAACTGGTCTATGTTTATCTTTTTCATTGGGTTTGGCAATTCTAGCAGCTTCATCATAGAAGTAAATAACATGCCCATCTATATTTTCTAGCAAGAGATCTTTAACCATAGCAACACTAGGTTCTACCTTGATTTGTTCAGATGGTTTAGGTGTTCTGATATAGCTTTTATTGACCACAGTTGAAACTTTAGCATGTTCCTTTATCCTAACATGGAAAGGTGGTTTTTCAAATGAAAAAGGGAGATCATCAAATAGATAATTGATTGAGATCTTTTCCCTTTTCCACTTCATCAAGCTCAGTAATAGGTTTGAGAAGATAGCCACATACTTCAATGTTTTTGGGAGCCTGATTTGGGTCAGATTTATGAATTTTCAAACCAGAGTCAGGAAACCCAAGAGCTGCAACAAACTGAGCATAAGAGGCGGTGAGCTTGGTGTCAGAAGTCATCCAGGTGACGGTTTTGTCAGGACCAAACAAACACGTGGCATAAAACTGATGAATAGTAGCATGATTGTAATCATGGTGAAAATCAAATGGAGCAGCAAGACCAGAGGACTCAATGAGTTCAATGGCTCCTGGATATTTCACCGGATGAGAACGGATATGCTCTAAGTCAACATAAAGATGAGCAGACATCCCCTTAGGAACAATGACTGTAGTGAAAATGTCTGCCTGAACATTGGTATGAAAGCGACAATCCGTCGAGTCATGCTCGACAAAGAACTGGTCAACATCACGACGAAACTTAAGGTAGGCAGGTTTAGAGACTAATATGAAATCGTTGACTTCACAACCTAGAGACGGAGGAGGCTCAAAACAAATGTGGCGAGCATCACCGGGAGGCTGATTTGGTGGTGGAGGAGGCATGTAGGAGGGCTTCCGCATTCCAGGCTTGGGAGCATTTGCCCGAACAGCAACATACTCCGCCTGTTCTTCCTATTCCATCTCCTCTTCATAGTTAGAGACTTCAAGAGAAGAAGTATCCTCATAGAGAGGCTGTTTCCCAGCCTGCTTGCGCGGATGAAGAAGCTCTTGCGAGTCATCCGAGCCACCGCGACGAGACGCTAAAAATCAGCCTGAAAGGGGATACTCATTACCACAAGGAAACGAGGAATCGGTAAGATGATAGACAACAGTGATAAGAGTAGGGCAATAAAATTACCGCGAGCCGACGAACCCCCGGTATTTTTGTAAGCAGTGTGCTTGAACTTCGGCATGGTATGGAAAGCCACACCTATAGAGGCGACAACCAGTGAAAAAGGGGATCACCACAATGCGTAAGAACAAACGATGGGAGGAGACGGACGAACAGAGAAGGTACCGAGCCGAACCGGGGAGAGGAAGGAACAAATCGACAGTGGATCCGTCCGGCTTCACCTGACTCTCGCAATAGCGAGGCACCATGGTAGCAGCGCAACGAAGCTGCCCCCAGGCAGCGCTGCAGTGAACAAAGGAAGAGGATGGGGAAGGGGAGAAAGATTAGGGTAACAGCCCGGTCAAACCCCTTCCCGGTTTTTATATAGGACACGGATTTTACCGGACTACAGACAGATGATGTCGGACGCCCGGGAGCTGATGAGTGCGCCATATCCATTAGTTAATGGACGACCAGAGATCCTCGGACGTCCGGGAGCTGGGAGGACAGCTGAGGGACGACGAGAAAAATTGCACAGCCACAGGACGTCCGAGAAGAGCCGGTCGACCGGTTGCTGTGAATCACCATATGTCCGACATATGTCGGAAATCCGGTGTCAAATGACACTGATGATAGGAGGATACACTGAAGTATATATTTATATATATGATGAATCTCACAGAGTGCTTAGCTAGTCAGCAAATAGTGTTTTGATTAAGATAGGTGGCACATAGAGCACAAAGAACATGAACATATGACAAAGAATTTGATGACCCACGAGAAAACATATAAGCTACTCTAATTATTGGGCGGTGGCCTAGGCCACCATGTTTGAGTAACCATGGTATGGTGCTACAAGAATTAGAACCTTGAGCCCATTTGCCACAACTCAATCATTGAAAGTACCATGATCACATAGTGATGTCATAGTGACTTCGGGAGTGTTTGGTTTATTTGTGCATCATATAGGGCGAGAGAACTCATGAGTTGAATGTCTCCCCCTAAATACATGCCTACATCAAGACAAGACAAGACAAGAAGAAAATGCATGCATGGGTACTAGATTTCACATAATGTTATCAAGCTCCAAGATACCAAGTTCACGCCTAAGTTTACAAAACCTTGCTTCATCTAATAGTTTGGTGAAAATGTCTGCAAGTTGCATATCTGTACCAACATGAGCAATATCAATGTCACCCTTTTCCACATGATCTCTCAAGAAATGATACCTAATATCAATGTGCTTGGTGCGAAGATTATCTTTGGGATTCTTAGCAATACTGATGGCACTTTCATTATCACATAGAAGAGGCACATGTCTATAGGTGATACCATAATCCTTCAAAGTTTGCCTCATCCATAGTAGTTGAGTTGCACAACTGGCGGTTGCAATGTATTCGGCTTCGGCGGTGGAGAGGGTGACACAATTTTGCTTCTTCGAGGACCAACTTACCAAAGAGCGTTCAAGAAATTGACATGCACCAGAGGTGGACTTCCTTCCAACTTTGTCTCCAGCCCAATCTGCATCCGTGTACCCAATGAGATGAAATTTAGCATCCTTGGGGTACCATAGACCCAACTTTGGGGTGTGAACAAGGTATCTAAGAATATGCTTAACCGCCTTATGATGACTTTCCCTAGGGGAAGCTTGAAATCTCGCACACATGCATACACTGAACATGATGCCTGGTCTAGATGCACAAAGATAAAGCAATGAACCAATCATAGAGCGGTAAATAGATGGGTCGAAAGGGATACCGTTTGTGTCTTCAGTGCGTACAATTTTTGTTGGCATGGGTGTCTTACATGGGCTAGCATTTGTCATGTCAAACTTCCCTAGAATATCCTTGAGGTATTTTTTGAGATAAGAAAATTCCTTCTTGAAATTGTTGTATTTGAAATCCGAGAAAGAACTTCAAGTCCGCATTGAGTGACATTTCAAAGTTCTTGGTCATGGAATCCACAAACTTCTTGCATTAATGAATGTTAGGAGAACCAAAAATGATGTCGTCTACATAGATTTGGCATAAGATCAAATCACCCCTGTCCCTCTTAGTAAAAAGAGTGGGATCGATCACCCCTCTCACAGAACCATCATCAAGTAAAGACTTCTTAAGATGATCATACCAAGGACGAGGTGCTTGTTTGAGGCCATACAAAGCCTTGTGAAGTTTATATACATAGTCTTTGTGATCGGGATCGACGAACCCAGGTGGTTGTGATACATATACTTCTTCTTGTATAGGACCATTGAGAAAAGCACTCTTCACATCCATTTGATGTAATGTAAAACCATTGAAACCAGCATAGGCAAGCTAGATGTGAATAGATTCAAGAAGGGCAATGGGAGCAATGGTCTAACCAAAGTCCAAACCTTCAACTTGTGAGTACCCTTGTTCCACTAACCTTGCCTTGTTGCGGATGATTACACCATTATCATCTTGCTTGTTCTTGAAAATCCGTTTTGTTCCAATGACATTGTGTTCCGTAGTTAGTCTCTTCACTACTGACCACACTTGGTTTCGTTCAAAACTGTTCAACTCTTCTTGCGTAGCAACGAGCCAATCATTGTCCTTTAATGCATCTTGTACCTTAAGTGGCTCAACACTAGAGACAAACGAGAACTGAGCACAAAAGTTTGTCAAATGTTTACGAGTGACTCTACCTTCCGATATGCCGGCAAGAATTTGATCAACATCAACACGACCGGCCACTCGGGGCATGATGGAGGTTAGGGTTTCACGAGGTTCAACTTCATGTCCATCATCCACATCCTCAACATATGGATCATTAATGTGTGGTCGAAGATCTTCTTCTTGATACTGCATGTGTTGAGGTTCATCATCAATGATTGCACTTTCTTATTCTTGCTCTTGGTGATGATCTTGCTCTTGAAGATGATCATGGTGAGGGACTAGATCTTCTTCTTGTATTTGAACTACGGGCATTGGTTGAGCAATAAGATCTTGTGGTGGTATGGGTTTGATGATGTGTGAAACTTCCATCTTATTCTTCATCATCATGGGGTTCTTGTTCCATTGGAAGAAGAGAACCAACACCCCTAGTCAAAATATCTTGGGAAGAATCTTCTTCACCTACATCACCTAGATCATATTGCTCCCCGTGGGAGCCATTAAATTCATCAAACACCACATCACAATTTTCTGCAACACATCCATTGGATTTGTTGTAGACTCTATAGGCATGAGAGTTTGATCCATAGCCAACAAATATGCCCTCAATTGTTTTGGATTGAATTTTCCTAACTGTTCTCTTTTGTTGAGGATGAAACATTTGCACCCAAATACACGAAAGTACTTGACATTTGGCTTTTTTTGGTTAGGTGCTCTTATGGAGTATTTTCCAATATTGTGCAGAGCAAGAGCCGGTTTGATGCGTGGCATGCGGTGTTGACAACCTCAGCCCAAAAACTATGTGGTAACTTGTATTCATCCAACATGGAACTTGCCATCTCCACAAGTGTACTGTTCTTCCTTTCGGCTACACCATTTTGTTGGGACTGTATGGTGCAGAATATTGATGCTCAATCCCTTCATCACTAAGAAATTCTTCCAAGGTGTAGTTCTTGAAATCAGAGCCATTATCACTTATTATTGCCAAGATTTTGTTTGTCAAACTTGCATTGTGCTTTCTTGGCAAAATCAATGAAAGTGATCTTCGTCTCGTCCTTGGACTTGAGGAAAAACACCCATGTATATCTTGATTAATCATCAACAATGACAAGTCCATACTTTTTCCCAGCAAGACTATCCAATGAAGGAGGCCCAAAAAGATCCACATGAAGGAGCTCCAAAGGCCTTGAAGTGGATACAATATTCTTGGGTGGGTGCTTTGATGGATGTTGCTTCCCGGCTATGCATGCACTACACACACAATCTTTCTCAAATGAGACATTGGTTAGTCCAAGGATGTGATTACCCTTTAAGAGATCTTGAAGATTTCTCATGCCGACATGGGCGAGCCGGCGATGTCATAGCCACCCCTTGTCAGCCTTGGCCATTAGACAAGTTTCGTGGAATGCGCTCTCTTTCGAGAAATCAACTATGTAAAGGTTGCCATGCAACTCTCCAACAAAGGCCGCTTCGAGAGTATCTCTCTTAAAGACTTTCACATATGTTAGTCCAAATAGTGTATCATAACCAATAGAAGCCAATTGACGAACATAAAGCAAATGGTATTTAAGGGATTGTACAAGCATGACATTTGCAAGAGACATGTCATTTTGATCCTCACCAAACACAATGCTCATAAATAGTTGAATAGCTTCCATGAAATCGTAAAGCAATTTGCTATCTTCGGTCATATGGTTGGTACATCCATAATCGATCACCCATTTGACTCCACCAGAGAAAGAAACCTACACACAATTATGAATTGGTTAGAGGCACCCATTTTGCAATGTGACCTCTCAAGTTAGTCAAAAAGGTCTTAGGGACCCAAATAGCATAAAACCAGAATGCATTACGCGGAGCAACAAATTTTGCATAAACTTCTCCATCCTTAGTTTTACGAAGTACATAGGATGGAGGCATTAATTCTTTTGGCTTGTTGAGAGTGGGCATGCCCCTTGTGGCCTTCCCACTCACGACCTTATGTTTCTCCTTGTGCCTTTCTCGAACAAATGTTTCCTTGAGAGGGGTGGTGCACTTTTGAGAATACGTCTTCTTCTTGCTTGTGCTTGGGTCAAACCCGAGCCCTTCCTTGGCAAACACTTCATTGTGATGGCTCAACACCTCATTAATGTTCTTTTTTCCTTGAGCACATGTCATGAGTCCTCTCTCGATTTGTGCCTTTAGAAAGCGATTCTCCTCAAGAAAAGATGCTAGGTTACCACTAGAGTTAGTAGTACAAGCATAAACATTGATAATAGGAGAAGAGTAAGCCTTGGCTAGGGTTTCAAGATAAGTAAGCTTGAGTGTCTCAAAACTCTTTGTAAGAAGAGTGAGATCTTCTTCCTTAGTCTTGAGGGACACGGATAGAAGCTCACAATCCTTAGAGAGATAACCATGAGATTTCACAAGCTTACTTTTCTCACTCATCAACTCCTTGCAAGAGTCCTTAGCCTTTTTCAAAGAGGCAAGTTCTTTAGTATGAACATAAATGTTTGCACCAATTTTCAAGCATAGTTTGTCATTTCGTGCTTCCTCATATTGGACTTTCCGCTCAAGGATTTCATATTTTTCCTTTTCCTCAGTGACGAGGGTTTCGAGTTCCTTAATGGTGATGGTGTGCTTACTCAGCATCTCCATAAGCATATGAAACATAGTGAGCTTCTTTCCTTTGAGAGAGCTTATTTAGTTTAGCAAGCATAGGATCATCTATATCATCACCATCATAATTAGTCTCCGCATGAAGATACTCATCACAAGGAGTAGAAGGAGTGAAAAGAGGAGGGTTTGACCATGGGGTTACCTTGACCTTGTCAGGAGAGTTTTGGTCCTCTCCATCTTCTACCACGGCCTTTGCCGTTAGGCACTTGTGAGTGTTTCCCTTGTAGTCTTTTATATAGTTGTAGGTGACAACATCACCACTCTTGTTGACTAGCATCAAGGTGTTTTGAGAATCTTGAGCTACTCCGGCAACACCACTAACATCATCCGGATCTGATTCTTCATGAGCAACCATTGATTTCCCATCTCTCTTATTGAGCTTGGAGTTCAAAGGATTTGGAAATTCTTCTTGGGAAAGGTATTAGAAACCTTGGTTTATTTTCTCTCTTCTCATAAGGGCAATCGCTGGAGAAGTGGTTGGTTTCTTCAAAGTTGTAGCATTTTCTGACTTGCTTCTTCTGGAATCTTCCCATGAATTTTCCCGCGCTAAACTTCTTGAGGAAGAGGGCAATGTCTTCATATGAAGTGATCTCATTGGAGTCAATCTGATCACCATCTTCTTCTTCTTCTTCACTTTTCTCTTCTTCACATACATGCTTGGCCTTCAATACAAGATTGATCTTTGATGTTGAGGTACCAAGCATGGCAAGATGTTTTGTAGCATTTGCCTTTGACTCTTCAAATAGTTGGAAAGTGGATATGACATCATCCGCAGTCGTTTCCTTTAATCCATGGTGTTGTCTTATGTCCCACACCATTTGGTGATGATATGGAGCAAGAACATGAAGCAACTTGTCAAGGAGAAAACGGTTAGTCAAGTTGAATACATCTTGTGTCTTGTCACAATCGCAAGACGCGATGTCGGCGGTGAGAGTCATGAGATGCTTAAGGAGCTGCTTGGGGGATTCACCTTTCTCCATACAAAAGTTTTCTAATTGACCCTTGGCAATTTCATATTGAGCAAGTCAGAGAGTGGAGGTGCTGGTCTTGGTCCTCACAATGCTATCCCATAATTCCTTGGCACTTGTGATGTGTATGTATGGTATCCGTTGCTTGTCAGTCATACCTCTCCTTATGCGCATGGTTGCTGTGTCGTTGAGATTCTTGTCATATATTTCTCTTGGTGTAAGATTCTTCGGGTCAACTACTTTGTAGCCATACTCCATATCAAAGATGATCCTGCATAACAACTCCCCACAAATCAAAATCAGTAGTGTCATCAAGTAAAGGAGGTTTGCCTTGAGGGTTATACTTTGGTTTCTATATTTGAGGTCTTGCATAAATCCAAGGAACACTGGAGTGATCATTACTAGGAGGTTGTTGGCCAAGTGAAGAAGTAGGCACAGTTGGCCTCAAGGCTGCACCACCCAAAAGTGGTGCAAGCATCATGGTCAATGTGGCTAATCTCATTTGGACCAAGGACTCAAGAGAAGCATCATGCTCCTCATTTTTCTTAGCAAGGGCCCATTCCAGATCCTCAGAAGTAACAACTTGGCTTCCGTTGAAGCCACACTCTTATCCTTCGGATCCGCAACAAGGGGAGTCCCATCGGGGTTCATCTCACTCTAGGGTGGTTAAACCACAAGAATAGAGCACGGGGCTCTGATACCAATTGAAAGGATCGAGATGGACCTAGAGGGGGGTGAATAGGGACAATTACAAATTTTAATTGTTACTTAGCAATTTTAGGCAATAATGCGGAATATGAAAAGTGAGCCTAACAATTGCAAGTATGATGGTAAGAGCTAAGCAAGGTAAACAAGTAACACATGTAAGTGAGTAAGCAAGCACAATAAGATATAAGTAAAGACTAAGAGACAAGTAACCAGAAGTAGAAATTTAGGGTTAGGGATAACCGGAACTCCGAGAGACGATGATGTATGCCGATGTTCACTTCCTTGGAGGGAAGCTATGCCACAGTTAGAGAGGTGGATGTTACCACGAAGGCACACCAAAGCCATGAAGGCTCACCCTATTCTCCCTTTGAGACAACACCACAAAGGCGTTTCTCAATCACTAGTGGTAGACCTTGGGGTGGTCTCCAAACCCTCACAAACTTTCCGGGGGTAATCACAATGGTCGATTCCTCTCCGAATGACTCCTACCGCCTAGGAGTCTCCCACCTCCAAGAGTAACAAGATCTAGGGAACTTCTCAAACAATTGCTCAAATCACGAATTCCTTTGGTTGAGAGGAGGAGAGAGAGATGATCTATCTTTTGATTGGAACAACACTCAAGAATCCACACAAACGCTTTTGGGATCTAGGATTTGGTGGAAGCAAGAGAGAGTGAGAGAGAAAGGTGTTCTTCGATTCTTTGCAGTGTGTTGGACCTCTCCCCCATGGGTGGGAAGACGATATTTATAGTCTGAGTGCAAAAGTGACCATTGGAAGTCACTTATGCAGCATAGACACCGGACGTCCGACAGGTACAGGACGTCCGGTCAGAAAAGTTGGACCGGACGTCCGGCAGGCACCGATCGTCTGACACACAGATAAAAACAGACATCTAGTGGTAGAAGAGAGGGAAGACGCACACGGAGCAGATGCCCGAGAGTGTCGGTCGTCCGGTGTACGATCGTCCGGAAGGAATGGACTTTCGTTAATATCGCCTCTGCGAAGAGGCACCGGATGGCCGGTCAACACTGGACATCTAGAAGCTGGTCGTCCGAAGGAAACAGAAATCTAAGAAAAAATCTTCTCTGACATGGCATCGAATATCCCGAGAGCATCGGACATCCGGAGGATAGGGAAGCATCGGACGTCCGGGGACTGACGGTCGTCCGGACAGAAACAGAGGCCAAAAGGTCTACTAAGATGGAACACTATCTAAGAGATTTTATTCTAGATTTTGAGCAAGTCTTTTGCGAGAACCAGTGATCCCCTCTTAATAGTGTGGGATCCCTATACACAAATAAAAGTAAAATAGATAAGGATCTAAAGCTTTGCATCTTGTTTCACCTACATTTGAGTATCTTGAATATGTAAGTTTTGAAACACACTAGTATCTTCCGGGAACAAAACCCGAGATGCACTTGACAGAATTGATTAGTTCCCTATATGTATGTTGTCAACAACTTATCAAAATAATATTAAGGGCATGATTGCACTTTCACCAGTCTCAAAATGATAAACAAATTTACTTTATGTTGTCAAATAATAAATTCCTTGGAAAGTGTTGGTATGGAAGGCACCTGTGGATACGACTAGCCATGGATTGTGAAAGAATGGTGGAAAATGAATAAAATTTATTTTATGTTCGGGAACCGCCTATGATGTATCTAGCATAGAAAGTATTGGGAATTCTCGGTCGTTTTCGTTGACGAGAAAAGTATGCCTCCCAAAATATTTTTATCTCTCAATTTAAGCTTCGAGCTCTGGCGCCTCTACAATTCTCTACTTCCCTTTGCGAAGGGCCTATCTATTGACTTTATGCAATTTTTCTTTTTATTTGATTCTCCATCTTCTCTTATAAAAGCACCAACTAGGGAGCACTATGATCATACTTGTGCATTGGATGTAGCTAATATTCGAGTGTGTTTCATTAATGGATCAATGATTGAGCATGATGGGCTAGGGATAACTTTATTTAGTGTTGATATTTTGAAAGACATGGCCACTTGTTGATATGCTTGAGTATTGGAATCTTCATGTCAAATATAGACTATTGCTTTGAACCATCTAAAAGTCCAAATGTCCATGCTACAAAAGAAAAGAATATGTGATGAACATGTTAGCAGCATTCCACATCAAAAACTTTGTTTTTATCATTTACCTGCTCGAGGACGAGCAGGAATTAAGCTTGGGGATGCTCATACGTCTCCAACATATTTATAACTTTTTAATGTTCCATGCTTTATTATTATTATTATTGGATGTTTTATATTCATTTTATAGCAACTTCATATCGTTTTTTGCGACTAACCTACTGACATAGTGCCCAGTGCCAGTTGCTGTTTTTTGTTTGTTTTTTACTTCACAGAATATCCAATCAAACAGAGTCCAAACGCAGCGAAGCTTTTTGGAGATTTTTTTCTGTCCATAAGACAACTTGGGAGCAAAGGAAGTGCCAGAGAGGAGGCTCGTGGGGCCTGTAAGACACCATTGCACACCCTGGTGGGTAGTGGGGCCCACGGGAGTCCTTTCCACCACCTATCAGGTCTATAAATACCCAAATATTCTAGAAACCCTAGAGGAGTCGATGAAAAACAATTCCAGCCGCCGCAAGTTCCAGAACCACGAGATCCAATCTAGAGCCATGTTTCGGCACCTTGCCGGAGGGGAACACGATCATGGAGGGGTTCATCATCCTCACTAGTTCTCCTCCGATGATGCGTGAGTAGTTTACTATAGACCTACAGGTCCGTATGCACTAGCTAGATGGCTTCTTCTCTCTTTTTGATTCTCAATAAAATGTTCTCCTCGATGTTCTTGGATATCTATTCGATGTAATGAATTTTTGCAGTGTATTTGTTGTGATCCGATGAATTGCGAGTTTATGATCAGTTCTATCTATGAATATTATTTGAGTCTTCTTTGATCTCTTATATGCATGATTGTTACAATTTCCTCAAGATGCCAGGGAGTTGCGGCGTCATCAAGGTCGCTTGCGAGGAGAAGGATGCGGTGTGCTCTCTCGAGCGCGCCTACGAGGTTGCGGCGGCCAAAGACCCAGACAAAAAAGGTGCCACCTACCCTCCTGAGGTTGTCCCCAAGAAGAAGAAGCAGTTGTGCTGCCAAGATCCTCAGGAGAGCGGTGTCTCCAGCGGCACCACCTTAGGACCTGCACCCACGGCTGGGGCGCCTATATCGCATAGGAAGGCGCGCCCGTCGCCCTCCTCAGGCTGGGCTCAGGGGCTCTCTTTTGGAGGGCCTCTGACTTAGCCAATGTCATGAGGGAGGCGCTCGGGCACCGTGTGGAGGCATGCTTCACAGCATGCTTCCCTCATGAGGGCACAAGGCATGGAGTGCCAGGTGCTCAGAAGTTCATCACCAAGGCGACCGAGGAGCTTCAAGAGGCGAGAACCATGCACGGTGACCGCCGCCCCCCACGTGGTGCAGCTCCTTGTCTTGGTGAGGACGACGAGTTGCGTGTCTGCGTCGACATCCCAGGGCTCAATAGGGCTGTATTCCAGGAGCGTTTCTGGCCTTTGCGCGTTGGTCGGTGCGAGGGTCCACCTCACAGCTATGTTTGCATGCCATTCGGCCTGCCGAACGCGGCTGTGACCTTCAGCGCCACCCGTGGAGCGTCCTGGCGGCTCAGGAGGCCAGGCATCACGCAATCCTAGCAGAGATGGTGACAGTTCTTCATGAGCCTCCCGGGCCCTCAAAGCCTCCCGAGGTTCTGGACTCAGGCAGCTCGTGAGGAGAAACTTCTTCAACATGCATCTTCAGCTGCTTCAACATCCCCTCAGCAACGGTGCCAGGTGACTCTTTCCGATTCATTCAGTTGAGGGCACCCCTCTGGCAGCATTATCCCCAAGTCGGCATGTCCCTGCACGTGTATCCTTTTGCGTCTTTAACTTACTCTGCTGGGGCGCCCCTCGGGCTGCATCATCCCCAGGCCGCGTGGGTCCGTCCCTGCGGCATGTATCATTATTGCATTTATCCAAGATAGCTTGCCTCCTACCATGAATTACTTTATGATTATCACTTGCCAGTCCGGCACTTTGATGCCATGAACGTCGTGCACCCGTGCGAACCCACCCACGACCGCCTCATGATTAAGGGCCGGCACAACGTTTGTGCTCGTGTCCGTCCCTGCAGCGTCGCTAAATCGAAGAGGCTGAGCTCTGGCTCACGGACAAGCTCCCGTGTACGTCACCTCCCATGGTCCTTGGTGCTTTGTTCTCGCATGAGCTAATCACGGGCGGATGAGCTAGGGCACGCGGCCAGGTGCCTCGCCACCACGGGAGCCACGTGCCGGTTGTCTTTCTTTGGGATTTATCGCATGAGATGACTGGGCACGGCGTCTGTGCTCTGGTCCGTCCCTGCAGCATCGATAAACCCAATTGCTAAGCTCTGTCTGGCGGGCCGGCCCCATTCACGTCACCTCCTGGGGTCGTTGGTGCATGGCCTTCTCATGTGATCACCTAAGGAGATTCATTCAGCGCAGGTTGTCTAACCATCTCGCAGGGCCACCTCAGCTGTCAAGAATCAAAATCAGGCGCAACCCGCCTTGAGTTAGGGCCTCGTGAGTCTCACACTAGCTCACGAGTGCCCAGACACACCTCATCTAGCCCTGTCGTGCAAGCCATGTGTCAGGGCACGGCTGTACACGCCCCGGGGGACTCACCCAGAGGGGGCCCCCACCCACGCACTAGTGGAAGCACCATGCTATGAGCTGGCAGTGGACACAATAGAGGAGCGGCTATGCCCGTGCAAGTGAGGAAGTGCTATGCTCCGCGCTGGTGATAAACAACTTAGGGTGGCCCCATGGCCGCACCAACCTCAGGGAGCCACCAGGCTCAGTGTCCAGCCTCACCGCAACACTTTCCCCTCGGGAGAGTCGCGCGAGGGGGCTGGGCACGGGGGGCTACGCTCAGGTCATGCCTGGCGTATGCCGCCTTGCCAGGTCCCCTGGACCTGGTAGTCGCGCCCCCCTCCCGAGTGGGACCTTGGCAAGGACATGTATGAAGGTATTTTTGTACGTCAAGGGGGACTCCTGAGCATCGCTGTGGGTGTCAAAACCGGCGGATCTCGGGTAGGGGGTCCCGAACTGTGCGTCTAAGGCCGATGGTAACAGGAGACGGGGGACACAATGTTTACCCAGGTTCGGGCCCTCTCTATGGAGGTAATACCCTACTTCCTGCTTGATTCATCTTGATGAATATGAGTATTACAAGAGTTGATCTACCATGAGATCGTAATGGTTAAAACCCTGGAAGTCTAGCCTGTCTGACTATAATTGTATCTCTCCTCAACGGACTAAGCCCTCCTGTTTATATAGACACCGGAGGGGACTAGGGTTACACAAAGTCGGTTATAGAGAAGGGAATCTTCATATTTGGTTGTTGTCGGCGTTCTGGGAATGGGGGTCCCCAGACTTGCCTGTCTGCGGCCCACGGCGTGGCTAAGCAGCAGGCCGTTCGGCCCATCTTCATCAACAAGGCATCCAAGACCCTCGCGAGGCGGGCGACGCAAGACCTCCTATGGAGTGGCCTGGCCAGGCAGGCTCACGAGGAGCAGAGATATCAAGGCGGGGCAAACCTCACGAGGCTCTCGTGACATGAGCCATGACGAACGGTGCCAGGCGGGTGCTAGGCGGGCGCTAGTGCGCGCAGCGTCTCTATTTCCTCTTTGGTGCTAAGGAGGCAAGCGCAGGTGAGAGAGTACCGAGGCATCAGGCAAAGGTTGCCATATTGGTTCAACAAGACCAAGACCAGGTGGACGGCAAGGCAGAGGTCATCGTGGAGCCCAAGACGGCGTCACCCCAGAGCTTTTCGCAGGCGAAGACCACTTTTGTCAGGATAGCTTGTACTACCTGTCCCCCTTCAAATTTGCCCGCCGTTGTTGGCTCCCTTCCCGCTCGATATTAGGGAAGGGGACCAGGGCCTCTATAAATAGGACTAGCCACCACAGTACGAGGCAACTGATCTCGAACTAGTTCAGATCATCCTCAAGCTCATACGCGCAAGAACACCTCAACCTCAGGAGGCTGTTCTTCCCTTGTACTGTTCATCATCAACCCAAGAGGCAATCCATCACCACCACACTGGAGTAGGGTATTACACCACAACGGTGGCCCGAACCAGTATAAACCCCGTGTCTTTTTGTGTTGTGAGTTCGTCGAGTTCGTCCGCAAGATCTTAACGAGCTAGAGCATAGAACGGTAGAAGGGAAAGACTCCGCGCGCACCCCAGTGTTCGAACCTTAAGGGTTTGTCGGAGCCCCATGTCCGACATTTGGCGCGCCAGGTAGGGGTGCGTCGTAGTTTCCCCTTCCTTTGGTTCGTCGCTCCATCGCTCCGTCGCTTCCATGGCGGACGCTCGCCGTGCTTGAGTTGAGTGTCGGGCTGCCCTCTCCGGCCGTGTCACTCAGACGGCTCCCGTAGGTGGGCCCCCTCATCGCTCTCCGTCTCCCACCGCCAACGCTGTCACCGGCCCGGCGGGGAACAAGCAGCAGGCATCCTCGCTGCTTCCTTAGTGCGGCAGGACGGCCGCACCGCTACTCCGTCGCTCACCCCTGTTGGTTCTTGGTCTCATGCTCACCGCGCTCCTCGCGGCAAACGAGCTCCTGCGTTACCGCCCCGTCGACGACATCTATGAGGAATGGCTCGACCGCGTCGCCGAGCTCGTCCGCGCCGCAGGGGGCTCCCCGGTGCCGACCCACTCTCTGCCTCCTCCTCAACCAGCCGCGGGCGACGGGGCTCATGGCATGCCTCCGCCGCCTCAACCCAAGGCGGTGCCTTGGCACCAAGGCGCGCGCCTTCGCGGCGTGATCCACCGCACCCGGCGACTGCGCACGAAGAACGAAGCTGCCAAGAATTCCCGCGGCCGCGAGAAGCTGCACCGGCGCTCCCCGCGCCACCTCGTCAAGATCGCGCGCCGCCTGGGGGTGGCGCAGCGTGGACCTTGCCAAGATCAAGCTCCTCCTCAGAAGCGGGCCCCAGCGACCACGGCTTGCTGCCGCGCCTTCACCCCCGATCCGCGTAACATTGCCTGGCTAGGAAAGTTCAAGCCAGACCTGCCTCCTCGCTACGACGGCACCGCCGACCCCACGGAGTTCCTGCAGCTCTATGAGCTGAGCATCGAAGCAGCCAACGGCGACGAAAAAGTCATGGCGAACTGGTTTCCCATGGCTCTCAAGGATGGGGCCCACTCCTGGCTCCTGAACCTGCAGCACGGCTCGATCTCCTCCTGGGACGAGATGCGCGACCGCTTCGTTGCGAACTTGCAGGGCACTTGCGACCGCCCACCGGCCGCGGGAGACCTAAGCCGCATCAAGCTACAGCCAGGAGAAACCCTCCAAAAGTACATCCAGCGCTTCAACAACACCTGCCTCAAGATCCCCAAGGTCACGGACGAAGCCATCATCTCCGCGTTCTCAAACAGCGTCCGTGACATCAAGATGAAGGAAGAGCTGGCTATCCATGAGGAGCTTTGCACAGCTCAGGAGCTGTTCAACTTGGCGACGAAGTGCGCGAGAGCTGAGGAGGGGCGCCTCTCTCTCCTTGAGCTGCCAGCTGCCGGAGTGGAGGAGAAAAGGGCCAAAGCCAAGGACATGAAGCGCAAAGAGGCAGTAATGCTCGCAGCGGAACCAGACACCAAGCGAGGCAGAGATTAGCCTGAGTCATCCAAGAACGACCGACCGTTCTGCGCCTTCCACAACCTGAACACCCGCAACACCAGCGACTGCCAAGAGCTCAGAACCAAAAGGGAAGGATGCTATGGTCGACGCCCCAAGCGCAATGACCGGGGCTACGGCCGCGGAGGAGGACGCGGTGGCGGACGCTGGGACGACCGTGGCCCGTGCCAGGAGTGGCGCGACCGGCCTCGTGAGGACCGCTGGCAGGACCAACATCGCGAGGGCGGCTAGAGGGACCCGCCTCGTGAGGATCGCCCCCAGGACAACGCCGGTCTTCCGCCATTGCCGCCACCAAGAAGGAACGACGACCACCACCAGGACGAGGGGGCTGGGGGCTTCCAAGAGCCGCGTGCGATTGCTTGCATCTTGGGCGGAGCACAGGCCCCAGCCTCTCAGCGCATCTTCAAACAGTTCGCTCGCGAGGTGAACGCAGCGCTCCCCAAGCTTGAGGCCACGCGCCCGCTCACGTGGTCTCAATGCGCCATCACCTTCAACTCGGCAAACCGGCGCAAGTGCGCAGCCACCGCTGCCCCGCTCCCTATGCTGTGCTCCCCAGTCATCAGCGATGTGCAAGTCACCAAGACTCTCATCGATGGCGGCGCAGGGCTCAACGTTCTGTCCGTCGACACGTTTGACAACCTTCAAGTGCCCTATGAGCAGCTCCAGCCAACCAAGTCTTTCTCAGGAGTGACTGACGGTTCCACCACACCGATAGGGCAAGTCTGCCTGCCTGTCACCTTCGGGGAGCGCAAGAACTACCGCACCGAGCTCATCGACTTCGACGTCGCGTACATCCGCCTGCCGTACAATGCCATCCTCGGGTACCCAGCCCTGGCCAAGTTCATGGCAGTCACTCACGACGACTACAACGTTCTCAGGATACTAGGAAGCGGGGGAATCAACACGGTCCCATGTGAAGAGAAGGATGCGGTGTGCTCCCTTGAGCGCGCCTTCCAAGCCGCAGCAATCGACAACCCTGACAGCAGAAGTGAAGGCCCTCCGGAGACCATCCCCAAGAAGAAGCTGTCATGCCGCGCAGGACCCCAAGAAGATGGCGTCGCATCAGGAGCCTCGTCAGGAGGGGCGCCTCCCTCCACCGCATAGGAAAGTGCGCCCCGAGCCCTCCTCAGGCAGGTCTCGGGGGCTCTCTCCTGGAGAGCCTCGGACCTTGCCAACCTTACGAGGGAGGCGCTTGGGCACCACTTGGAAGCGTGCTTCACGGCACACCTTCCTCAGGAGAGCACGGGGCAAGAAGTGCCCACCGCCCAGGAGTTCATCACCAAGACCACCCAGGAACTGCAAGAAGCAAGAGCCATGCGCGGCCACAACCGCTCACAAAACACAGCTCCCCATCCAGGCGAGGATGTCGGGCTGCGTGTCTGCATCGACGTCCCAGGGCTCAACAGGGCCGCGTCTCAGGAGCGCTTCTGGCCATCACGTGTGGGCTGCTGTGAGGGCCTGCCACGCAGCTACGTTCGCATGCCCTTCGGCTTGCCGAACGTGGCGTCGGCCTATCAGCGCAACATGCGGCAGGTCCTGGCGGCTCAGGAGGCCAGGATCCACGCCATTCTGGAGGAGATGGAGACGGTCTTTAGGGAACCTCCCGAGCCTCCGGAGCCTCCCGAGGCTCAGGGTCCAGGTGGCTCATGAGGAGCCATTCCTTCAATGCGTGGCTTCAGCTGCAGCAACTCTACTTCGTCTACAGAACCAGGTGACATCTTCCAAGTTCATTTAAGCTGGGAGCGCCCCTCGGGCTGCATTATTCCTAGGCCACACTGGTCCATCCCTGTGGCAGGTATCCCTTTTGCCTAAAGTATTTTGCTTCCCTTGTTGGGGGTGCCCCTCGGGCTGCATCATCCCCAAGCCGCTCGGGCCAGACCCGGTGGCATGTATCTTCCTGCATTTATCCAAGTCGATCTGCTCTTCATGCTTAGCCTGCCAACGGCTATCGCCTGCTCAATCATCGCCTCCCCCGGGGCCTCCACACAGGCACGGCGCTGGTGCATGGGTCCGTCCCTGCCACGACCGACAAATCTGAGTGGTCGAGCTTTTGCTCGTGGCACGCGCCGTGCAGGTCACCTCACCAGGCCCTCGGTGCCTTCGCCTCACCCAGAGCAACCAATGGCAGGCTAACAGCTGTAATGTTCAACCATGTTCCTTCTTACGCCTGTTCACAGGGGTCCCAAGGGAAGGGTAGCAGGCGGCACCACGAGTGTCGGTGTACAAAACTAGGGGCACATTTTTCTACCCCTTTACCTGTGCACGGGCAGTCGGAGCCTCGCCCACGGCCACACCAAGAAGAGCAGAGGAGGTGAGCCGAGGTAAGACCCAAGCCCAAGATGAAGCAAAGCAAGGACAAGGACCAATGCCACAAAGATCAGATGGGCGAAGTAGGTTTCCCCGGCAAGGATCCTTGCCGGGCGGCCTGACCCCCCAAGAAGACCCTTGCCGGGGCAGCTCGCCCACGCCAGCAGAGGGAGCCACCCTCGAGGCCACCAACACTCAACACATGTGTTGGGACAGGGCTCAGGAGGCACCTCTGTGGTGGCATGCAGATCTTTGTGAAGACAAACAATAGTCAAGATCAAGTGAGGATAGGAAGGCAACTATCCTCGCCGAAGGAACCCACAAGACCCCCGGCAAGATCCTTGCCGGGGATGCTTACGCGCCACGGCAAGACCCTTGCTGGGTCACCCGGCAAGCCCTTTCCGGGCCACCCGGCAAGGCCATCGCCAAGCGCACCCGCAAGACCACTGCCAAGCCCACACCAGCCAAGTCTCCGCCGCCGTTCGCATGCAGCTGCCGACCCAACCAACTGGCAGGCACCTGCGTGGCTACATGCAGCCCTTCATGGAGGCTCCACCACCGCGCCACCTCAGCTGCCTGCCTGCCTACATGGCACCGCATGCACCGCTGGCCAGGGCACGTGTTGAAGCCTGGAGGAGCGGCGACGGACGGGACGGGCCTCACCCCCGTCCCCGATAAAGTGAGAGGACACCTAAGCGATGCATTAAATGCACCTTGTCTTGTAATACGAGGGATAACCTCGTGCCACTGTAGACCTTTCCACCTCCTGTGTGCAACTGTGGCAGCCCCTTTTTCCTATAAAAGGAGGCCCGAGGCGACCAGGAGAAGGATTCGGCTTTTTGGAGCTCGTTACGCCCCGTAACTAGCTCAAGAACACAGAATACATCCACCAAAGCAGGAGTAGGGTTTTACGCATCCTCGCGGCCCGAACTTGGATAAACGAACCGTGTGCTTCTCTTCCAGACCCGCTCTTCTCTCAACCCCATGCTCCGCAACCGCAGTAGGGATTCTTGTGATCCCATAGGTGTCGTTTCCCACCGACATTTTTGGCACGCCAGGTAGGGGGGCGTGTTTGTGAGAATCTCGTCTGGTAGTTAGCCTAGAGATTCTTCGTCGCCATGGCCCCTAAGAAGAAGACGGCCTCGGCGATCGGCTCGTTGGGTGCCGAACACCCCGTGCCGGTGCGGACGAGCAGCGGACCGGTTGCGGACAGAACTCGGGCTGCATCCCGCGAGCACCAGCACCACCCAGGCAGTCAGAGCCTGTCGAGCGGCGTCGTTCGTGCACCAGACGACCGGCTGCGCGCCACCGGACCCAAGGATGGAGCTGGGCCCCCGCAGGCGGCGCGGGGTCCTCCGGAGGTGTCATTGCACTGACTCCGGGCGGCGCGGCGACCTCCAGGACGCATACACCGGCGACCACCACGCGTTCTTCCCATGGTGTGCGCGCCGAGCAGCGTCACCACGTTGGTGACCCTGGGCACTGCCGTGGGAAGAGCCCTGTGCGTCATCGGCAAGACGAAGGAGTTCAACACGCTCGCCGAAGCACTGGTGAAAATGGCACGCAACCGCTGGGTCGTGACGGAGCTCCTTCTAACATGGTTAGAAGTCGAAGCACGCCACGATCCACTCAGCTGTCACCGCCACCCACGCCGGCGGAAGCCTTGGCACGCGCACAGCTGCTCCTCGACTTCCCTCCCGCTGCGGAGAAGCTCGATGAGTGGAGGGCCACTACCTGGAGCCTCGTCACCGTCGCGAACAAAGACGATCCGCAACCGGCGGGGCCCTCAGCTCGGCGCTCCACCGAACCACCACATGCCGACGCTAGGAGGACCGGGGAGCTGCGGCCACGGTGCACTCTCCTCCTACTCGCCAGCCGCCGCGGGCGTCGGCCCGTCGCGACGATGCTGGTGATAACATCTCCATAGCGTCGTCCGATCCACGGACCCTCCGAGACCAACGCCAGGTTCTTCGGGAACAAGCTCACGAAGACGCTTGAACCACCGTCGAGCGCCGGCGTGAAACGCGCTGCCAGTCGGACAAGCGTGCGGGACATGCTACGGACCACCCGGCACCAAGGGAGCCCGGCGGCCTACCTTATGAGGTGGGCTGCCCGGCGTTTACCCGTGAGGTGAGGTAGTTCCAGTGGCCGTCCCACCGCACGTTCAAGCCCGACGTCGGCGAGAAGTACACCGGCAAGACCCATCCGTCCGAGTTCCTCAGCATCTACACCATCGCGATGCAGGCCGCTGGGGCTCACGACGACAAGGTGCTTGCCAACTACTTCCCGCTGGCGCTCAAACCCAATGTAGTGTCTTGGTTGTTGCACTTGCCGGCGGAATCCATCTCTTCCTGGTCAGATCTGTGCCATGAGTTCGTTGGCGCCTTCATAGGAGGCCACCAAGCTTATGGGCAGGCCAGTGATCTGCATATCATTCCCCAGAAGGAAGGGGAGACCCTGCGCAAGTACATCCTGAGATTCGGCTGGGTGCAGTACAACATCCCCGACGTTCATCCCGCCGTTGTGATTAGCGCGTTCCATCAGAACATGCGCAATCGCAAGATGCGCGAGGAGCTGGCGATGACCAAGGTTAAGGATGTGGCCGAGCTCTATGTTCTGGCTGACAGGTGCGCCCGAGCTAAAGAGGGAAGGAAGTACCCCGGCGAAGACGTCGACGTGGAAACCGACTCTACCGATGAGGACGTCGCCGCCCCGACGAAGAAGGGTCGACGTTCCAACAAGAAACGCAAAGGCAAGGCTGTGCTTGCCGTTGAGGGATCTGACGACACCGGTGTCGGCAAGAAGGTCAAGGCAGACACCCCCGGCAAGGAGATTGACGGGTGCGCCACCTGCCGGGCCTTGGCGGCCACCGACAAGCCAGGAAGCTCCAGCAAGCAATACTGCAAGATCCACCGCACCAAGGGCCACGATCTCCAGAACTGCCGACAAGTCGAGCTGCTTGCTGAGAAGCAAAAGGCTGAGTACAAAAGGCGGGACAAGGAGAAGGACCAAGATGGTGCTGAGGGGTCCGGCAAGATGCGTGGCGGCCAAGGAGGCCGCCCCGGCAAGGACAATCAGCAAGAGAGGCCCGCCCGGGGCCGCAACAAGAAACAAGAAGACGACGAGGACGACGAGTCCAGTGAGCAAGGGTTCCAAAAGGCTACGGAGGCCATGTGCGTCGATGGCGGCGCCTCGCTGCGTGCCTCTCACCGCCAGCTCAAGCAGTGGGCGCAGGAGGTTAAAGCGACGGAGCCATCGTTCGACGCTCAGAAGCCCCTAAAGTGGTCCAGCACGCCCCTCATCTTTGATGCCGAGGACCACCCGGATCGCACTACCGCGGTCGGGTGTTTGCCGTTGTTGGTTTCGCCAACAATACGCAACCTCAGGGTGAATAAGATGTTGGTTGACGGTGTGGCCGGCCTGAACCTGATCTCTCCTGTCGTGATCAAAAGGTTGCAAATCCCTGACGGAGACCTCGAGAAAACAGGCACGTTCCAAGGGGTCAATCCGGGGAGGAGCCAGCCGAAGGGAAAGGTCACGCTGCCCGTGACCTTTGGAGGAGAATTGAACTACAGAATGGAGAAGATCGTCTTCGACGTAGCCGAGATCCCCTTGCCCTACAACGGGATCCTCGGCCGCCCGACACTGGCCAAGTTCATGGCGGCGTCACACTACGCCTACAACATGCTGAAGATGCCCGGGCCGTTGACCATCATCTCCGTCCCCTCCGACAAGAAGGACGCGCTGATCTGCGCCGGCCAACTCTACCGGGAAGCAGTTGCAGCAGCTGCCGTCAAGGCACCTGCTCCTGCCGCCGAAGGCCCGGGAGGAAAGAAGGAGCTCGGCAAGACTTCTCGCACCCACTCCGGCAAGCGCACCTCCTCGGAGTGTTGTGCTACCGTTGAGGACGTGCCAGAGAGCTCTGCCGACAAGAGCAAGAGATCCAGAGCCGAGCCGCCGCAGACCAAGAAGGTGCCTGTCGTGGAGGACGGCAAGGGAGGGGCCTTCACTATAGGCTCCGCCCTCGACAACAAATAGGAAGGCGAGCTCGTCACCTTCCTGCGAGAAAATGTCGACGTGTTTGCATGGCAAGCATCCGACATCCCCGGTGTTCCTAGGGAGGTGATTGACCACCACCTAGCTGTCTGCCCCCACGCGCGGCCCGTCAAGCAGAAGGTCAGAAAGTAGGCTCTAGAGAGGCAGGAGTTCATCACAGAGGAGATCAGGAAGCTAGAAGTGGCAGGTTTGGTGAGAGGGGTGCTCCATCCGACGTGGTTGGCCAATCCGGTAGTGGTGCGCAAGGCGAATGGGAAGTGGAGGCCGTGTATTGATTACACATATATCAATAAGGCTTGTCCTAAGGACCCCTTCCCATTGCCGCCAAGATCGACAGATTGTTGACTCCATAGCCAGGTGTGATCTGTTATCATTCCTCGATGCCTACTCAGGCTACCACCAAATCTTCATGACAAGAGAAGATGAAGAGAAGACAGCATTCATAACCCCATGTGGTACGTATTGCTTTTTACGGATGCCTTTCGGGTTGAAGAGTGCTGGCTCAACGTTTGCAAGAGCGGTCCAAATTGGTTTTGAACCTCAGCTCCATAAAAATATGGAAGCATAAATGGATGACATAGTGGTCAAAACCAAGGACGGGCCGAGTCTTGTGCAAGATCTAGAAGAGACGTTTGCCAACCTGCGCAAGATCAATCTCAAGCTGAACCCTGAGAAGTGCGTCTTTGGCGTCCCGTCCGGCAAGCTTCTCGGGTTCTTCGTGTCACAACGCGGGATCAAGGCAAACCCAGACAAGATCAAGGCCATTCAGCAGATCGAGGCGCCGAAGCGGATCAAGGATGTGCGTCGGCTCACCGGCTGCGTTGCCGCCATGAGCCGGTTCATCTCCATGTCCGCCGAGCACGCCCTTCCCTTTTTCAAGATCTTGAAGAAGGTGGGCCCAATGCAGTGGACCCCAGAAGCCGAGGCTGCACTGCAGGACCTGAAGAAATACCTTTCCTCCATGCCAATACTAGTTGCGCCTAAACCACAAGAGCCGTTGCTGCTGTATCTGGCGGCGACGAATCAAGTGGTCAGCGCCGCACTAGTGGCACAGAGGAAGGTCAACGAGGAGGCACCAATGGCGGCAGGAACAGCGGAGGGCGAGCCGAAGATTCCCCCGGTAGGGCCCGGTGCCGACGAGTCACGGCCCCCGGCAGAGTCTGGTGCCGCCAAGGCGATGCCCACACGGTCGAGTGAAGTGGTGCCCAAGAAAAAGATGATGCAGCACCCGGTTTACTTTGTCAGCTCCCTCTTGCAGGGGCTAGGTCAAGGTATTCCGGTGTGCAGAAATTGCTCTTCGGCCTTCTTATGGCCTCGAGGAAGCTGCGTCACTACTTCCAGGCCCACGAGATCATTGTCCCATTGCAATGGATAGTACACAACCCAGACACAACTGGAAGGATTGTGGAATGGGCCTTGGAGCTGTCAAGCTTCGGCTTAAAGTTTGAGAGTACCTCGACAATTCAGAGCAGAGTCCTGGCGGAGTTCATCGCGGAATGGACCTCGACGCCTGACAAAGAAATCCAGAAGACGACTCTCCCCGGCAAGGAGGCCGACTACAACTGGGTCATGTACTTTGATGGAGCCTTCTCGCTGCAAGGCGCCGGTGCCGGTGTGCTGCTCGTCGCACCCATCGGAGAGCACCTCAAGTACATGATCCAGATGCACTTCCCTAGGGAAATGTCCACCAACAACATCGCCGAGTACGAGGGATTGCTTGCCGGTCTCAGGATCGTGGCGGACCTCGGGGTCAAGAAGCTCATCGTCAGGGGTGACTCGCAGCTCGTTGTCAGGCAAGTCAACAAAAATTATCAGAGCCCACTGATGGAAGCATACATATATGAGGTGAGGAAACTGGAGGAACGCTTTGACGGTATCCAGGCGGAACACGTCCCCCGAGCGGAGAACGACGTCGCCGATTACCTGTCAAAGCGTGCCGCGTTCAAGCTACCTGTGGAAGCAGGTACCTTTTTGCTCCGGTTAACTCAACCATCCGTCGACCCATCAGCAGGGCAGAGCAAGCGGAGAAAATCAGGTCCCGGCAAGTACTTTCCTACCAAGCCCCACGGGGCCGCCGGCAAGGGTACTGCCGCAGACGCTGAGCCTGCCCAAGAGCAATTGACTCCAGCGGGGAGTCAGGCCCTGGCTGTAGAGACAGTTGCTCCCATGGCGGAAGAGATGCCTTTAGTCCTTGCCGTCGAGCCTCAGGCTCCGGCATAGGCGCAGCATACCGTCCAATTCCTCCAGACAGGGGAGCTTCCTGAGGAGCAGGAAGAAGCGAAGAAAGTAGCCCGTCGGTCCACCCTGTACCAGTTCGTCGATGATGTCCTGTACCGGAGAAGGCCGAACAGTGTGAAACTCAAGTGCATCCCCTGGGAGGAAGGACTGAAGCTGTTGGCAGAGATACATGGAGGCATATGTGGCTCCCACATAGGGTCAAGGTCCCTTGCCAGGAAGTCGTTCCGGCAAGGTTTCTTCTGGCCCACCGCCCTCCAGGATGCGACGGCGCTAGTCACCAAGTATACTGGGCTCAAGTCTGTCGTGAATGGCACCGTCGTCGCAAGAAGATTCTTTGATGAACCTGATCTCGCCTGTCGTGATCAAAGAAGCTTCATCAACCAGCTCAAGCCCTTCAAACAATCCCTCTCTCCTGGCCATTCTCGGTCCGGGGGCTCGATATACTGGGCCCCTTCCCCCGCGCCGTCGGGGGCTTTGAGTACTTGTACGTTGCAATCGACAAGTTCACAAAGTGGCCAGAGGTGCAAGCAGTGTGAAAGGTGACTGCTCAGTCAGCTGTCAAGTTTTTCAAAGGACTGGTCTGCCGTTTTGGTGTGCCAAACAGAGTCATCACCGACAACGGCACGCAGTTCACAAGCCACACCTTCATGCAATACATTCAAGACCTCGGCAGCAAGGTCTGTTTTGCTTCCGTGGCACACCCACGGAGCAACGGCCAAGCGGAGAGGGCAAATGCTGAAGTGTTGCGAGGCCTGAGGACAAAGACTTTTGACAAGCTGCACAAGAGTGGAAGTCGCTGGATTGACGAACTGCCGACGGTTCTTTGGTCGATCAGGACGACAACAAATCGAGCCACCGGCCAGACACCTTTTTCCCTGGTATACGAGGAAGAAGAAGTTCTCCCCACGGAACTCATATACGGGTCACCTCGAGTGCTCGCTTATGATGAGCTTGAGCAAGAGCCGTTGCGCCAAGATGACGTGACGCTCCTTGAGAAATATCATCTTCGGGCAGCTGTGAGAGCGGCACGCTACCAGCAAGCCTTGCGCCGCTACCATAGCCGCAAGGTTCATGCCCGAAGCTTTGAGGAAGGCGACCTTGTTCTACGGCGCGTTCAGTCGAAAAGAATTCCAACAAGTTGGACGCCGATGTTGGAAGGCCCTTATCGGGTAATACGAGTCACCAGGCCTAGCGCGGTCCGCCTGGAGACCGAGGATGCCGTACCAGTGAGCAACTCCTGGAACATCGAGCATCTTCGCAAGTTTTACCCATAAGGCGCGGCTTGCCGGGCCTCCCGGCAAGCCACCTTTTGTACGAGCTTTGCCGCAAGGCATGTGACCCTTTGTACAAAGCCAGGCGCAGACCCTGAGTGAGAATAAATGAAGCGCTGGCGCCCTAAGTTATAGCATGCATGCTAGGTCGAGTCTCGTCCTTGGTTTGGGTTGATAGTGCTTAGCGGCGGCTAACCCGTAGCTTAGAGGTCGAGTGAGCGTATTTCTGTTCTTCTCCGTCTTCTTTGGTTCGCAGGACACATAAATATCCTTGACGAGACGCTTTGGAAGATGGGGGACGGACCGGCGCCCAGGCCCCGGCAAGCCAGTATCGCCGGGGGCTACAAGAGCAAAGATCCACCCGCGGCAAGCCAAGTTTGCCGGGGGCTGCAGATTTAGATAAGTTCTTTATCCCTTATCATGCGTTTCGTTATGGACTGAGGTATGTGACACCTCGTTTTATCCTTAGGCTACCGTGCTCCCCTCACTCCAGACACCAGGACTCGTTTCCTAGGACCGAGTTTGTTCGTAGTCGCGGCAGCAAGGAAATGAAACGAGGAGCCTAAGCCCACTTCATCCCTGCCTCCGCCAAGCGCGTAAGATAGGTCGAGGGAAGTGGGGGGACGGCAAGGCCTTTTGCCGGGCAAGAAAATGTTTATCTTAAAGGTAACAAGGATTTACTCCTTGTCGTGGGTATTACCTACGAAGGAAAAGCCCGGCAAACATCCCTTTTTCATTAAAAAAACATTCCGTACAGGTACAGTCCATACGAAATGAAAAACATGAACAAGGGGATTATAAGTTCTAAAGTTAACGAAGGCTTACAAGACTAAAAAGATATAAGGTGCCCGTAATCCCTTTCTTGTCCCTCTCCTCAGGAGGCAGGTCAAGGAGGCGAAAAGGGCAAAAGGGGTGCCTAGGCGAGCTACGAACAGCAGAAGACACCGAGAGAACACCTCGGCAGCCACCCATGGGCAGGCCGGTGATGACGGTGCTGGGAAAAGAGCTGGAAGAAGAGGCGGCAGGACCGGCAGTACGCGACGAAGGCGGCGGTGCCCGCGTACTCCGAGTTGACGGCCTTGCCGCCCGCCCTCTTCCTCTTCCACAGCCTCCCGACGCCAACCACCCAAGGAGACGGTCCCAAAAAATTCAAGGAGCTGGCCCCACCCCCGGCAAAACCCTACCGGAGGAGAGGCCAGGTGCAGATGCTGCTGCTGCCGCACCCGCCCAGGCGCGGGGCGTCCGACGCCTAGTCGGACTCGTCCCCGCTATCCGCCCCGCTGTCCTCCTCGTCACTTTCGCTCGAGGAAGAGCTTCCATCGTCAGAATCTCCATCGGAGGAGCTCTCCACGTAGCACTTCAGGCAAGTCCCGAACTCCCCGAAGACCTTGACGGAGAGTAGGCCATCCTCCATCAATTTGAAGTAGAGGATGAGCCCCACCGTCAAGCTGTGGATATGAGCGAACGTCTTCCTCCCACGACGGAGGTACATGACGTGAGGGGCGGGGAACTCGACGTCGGCCCATGTACCGATGTTCCCGCAGCCCCTCATATGCAGCCGCAACGACTGCGGTAGAGCCAGCTCCATCTCCCGCGCAATGGAGTCGGGAGGCAAAGGCGAATGCGCGGCAGCCGGCGCAGCCTCACGAAGAATTCGCAGGGGTTGTCCCTAGCGTGGCCCTCCATCGAAGGAGGAGCTGTTGGAGGGGGCGAGGCCGGCGCGCCACCCCGTCGTCCTCTTCCCCGAGCGCTACAGCCTCTGCCCCGGCCTCGCCCATGGCCTCACCCCCTCCCCCTTCCTCTCGCGGCCGGCTCTGCCACCGCGGGCGCAGAACGAGGAGGGACGCATTATCGAGCGGCGACCCTCGCCGCCACCGTTGAAGGACCATGATTTCCTTTCTCCATGACGAATGGAAGGAAGGAGCAAAAGCAGAAGGAGGAAGAAGATGGAAGAATGCGGGATGTCATCCCCCCTTTCCGCTCTTTATAAAGGAACAAGGTTGGGGCTCGGCCGCCCCGCTCGACCAATCAAGATACGAGAGGCGCAGGGAACCAGGACCGACCCGCCGCCCCAACCAGCGATGGCCCGGTTTCCCGCCTCCACCGTTTGCCACCCCGAGCGCATGGAAGGCACGTGGCAGACGTGCAGAACTGAGGGGACAAGTGAGGCGACCTCTCCCCACCCCGTGATCGTGGGGAGTGGACGCCTTGAAGATCGCGCCTCGGCTCTATTCAGTAAATGAGCCGCGCCTCCACGCCTCCCTCCTTTTACGGGGAAGGCGCGAGCCGCCTCTTTACTGCGATGTGACATATGCCTGCGGAAACCGCCCCACGCATGCCGCCCACATCATGCACGCCCCTCCATGCCGCGCCGCACGCACGGTTCATGGGAAACGCAGCGCACGAAAAATCTTACCGCGGTAAAAACCGCCCCGCCTGCCAGCGCACCGTTTTGGGCATGACCCAACAACATGTCGCGCTTATGTGTGGCCCAGGCCCGGGGGGCTCCTGTCGGTGTACAAAACTAGGGGCACATTTTTGTACCCCTTTACCTGTGCACGGGCAGTCTAAGCCTCGCCCACGGCCACACCAAGCAGAGCAAAGGAGGTGAGCCGAGGTAAGACCGAAGCCCAAGACGAAGCAAAGCAACGACAAGGACCAAGGCCACAAAGATCAGATGGGCGAGCAGGTTTCCCCGACAAGGATCCTTGCCGGGGCGGCCCCAGCGGCCCCGGCAAGACCCTTGCCGGGGCAGCTCGCCCATGCCAGCCGAGCGAGCCACCCTCGAGCCCACCTACACTCAACACATGTGTTGGGACAGGGCTCGGGATGCACCTCTGTGGTGGCATGCAGATCTTTGTGAAGACAAAGAATAGTCAAGATCAAGTGAGGATAGGAAGGCAGCTATCCTCGCCGAAGGAACCCACAAGACCCCCGGCAAGATCCTTGCCGGGGACGCCTACACGCCACGGCAAGACCCTTGCTGGGTCACCCGGCAAGCCCTTGCCGGGCCAACCGGCAAGGCCATCGCCAAGCACACCTGCAGGGCCACCGCCAGTCCCGCACCAGCCAAGTCTCCGCCGCCGTTCGCATGCAGCTGCCGACCCAAACAACTAGGCAGGCACCTGCGTGGCTACATGCAGCCCTTCGTGGAGGCTCCACCATCGCACCACCTCAGCTGCCTGCCTGCCTACATGGCACCGCATGCACCGCTGGCCAGGGCGCGTGTCAAAGCCTGGAGGAGCGGCGACGGACAGGACGGGCCTCGCCCCCGTCCCCGATAAAGTGAGAGGACACCTAAGCGATGCATTAAATGCACCTTGTCCTGTAATACGAGGGATAACCTCGTGCCACTGTAGACCTTTCCACCTCCTGTGTGCCACTGTGGCAGCCCCTTTTTCTTGTAAAAGGAGGCCCGAGGCGACCAGGAGAAGGATTCGGCTTTTTGGAGCTTGTTACGCCCCATAACTAGCTCAAGAACACATAATACATCCACCAAAGCAGGAGTAGGCTTTTATGCATCCTCGCGGCCCGAACCTGGATAAACGAACAACGTGCTTCTCTGTCAGACCCGCTCTTCTCTCAACCCCGCGCCCCGCAACCGCAGTAGGGATTCTTGTGATCCCATAGGTGTCGTTTCCCACCGACAACGAGTCTCTCTTTCCTTTGTGCGATTCGCTTGCATGTTAAAAGGGGGGCTCCTAAGCATCACGACTCAGGAGCTCTTACTGGCTCCCCAGCCCTCACCCGTGGCCTTGACCACGGCATCGCGGCCTAGCATACCAGCGGCGGCTGAGCTCGCTCGAGGGCCGGGACCCGAGGACGTAGAGCACTAAGGAGAGCATGAGGGTAGGGAAGCTCATACGGGCCGACCTGTCTATGCCGCACAAGTTGGCGCGCAGCCCTAGCGCAACATCAGGAATCGCCACGAAATCAAGAAGATAAGTCCTGCACTCGGATCGGTTAAATGTTTGGGCCTAATGGTCGCTCGCGCCTTGCCGCAACCCCGTTGCGTCCACGTCAACTCCCTTTCTCGCCTTACCATGGCTGCTTGAGAGCTAAGGGGGACCTCCTGAGCATCGCGCCTCGGGGGCTCTTACTGGACCTCGGGCCACACACCTCCTGGCCTTGACCACGGCACGCGACCTGGCATACCAGCGACGGATGTAGCCTGCCTGGGGACCAGGACCTGTCAGCGTAGAGCGACAAGCTATCGTGAGGAAAGAAAGGGGGGACCGAGCCTTGACGGGACATGCGTTCACCAAATTTTCATAACAAGGAAGATAAACGCAAAAGACATTACAAATCCTTACGTGCCCCCGCGGGATGGTTCATGATCCTTCACAGGAAACAAAAGCTGATACTAAGGGGAATCCTATCTACACCCTCCCGTGGCGGACGCCATCATCAACAGTGGGCCACGGGAGGCAGGCGCTAACCCCATCCAGATCAGCGGCGCTGCAACCCTGCTCTGAGCGCGGCGAGAGCTCGGGGGGACGTAGCTGTCATCTGTCGTCTCCGGAGTCCCGCAAAGCTCGAGAGAGCTGCCGGACTCCCAAGAACTGCTGCTGCTGTCGGAGCGCCGCGATCGGAGTGCACGACGGGCTGGCGCTCCTCTCCAGGGCAGCACTCCAGGCGGCGGCCCTCGGCGACGAAGACCTTGAAGGAGAGCGTGGAGGCGCCGTCGTACTCGAAGTGGATCGCGAGGGCTCCCCTCGCACGTTAAACCCGCGCGATCTCACCACAGCCGCGAGTCATGAAGATCTTGCCGGTGGGGACCGCTTCGATCTCCGCTCCGGTCGCTGGAGCGCTGCAGTCAGCATGCTGTAGCCAGAGCTCGAGCGGCCCCCTCGACGGCATCACATCGGAGAAGAACCGCAGGAAGCGGATCCAGGAGCTTGGCGGCATCGGCGCCCACAGCACCAAATCGCGCGAGGAGTCAGCGGCATGGACCCTAGGGGCAACGGCACGCATCGCCGTGGCGCGGCAACCCCGGGCGCGGCGCGGGCGGCGCTGCTCGTCGCTCCGACCTCCCGAGCCATCAGCTCGAGTGTATAAGGGTAGCAGGTACCCCGGTGGAGGCCGCTCGCACCAAGGCCTCGTCACCACCTGCATCGCCGCTTCGTCACGGTGATGGATCGACGTATTCTTCGGCGGGAGTGGCCCCGGATCATCATGGGGAGCTTTCCCTTTCTCTTCGGCAGAAAACCTTCTGATGGGCGCCATTGTTGTTAGCGCTGCAGGCAACGGAACAGAGAAGCAAGCAAGCAAGGAAGAGATGGGCAACGGGGGCTCCGCCCCCCTCCCCATTTATAGCAGGAGAAGGCCAATCGGCACCTCCCACGATCGCAGGTAATGATGGTTTTCCTTGCATGTCGCTGGGACTTGTCAAGTCGTGCAGTTACCAAGGCAGCATGGGGAAGCGGAGACACCCACGTCCAATCAACCAGCACACGTCGACCGAGGCCGCAGGCTTTTAGGGCCCGCGGTGCTCCGAACTTGACCCTTGGCTTCACCGCGATGCCAAGCCCGAGCGCACCTTGGGCCCGGGGGCTACTGTCGGCGTTTTGGGAATGGGGGTCCCTAGACTTGCCCGCCTGTGGCCCACGACGTGGCTAAGCAGCAGGCCGTGCGGCCCATCTTCATCAACCAGGCATCCAAGACCCTCGCGAGGGTCCAAGCCTCACGAGGCGGGCGACGCAAGACCTCCTCTGGAGTGGCCTGGCCAGGCAGGCTCACAAGGAGCGGAGATATCAAGGCGGGGCAAACCTCACGAGGCTCTCATGACATGAGCCATGACGAACGGTGCTAGGCGGGTGCCAGGCGGGCGCCAGTGCGCGCAGCGTCTCTATTTCCTCTTTGGTGCTAAGGAGGCAAGCGCAAGCGAGAGAGTACCGAGGCATCAGGCAAAGGTTGCCATATTGGTGCAACGAGACCAAGACCAGGAGGACAGCAAGGCGAAGGTCATCGTGGAGCCCAAGACGGCGTCACCCCAGAGCTTTTCGTAGGCGAAGACCGCTTTTGTCAGGATAGCTTGTACTATCTGTCCCCTTCAAATTTTCCCGCCGTTGTTGGCTCCCTTCCCGCTCGATATTTGGGAAGAGGACCAGGGCCTCTATAAATAGGACTAGCCACCACAGTAGGAGACAACTGATCGCGAACTAGTTCAGATCATCCTCAAGCTCAAACGCACAAGAACACCTTAACCTCAGGAGGTTGTTCTTCCCTTGTACTGTTCATCATCAGCCCAAGAGGCAATCCACCAGCACCACACTGGAGTAGGGTATTACACCACAATGGTGGCCCGAACCAGTATAAACCCCATGTCTTTCTGTGTTGTGAGTTCGTCGAGTTCGTCCGCAAGATCTTAACGAGCTAGAGCGTAGATCGGTAGGAGGGAAAGACTTTACGCGCATCCAAGTGTTCGAACCTTAAGAGTTTGCCGGAGCCCCACATCCAACAGTCGCCAAGCTTGCCTTCCATGCCAAGGAGAGTCCCATCCGGACAAGGGTAAAGTCTTTGTCGGTGTTCTGGGAACGGGGGTCCCCAGACTTGCCTTCCTGCAGCCCACGGCATGGCTAAGCCAGCGGGCCGTACGACCCATCTTCATCAACAAGGCATCCAAGACCCTCGCGAGGGGCTAAGCCTCGCGAGGCGTATGAAGCAAGACCTCCTCAGGAGAGGCCTAGTCAGGAAGGCTCACGAGGAGTGGAGATATCAAGGCGGGGCAAACCTCACGAGGCTCTCGTGACGTGAGCCATGAAGATCGACACCAGGCCGGCACCGGTCGGGCGCCAGTGCGCCCAGCGTCCTTGTTTCCTCTTTGGTGTTAAGGAAGCCAGCGCAGGCGAAGAGTACCGAGGCATCAGGCAAAGGTTGCTATATCGGTGCAACGAGACCAAGACCGAAAGGACGGCAAGACGGAGGTCATCGTGGAGCCCAAGACGGCGTCACCACCAGAGCTTTTCGCAGGCAAAGACAGCTTTGTCAGGACAGCTTGTACTAGCTGTCCCCCTTAAAATTTGCCCGCCGTTGTTGGCTCCCTTCCTGCTCAATATTTGGGAAGAGGACCAGGGCCTATATAAGTAGAGCTGGCCACCATAGTAGGGGGGATCGAGCAGTTCGCCCAGCTCTCACCCACTAAGTTCACCAAACACAAGAACACCTCAACCTCAGGAGGCTGTTCTTTCCTTTGTACTGTTCATCATCAGCCCAAGAGGCAATTCACCACCACCACACTAGAGTAGGGTATTACACCACAATAGTGGCCCGAACTAGTATAAATCTCGTGTCTTTCTGTGTGGTGAGTTCGTCGAGTTCGTCCGCGAGATCTTAGCGAGGTAGGGCGTAGATCGGCATGAGGGAAAGACTTCACGCGCACCCCAGTGTTCGAACCTTAAGGGTTTGCCAGAGACCCACATTCGACATTTGGCGCGCCAGGTAGGGGTTCACCGGAGCTCCTCTCCACCAACCTGCGCCCTACGCCGCCGCACTTCGCCCCCATGGCAGGTGTCCCGCCATCCACCTTAGTGGCCTTGGGTACCGAACCTTGGCCACCGCCCTACGACAAGTGCAGTGGCCAACCAAGTTCAAGCGAGAGATGCCGCCGCGTTACGACGGTGCGGCAGACCCGTCGTCGTTCCTGCTGGCATACGAGGAGGCTGTCCTCGAAGCCGGAGGCAACGACAAGATCATGGCCAACTGGTTCCCCATGGCCCTCGCCTGCGAGCCGCGTGCCTGGGTGCTCATCCTCCCTAGATCCACGGTGGACTCCTGGGGGGAACTCCGCGACCTCTTCACTGCTCGCTATGCGTTGCCAGCGCACCACGCAGTTGTGGCCCTGCTGGGCAGCTCTCAAGCACCGCCTTTAGATCGCCACGTCAAGCCGTTCCTCCGTCAGATCGGGGCCGCCTCCAAGCGCCCGGGGGCTCCGCCGGGTTTGGCTGCGCCGGAGGCTGACCTCACTTTCGGATCAGAAGACCACCCGGACTCCACCGCGGGCTCGGGCATGCTCCCAGTGCTCTGCACACCCACCATCTGCAACGTGGCTGTTACCAAGACCCTCATCGACGGTGGTGCCGGCCTCAACTTGCTCTCCGTAGAAGCCTTCAGCCTTCTTCACGTATCGCTCGAGCGGCTTAGCCTCAGCAACCCCTTCCCGGGAGTTGGTGGCGGAGCTGCCCACTCTCTAAGGCAGATCCGTCTCCCCGTCACCTTCGGCACACGCGACAACTACCGCACTGAGCTGGTGGACTTCGACATCGCCCACGTCGGTCTCCCGTACAACGCCATCCTCAGGTACCCAGCTCTCGCCCAGTTCATGGCGGCGACTCACCAGGCCTACAACCTCATGAAGATGCCAGAGAGCAAGGGCGTCCTCACCATCAAGGGGGGACACTAAGGAGGCCATGACGGCACTCAGGCTTGCCTTCAAGGCAGCAGCGGCGGCACAGCCCGCCGGCGCCGGTACCCCCAAGGCCAAGGAGGCCGCGCCTACCAGGAAGAAGCATATGTTCACCCAAGACAAGGCAGAAACCAAGCAGGTGCCGGTCAACGAGGACGGGCCTTCGGAAGCCACCTTTACAATAGGCGCCGGCCTTGACCAGGGTCATGAAGAGGCATTGGTGAGGTTCTTGCGCACGAACAAGGAGATATTCGTGTGGGAGCCCAATCAGCTGGTAGGGGTCCCGAGGGAGGTGATTCAGCATCATCTGAGGGTATGCCCCAACATACGCCCCGTGAAGCAGCGAGTGAGACGGCAGTCCACTGAGAAGAAGGCCTTCATCGTCCAGGAGACACGCAAGCTGGAGGCGGCAGGTACCATTCGCGAAGTTCGATATCCTGAATGGCTGGCGAACCCCGTCGTAGTGCCAAAGAAATGCGGGAAGAAACCGATGTGCGTCGACTTCACCAACCTTAACAAAGCCTACCGCCAAGATCCGTTCCCGCTCCCGCGCATCGACCAGATGGTCGACTCCACCGCCGAGTGCGACCTGCTATGCTTCCTGGATGCATTCTCAGGGTATCATCAGATCAAGATGGCGGTGGAAGATGTGGAGAAGACAGCCTTCCTGACAACATGTGGGCTGTACTGCTACACCTGCATGCCCTTCGGGCTGCGCAACGTGGGCACGACTTTTCAGCGACTAATGCACATCGCCCTGGTGCAGCAGCTCGGGAGCAACACAGAGGCCTATGTCGACGACATAGTTGTAAAGTCTCGCGAGGCGAGGACATTGATCCAAGACTTGGAGGAGACCTTCGATAGCCTGCGCCAAGTGAACTTGAGGCTTAACCCGGAGAAGTGCGTGTTTGGCGTCCCCTCCGGCAAGCTGCTGGGATTCCTCGTATCCCATAGAGGGATCGAGGCGAACCCGGAGAAGATCAAGGCCATCGAGGACATGAGCCCACCATACACCCTCAAAGAGATGCAGAAGCTAGCAGGGCGGGTGACCGCATTAGGGCGTTTCATCTCCAAACTGGGAGAGCGTGCCTTACCGTTCAAGCTCATGAAGAAGAAGGGCCCGTTCGAGTGGACACCGGTGGCCGGCCAGGCCTACCAAGACCTCAAGAAATACCTTACCAGCCCTCCCGTGATGGTGGGACCACGGCCTCTCGAGCCCCTGGTACTCTACCTTGCCGCCACCCCGTACTCCGCCAGCGCGGCACTGGTGGCGGTTCGAGAGGAGTGCCCAGCCAAGGGCGCGCCGCGCCAAGCCGAAGCTAAAGTGGCGCATGGTCATGAAGGCGCAGGAAAGGCATCAGCGGTGGAATACCATGTTCGGCAGGACAACATCGTAGAAGCTCCTGAGGACAGTCAGTTCTCAGGAACCCCTCTACCTCAGGAGATGCCCCAATCTCCGCAGGACCTGAGCGTCGACAGTGTGCCAGCACTCGTTGAACACCCGGTGTACTTCGTCAGCAACGTGCTGCGGGACGCGAGGGCAGGCTACCCCATGCCTCACAAACTCCTGCTCGCACTCTTGGTGGCCTCACGCAAGCTGCGACACTACTTCCAGGGCCACCCCATCAAGGTCGTCTCTGCCTACCCATTGGAGAGGGTGTCAGGAGCCCCAATTCAGCTGGAAGGGTCGCTGAGTGGAATATAGAGCTGCAAGCATTCCAGTTGGAGTTCAGCACTACCAAGGTCATCAAAGGGGCCGCGCTTGCTGATTTTGTGGCAGAATGGCCAGATGCCCCGACGCTTGAGGAAGGTGAAGACCGATCCACCTCGCCAGGGAGCGAAGCTCCAGACGGCTAGGTCATGTATATAGATGGTGCCTTCGCGCACCAGGGCGCGGGGGCTGGAGCAGTGCTCATTTCGCCCACTCAGGACAAGCTTTGCTACGCCGTGCTGCTCTGCTTCCAGCATGGCGAGAAGGTCTCCAACAACATCGCCGAATACGAAGGCCTCATAGCTGGCCTGAAGGCTGCAGCAGCTCTAGGGGTGAAGCGCCTTACCGTCATAGGCGACTCGCAACTCCTCGTCAACTTCTCCAACAAGGTATACGAGCCAAAGGACGAGCACATGGAGGCATACCTCGCGGAGGTGCGTAAGATGGAGAAGCAGTTCTCGGGCCTGGAGCTGCAGCACGTGCCCCGGGGCACCAACAAGGAAGCCGACGACATTGCCAGGAGGGCATCCAAGCAGCAACCGCAAGAACCCGGAGTCTTTGAAGAGCGTCTCTTCAGGCCATCAGCTACACCGCCACTTTAAGCACGACTCAGCCTCGGGAGGATGTCACATCCCAGTTAGACCATACATTAGTGTGTGCATCATGTTTAAATTTCATCTGCATTTGAAATGGGGAAGACAGGAAACCCCCAGAACCTCTTTTAATTCAACTAGGGTTTACTAAAAATTATTTCAATGAACCTGAAATGCCCTTCAAAATGTTCATCATCTTTGCTTTGGTTCAGAGCCTCTGCCAAAAGTGGTGCACCATTTTCTAGGTCATCCAAAGGTCTTTGAATTAAATCATAAGTATTTGAGTTTGAGCATTTCAAATAATATAATATTTCAAATGCCCAAATATTGCCAAACTAAAATGTTTCATGTTGGAAATATTCCAACAATGGACCAGGAGCAGTTTGGTGATTTTTGAAACTGTTTTGGTATTTTTAAAAACTCCACAAAGTTACAGAAAATTAGAAAAAGAAAAATAGTTTAGAAATCTTACCTGGCGCCTACTAACCGGCCCACCTGCCGGCCCAGCCCAGCAGCCGCGCCAGCGAGCTGCTTGGCTCGGCCAGGCAGGCAGCCAGGTGCTCGGCGGCGAGCACCGCATGGGTGCCACGCACCTGGTCGCCGCCTCGCCGCTCCCCTCCTCCAGCTGTCGACGCGGATCGCTCCCCCGAACCCCCCGGACACCTCCGCTCCTCCCCGGCTTCTCTCTCTCGCGCTCCCCCGCCATGGCCGACGTCACCGCCGCCGCACCATCGCCGTAGCCGCGCTCCCCGCCGTCCGTGCTCCTCCTCACCGTGTCCAGAGCTCACGCCCTCGTCTTCGTCGAGCTAGCCGAGCCCCGCATGCTCGAGTAGCCCGAGTCGAGCGCACCGACTTCGCCCGAGTCCACCGTCGCCGGAGATCCCCTTCAACGCCGTCGCCGCTCCGGCCCGTCCCCGACCGCAACGACAGTTTCCCCGAGCTGCCCGTGAGCCCATCTATCTCCCCTTTCCTTCCTCCCTCGCTCTCGAGCTATGTAGCGACTGAACGAGGATCAACCGCACCCGCCGCCGCGGAGCTCGTCGCCGACGTGCTCCCGGTCACCCTCCGGCCACCTCTTGGTGTCCATCACACTCACCACGTCGCTTAGAGCCTAGCCATGCACTCCCCGCACCTCACCGACCCCTCTAGCCTCGAGTTCGCCTTCGGCCGAACTCCGCGGCCGCCTAGGTCGCCGCGGCGCCGGTTCCGGCCGCCGACCCCAACCCACTCCACCAAGAGCTGCGGCTCAACCCGCCTACCCATAGCCACCCTCCGCGGCTCGTTTGGTCGCCGGAATGGCCAAACTCACTTCCGCCGCCGCATCGGGCTCGCCGGCGGCTAGACGCCGGTGCAGCCGACGTGGACTTTGACCACGGTGGGCCCTGGTTGACTCTGATGAGTCAATGACAGGTGGGGCCCAGTCCTGCTAACTAAATAGGTTTAGTTTAATTAAACTTTAACTAAACTAATTACCCTGACACCCTGGACCCACAGTCAGGTTTGACCTGGACGTCGCCGTTGACCCTGACGTCATGCTGACGCATGGCTGACGCAATAAACCAATTACTGGATTTATTCTAATATAGGAAATTCCAGAATATAGTTCAAACTTCAAATATTCATACCTTTTAATCAGAACTCCAAATGCAAAGATCTATATATGAAAAATGATCAGAAAAATCCATTCTATCCATTGGTACAGGTTTCATGCATGATAAAACAAGTTAACCTTGCTGTTTAAGCAGAATAAGATATTACACCTTTAGGACTATTTTAATGAGCTAGCATTTGAATCTTTGATTCAAATGAGTTCATCCTTTTTGTTTCAGCTTGCATTAGGCCAATACACATCCATATTGCCATGTCATAGCATGCATCATATAGTTGCATATCGCCATGTGTGTTTATTTTCGGTATGTCTTTCGTGGTAGGTTCTCGCCTCGAGGATAATCCCGACTATCCGTCAAGGGCGATATCCTACCACCACTCCATCGTGCAAGCAACCCATTGATCATTCCGATACAAACCCATGTTCTCGCTTCGCTCTTGTTTTACTCGCATTAAGACAACGCGATTCAAACTGTTGTGTCTTTGCGGTAGTTGAACCCACTTCCTTTGCATGACCTGTCATTGCCACAAGAATTCAGATGAAACCCACTAGTATGTGTAGGAGTTGATTGAGCCATGTTTGTGCTTCCTACCATACTATGCTTGCTATGCTTAGAGTTGTGTCAGGTCTGGCTCATCGGGATGATGAACTGGAGTGAAAGGTTGTGTCGGGTTCGAGAGTGAAAGTGTTGAACATGTTTTGGTAAAGGTATCGATGAGAGGCCATGTAGGAGTACATGGTGGGTTGTTTCATTGAAGCCGTGCCTAAGAACTGAGATCTGTGTTTGTGATCCATGAAACAGTTACTACCACGCATTGGGATCCTTAATTGACCCTCTCGGCTTCTTAACCACTCTTGTCCTCAGTCCGGGAATTGCAAGTAGTTTCGTGTTTGTAGCATCTTTGGGGCCGCACGCAACGCTGACCGTAGGGGTGGGTTGTGTTGCGGTAGGCACCGTGGGTCTTGATGTACCGATTCGCCTGCTTGGTGTCTCGGGAACCCTGTACACATCGCTCGGGCTGTATGGGAAACCTCGGCGGACTCCTGCGGATGGAACCCGAATAGGCGATAAACCTGGACTTGGGACTTGTGTGTTTGGGTAGGTCGTGGCCGACACCCACGCTTGGGCTTCCGCTTGAAGGTTGCCGAGTACATGTCGTGTAAACGGCGGTAAGTGGTAAGTGTGTGTGAAGAAGTACACCCCTGCAGGGTTAATATGATCTATTCGAATAGCCGTGTCCACGGAGAAGGACTTCTGGGTTACCTATATCAGTTCATAGACAAGTAAATGGATACTATTAAAAGCCTCAAGATAAGTGAGTATCATGGATGGCCCTCTCGTGGGATGACGAGAGGATCCACGGTAGAGTATTGTGATGGTGATTAGTGGACTCGTGCAGCGACAAAATGCTTTTCAAGTGGTGTCACGAGGATAGCTTAGCCAAGAGTCAAAGCTGGCTTGCTGCAAATAACTCCACTACCTTCTTGAGAATGTGCATGTATGATAGGATTCTCGTGGTAAGACTTGGCCGAGTACCTCCGCACTCATGTTTGCTTAATTAATGTTTTTTCAGATGACAACACCGCCCCTTCCGAAGGGTTCTATGTAGACCTTGACATCGACGAGTGAACTAGCCACCCGGTGGTGATCCAAGGCTTGTGAAGGGCCCTTTGTAGATAGAAAGGCTACAACAAGCTTTCTTTCTTTTTAAAGTCTGTACTCAGACTAGTTTGCTTCCGCATGTGCTTGTATGTTGTATGACTTGAGTGTTGGGTCATGTGACCCCTACTTGTATGGATATGTTATGTATGGCTCCTCGGCGCCTTCTAAATAAAGTACTTTGAGTTGTAGAGTTTTGTTGTGATGCCTTGTTGCATTTACTCATATCAGGCATATTGCGTGAATGATTGAAATGTTTGGTATGAGTGGGATCCGACAAACTAGTTGTTTATCCTTGGCAGCCTCTCATATGGGGAAATGTAGTCTCGTGCTTCCGAGCGATAGTAGTCCGCTTCTGACCCGGTTCACCGGAGTCCTGCTAGCCCAAAGACTACCGCTTGGACACTTGACTGGCCGGCATGTGTTTCACATCGTTCCTATGTCCTGTTCCTTCGGGAAATGTCGCGCGGTGTTATTCGGAGTCCTGCCTAGCCTGCTACAGCCCGGTTCACCGGAGTCCTGTTAGCCCAGTGCTACAGCCTGAATCTATACGTTGATGACCGACATGCTCGATGTGATTCATGTATGCCTGTCCCCATAGGTTAGCGCCGCTTGGGTTCACGACTAGCCATGTCGGCCCGGGTTCTTTATCATATGGATGCTAGCGACACTGTCATATATGTGAGCCAAAAGACGCAAACGGTCCCGGGCCATGGTAAGGCGACACCCTTGGGAATACCGTGCGTGAGGCCGCAAAGTGATATGAGTTGTTACCGGCTAGGTCGATGTGATTTGGAATCGTGGTCCTGACAGCGTTGGCATCACAAATAGGCTGCTCAGAGGTTCGCTAAGCCAAACCGGTCGATGTTGAGTCTAGAAATGCTTTAGTTATATGTAGGGAATTGATTGTGGGAGGGAACGTAAGGCTCTTTTACTCCTTTACCTTATGCCCTCTCGATCTGAGTCATCCTCTTCTCATTCTACGTGGGTATAGGACTAGGCTCTCTTCTCTCTATCAGTTCACGTGCTACTAATCCGTAGTAACTTATAGGATGGTTGGTTACATTCTTAGTCGGGCTTTCTATTATTTTGGTATGCTACCATTGAACCGTAACCTTGATATGATGTTGTTGTGTGGCTTTGCAATCTGATTATGAATGTCTCAAATCTGTTTTTTTAGCATTTACAGATGTTATGCTGCCCGATTTTCCCTAGAAATTCTAATGTCTTTGCATTGTGGCTGTGCTTTCAGATGGCCACCCGTCCCCAGAACCAAGTGGTTAAATCGACCCGTTGCATTGATGTGTGTGGTCACACGGAAATGTTGGTTCGGTGATGTTCGAGACCGTTACCGATGGTATCCTGAATATACCGTCGAGGAGCAGTTTAGGGATTTTAATCAAAGCCAATATCTGTGCACGGTCAGGATTTATCCATCTTATCCCGGAGCTACTGAACCGCTCCACTGTTCTTATGGACTTGGCATCACTATTGGGATGTCCGTGCAAGATGCAGCCTATTCCATGATGACGATTATTCGAGCCAGAACTGCCTTGCTGTGTAACACCGACTTCCGCTACATGCCAGCATCCCTCCCTGGGGCGCATGGCTACCTTCAGGGTATGTACAGCGATGCATCCCATGAGAACTCACTTCTTCGCACCACCACGGAGATGCTGGAAGACAAGGACCGTGAAAACCGGCCTTGCGTATGGAGCTCTTTAATGCCCGTCCGATCACTGGCTACTCGACTCGGTTTGCACTGCCGTGCAAGCCGGATACATGGACATGAGGGACTTGTACCCAGTGCGGGCTGGTCTGCCAGACTTTATGGAGTGGCGTGAGGTAGGAGGCATCACTCCTCCTCGTGGGCCTCGTCTACCGCCGTTTGTTGGACCACGTCCACATCCGAGCCCCTTTGGTCCGCAAGCCCCACAGGATCGTCTGTTTCCGGATGATCATGTTCCACTTCCATGCTTGGGTGGTGACTTCTATGAGGACTACTACGGAGCTGTCTGAGTAGTAGTAGTATCTCTAGTATTGTAATAGTTGTATTTCCGCCGTCCTGCGTGACTTGTGGAATATGACTTAGTGTGTATCATTCCTAAGTGTAGAAAAATAATGTATAGGAGTTGGAATGCTTCCGATGAGATGTAACGCCTTTCACTATAGTTGTACTCCGTCGGGCTTGTACTAAACTATGTATGGTGTGTATGACCGTTGGTATATATATGGCAGTTTTATATTACCATGTCATGCTGATGAACATCTCTGCATTCCGTGTTATCCATTACCTTCCGCACTTTCTTGCTAAATTCTGCCATCCTGGTTTAAACCATTGTTTTGTTTCCTAGGATGGTCAACACCGGCAACAATCCTGCCGCTCCGGGGCAGGCAGAAGCCAGCGCAGCTGGAAATGCAAATCTGCCTCAACCGCCATCTTTGGCCGAGGTTATGCTGGAAGCAGAATGCAATAAGCGTGAGACCAATCGCCTACTGGAGCGGATTGAGCAAAACACCGCACGCCAGCCAAGAAATGATTCGGTGTCACTCAATAACTTCGTCAAGCTGTATCCACCGAAGTTCAAATATTCCGTTGAGCCTCTCGACGGATGATTGGCTTCGCAAAGATCAACCACAAGCTGCGTTACGCTAACGTGGCTGAAGCTGATAAGGTTACTTTTGCTGCCTATCACCTCGAAGGCCACCTGCTAGCCTTTGGTGGGAGAATTATGAGGCTATGCGTCCGTTGGACAAATTACTACTTGGGCTGAATTTAGTGCCGCTTCCGTGAGCATCACATCCCGTAAGGTCTCATGGATCGTAAAGGGAGGAATTCTGCAATTTCACCCAAGGTAGGTCGACGGTGGATACTTACGGCCGTGAGTTTGGGAAATTAGCACGTTATGCTCCCAAGAAGTTTCTACCGATGCCAAGAAGCGTGCAAGGTTCCGCAAGGGACTTAGTCCCGAAGCTTCGTCGTGATCTCCGTCGCATGAGTGCACCTCCTTTCCGGGTTAGTCAATAAGGCTATCGATTGCGGCTGGGCGATCTGATTTTGAAGCTTCACGCAAGCATATCCGTTACTCGGATCTTCATCCGCTCGATCTCGAAGCGTCGGGTTTGGATTCCAAATACTGCTCGCCACCTGTGTTCACCCCGAGGCCATCCTTTGAGGCGCCGCCCCAACCAGCAAGATGTACCGCCCAAGACTTATGGAGGCCCCGGCCGCTAATGCTGCCCCCACGTCCCAATATGATAACTTGCTTCAAGTGTGGAGAGAAGGGCCACTACATCCGTGAGTGTCCCCGAACAACCCCAGTCGATCGAAAAATCTGTTGGCCGTGGTAAGCCAAAGCAGAAAGGTGCTCCATGCTAAACCACGGCCACCGCTTTCGTGGCCACGTCAACTATGTTTCAAATGAGGAAACCTATGAGGATCCCAACGCCGCTTCTCGATGCGCTCCTTGTTAATTGTCATGCGGCAACTGTTCTTTTTGATAATTGGAGCATCCCATTCATTTATTTCGAGAGCTATGCTCGATTGCACAACACCACATTCTCGTGACATGCACACCTCCATGGAAATTCAGACCCCACGGTTCTAGATGGCAAACCTCTAGAATAAGTCATGGGAATGAAATTCTTGTCGACAAAGCTAGTCTTTCTTGCTTCTCTAATAGCTCTCAAGTCCTCGGACATAAACATCATCTTGGGTATGGACCGGATGTCAGCCCATTATGCTAAGATTGATTGCTCTACTAGAACTGTTCAACTCACTCATCCTTCGGCAAGACGGTTAATGTTTTAACCCGAGTGTCCAAGCGCCAAGTTTACTCCTTAAATGCCAATCCCCTTCCGCACCTCAAGATATTCCGGTAGTCCGTGATTTCCGGATGTCTTTCAGAAGAACTGCCAGTGTTCCACCCGACAGGATGTCGAGTTCGTGATAGATCTTGTTCCGGAACCGTCCCAATCTCTAGAAGACCTTATAAGATGGCACCCCTAGAACTAGCCGAACTTAAGAAGCAACTCGATGAGTCCTTGCAAAAGGGTTTCATTCGTCCTAGTTCATCTCCATGGGCTTGCCCCGTCCTCTTCGTCAAGAAGAAGGATGGTACGGATCGGATGGTTGTGGATTACCGACCTGTCAATTTGGTCACTATCAAGAACAAGTATCCGCTCCCCAGGATCAACGATCTGTATGATCAGCTCGCTGGATCCTCAGTCTTTTCCAAGATGGATTTGAGGTTGGGTTACCATCAAATCAAAATCAAGAACGGGGACATTCCTAAAACGGCCTTTGTTACTCGTTATGGCCAATACGAGTACACCGTCATGTCCTTCGGATTAACCAATGCTCCAGCCACCTTCTCTCGGTTAATGAACTCAATCTTCATGGAGTATTTGGATAAATTCGTCGTGGTATACCTTGACGATATACTCATCTACTCCAAGAATGAGGAAGAACATGCTGAACATCTAAGGCTAGTGTTGATGAAACTTCGAGAGCACCGCCTTTATGCCAAATTCTCTAAGTGTGAATTCTGGTTACCGAAGTGACCTACCTAGGCCATGTAATCTCTGGCAAGGGCATTGCTGTCAATCCCGAGTGAGTTCAAGCTGTCCTTGACTGGACTCCACCTGAATCGGTCAAGCAAGTTCGGAGTTTCCTCGGTTTAGCGAGCTATTGCCGCCGCTTCATCGAGAATTTCTCTAAAGTTGCTAAACCTCTAACCGAACTCCTCAAGAAAGATAAGAAGTTCGAATGGACACCACAAGCAGAGCTCAAGCTTTCAGAACCGAAAAGACACCGACATCTGCTCCGCATTTGTTCCACCAGATTTTTCTAAGGACTTTATTATCTATCGCGCCTCATGACAAGGACTAGGTTGCATACTCATGCAAGATCGTCATGTGATTGCCTACGCTTCTCGACGCTAAGGCCCACATGAGGATAATTATCCCACACACGATCTAGAGCTTGCAAAGCAGTGGTTCATGCACTCAAAACCTGGCGACATTACCTTCTTGGTAATCGCTATGAAATCTACATCGATCACCAAAGTCTGAAATACATCTTCACCCAACCGGATTTGAATCTCGTGCAAAGACGTTGGGTCGAGTTGATTACAGATTACGACTTAGGAATATCTTACACCCTGTGCAAAACCAATGTCATGGCCGACGACTAAGTCGCCAAATCTTATTGTAACAATCTGATGTTACAACAAAGTCAACCATTTCTCCACGAGGAATTTCGTAAGCTTAATCTTCACATTGTTCCTCGAGGATTCCTTTCCACCCTGGTGGCGAAACCTAACCTTACGGATCGAATCATAGCTGCTCAGCGGTATGATAGAGGAATATCCCGGATCAAGGAGAACATTGCTAGCGGAGCTGCTAAGTGTTTCTACATAGATGAACGAGGTGTTGTCTTCTTTGAGAACCGCTTGGTGGTTCCCAAGAAACAACAGCTACGGCAACTGATCCTTAAGGAAGCTCATGACTCTCCTCTCACCATTCATCCTGGTAGTACTAAAATGTATCAAGACCTACGCCAGAGGTTTTGGTGGACTAGGATGAAGAGAGAAATCGCTCAATACATTGCTAATTGCGACGCCTGCTGTCGAAAGTTAAAGCAGAGCATCAACGGCCTGCCGGGTACCCTTCAACCTTTGGAAATTCCTGAATGGAAATGGGATAAAATGGGTATGGATTTCATTACCGGATTTCCCAGACCAAGAGAGGGAATAATGCTATCTTCGTTGTCGCCGATCGCCTTTCCAAAGTAGCCCACTTCCTACCCGCTCGTGAGAGTATAACCGCTAGCCAGCTAGCTGATTTGTACATCTCTCGAATAGTGTCTCTTCATGGTGTTCCATTGGAGATTAACTCGCATCGTAGAAGTCTCTTCACCTCTCGATTTTGGGAAAGTTTTCAAAATGCTATGGGAACTCGCTCTCTTTAGCACCGCATTCCATCCTCAATCAAGTGGTCAAGTAGAACGAGTCAATCAAATCCTAGAGGATATGCTTCGAGCTTCTGTCATCTCTTTCGGCATGAATTGGGAGAAATGCCTTCCATTTGCCGAGTTCGCTTATAACAATAGCTATCAAGCTAGCTTGGGCAAAGCTCCTTTCGAAATTCTTTATGGACGAAGATGTCGAACGCCTCTTAATCGGGTCGAAACCGGGAGAGACAACTCTTGGCCCGGATATGATTCAGAAGCGTAAGAGCAGGTTCGCATTGTTCGTGAGAAATTGAAAACAGCCCAATCTCGTCAAAAGAGTCAATATGACCGCAAGCATAAGCGTATGGCTTATGAAATTGGCGAGAAGGCTTACCTTCGGGTTACTCCTTTGAAGGGAACCCATCGATTCGGTATCAAAGGCAAGTTGGCCCCTCGTTACATTGGACCCTTTCGCATTCTTGCCAAACGAGGAGAAGTTGCCTACCAATTGGAACTACCTCCGCATCTTTCCAGAGTCCATGATGTCTTCCACTTTTCCCAACTCAGGCGTTGCTTCTCGGATCTTATCCGTGGAGTGGACCACGAAACGCTTGATCTTCAAGATAACCTCACCTATCGAGAATATCTCGTTCGTATTCTTGATCAAGCCGAGCGTACCACTCGACGTCAGAATATCAAGTTCCTAAAAGTTCAATGGTCAAACCATTCCGAGCAAGAAGACACTTGGGAAAGGGAGGATCGTCTTCGACTTGAGTACCCCACCTTTTCCACAACAGATCCTAAATCTCGGGACGAGATTCTTTTGAGTGGGGGTGAGTTGTCACATCCCAGTTAGACCATGCATTAGTGTGTGCATCATGTTTAAATTTCATTTGAATTTGAAATGGGAAGACAGAAACCCCGTAACCTCTTTTTAATTCAACTAGGGTTTACTAAAAATTATTTCAATGAACCTGAAATGCCCTTCAAAATGTTCATCATCTTTGCTTTGGTTCGTAGCCTCGCCAAAAGTGGTGCACCATTTTCTAGGTCATCCAAAGGTCTTTGAATTAAATCATAAGTATTTGAGTTTGAGCATTTCAAATTATATATAATATTTCAAATGCCCAAATATTGCCAAACTAAAATGTTTCATGTTGGAAATATTCCAACAATGGACCAGAGCAGTTTGGTGATTTTTGAAACTGTTTTGGTATTTTTAAAACTCCACAAAGTTACAGAAAATTAGAAAAAGAAAAATAGTTTAGAAATCTTACAGGCGCCTACTAACTGCCCACTGCTGCCCAGCCAGCTGCCAAGGCCAGTAGCCGCTTGGCTCGGCAGCCAGGCAGCCAGTGCTCGGCGGCGAGCACCGCATGGGTGCCACGCACCTGGTCGCCGCCTCGCCGCTCCTCCTCCCGGGACGCTGGTCACTCCCCTCTCTCCCCGAACCCCGGACACCTCTGCCCCTTCCCGGCTTCTCTCTCTCGCGCTCCCCCGCCATGGCCGACGCCACCGCAGCCACGCCGTCGCCGTAGACGCGCTCCCTGCCGTCCGTGCTCCTCCTCACCGTGTCCAGGAGCTCCGCCGCCCTCGTCTTCGTCGAGCTAGCCGAGCCCCGCGTGCTCGAGTAGCCCGAGTCGAGCGCACCGACTTCGCCCGAGTCCACCGTCGCCGGAGATCCCCTTCAACGCCGTCGCCGCTCCGGCCCGTCCCCGACCGCAACGAGAGTTTCCCCGAGCTGCCGTGAGCCCATCTATCTCCCCTTTCCTTCCTCCCTCGCTCTCGAGCTGTTTAGCGACTGAACGAGGATCAACCGCACCCGCCGCCGCGGAGCTCGTCGCCGATGTGCTCCCGGTAACCCTCCGGCCACCTCTTGGTGTCCATCACACTCACCACGTCGCTTAGAGCCTAGCCATGCACTCCCCGCACCTCACCGACCCCTCTAGCCTCGAGTTCGCCGGTCAACTCCCGGCCACCTAGGTCGTCGCCGGGCGCCGATTCCGCCGCCCTAACCCCAGCCCACTCCACCAAGAGTCGGCTCAACCCCAGCCTACCCATAGCCACCTCCATGCTCGTTTGATCGCCGGAATGGCCAAACTCACTTCCGTCGCCGCGTCGGGCTCGCCGGCGGCTAGACGCCGGTGCAGCCAACGTGGACTTTGACCACGGTGGGCCTCGTTGACTCGATGAGTCAATAATGTGTGGGGCCCAAATTCTGCTAACTAAATAGGTTTAGTTTTAATTAAACTTTAACTAAACTAATTACCACGACACCCTGGACCCACAACAGGTTTGACTCGGACGTCATTATTGACTCGACGTCATGTCGACGCATGGCTGACGCAATAAACCACCATCGGATTTATTCTAATATAGGAAATTCCGTAATATAGTTCAAACTTCAAATATTCATAACTTTTAATCAGCAACTCCAAATGCAAAGATCTATATATGAAAATGATCAGAAAAATTCATTCTATCCATTGGTACAGGTTTCATGCATGATAAAACAAGTTAACCTTGCTGTTTAAGCAGAATAAGATATTACACCTTTAGGACTATTTTAAATGAGCTAGCATTTGAATCTTTGATTCAAATGAGTTCATCCCTTTTTGTTTCAGCTTGCATTAGGCCAATACACATCCATATTGCCATGTCATAGCATGCATCATATTGTTGCATATTGCCATGTGTGTTTATTTTCGGTATGTCTTTCGTGATAGGTTCTGCCTCCGAGGATAATCCCGACTATCCGTCTGAACGGCAGTATCCTACCACCACTCCATCAGGCAAGCAACCCATTGATCATTCCGATACAAACCCATGTTCTCGCTTTTGCTCTTGTTTTACTGCATTAAGACAACGCGATTCAAACTGTTGTGTGCATGCGGTAGTTGAACCCACTTCCTTTGCATGACTGTCATTGCCACAAGAATTAGATGAAACCCACTAGTATGTGTAGGAGTTGATTGAGCCATGTTTGTGCTTCCAACCATACTATGCTTGCTATGCTTAGAGTTGTGTCAGGTCTGGCTCATCGGGATGATGAACTGGAGTGAAAGGTTGTGTCGGGTTCGAGAGTGAAAGTGTTGAACACGTTTTGATAAAGGTATCAATGAGAGGCCATGTAGGAGTACATGGTGGGTTGTTTCATTGAAGCCGTCCCTAAAAACTGAGATCTGTGTTTGTGATCCATGAAACAGTTACTACCACGCATTGGGATCCTTAATTGACCCTCTCGCCTTCATAACCACTCTTGACCTCAGTCCGGGACTTGCAAGTAGTTTCGTGTTTGTAGCATCTTTGGGGCCGCACGCCCGACCGTAGGGGTGGGTTGTGTTGCGGTAGGCACCGGGTCTGATGTACCGATTCGCCTGCTTGGTGTCTCGGGAACCCTATACACATCGTTCGGGGCTGTATGGGAAACCTCGGCCGAATCCTCATGGATGGAACCCGAATAGGCGATAAACCTGGACTTGGGACTTGTGTGTTTAGGTAGGTCATGGCCGACACCCACGTTGGGCTTCCGCTTGAAGGTTGCCGAGTACATGTCGTGTAAATGGCGGTAAGTGGTGAGAGCGTGTGTGAAGAAGTACACCCCTGCAGGGTTAATATGATCTATTCGAATCGCCGTGTCCACGGAGAAGGACTTCTGGGTTAACTATATCAGTTCATAGACAAGTAAATGGATACTATTAAAAGCCTCAAGATAAGTGTGAGTATCATGGATGGCCCTCTCGTGGGATGACGAGAGAGGATCCACGGTAGAGTATTGTGATGGTGACTAGTGGACTCTGCAGCGACAAAATTCTTTTCAAGTGGTGTCACGAGGATAGCTTAACCAAGAGTCAAAGTCGGGCTTGCTGCAAATAACTCAACTACCTTCTTGAGAATGTGCATGTATGATTGGATTACGTGGTAAGACTTGCTGAGTACCTCCGTACTCATGTTTGCTTAATTAATGTTTTTCAGATGACAACACTGCCCCTTCCGAAGGGTTCTATGTAGACCTTGACATCGACGAGTGAACTAGCCACCCAGGTGGTGATCCAAGGCTTGTGAAGGGCCACTGTAGATAGAAAGGCTACAACAAGCTTTCTTTCTTTTTAAAGTCTGTACTCAGACTAGTTTGCTTCCGCATGTGCTTCTATGTTGTATGACTTGAGTGTTGGGTCATGTGACCCCTACCTGTATGGATATGTTATGTATGGCTCCTCGAGCCTTCTAAATAAAGTACTTTGAGTTGTAGAGTTTTGTTGTGATGCCTTGTTGTATTTACTCATATCGGGCATATTATGCGTGAATGATTGAAATGCTTGGTATGAGTGGGATCCGACAAACTAGTTGTTTATCCTTGGCAGCCTCTCATATGGGGAAATGTAGTCTCGTGCTTCCGAGCGATAGTAGTCCGCTTCTGACCCGGTTCACCGGAGTCCTGCTAGCCCAAAGACTATTGCTTGGACACTTGACCGGCCGGCATGTGTTTCACATCGTTCCTATGTCTCGTCCCTTTGGGGAAATGTCGCGCGGTGTTATTCGGAGTCCCTGCCTAGCTCACATGCGGTTCACCGAGTCCTGATAGCCCAAAGGTTACAGCCCGAATCTATACGTTGATGACCGACATGCTCGATGTGATTCATGTATGCCTGTCCCCATAGGTTAGCGCCGCTTGGGTTCCACGACTAGCCATGTCGGCCCGGGTTCTTTATCATATGGATGCTAGCGACATCATCATATCGTGAGCCAAAAGATTTGCATAACGGTCCCGGGCCATGGTAAGGCGACACCCGTGGGAATACCGTGCGTGAGGCCACAAAGTGATATGAGGTGTTACCGGCTAGGTCGATGTGATTTGGAATCGGGGTCCTGACAGAGGAGCTCCCACAGCCTCCAGCCACGGGAGCCCAAGCCTGTGGCCCAACCTCAGGAGCTCGGCTGCTGTTGGCGATCGAGCCCCAGGAGGAATGCTGGACCAAGGAATTCAAGGAGTACCTGATGCAAGGGACGCTGCAGGAGAAGCAAGAGGACACAGAGCGCGTGGCCCGGCAGGCCACGGCTTACTGTATCCAAGACGGTGAGTTATACAGGAAACGACCAAACGATGCCACGCTGCGCTACATCTCCATTGATCAAGGAAGGGAGTTGCTAATTGACATACACGGCGAGGACTGCGGACACCGCTCGTCATCACGGACCCTCGTCGGTAAGGTGTTCCGAAGTGGATTCTACTGGCCTACAACACTCAACGATGAGGCCGAGATGGTGAAGTCCTGCGAAGCTTGCCAATTCCACGCCAAGAAAATCCATCAGCCAGCTCAGGGCCTCCAAACCATCCCGCTCACATGGCCGTTCGTGGTCTGGGGGCTGGACATCTTAGGCCCATTCCCTCGGGTACCAGGGGGCTACCGCTATCTCTACGTCGCCATCGACAAGTTCACCAAGTGGGCAGAAGTGGAAGCCGTTCATACCATCCCGGCTGGCTCTGCTGTGAAGTTCATCAAGGGCCTTGTGAGCCGCTTCTGGGTCCCCAACCGCATCATCACAGATAACGGCTCACAGTTTACTAGTAACCTCTTCAAAACCTACTGTGCTAACCTTGGAACGCAGATCTGCTACGCTTTGGTGCCCCACCCCAGGAGTAATGGTCAGGCTGAACGCACCAACGCGGAGGTCCTGAGGGGCCTCAAGACCAGAACTTTCAAGAAGAAGCTGGAGGCCTGCGGCAGGGGCTGGCACGACGAGCTCTAGTCCGTGTTGTGGTCCATCCGCACCACCGCCACCAAGCCAACGGGCGAGACTCCATTCTTCCTGGTCTATGGAGCTGAAGCAGTACTTCCTCACGAGGTCAAGCATCGCTCCGCACGGGTCCTGGCATTCGACAAAACACAACAGGACGCCACGCCGGGGATGGATCTCGTGCTGGGGGAGGAACATCGTCGCGAAGCTGCACTGAGGGCGGCAAGGTACCAGCAAGCGCTGCGGCGATACCACTGCCGCAACATCCGCTCCAGGACCCTCGAGACGGGTGACCTAGTCATGAGGCGGGTCCTCTCCATGGAAGGGCTGCATAAGCTTTCACCCATGTGGGAGGGCCCGTTCAAGGTCGTCCACATCTCCAGGCCTAGCGCCGTGCGCGTGGAGATGCAAGACGGGATACCTATCCAAAACGCCTGGAACATCCAGCACCTCCGGAAGTTCTACCCATGAAGCAAGGCCCAGAGCCTGTGAAGAAAGGCCCAAAGCCTGTGAAGAAGGCCTGGTGCCTGTGAAGAATCGCCGCCCGTGACACTCTCACATAATAATGTGTCGGGGTTGTACACGCCCCGGAGTCTCAGGAGCGCCGGCCTCAGGCCCTGGGGCTCCCGCCCACGCCTAGTGGCAGCACTTAGCTCCACGCTGGTGAGAAGACTTGAAGACTAGATGATGAGGACATCAATACCATAGTTACACCCACATCCCCTACTACTATATATACTGGACCAATTACTAGAGCTCGGCACGCTAATTAAATTGTGGGAACACTTTGTTTTTGCCACTCTAGTTTTTGCCAACTTTGCTTATGCCACTCTAGAATTTGACATTTCACTTTTGCCACTCTTAGCTTTTGACAATATATCACTTTTGCCATTCCGTGGCAAAAGCAAAATTTTCGTAGTGGCAATTATGATACATTGTCAAAAGCTAAGAGTGGCAAAAGTGAAATGAAAAATTATCGTTTTTGCCATGAAATGGCATTTGTGATGTATTGTCAAAAGCCAAGAGCGGCAAAAATGAGATGTCAAATTCTAGAGTGGCATAAGCAAAATTGGCAAAAGCTAGAGTGGCAAAAACAAAGTTTTCCCCTTAATTTATCAGGTACTTCCGTTTCTTCGTAATGATTTTAATGTTCATGAGAATATGATGCTGCGTAAATTGGATACATTTGTTTTGCTTACAAATGAAGGGTCTGGCATGGATAAGATGGATGAACACTGGAGCAAGACCAAGCATGGAGATGATGGCATGCGCAAGGGGAACAAGAACGGAGTTACAAGTGATGATTTCAGGACTTTGAAGCCACCATAATGAGTGCATGAAGCCTTGGACGAAATATACAAGATGCCACTTCATAAATTTCGTCCAGAGGCTATTCTAAGTGCTGCGTCACCTTATTATTGGGCCAGGCCCATGTATTTTCGAAATACTTGAGTATAGGCTGTTTTTAGAGTCCGTATGTGTGAGGAAATAAGAGATATGGTTGGTTTCGAACCCCTTCCCAAGGGGCCATGAAATTCCCCTCCTCTTCCTCCATATATACAACCCTTAGGACTTTGGGTTTTGTTTAGATTAAAAGTTCGCCATAGATGCAACTTCGCGTACTTCGTTTGTGTTCAACGACCAGACCAAGGCATCACAGAACCCCACCTTCATTAATAAAGCTTTCCTCTTATATTCGCAATATCGATTGCAATCTTAGTTTCTTGCTTGTTCTTCGTTTGCTCGCAGGAAACATGCCCTCGTGGTCAGGTTGATCGTGCTCTGGCGTGGTCAATAATCCTCGAAAGTTGGTTTAGCGATTGCTAAGGCGTGACGTCTGGCACGTTCGTAGGCGGATCGTCAAGGTCGACACCCACAGAAAACGATAGCCACCATCTCATCGAAACATCGGGACACCTTTGACTCTATCACTAGATTAGGTGCCGGACGCGGCTTTTCATTTGCTTTCCGTAGTTGGCTCGCTTTTCCTTAATCGAAGTTTGATTTTGGCGTTCCTTGCTGATTTGATTCCCTCGCCTCTTACCGCATTTTCACTCGCTTTCGTGTTCTCTCTCGCATACCTCACGAGGGGGCTTGGCAGGTGCCCTCATGAGCGTTTTTCTGCTCTCTGCCTTCTTGCGAGCCACCCTCGTTCGAGCCCAAAAGCTGGTGCATCCCTCCTAGTCCGTGCCCCCGGGTACCGTGATACAAAGCGCCAGGTCAAGGCTTGGGTGAACGGCAAACCTTTTAACACACTTCCTAACGATTTTTTGAAGTTCCTAACCGAATGCAGGCCACCAAGGCAAGATGGACACGAGAAAACAAACACCTCATGAGGAAGAGGGCGTCCTGAATATACCAGGTTAAATTATCTTTGTGCAAAGTAACGACATAGCACGGGAACAACACGCATAGTGCAATAACCAAGGAACCATAGTTCGATACACGCCCCCTGGGCCCATACTGGTTTCATTCTTGATGCAGGAAAGAGAGCAAAACAAAAGCGGTGTTGCAGCGATCCATGGAGGCAGGCGCCTAGCAACATCCCGATCCTAGCCAGATCCCTCCTCGCGCTTCACGGAGGCGCGGCAATGAGGCAACCCGCTGCCGCCATCAAAGCGGGCGTGGCGGCGCGGTGGCTGGTCGTAGCCACCACTGCTGGAGCTGTCGCCGGAGGAAGAGCCGCTGTAGCTAGACGAGGCACGGTCGCCGCCAGGGCGGGCTCGCCCTCATCCTCATCACGACCGTCGCCAAGGCCGAGCACCTCCTCGCTGTTGTTCACCTCGGGGCAGCATCCGGCGCGGCGACCGTCTTCCCCAAACACCTTCACGTAGAGGGTCGTGTCGCCATCGAACTTGAAATGGAGGGTGCACCACCTGCCCAGGCCGCGCACGCGGGCAAACGTCTGCCAGCCGTGGGACAAGGCTATGTTCCGTGCGGCGGAAGTCTCGACCGCGACCCAAGAGGCCTTGCTGCAGCAGCCATCCGCCTGCAACCAGAGCCCTCCTTGACCAGAGGCCGGCAGTTCGCTGACGAAGAAACGTGGAAGCTGGAGCCACTTGCCGGCCGGGTTCTCCGACCAGACGACAAACTCCGGCGACACTTCCGCCGAATGGAAGCGCGGACGGGGAGGCCGTGCCACCATGGCACGCCTCCCATCATCAATTGGACCGCCGTGGCTGGGACGACCCCCTCCGCGTGCCACGATGCCGCCATGACAGTGGGCCACGGCGGGGGTCGCGGCGTGCTTGCGCGGACGGCCGCATCCACACTTGGGTGCCGGGGAGCCGGGTCCTTCGCGAGGGGCCTTCCCCTGCTTGGCAGCAGAGAACTTCCTTCGTGGCTCCATTGGAGGCACTACTAGCAATGGAGCGAGGAGGAAGAAGCAAACGAGCGAGGAAGAGATGGGCGATGGGAAGAGAAGGCCAACCGGCGCCTCCCACGATCGCAGGTAATGATGGTTTCCCTTGCATGTCGCAGGGACTTGTCAAGTCGAGCAGTTGCCGAGGCAGCGTGGGGAAGTGGAGACGCCCACGTCCAATCAACCGCCACGCATCAACCAAGGACGCAGGCTTTTGGGGTTCATGGGCGCCCAGACACCCTTGGCTTCGCCATGGGTTAAGCCCGAGCGCCCCTTGGGCCCGGGGGCTACTGTCGGTGCTCTGGGAACGGGGTCCCCAGAATCGCCTGCCTGCGGCCCACGGCGTGGCTAAGCCAGCGGGCCATACGACCCATCTTCATCAACAAGGCATCCAAGACCCTCGCGAGGGGCCAAGCCTCACAAGGCGGACGACGCAAGACCTCCTCAGGAGTGTCCTAGTCAGGAAGGCTCACGAGGAGTGGAGATATCAAGGCGGGGCAAACCTCACGAGGCTCTCATGACATGAGCCAGGACGATCGTCACCAGGCGGGCGCCAGCGTGCCCAGCGTCCTTGTTTCCTCTTTGGTGTTAAGGAAGCTAGCGCAGGTGAAGAGTACCGAGGCATCAGGCTAAGGTTGCTATATCAGTGCAATGAGACCAAGACCGAAAGGTCGGCAAGATGGAGGTCGTCATGGAGCCCAAGACGGCGTCACCACCAGAGCTTTTCGCAGGCGAAGACCTATTTTGTCAGGACAACTTGTACTAGCTGTCCCCCTTCAAATTTGCCCGCCGTTGTTGGCTCCCTTCCCGCTCAATATTTGGGAAGAGGACCAGGGCCTATATAAGTAGAGATGGCCAGCACAGTAGGGGGATCGAGCAGTTCGCGCAGCTCTCACCTGCTAAGTTCACCAAACAAAAGAACACCTCAACCACATGAGGCTGTTCTTCCCTTTGTACTGTTCATCATCAGCCCAAGAGGCAATCCACCACCACCACACTGGAGTAGGGTATTACACCGCAACGGTGGCCCGAACCAGTATAAATCTCGTGACTTTCTGTGTGGTGAGTTTTTCGAGTTCGTCCGTGAGATCTTAGCGAGCTAGGGTGTAGATAGGCAGGAGGGAAAGACTTCGCGCGCACCACAGTGTTCGAACATTAAGGGTTTTCCGGAGCCCCACATCCAACAGTCTTCGGTCTTTGTATCTTCAAAGTCCATTAGTCTAGCCCATGTCCAACAGACTGGACGCCCGAGGACCCCTTAGTCAAGGACTCCCTCAGCATCCCCTGAACCAGGCTTCAATGACGAGGTGTCCGACGCGCAGATTGTCTTTCGCATTGCAAGGCGGGTTCCCCTTCCCGAATACTCCAAGATAGTCTTGGGACGAACGTGTCCGCATCTGCAACACAAGTATCACACACAACCGCAGAGGGTATAATATTTCACGGGTCCAATCCGCTGACACCTTTTTGTAATTCACATCTGCCCGGTCATTATTTCAAACCGTTTCTTGTCCTGCCGTTCCATGTTTCGAGGCGTGGTTTTTATTGGCACGTCTTGTCGAAGCAGAGATCGTGTCCCCTTATTGCGAGATTCTCATCAATGCGAGCGTGGGTAAACCAGCCGTCCCATTGGGATGATTCCTTAGGAATAGGCGGGTTTTCAGGCTTAGGAGGAGGCGTCCAATACTCGTTGCCCTTATAAAGGAGCCAAGGGCCGTCTCTTTTTACGCCAAACCTCCCCTCAGCCTTTCGAACCTCGAGTTCTAGCACCCAAGGTTCGACTTCATTGCTTCAAGCTTCCCAATCATGTCCAGATCCAGCCCACAGGGCCGATGGCTGACTTCCTCTATTACAGAGGAGGACATTGCGAAGCTTCGGGCGGCCAGATACCTGACCGCGGAGATCCCCCACAGGCTTCCTGCTCAAGGACAGGTTACTTCGAATCCCAGATCCGGCGGGAGGGTCATATTCATCTCTCACTTCCTCCGAGGGCTAGGATTCACTCTTCACCCCTTCGTCCAGGGGCTCATGTTTTATTACGGACTAGATTTTCACAATCTAGCCCCAGATTCTTACCTCCACGTCTCGGCGTTTATCATCATGTGTGAGGCCTTCCTCTGAATTCCCCCACACTTCGGCTTATGGCTCAAGACCTTTAGTGTGAAGCCGAAGGCGGTCGACGCGAAACAGGCGGAGTGCGGCGGTGCTGTAGTGAGCAAGCTTACCAATACTCCCTGGCCAAAAGGCTCTTTCACCGAAACTTCCAACCAATGGCAGCGGGAGTGGTTTTACGTGACAGAACCCCGCGGTACCAAGTGGGCAGCTATACCTACGTTCCGTTCTATCCCTCCGTTACATCTTGCATCATGGATCAATAAGGGGCTGGACTGGGGATCAATTAATGAAGTGTAGACTCTATAGAGCCGCATCCGAACCCTCCTTGAGAAGGACATCGATCTTGTCAACGTGATTCAAGTAATGCTAGTCTGCCGAGCCCTGCCATGCCAGTGTAGGCCTCTCCGCATGTGGGAGATTAATCCGGAAGGACCACGAACCCTCCAACACTTCTTCAGCACTACGCACAAAGGAATGTGGAAGTTGTTTTTCGGGAAACGAAAATAGTGGCCGGACCCCACCGAGGACATCGGCCTCGACTGCAACGATCCGGATACCCCGTTAAGCGCTCAACTCCCGAACAGTTTGTAGTTAAGTATGTCGTAATACATTACTGAGCAAACTATCTTCTTCCATGGCTGGATAAAGAAAGCGGAGCGAATTAGGTGTTCGGCCCCCCTTCCCGAAGACTCAGCGGATCCCGTACTAACAAGGATGTTGGCCCCGGCACCGTACCAGGTGCCTATGAAGGGAGACAAGGCAGAGAGCGGGAAGGCCAAAGGTGGCCTCCCTTCCAAGGGTATATTAGACACCGTGTCCGGGCAGAACAATATTCCCCCGCCTGAAGGCAAAAGTGAAGGAGAAGCCAACATCCCTTCTTCCCATGGTACGAAAACGGCTACCTCCAAGGAATGGGAGGAAAGTGCTCCTAAGCGGGGCAGGATGCCCCTGTCGGGTGGCTCGGGCTTGGAGAACGACGTCGTCGCACAGTCCCATGATGAGGAGAAGCCTCTAGCCAAATCGTAAGTGAACAAGGGTGTTTTAAACATATCTCATTCCTTTCTTGTTACCAAGGTAACGTCTAGAATGTATGTTTTTGCAGCTCGGCACATAGCCTTCTTCACCAATCCTCTTCCTCGGTGGATCTTCTCCAGGAGATGATGGAAAGCAAGACACCTCCACCGGTCTCCTCACCCAATAGGGCGGATGACCTCGAGGTGTCGTCCCGGAGGGTCTCTCCTGATCAACAAGTGGTGCGAGGGGTGATGAAGACACTACCCAAAGGTGATACTTCAGTAGCCCAGGATCCGGGGGCCAATGATAAAGGCCCCGGACTGTCCGGCTTACAGCCGAAGACGACTCTGGGGAAGGATAAACGAATCCCTTCGAAGGGAGGTCGTACTCCTACCACAGCTTCCGGAGGTCCAGAAGCGCCGGATATATTGACGAACATGCTGCGACAGGCATCCGCCTCGGAGGAACATCGTACCTTGATGGGTACGGTGGTTGAAAAGATTCCATCCAAGAAAAGCGGATTGAATGAAGCCTGCACGAGCCTGCTAAGAGGCTTCGAGGTTTGTACTGTAAAATCTTTGATTGTGTTTTATTCACAAACTGCACCTATGTATAGGTAGTAGCCCCTGAGACTCTGATTGGCTGCCCAAGGGAGGCGATCCGAGGATAAAAAAGGTATGCCCAGGAAATAGTCTGATTAATTGGAACACAGGCTGTTACCTCCCTGGCGGCTGCCCAGACTACAGAGGTTGCAGATCTGCAGCGGAAGCTTGATGTAGCGGATGATGACATTATGCTTATCAACAGGCGGCTTGACGAGGTGCAAGGTATGTCTTGGGGGTAGTCCTTACATGCATGTGCTTGTAATATGATCATGACGCTAAGAATTGTATACTGAAATATGCATGACTGCAGATGGTGCTGCCGCAGTTGAGATCCTGCGGGCTGAGCTGGCCCGGGCCAAGGAGCTGGCCCGGGCCAAGGAGCAGGCCCGGGCCAAGGAGCAGGCCCGGATTAGTAATGCGGCTGCTGAAAAGGCATCAGCCGAATTAAAGGCCGAACAGGCTGCTCGGCACAAAGACGAGGAGAGAATATCCATGATGGCGCTTGAACTAAAGAATACCGCTAGCCGCTGCGAATTTCTCGAGAAGGATAATAAAGCCAGAACGGCTGATCTTGACAAGGCCTTACGAGAGGAGAAAGAAGCGCGGTCCGAGTCTAGAGTGGCCCGGGAGGAGATCCGGCAAGTTGGGGAGATCACGGCTGGTAAGCCCTTTTTGTTACAAACTAAGTTCGGCGATCCGAATTATGCCCCGCTTAATCAAGTGTGGAGTTCTCCAGATGCATTGTTGGATTTGTCGAAGAGTGTCTCCAATGCGATGCAGTTTTTCCAAGCGCAAGAAGGACGGGAAACAGAAAAGTTGTTCTACTGCTGAACGAATAGATGGCCCAGTGGGCAGAGCTCCATAAGATATCCGGGTCTGCCATGAATGATGTCGTGGTCCGGCTGTGGCCGACCGAGCCAATTCCGGATAGTTATTTCGGTCTGGTGCAGCGACTTGTTGATGCGGTGCTGCGTATCGATGCCGTGTAGCGGTCGTTGTGCATTGAAGGTGCACAGATGGCTTTTGCCCGTGTCAAGACATACTGGGCAAAGAGTCCACCCAAGGGCAAGGACCACCACGCACCAGAGCATTATTTCGAGGATGTCTTAGAGGGTGCCCGCTTGATAGAGGGTCAGTGCTCGAATGACATGATATTCGAGTGGGATGTATTGAAATTGTAAAAGACAATATTATGAAATAATAAAGTTATTTGTCATTTTAGAGTTGCTTAAAAGCTTTGATTCCTCCTGTGCGGCCGTTTTAATATAATCTGAAAGTTTTCCACTCATCGGTTTCAGCCCCCTCGTAGAAAATACAGGGGTGTTCGGAAAAGCAATTGATCACTCTTAACCCAACGTCTTAGTCCATAAAGGAGGTGTCAATGCGGTGAATTAGACAATCGGACTGTAGGGCGTTAACACTTTCACTTAGCCATAGGAGTTTTATGGTGGATCTACGATATAGACCTTGTTATGTACGCGGTTATCCCAATGCGGTGCGTGACATGTATGACCCGAAAGAAGGTCCTTCGTGTAATATGGGGGAATCGCGAAAGATTTTGTTAAGTCCTTGAGTGGTTGACCAGTTCTCGCCGCATCATGACAGTCAGTTTCCGACTTTCTCTACTGAGGTGTTTGACCAGATGAACCGGAGACACAATCGCAATAGTTCTCCCTTTACTACCCTAGCCGATAGAGCGGAACGTAAGGTAGTAAGCACAGGAGCCGGGCAACCCAACTGTTGACCCAAGACATGATTCGGAGCTGATGCATATAAGGCCGAACTCGCGACGCCGAAGTATGCTATAAAGCTGTTCGGACTTTATTGGCAACTCGTTTTGTTCACATGCCAAGCCCCTGGCAAGTTATGTGGGGGTGCGTGTGAAACAACCGAAGGAGCAAAATTCAGTTCTATATAGAGAAGTGAATACCGGATACGGATTATGTTCACTGGAACCTGAGTGACATGTCAATCATCATTTTATAGATAATAACGCCACAACCCCGGCTATTTGACATGCCAGGGGTCGACGGTTGAGGAAACATGCACATTACAGGCTCGCGAAATAGAGAGTGAGGTCTACAAAAACTTGTTTTGGACCTCCTGTCGCACATCTGTGCTGCCTTTCCTCGGTGAAGGGGCTCCTTAATAGGAGTAGCCTTTGGGTGAATTTACGAACCCGAACTCTGATAGAGTCCGTGAGTTGATCAGCCTTTGCGCCACCTGTGGTAAAGGATAATGAAAAATAAAGAGTAGTTAGAAAAAAAGAGGTTATGGGAGTACTTGCAGGCCCGTCCGTATTGTACTTCCATCGATGCCCGGGGTATCTTAAGTGCATAGTTATGTATGCGCGGTACAGATTTCGCAGGTATATGTGGCGGACGGCAGAAGCCGAACTGCTAGTCCAATTCCGAAATTGGTCGATCCTGTTGAATGGAGACCGGTGGCTTAAGGGCCGGTTCAATAGGACCGCTTTGTACGTCGGATGAGGTCGCCATAGTATGATCCTCAGTTCGGAGGGAGTTCTTCTCGTACTCCCCTGGAGAGTTGTGTGTCACGTATACCATGTTTACTGTTTTTACTTTGGGCGGAAATTGCTTCTGACCCCCGTATTTGGTTGGTGAGTCTCTTTGTCGTCGCTATCACCGGGCAGCCTCCTCCCCTTCTGTTCGGCGTTGAGCTTGCCAGCCTGCTTGAAGACCCAACAACTTATGTTTGTATGATTAGCTGGTTTATCGGGGTGGCCATGAATCTGGCAGGGCCGATCCAATATCTTGTTTAAATTGGATGGTCCGTCTCTATTTGCCTTGAATGGCTTTTTCCATTGACCGGGTTTGGGGCCGCTGAATCCGGCGTTGACTGCTATGTCGTGCATTCTTTCATTAGCATTGCGACGTTTGTGTTTACTGCGTCGTGGCTTGCCATTGCCGTCTCGGACTTCGGAAGTGTCCGGATTGTTGGCGCTGTTGCTTCTATGGGCGAGCCAACTGTCTTCTGCCGCGCAAAAGCGGGTCACCAGGGCAGTAAGGGCTGACATGGATTTTGGTTTTTCTTGACCGAGGTGGCGGGTGAGCCACTCGTCCCGGATGCTGTGCTTGAAGGCCGCAAGGGCTTCCGCGTCCAGGCAGTCGATGATTTGGTTCTTTTTAACTAGGAACCTAGTCCAGAGCTTCCTGGCTGATTCTCTGGGCCGCTGGACAATGTGACTTAAGTCATCGGCATCCGGCGGCTGGACATATGTACCTTGGAAGTTGTCGCGGAAGGCGTCTTGCAAATCCTCCCAGCTGCCAATAGAGTTTTCGGGCTGCCAATGCCGAGCTAGCCCTTTGAGTTTTAGTGGGAGGTATTTGATGGCGTGAAGGTCGTCTCCGCGATCCATATGGATATGGAGAAGAAAATCCTCGATCCATACCATGGGATCAGTTGTTCCATCATATGATTCAATATTCATGGGTTTAAACCCTTCTGGGAATTCATGCTCCATGACTTCGTCAGTGAAGCAAAGAGGGTGTGCGACGCCTCTATATCGGGCCACATCGCGACGTAGCTCCGATGGAGTCGATCTGCGGTTTTTGGCCCGGGCATGACTAGGCTTGTCACGTTCGAATAGATAGCCGTCGTCACGTGTCGGGGCACGTCCTCGCGATTTGTAGATCGATCTGGTATGTCCTGCTCTATTGTCTAGGTCCTGCCGAAGGTCATATGTATAACCCCGAGCTGTTTTATCTCTGCCTTTACGGTGAGGTGGGACAGGCTGGTGTTCAGCCTGAGTTGCCGCTTTATCCTGACCACGCGGTGGTCGGTCATCCGCATTGCATGATGATGGTATGGGCTCCGGTGCCTCATCATCGAACTGAGGTAGCAATTTGTGCTTCGGGTAACTTTTGGCTGGGCACTTAAGGCCGTATTCTTCGGCTGCCAGGACATCGGTCCATCTATCGTTGAGCAGATCTTGGTCAGGTTGAAGCTGATGCTGCTTCTTTTTCAGGCTCCTTGCAGTGGCTATTAGCCGGCGCTTAAGGCGCTCCTGCTCGAGAGGTTCCTCAGGCACGATAAAGTCCTCGTTGCCGAGGCTCACCTCATCCTCGGAGAGTGGAAGGTAATTACTGTCCTCCGAGTCCTCATTTATGGCCTGTTCGTTAGGGCTAACTTGCCCATTTTCCCATTCCTCCTGTTCGGAAGTTGCTTCAACGGGGTCTTTATTATCTTCGGCACCGTCCGGAGTATTATCTTCTCCTGTGCTGGTGTTACAATCTTTGTTGCGGCGTGATTTTGAGCGGCGCCGTTGACGCCGGTGCTTTGGTGGTATCTCAGGAGGTTTATCCTCGACTGGATCCTTCTTATTATTGCCCTTGTTCTCTTCAGGTATGTCCACCATGTATATTTCATACGAGGAGGTGGCCGTCCAACGTCCGGTAAATGGCGGGTTTTGGGCCTCCTCTTCTCCGGCATCGTTGTCCATAATGTCGATGTCTTCGGAGCTGTAATCGAGCATGTCGGTTAGGTCTTCGACAGTGGCTATGAAGTGGGCGGTGGGTGGGAAGCGAAATTCCCCGTCATTAGACTCCAGTTCGAACCGGATAGTGTTCGGCTGCGAGCCCTCCGCTAAGGATAGTGCTCTTAACGAGTTTAAAATGTTGCCCAAAGGCGGGTGCCGAAAAATGTCTGCGGAGCTGAATTCAACGATCGGTGACTGATCGAGCTCACGCTTGTGGACGCACATGGTTCAGAGCCTGTAGCCGGAAACGAGTCCGAGGCTCCGGTAACACAGATTCCACTCGAGGTTGGGTCTGTGTGCGGCTCTGACGCCGCGAGGACTGCGACATCCGTGGCGGGGTTGAGCTTCCCGTCTTCGGATGGCGTGATCTGCTCCGGATCTAAGGCCAGAGCGATCACAGGTGCTATCTCCTGGGTGTGGTCTGATGACAGATTAAAGTCATGTTCATCGTGGCGATGGGAAGCGGCTGCTGAGGTCTCGAAACCGTGGAATATCAAGTCTCCACGGATATCCGCGACGTAGTTCAAGCTCCCAAATCTGCTCTGACGGCCAGGGGCGTAGCTGCCGATTTACTCCAGATGGCCAAGCGAGTTGGCCTGTAGTGCAAAGCCGCCGAATACGAAGATCCGTCCGGGGAGGAAGACTTCCCCTTGGACAACACTGTTGTAGATGATTGAAGGAGCCATCAAACCTTTTGAGGACGGCATAGTGGAACTCTCAATGAAAGCACAAATGTCGGTGTCAAAACCGGCGGATCTCGGGAGGGGGTCCTAAACTATGCGTCTAAGGTCGATGGTAACAGGAGACGGAGGACACAATGCTTACCCAGGTTCGGGCCCTCAATATGGAGGTAATACCCTACTTCCTGCTTGATTGATCTTGATGAATATGAGTATTACAAGAGTTGATCTACCACGAGATCGTAATGGCTAAAACCCTAGAAGTCTAGCCTGTCTGACTATAATTGTATCTCTCCTCTACGGACTAAGCCCTCCGGTTTATATAGACACTGGAGGGGACTAGGGTTACACAAAGTCGGTTACAGAGAAGGGAATCTTCATATTTGGTCGCCAAGCTTGCCTTCCACGCCAAGGAGAGTCCCATCCGGACACGGGTAAAGTCTTCGGTCTTTGTATCTTCACAGTCCATTAGTCTGGCCCATGTCCAACAGACGGGACGCCCGAGGACCCCTTAGTCTAGGACTCCCTCAATCGTGCCTCAGGAGCCAAATTGGTCACGTAGCCCCTCAACCCTTAGTCTCGCCCTGGTGATCCGGATGACTCGATGGCGGCTGAGGTACATGTGGGACTGGGCCCTGCCGACGCAGAACACTAAGGCCTACTCTCGCATTCCCTTCCTGAGGGTTGTTTGTACGTCAAGGGGAAGTCCTGAGCATCGCGCCTCAGGATCCAAACTTGTCATGTAGCCCCTCACCCCTTGGTCTCGTCCTGGTGATCCGGACGACCCAATGGCAGCTGAGGTACGTGCGGGGCCAGGCTCTGCCGACGCAGAACACTAAAGCAATGAGAAGGACATCACGGAATCCTAGCAAATTATTACAAGACATATTGTTCATCCAAATACCAAACACAAGTTTTAACGCCTCAACGAGGCACGGTGCATGTTGCAGAAAATAAAAGTGGAGGGAAGCGCCGCCAGCAAGCCTTCTCTTCAGCCTTGGGCGCTGCCATCGCCCGCGAGGAGTGCCCCTTCATCGACAATGTTGCTGTCGCCCGTGCCGTCCGCCGGGGCCGCAGGGTCGGCGACACCGTCAGCCGGGGGCGCGGGGTCGACGGCAAGGAATTTCTCTAGCAGGGCCTCCATGAGGGAGTCCTGGACTAAGCGGTCCTCGGGCGTTCGGCATGTTATTCATTGGGCCGGACTGATGGGCTGTGAAGATATGAAGGCCGAAGACTATACCCGTGTCCGGATTGGGCCTTCCTTGGCATGGAAGGCAAGCTCGGCGACCGACTATGTAGATTCCCTCTGATGTAACCGACTCTATGTAACCCTAGATCTCTCTGGTGTCTATATAAACCGGAGAGCGTAGTTCAGATAGGCGAATACTCATTACCATATTCACATAGGCTAGACTTCTAGGGTTTAGCCATTACGATCTCGAGGTAGATCAACTTGTAACACTCATATTCATCAAGATCAATCAAGCAGGAAGTAGGGTATTACCTCCATCGAGAGGGCCCGAACCTGGGTGTCAGGATCCTGATTCTAAGTCACACCGATCTAGCATGTAACACCTCATATCACTTTGCGGCCTCACGCACGGTATTCCCACGAGTGTCGCCTTACCTATCCCGGGACCGTTTGCGCCTTTCGGCTCACGTATATGATAGTGTCGCTAGCATCCATATGACAGAGAACCTGGGCCGACATGACTTGTCGTGAACCCAAAGTGGCACTAACTTACGGGGACAGGCATACATGAAACAACATCGAGCATGTCGGTCATCAGCGTGTGGATCCGGACTGTAGCAACTGGGCTAACAGAACTACGGGAATCCGGGCTGTAGCAAGCTAGCAGGACTATGAAAGCCAGTAAACCGGGCTGTAGCAGACTACCATGGCTCAGTGGAAGCACCAGACTACATTTCCCCATAAGAGAGGCTACCAAGGATAGACAACTAGGTTGTCGGATCCCACACATACCAAGCATTTAAATCATACACACAATATGCTCGATATGTGAAAATACAACATGGCATCACAACAAGACTCAACGACTCAGAGTATTTATTCATAAGGCTCCAAAGAGTCATATATTACAAACATGGGTCTCATGACCCAACATGCAGAGCATACAAGCATCAAGCGGAAGCATAAACATGTCTGAGTACAGACAACTACAAATGAAAAAGGCTGAGAAGCCTGACTATCTACAAGACCCTCCCAAGGGTACAAGATCGTAGCTGAGGTAACAAGCTAAATGTCGAAGTCCATGCAGAACTACTAGTGAGACTGACGTCTCTCTGCAAAAACATATAATAGGCAGACGTGAGTACAAATGTACCCAGCAAGACTTATATCAGAACTATGTACATATGCATCAGTATCAAAAGGGGTGGTGGAGTTTGACTACAGCAAGCCAGCTTTGACTCGGTGGCTAACCTGAACTACGACTGCAAGTAACTCTTTTGAGGTGGCGCACACGAGTCCACATAGTCACCAATCAATACACCACTAGGGATCCGCTCCCGTTTCCTCACGAGAACGCCATCCATAGCACTCACGCTTATCTTGCGAGTTTTAGAGTATCCACTTTCACTTGTCTATGAACTGTACAGGCAACCTAGAAGTCCTTTTCCACAGACACGGCTATTCAAATAGATGATGTTAACCCTGCAGGGGTGTACTTCTTCACTCACGCTCTCGCCACTTACCACCATGTAATTCGGCAACCTTCAAGTGGAAGCCTGGTGAGGGAGTCGGCCACGACCTGACTAACCACCCAAGTCTCTCGTCCAGGTTTATCGCCTATTCGGGTTCCATCCGCAAGGAGATCCGGCCGGGGTGTCGCTCACGGCCCCAAACGATGTGTACAGGGTTCCAAGCCCACCAAACGGGCGGCGCTTGGCATACTCGGCCACGGTACCTAGTCTGTCCCAAGCCCACCTGTATCGTGTGCCACTTGGTAGACTACTAACACTACCTACAAACACCAGAAACTAGTTGCAACTCCTGGATAGAGATCAGGTTGATTAATAAGTCGTGAGAGCTTGGAGCGCCCGAAGCCCAATGTGTGGTAGTAATTGTTCATGGATCACAAACATAGAACTCAGTTCCTGAGGACGGCTGCAATGAGACAACCCACCATGTACTCCTACATGGCCTCTCACCGCTACCTTTACCAAATCGTGTTCACACACTTAGCTCTCAACAGTAGGACATGTTCACTGATATGTCTCCAACGTATCTATAATTTTTTATTGCTCCATGCTATATTATCTACTGTTTTGGACCATATTGGGCTTTATTTTCCACTTTTATATTTCTTTTGGGACTAACCTATTAACCGGAGGCCCAGCCCAGAATTGTTGTTGTTTTTTTGCCTATTTTAGTGTTTCGAAGAAACGGAATATCAAACGGAGTCCAAACGGAATGAAACCTTCGGGAACGTGATTTTCTCACCGAATATGATCCAGGAGACTTGGACCCCCCGTCAAGAAAGAAAGGAGGCAGCCACGACGGTGGAGGGCGCGCCCCTGCCTCGTGGGCCCCCTTTGCTCCACCGACGTACTCCTTCCTCCTATATATACCTACGTACCCCCAAACGATTAGATACGGAGCCAAAAACCTAATTCCACCACCGCAACCTTCTCAGACTCCACGAGATCCCATCCTCGGGCCTGTTCCGAGTTCACTTAAGGGGAATCCACCATGGAGGGCTTCTACATCATCACCATAGCCCTCCGATGAAGTGTGAGTAGTTTACCTCAGACCTTCGGGTCCATAGTTAGTAGCTAGATGGCTTCTTCTCTTTTTGGATCTCAATACAATGTTCTCCCCCTCTCTCGTGGAGATCTATTTGATGTAATCTTGTTTTTGTGGTGTGTTTGTTGAGACCGATGAATTGTGGGTTTATGATCAAGATTATCTATGAGCAATATTTGAATCTTCTCTAAATTCTTTTATGTATGATTGGTTATTGTCACGCCCAAGATGCGACCCTATCCTAAAGGAACTCGAAGGTCCCACCAAGGATAGAAGCGCATCTTGAAGACGCTTTTGCAAGGTGGATATCATTACATCAACATTTCATAATACATAGGGATACATACATAAGGCACGAATGCCACAGGAATACATCGTCATCATACAAGATCAACATCCCACTACGGATGAATCATAAAATGTAAACTCATACAAGATCCACCTCGCTAGCCCAGTGCCGACCGAACTCCGTCCCCGATCAAGAAGCGTAAGAAGAACTCCAAACAAGCAAACATCGCTCTCGCGTCATGACCATCGCAAACCTATACCGCAATCGGTGGTGTAGTAATCATGAGCCACGAGGACTCAAAGAATCCCATTACCATTGGTATCAAGACTAGCAAAGCTTAAAGGGAAAGGAAGGGGTAAAGTGGTGAGGTTGCAGCAGCGGCTAAGCATATATGGTGGCTAACATACGCAAATGAGAGCGAGAAGAGAAACAAAGGAACGGTCGTCAACTAGCAATGATCAAGAAGTGATCCTGAACTCCTACTTACGTCAGACATAACCCCTAAACCTTGTTCTCCTCTCGATCAACCCTGAAAAGAGACCATCACGGTTACGCATACCTGTTGGTGTATTTTAGAAGAGTTTGCTTCAAGTTTACTACAACCGGATATTAACAAATTCCCATCTGCCACATAACCGCTGGCACGGCTCTCGAAAGTTTATACCTGCAGGGGTGTCCCAACTTAGCCCATGATAAGCTCTCGCGATAAAGCGAAGGATATTCCTTCTCCCGGAAGACCCGATCGGTCTCGAATCCTGCTACAAGACATTTCGGACAAGAATAAAACAAGACCGGCAAAGCCGCCCGATGCGCCGACAATCCCGATAGGAGCTGCACATATCTCGTTCTCGTGGCAACACCGGATAAGTCAAGCTACGAGTAAAACCAAGCCTCAAGTTGCCCGAGGTGGCCCCGGTGCTGCTCGTTTTGGACCAGCACTTAGAGAAGCACTGGCCCGGGGGGGGGCTAAAATAAAGATGACCCTTGGATTGGCCGACCCAAGGGAAGGGTATAGGTGGTGGTGAGGTAAATGGTAAAACCAAGGTTGGGCCTTGCTGGACAAGTTTTATTCAAAGCGAACTGTCAAGGGGGTCCCATAAATCACCCAACCGCGTTAGGGACGCAAAATCCGGGAACATAATACCGATATGACGGAAACTAGGGCAGCAAGAGTGGAACAAAACACTGTGCATAAGGCCGAGCCTTCCACCCTTTACCAAGTATATAGATGCATTAATAATATAAGAGATATTGTGATATCCCAACATAAACATAATCCAACATGGAGCAATCTTCATCTTCACCGCAACTAGCAACGCTATAAGAGGGGCTGAGCAAAAGCGGTAACATAGCCAAACAACGGTTTGCTAGGAAGGGTGACAAAGGTTAAAGGTTCATGGCAATTTGGGAGGCTTGAAGAGCAATTGATAGGTAACGCAGCAAAGCGATAGAACGAAGCAACTAGCATAGCAATGATAGTAGTGAGATCCAAGGTGACGGTCATCTTGCCTGAAATCCCGCTAGGAAGAAGAACGAGTCCATGAAGAAGACGAACGGGTGAAGCCAAACCAAGCGTAGACGAACGAATCCTCACGATCGCAACGAAACAGGAACTAACAAGAAGAAGCACACAACATAGTAAACACACCACACATGAACAAGGCATGATGCACAACAAGCATGATGCATGACAAGGCTAGATGAGGCTACTCATGGCAAGAGAGGATGCAAACAAGAGCAACACATCAAAGCAAGTTTAAATGAGGCCGGGAACAACATATAACAATTCTGGTAAGTCCTCATATGCAAATTTCGAAATTGGTCCAGATCTGAATAAACCTTAAGTTCAGTTCAACTTGTTAAACAGCAAGTTAAGATGCACCAAGATGATCTACACGAAAATATAGTCAAGTTACATATAAAGTTCATTAGATTCGGAGCTACGGCCTAGAAGATAAGAGCAAAAAACAAGTTAAACATGGCATTGATGCAAAATGCATATAAACCTCAAGCAAACACCTCAAAACATGGATGCAACATGATAATATGAAGCTACATGGAAAATCAAGCAAGTTTCATATAGAGCACACTCAAAACGGAGCAACGGTTCAACACATACTCTATACAAGACATGACAACAATCTGTCCAAAACAGCAACTAGGCATATTGCAGGCATCAAAACAACATGCTACAGCACCTCAACATGAGAACCAAAGGCATGGGCATGATGGACAGGTAAAGCATAACAAAACATGAACACTTAGCTATCTCCATAAATCACTATAACATGCTCAAACACACATGGCAAGATGGCATATATTAACAGTTTCAGACTTTGCAGAAATAACATCAGGTTGCAATGTTTAGAGCTACCAAAGAACGTGTTACAGGAACTTATCATGGCAAACAAAGGCATGGCATGATACTAATAAATGCATAGAACAAAAGTCCTTTACTGACCATGAGCCAAAAAGGATCAGAAGATATGATGGCACCCATGTAAACATGGCAAGTTGTATTACAGATTCATACATGGCAGGAACAACAATAAGTAGGCATGCTGGTGAGCTTAAACCACTCACCACAGAGCAATACATGGCATGTAAAGGCAACTCACAGTAAGAAGACATGTTTATGAAGCTAAGAATGGCAAGAGAAAGTTCATAGGGTGCATTTATCACTAGAAACACACATGGCAAAACTGAACTTAATGTTAACAGGCTGACAACAACATTATTTAGCAATTTGAGAGAAAGATTACAACAAGCTACGGCAAGCTATAAATGAAACCAAGGGCATGAATGAATAGAGCATGACATGTATAACAAAACATCCTTAGTGAACATCTCCATATTATGCATAGAATGACTTGTAGCAGCCGGTTTACATAGCATCATAATATAGTAGAATCAGCCTAGCAAAACAGCAACAGCAAGTACCCTACTTAACAAGCTCGACGTACTCACTACAAGACCCACAAAAATCCATGGATGGCACCACTGTGAATACGGCATCACATAGTTCAAAACACATGTAGAGCTCATACTCATAGGATGCACACATCAAACATGGCAAAAATGACAAATGAGCATGTTATAACAGTTCCAGCAGATTAACATCATGAAGCACACTTTCAACGATGATTCAGGCATAAAGACGAGCTCAAATGAATATGATGCAATAGAAAGAAATGACGTACTCGTCGAGGCGAACAATCAGACATATAACACGCACGAAACGGAGCTATGGATGCAGAGATATGATGCGATAAACTTGGTATGATAATGTTACAGATTTGGGGACTTAGCAGATTTTACCTCCGCGAAAGTCAACGCGGGACGGAGGGATCCGGGACAGAGGGATCCGGGCGTTTGGTTTGACGTGGTGGTGGATATCATCCACTTGCAGGTTCCGGGCCGGATCTCGCCGGATCCGGCCGGAGTTTCGCCAGAGATGGCCGGACTTGCGGGGGACGGTGGCCGGAGGCGAGGAGGCCGAGGCGCGGACCGGCTGGCGGAGGCGGAGGGCGCGCGCCGGCGGAGCTTGCCGGGGCAGCGGCCGGGAGCGGAGGCGAAGGGCGGCGGAGTTCGCGACAGTATGCCGGACGACCACCGGGCGCGAGGGCGCGCCCGCGCCGGGCGGAGGCGGCGGCCGGGCCGGGCGGAGACGGCGGCGGCCGGAGACGGCGGCGGAAGCCGGGCCGGGTGCCGGGAGGCGGCAGGCGGAGGCGCCGGCGAGCCGGAGGCGGCACAGGGAGCGGCCGCGGCGGATGCTCATGGAGGCGCGGGCGCTGGTGCGGCGACCTCGAAGCGGGTCGCCATGGGCGGCGACGGCTGAACGGGCACGGCCCGCGGCGGGCCGAAAGCGGGCTGGCGCGGCAGTGGAGGCGGCGGCGACACGTGGCAGCCTCCGAGTGGGCGGGGCGCGGCGGCGGACGCGTCCGTCCGGGGTTGGACATGTCCGGCGCGACGCGGAGGGGAAATCTAGGGTTTGGGGTGTTGGACTGCGAAATTTCGGGGTAGAGACATATTTATAGGTAGAGGGAGCTAGGAGAGTCCAAATGAGGAGTGGTTTTCGGCCACGCGATCGTGATCGAACGACCGAGAGCATGGAGGGGAGTTTGCTGGGTTTTGGGACACTTTGAGGGGGTGTTGGGCTGCAAAGAGAAAGGGGCTTTGCGGTTACCCGGTTAATCGTTGGAGTATCAAACGACCTCCAAATGGCACGAAACTTGACAGGCGGTCTACCGGTGCTATAGCAAGGCCACTTGACAAACCTCGGGCCATTCCGAGAAAGTTTAACACCCGCACATGAAAAGAGGCAAAAGGGGGCGCCGGGGGACATAGGAGTGCCGGATTGCAAAACGGACAACGGGGAAAATGACCGGATGCATGAGACGAACACGTATGCAAAATGAGATGCACATGATGACATGATATGAAATGCAGATGATGACATGGCAAAGTGCAACACGCAAGCGCATGACATGGCAACGACGGCAAATAACTGGGAAACACTTGGCGCATCGAATTCGGGGCGTTACAGTTATCTTTGCAAGTCTCTTCGAATTATCTGTTTGGTTTGTCCTACTAGATTGGTTTTTCTTGCAATGGGAGAAGTGCTTAGCTTTGGGTTCAATCTTGCGGTGTCCTTTCCCAAAGGATGAGGGGCAGCAAGGCACGTATTGTATTGTTGCCATCGAGGATAACAAGATGGGGTTTTTATCATATTGCATGAATTTATCCTCTCTGACATGTCATCTTGCTTAAGCGTTACTGTTTTCATTAACTTAATACTCTAGATGCATGCTGGATAGCGGTCGATGAGTGGAGTAATAGTAGTAGATGCAGGCAGGAGTCGGTCTACTTGTATCGGACGTGATGCCTATATACATGATCATACCTAGATATTCTCATAACTATGCTCAATTTTGTCAATTGCTCAACAGTAATTCGTTCACCCACCGTAGAATACTTATGCTCTTGAGAGAAGCCACTAGTGAAATCTATGGCCCCCGGGTCTTTTCTCATCATATCAATCTTCCATCACATTATTATTGCTTTGCTTTTTTACTTTTCCTTTTATTTTATTTTGCATCTTTATAACAAAAATACAAAAAATATTATCTATCATATCCATCAGATCTCACTCTCGTAAGTGACCGTGAAGGGATTGACAACCCCTATTCGCGTTGGTTGCAAGGAGTTATTTGCTTTGTGTAGGTACGAGGGACTCGCGCGTGGCCTCCAACTGGATTGATACCTTGGTTCTCAAAAACTAAGGGAAATACTTACGCTACTTTGCTGCATCATCCTCTCCTCTTCTGGGAAATCCAACGCAGTGCTCAAGAGGTAGCAAGAAGAATTTCTGGCGCCGTTGCCGGGGTATCTACGCAAAAGTCAACATACCAAGTACCCATCACAATCCCTTATCTCTCGCATTACATTATTTGCCATTTGCCTCTCATTTTCCTCTCCCCCACTTCACCCTTGCCATTTTATTCGCCCTCTCTTTTCCGTTTGCCTTTTTTTCGCTTTCCATTTGTTTGCTCGTGTGTTGGATTGCTTGCTTGTCACGATGGCTCAAGATAATACCAAATTGTGTGACTTTACCAATACCAACAATAATAATTTCCTTAGCACTCCGACTGCTCCTCTTACCAACATTGAATCTTGTGAAATCAATATTGCTTTGTTGAATGTTGTTATGAAAGATCAATTCGCCGGCCTTCCAAGTGAAGATGCCGCTACTCATCTAAATAGCTTTGTTGATTTATGTGATATGCAAAAGAAGAAAGATGTTGATAATGATATTGTTAAATTGAAGCTATTTCCTTTTTTTGCTTAGAGATCGTGCTAAAGCTTGGTTTTCGTCTTTGCCTAATAATAGTATTGATTCTTGGAACAAGTGCAAAGATGCTTTTGTCTCTAAGTATTTTCTCCCGCTAAGATCATCTCTCTTAGAAACGATATTATGAATTTTAAGCAACTTGATCATGAACATGTTGCACAAGCTTGGGAGATAATGAAATTGATGATACATAATTGCCCTACTCATGGTTTGAATTTATGGATGATTATACAAAAAAATTATGCCGGATTGAATTTTGCTTCTAGAAATCTTTTAGATTTGGCTGCGGGAGGCCCTTTTATGGAAACCACTTTAGGACATGCTACTAAACTCCTAGATAATATTATGGTTAATTATTCTCAATGGCACACTGAAAGATCTACTAATAAAAAAGTGCGTGCGATAGAAGAAATTAATGTTTTGAGTGGAAAGATGGATGAACTTATGAAATTATTTGCACAATATGATGCATGATTATGACATGACAATATGTTGTGATTTGAGCTAATGCAACTAGTAACAGGAAGGTTAGGGTTGATTTTAACTCAAGGTTCAAATTCAAATTCAAACTATGAATTCAAATAGTGCATTGACATGTTTTGGACTAAACAGTGAGGTTAAGTTGTTCAAACATGCATGAAAATGCCATATACAGATTCCTTGGATTTTTTTGATCATTTTTCATATTTCATTTGGAGCTATAGATTAATTTCTATGATTTTTCAAAGTTTTGGATATTTTTTGAATTAAAAAATCATTTAAGATTTATTTAAATTCCAGAAAAGGATTAGTGCGTCAGCCTGACATCATCATGACGTCAGCAGGTCAATGGGACACGGTCCAGGTAAAACCTGACCAGTGGGACCCACTGATCAGTAACCCTGTGACATTTAGTGTCATAGACAGGTGGGTCCGGTCAACGGCCACTTCAGCGAGGTCAACGCCGACGCGTGGGGCCACTGTGTTTAGATTAAACTTAAACTATTTTTGTTAGCTGGTTAATTAGGCAATGGGGCCCGCATGTCAGCGAGCCAGGGGATTAGTTAGTGGGTCAATTAGCTGCTAATGACGTGTCCACGTCATCCAAAACGGAAGTTAGCAGCCGGTGCTAATCGGGACACGGCGGGGTTGCCCGTCCGGCCAACTCCGGCGACGAGAGGTCCCGCGGTCGGGCGCGTTGGAACACCCACAACAGGGCGCATCCGATGGTGGTGGTGGCTGGACCTGGGGTGGTCTATGGCGGCGGCGGCGGCAAGTTGGGCGGCGGCTGGAGTTCGGTGAAGATGGACAGTGGGCTACCGTGCGCGGGAGGATGAGTGGGTAGGTGTCCTGGGTTCCTAGGAACACGCTGAGGACGAAAACATGCTCAGACGCAACGTTTGCAGGCTCTAGCCATGGCGGCGACATGGACGGCAGCGAGCAAGCTTTCGGGCAGGGTGGTGGAGCTAGCTAGGGCGCATGAACGGCAGAGGAAAGAGAGGGGGAGGACGGAGCAGCTCATAGGGAGAACAGAGAGAGAGAGTCAACGGGCCCGGGGAAGTCCCGACGGCGTCGGAACGGCGGCGGCGATCTCGGGCATCCGAGGACAAAGACAGCGGCGATGGCGGCTTCATAGGCCGTCCGAGCTTGTTTTCTTCTTCTTGTCACGTGCAGCGTCATGGTGGAGTCTATGAACGTGGTGGGGATGCCAGGAGGGCTCGGTGGGCGTGGTGGTAGCGGGCGCCAGCGACGGGCGCGCTCGGGTGCGAGCAGAGGAACGAGGGAGAGGGAGCCAGAGGAGGGGAAGAGCTCGAGGGAGAGTGAGAGAGGGTCGAGGGGGCGGCGTGGTACGCGTGGAGGCGACCAGGCAGTCGAGGGGGCACGCAGGCAGGGAGGAGTCGGCGCGGCTCGCCTGCGCAGCGGGCACGTAGCTGCTTCTCCTCCTGGCAGGAGGAAGAAGACAGTGCTGCCCCTCGTGGGCCAGGCTGGCTTTGCCCAGCGGGGCTGCTACAGTTGTGGGCTGGTTGGGGTGCCAGTTACGTTCTCTCTCTTTCTCTTCTAATTCTTGTTTTCTATTTTTCTGCAACTTTGTGGCTTTATTAAAAATAATAAATTAATCCCAAAAATCATGAAACTGCTCATGACCACTGTTGGAAATATATCCTATAGTAAACATTTCAGTTTATGATTATTTGGACATTTAAAATATTTTATAGCATTTAAATGTCCAAATGCAAATAAAATATGATTTAATCCAGTGACCTGATGATGTCCTAGAAAAGTGTGCACCATTTTTGTCAGAGGTTCTAGACCAGGGCAAAGATGATGAACACTTTAGAGGGCATTTCAGGTTCATTGAAAAAGATTTTAGTAAACCCTAGTTGGATTAAGGGGTCTTTGGGGTTTCATCATCCCCATTTCAAGTTACTGAGAAATTTAAACATGATGCCTGCTCACTAGTGCAACTATTACACACAGATATTCTAGGGCTATGACAACTCACCCCCACTAAACAAGAATCTCGTCCCGAGATTCAAGACGTGAGGTAAGAAGACAGAGGGGATACAAGCTAGCATGATCTTAATGATCCATTGCTTCAGATCGATCTTGGCGTCTTTGCTTTTGAGATCTTCATCCAACATGATGACGACAGAAGAGAGGAAGACTCTATAGGATTTGATCTTCATAAAGATCAAGCAACTCACGATCAACTCACGGAATGAGACATTGAACATCTCTTGAGCTGAGACGCAAGACTCACATCAGGGTGATGGAAAGTAGACGACGAAGATTCAAGTTGGTAGGCATCAATTCCACACTTGAGTAAGATGGTGCAAGGTTTCAAAGTATCCAGGAGATAATTGCCATGATCCCATAACAGGGCACCTTCGAGGAGGTGACTCTGGAATTATTCCCTTAAGTGGCAAAAGAATTACTTTTGATACAAAGATCATTGAAGCTCTTTATACCAGCCTAAGGAAATCACAAACGATCGTCTGAAGGAGCATGAAGAAATGGCATACTCATACTAGAATGGACGATGTGGACTACCTTGTTGAAGACAACGCAATGGATGATTTTTGCTTATCATCGGAAATTGATGGGACCCAGGGTAAGCCCACTTTTGAGGATGACCCTGAATACCAATTACTAAGAAGGCAGACCATAGTAGAATGGCATAAAGGTGGGTGCAAGCTGGGAACAAAATGCAAATGTTGGGAATGTTCCAACCATCATATCTGCCTGAGATTCAAATCTGGTTGGTAACGGAATATTTCAGACAGCATGCCTGGAAAAGAAAGTTTTGCAATACAAACCAACGAGATGACGTTGCGAGATTCTCGGGAGATGAACTACGATAGCAAGCTCCAAAACATGAGCTGGTTCTGCTACATACATGTGAACACGTTGTCCAAGACAAGCTTGACCACGTAGAAGTCTTACAACAAAACGATTCCGAGTTCTGGTTGGGAAACATCAACGAGGATATCGAAGTCCTTGCATAAGGCATGCTCTTAAGACGGAAATTCTTCTCCTTGAACAAATCAATCAGTGGCTTGGTGTGCTAGGGATACATATGGAATGAAGGTTGCAAGTCTCCAAACCACATAATACTTTGCACGTATGCATGGCTGACTGTCAGGACCCCGATTCTAAGTCACACCGATGTAGCATGTAGCATCTCATATCACTTTGCGGCCTCACGCACGGTATTCCCACCTGGCCCGGGACCGTTTGCGTCTTTTAGCTCACGTATATGATAGTGTCGCTAGCATCCATATGACAGAGAACCCGGGCCGACATGACTAGTCATGAACCCAAAGTGGCACTAACTTATGGGGACAGGCATACATGAAACAACATCGAGCATGTCGGTCATCAGCGTGTGAATCTGGACTGTAGCAACTGGGCTAACAGGACTCCAGGAATCCGGGCTCTAGCAGGCTAGCAGGACTCTGGAAGTCACCGCGTGACATTTCCCCGAAGGGACAAACACAGGAACGATGTGAATCAGATGCCGGCCCGGTCTTAAGCGTTAGGAGCAAAGAGTGCTAGGATAGCGTGACTCGTAAACCGGTCAGAAAGGTAAACCATGGCTCAGTGGAAGCACCAGACTACATTTCCCCATAAGAGAGGCTACCAAGGATAGACAACTAGGTTGTCTGATGCCACACATACCAAGCATTTCAATCATACACACAATATGCTCGATATGTGCAAATACAACATGGCATCACAACAAGACTCTACGACTCAGAGTATTTATTCATAAGGCTCCGAAGAGTCATATATTACAAACATGGGTCTCATGACCCAACATGCGGAGCATACAAGCATCAAGCGGAAGCATAAACATGTCTCGAAAATCGATAACTACAAATGAAAAAGGCTGAGAAGCCTGACTATCTACAAGACCCTCCCAAGGGTACAAGATCGTAGCTGAGGTAACAAGCTAAACGTCAAAGTCCACGCGAAACTACTAGTGAGACTGACGTCTCTCCGCAAAAACATAAAATAGGCAAACGTGAGTACAAATGTACCCAGCTAGACTTACATTAGAACTATGTACATATGCATCAGTATCAAAAGGGGTGGTGGAGTTTGACTGCAGCAAGCCAGCTTTGACTCGGTGGCTAACCTGAACTACGACTGCAAGTAACTCTTTTGAGGTGGCGCACACGAGTCCACATATTCACCAATCAATACACCACTAGGGATCCGCTCCCGTTTCCTCACGAGAAAGCCATCCATAGCACTCACGCTTATCTTGCGAGTTTTAGAGTATCCACTTTCACATGTCTATGAACTGTACAGGCAACCTAGAAGTCCTTCTCCGCAGACACGGCTATTCAAATAGATGTTGTTAACCCTGCAGGGGTGTACATCTTCACACACGCTCTCGCCACTTACCACCATGTACACGTAGTGTATCTCGGCAACATTCAAGCGGAAGCCTGGTGAGGGAGTCGGCCACGACCTGACTAACCACACAAGTCTCTCATCCAGTTTTATCGCCTATTCGGGTTCCATCCGCAAGGAGATCCGGCCGGGGTGTCGCTCACGGCCCCAAACGATGTGTACAGGGTTCCAAGCCCACTAAACGGGCGACGCTTGGCATACCCGGACGCCATGCCTATTCTGTCCCAATCCCACCTGTACCGGGTGCCACTTGGTAGAATACTAACACTACCTACAAACACCAGAAACTAGTTGCAACTCCTGGACAGAGATCAGGTTGATTAATAAGTCGAGAGAGCTTGGAGCGCCCGGATCCCAATGTGTGGTAGTAACAGTTCATGCGTCACAAACACAGAACTTAGTTCCTGGGGATGGCTGCAATGAGACAACCCACCATGTACTCCTACATGGCCTCTCACCGCTACCTTTACCAAATCGTGTTCACACACTTAGCTCTCAACAGTAGGACATGTTCACCACATTCCAATTCATTCCGGATGAATCAGACCTGGCTCAACTCTAAGCAGTAGAAGGCATGACAACAAGCATGAACGAGTAGGCACATCAGGGCTCAAACAATTCCTACTCATACTAGTGGGTTTGATCTATTTACTGTGGCAATGACAGGTCATGCAGAGGAAAGGAGTTCAACTACCGCAGCATGTAACAGTTGAAGCGTTGTTGTCCTAATGCAGTAAAAGAGAGCAGGAGCGAGAGAGTGGGATTGTATCGAAATAAACAAGGGGGTTTTGCTTGCCTGTCACTTCTGAAGATAACATTGAGTCTTCATCAGTGTCAACGATCACATCGTCGGAGCAGCGTCTACCGAGAGGGGACAATTACCGGCAAACAAGCGAGAGCACAATCAATGCAATGCACAATATGATGCATGATCATGACATGAAAATATGTTGTGATTTGAGCTAATGCAACTAGTAACAGGAAGGTTTGGGTTGATTTGAACTCAAGGTTCACATTCAAATTCAAACTATGAATTCAAATAGTGCATTGTCATGTTTTGGACTAAACGTGAGGTTAAGTTGTTCAAACATGCATGAAAATGCCATATTCAGATTCCTTGGATTTTTCTGATCATTTTTGATATATAATTTATTTCATTTGGAGCCATAGTTTAATTTCTATGATTTTTCAAAGTTTTGGATATTTTTTGAATTGAAAAATCATTTAAGATTTATTTAAATTCTAGAAAAGGATTACTACGTCAGCCTGACATCATCATGACATCAGCAGGTCAACGGGGCATGGTCCAGGTCAAACCTGACAAATGGGACCCACTGGTCAGTGACCCTGTGACATTTAGTGTCACAGACAGGTGGGTCCGGTCAACGATCATGTCAGCGAGGTCAACGCCGACGCGTGGGGCCACTGTGTTTAGATTAAACATAAACTATTTTTGTTAGCTGGTTAGTTAGGCAGTGGGTCCCGCATTTCAGCGAGCCAGGGGGTTAGTTAGTGGGTCAATTAGCCGCTAATGACGTGTCCACGTCATCCAAAACGGCGGTTAGCAGCCGGTGCTAATCGGGACACGGCGGGGTTGCCCATCCGGCCAACTCCGGCGACGAGAGGTCGCGCGGCCGGGTGCGTTGGAACGCCGCAGCAGGGCGCATCCGATGGTGGTGGTGGCTGGACCTGGGGTGGTCTGTGGCGGCGGCGGCAAGCTGGGCGGCGGCTGGAGTTCGGTGAAGATGGACAGTGCGCTACGGTGCGCGGGAGGACGAGTGGGTAGGTGTTCTGGGTTCCTGGGAACGAGCTGAGGACGAAAACATGCTCAAACGCGACGTTTGCGGGCTCTAGCCACGGCGGCGACATGGACGGTGGTGAGCAAGCTTTCGGGCAGGGTGGTGGTGCTAGCTAGGGCGCATGAACGGTAGAGGAAATAGAGGGGGAGGACGTAGCAGCTCACAGGGAGAACAGAGAGAGGGTCAGCGGGCTCGGGGAAGGCCCGACGGTGTCGGAACAGCGGCAGAGATCTCAGGCATCCAAGGACAAAGACAGCGGCGTTGGCGGCTTCACAGGCCGTCCGAGCTTGTTTTCTTCTTCTTGTCAAAGTGCAGCATCATGGTGGAGTCTATGGACGCGGTGGGGAGGCCAGGAGAGCTTGGTGGGTGTGGTGGTAGCGGGCGGCAGCGACTGGCGCGCTCGGGTGCGAGTAGAGGAACGAGGGAGAGGGAGCCAGAGGAGGGGAAGAGCTCGAGGGAGAGTGAGAGAGGGTCGAGGGGGCAGCGTGGTATGCGTGAAGGCGACCAGGCAGTCGAGGGGGCACACAAGTAGGGAGGAGCCGGCGCGGCTCGCCTGCGCATCGAGCACACAACTGCTTCTCCTCCTGGCAGTCGGAAGAAGATAGTGCTGCCCCTGGTGGGCCGGGCTGGCTTTGCCCAGCTGGGCTGCTACAGTGGTGGGCCGGTTGGGGTGTCAGGTAAGTTCTCTCTCTTTCTCGTTTAATTCCTGTTTTCTATTTTTCTGCAACTTTGTGGTTTATTAAAAATAATAAATCAATCCCAAAAATCATGAAACTGCTCATTACCACTGTTGGAAATATATCCTACAATAAACATTTCAGTTTATGATTATTTGTACATTTAAAATATTTTATAGCAATAAAATGTCCAAATGCAAATAACATATGATTTAATCCAGTGACCTAATGATGTCCTTGAAAAGTGTGCACCATTTTTGTCAGAGGTTCTAGACGAAGGCAAAGATGATGAACACTTCAGAAGGGCATTTCTGGTTCATTGAAAAGATTTTAGTAAACCCTAGTTGGATTAAGGGGGTGCTGGGGGTTTCTGTCATCCCCATTTCAAGTTACTGAGAAATTTAAACATGATGCATGCTCACTAGTGCAACTATTACACTCAGATATTCTAGGGCTGTGACACTGGGTAAACATCGTGTCCCCCGTCTCCTGTTACCATCTATCCTAGACACACAGCTCGGGACCCCCTACCCGAGATCCGCCGGTTTTGACACCGACATTTGTGCTTTCATTGAGAGTTCCACTCTGTCGTCGATAAAAGGTTTGATGGCCCCTTCAATCGTTGATAATGATGCTGTCCGAGGAAGAACCTCCCTCCCCGAACAGATTTTTGTGTTCGGCGGCTTCATACTGCGGGCCAACTCGCGTGGTCGTCTGGAGCAGATCGATAGCTACACAACTGGCAACCAGGTCGGATTTGGAAGCTTGACTACGCCGCGGATACCCGTGGAGACTCGATCTTCAATGGGTTTGAAACCGCAGTGATCGCTCCCCGTCGTCCCGATGAACATGACTTACATCTGTTATCGGATTACATCCAGGAGATGGATCCTGTTGCTGCAACGGCTTCAGAACCGAAGCAGATCGTGCCCTCCGAGGCCACAAAGTCCGCGGTGTTGGAGCCGCACACGGACTCGACATCCTGCAATGTTTGCGTTAATGGAACTTCAGACTCGTCTACGGCTATACGTTCCGTATCAGGTGCGCCAGCAGACACCGAGGTGGATCGGTTATTGATTTTCGAATTTAGCGCCGCGGACATCTTCCAGCATTCACCTTTGGGTGACGTGCTAAACTCTTTAAAGAACTTGTCCTTGGAGGAAGACTCACAGCCAAACTATGTTCGGTTCGAGCTAGAGGCGGATGACGAGGAACTTCGCTTCCCACCCGCCACCCACTTCATAGCCACTGTCGATGACTTAACCGACGTGCTTTGTGGAACCCTGGCTCAGAGCGACCGGTTTACCATGCATTGCCAGCCCAGAGACCATGTCTTCTGGCAACACACAACATCTTGGTACAGAAAACAACCGCTTTATTGATGCTAGCGGACCAGAGTTTATATTACAACAGTTGTTGAGGCCAAGCGGCACGCTCGGTGCAGCTGAACAATACGTACATTATTTAGTGAACATAAAGGGGCCTAAATCATAACAACTATGCGGCAGTGGAACAACGTCGTAGCGGTAACTCCATAACACAGGGACACCGATGTGAACACGATCTAGACTCGAGCAGCGCTCCTCTCCAACGAGACTTTCTTGAAATCTGGCATGACATGCCAGGTCAGTACATTGAATGTACTTGCAAGCTCACAACAGGCATAATCATAATGGCAAACAATATCATGATAATTAACCAATTAATAATAATGCAACACTATATGTCCAACATGCTGTGGTCATGCTCGAACGTCCCTCGGGACAACTTACCAACCGTGATCGTTCTGGGATCACAAACAAACCACCATCGTGGTCTTGACAAGAGTAACTCATGATACTTACGGCGATCACAACCACGACCAATATTTGGTCCCGAACATCTCGATGGCCTTTCCGCCATCATCAACAGTGCAAAGTTCATAACTTAGTGTGCAAATTTTATTAAACGTTGACTCATGGTGGGACCTACTACGAGGTGTCCGTGACCATGGACTTGGCTATCGATAGATTATACACTCTGCAGAGGTAGCACACTGTACCCACACCACAGAACCCATGGCCTCGCACTCCCATTCGGGTGGACCAACGACATTCCGACGAAACCCTTCCATTGCCATGACACTCTCCCGGCCACTCCGACCCAATCCCCATCGGGCTAGTCCTGGGTGGCCCCGTGTCTACCAAAGACACAACGACCACCAGCGTGGCCAAAACGATCCCACTCGGGGACCCGGTACAAAAATCGCAACAACGGGCACACAAGGTTATGCCTGGTTACCGGGCCAGGGTAAGCATGCCATAACCTTCCCTAGTTGGAGGCATCGACCAGAGGCAATGTCAATAGACCGAATCAAGGCCTTCCCACAAAGGCAAATGTGGTTACAATGGGAAAAACTCGATCCAGCGGCACCATGACCCAGTCAACGATATATTCAAGCGGAGTTATATTCAGGTTCAACTTAAAATTAAAATGACTGATGTCATAGCATGCCATGAAATTCAAAACTACACATGCATCACTTATTAACGAAAATGACTGATGTCAAACATATTCACACTAAGCATAAACAAATTATATTACTTTGCTGGTCAGAGTAACTCACATATTAACCAAAATATTTTGCAGCAAGTTTTATTATTATACCGAAAAAGGCTTTCGCCCCGCTGTATAAATAAAGCAAAAAGTTTTATTATTATATCATGCAAGAAAGTAACTCCGATTAATTTCTCACATGCATAGCAAAGATTATACCACAAACAAATCCTAACTTCTTTACCAACCAAGTTAGGTTCAAAAATTCTGTAAGTCAAGTAACATGGCTAAACAAGTACTTAACAGAATATTTTTTAGCAAATTTTTACTATTTTATTTATGAAAGAACATAGCTTTAAGTAATTACTAACATGCATAACAAAATTATTTTTTTATCATCACCACAAATAGATCTTAGCTTTGCTTTACCAACTAAGCTAGTTTCAACCTTCTGTAAATCAAGCATTATAACTAACAAACACTTAATGTAATATAAATAACACAATAGTTATTTAAATGCATGGATTAATCATTTCATTCAAGTAAGAAAAACATAAATATTGAAATGACACCATGAAAATGTTGTTGTGGCTTGCCTTAGTGCAGATGAGGTTCACAAGCCTTCTGGTGATCCTCAAGACAAGCCTCACCCTCTGAAAATAATTTTAAACACAAAAAGAAAACATCAAGAACACTTCTGAAAATCACCAGAAATTCTAAACAGCTCTGAAAAATCTCATCTTTGGTGAGCTGCTAGATTTCTTTGCAAAGAACAAAATGCAAAAAAATCAATTCATTTGGAGTTATAGTTGAAAAGTTATGGCTGTTTGAAGTGTTCTGTAAATTCAAATGAATTTGAATAAAAATAAATAGACTGGGGGGGGTGACGTCGAATGCGTAAAGCCCACGGGTGCCACCACTCGTACCGCTTCACGCACGTACAGAGTGGCTGACTAGCGGGCCCCGCTACTCAGGTGAGGAGGAGGGGAGAAGGAAACAGAGGGAGTCAGCGGCCAGCCGGAGCTCTCGCCGTGACGAGGGCTCCTTGGCCAAAACGAGAGGGAGGGATGGAGAGAGGATTGGTGGCGCACCTGCCCTGCACTGTAGCATAGCTAGGGGTGGTCGGACGGCGTCGGAATCAACCTCGCAAGCGGATGCAGAACACGGTGGTCGTCGGAGATGAGTAAGACGGCGAGAAGAGGCAACACCAGGGGCTCCAGAGGGGCGGGACGGCTTCACCGGAGAGAGGCGGAGGCCGTGGAAGGGTCGCCCTGGCCTGGGAGGGGCTGGAGCTACCGCAGCGACCAGAGGGGATCGTCGGCGAGCTCGCGCTCGGGGACGGCGGCCCGCAGCCTGCCCGGCCGGGCTACGGCTTCCTACTCGCTTGTGGGGTGTGTGCGAGTGTTGGATGGTGCTCGGGGAGGTTGGGGGCAGCTCTATTGATAGGCGAGCGGAGATGGGGGTTCGGACTCCGCCGGTGGACACCTCTCCACAGCGCCCGGCGACGAGCAGCGTCAGTGAGAGGGGGAGAATGCGACGCAGCTCACGCGGTACCTGTTGGCGAACGGGGACGAGCAGAGGAACGAGGAGAAGCGGCGCACAAGGCGACCTTGACCGTGGTTGGCTGCACCATGCCCATGCTCGCTGCGGTGAGCTCCGGCATCGGCGAGCGCCAGAGGGGAGTTAATGGCGTTGAGACGAAGATGCTCGGGCAGACGAGGGAAGCGAGCAAGCGCGAACAGAGCGCTCGGCGGCTCTCAGAGCGCGTCGACACGCAGACATGACACGATGGACACGCGTGGTCACCGCGCAAACTCTTCCTTCAGGCCAGCCTACGTCCAAAAATTATGTCTGGCATGTTGTCCGTGGTGTTTTTGAAGTTTACCACGGTTTGGTTTGGATCCAGGTGTAGTAGAGAAGTTTTTACATGCCAAGTAAGTTTCTGGTCAGTAACTTTGAGCAGTTACTGTGGTCAAACGGCTGGGAGTTGGAGGCTGTGCTTTGGAGGTTAGCCATGATCTACTAAGGTGAAAATGCACAAGAAAACCCAGGCACAATGGAGCAAGTAAAATGGTAGTTGCTGTAGAAACCACCATTTCTGTCCAGAACAGAAAATATTTTCTGTAGCAAAAATATTCCAAAAAGTGATGAAATATTTTTGCTCAGGAAGGTGCCCTCGGGTACAAAGAATATTTGTGAATTTTCTAAGATTTTTCTGGGCCATAAAAATTTGGGGTTGCTTTGGAGCATACTGATCTAGCTAGGGTTTTTGAGAGAAAAATATTACAAAGATTATTTTGGGGTTGATCAGAAGAGGAATGATGATAAGGGAGGGAAATGAAGCACTTGGGTGAAAGCCAAGGGTACCCAAGTGTTTAAGTCCATATGAAAAGATTCAAAAACTCCAAATTTCAAAATGACTTCAAATGAAAATCAAGCAAATGAGAGAGGGCAAAAACCAGGCTGTCACATGCTTGATTGTGGCTCCGAAGGCATCGACAGTATGGACAACGATGCCGACAAGGAGCAAGGCCAATACCCGCCATTCACTGGACGTTGGACGGCCACCTCTTCATACGACGTGTACTTGGTTGATACACCTAAAGGATCTGGCGATGACAAAGAAGAGCCAGACGCGAATAAACCCTCTGAGACATAGTCCAAGTGCCGGCACCCCAAACACCGTTCTAAGCCTCGTCGCTCAAAGGATGGCAACGCTGGCACCGGAGAAAATAGTACTCCGGGCGACGCCGAAAATAATGAAGTGTAACGCCCCGGATTTGATGCGCCAGGTGTCTCCCAGTTATTCGCCGTTGTTGCCATGTCATTTGCTCGCATGTCACACTTTGCCATGTCATCATCCGCTCTCATTTTGCATACGTGTTCGTCTCATGCATCCGAGCATTTTCCCCGTTGTCCGTTTTGCAATCTGACACTCCTATGTCCTCCGGCGTCCCCCTTTTGTCTCTTGTCGTGAGCGGGTGCTAAATATTCTCGGAATGGACCGAGATTTGCCAAGCAGCCTTGGTACACCACCGGTAGACCGCCTGTCAAGTTTCATGGCATTTGGAGTCCGTTTGATACTCGAACGATTAATCGGGTAGCCGCAAAGGCCTCTTTTGTGTGCAGCCCAACACACCTCCAAAGTGGGCCAATATCCCATCCAAACCCCCTCCATGCTGTCGGTCGTTCGATCACGATCGTGTGGGCGAAAACCGCTCCTCATTTGGACACTCCTAGCTCCCTCTACCTATATAAACACCTCCCCCCTTCAAAATCGCAGTCTAAACCCTAGTCTACCACCTCCCCGCGCCGCCGGATGCTTCGCGCCGCGCCGGACATGTCCACCGCCAGCCTCCACATCGCTCTGGCCAATCCGAGGCCACCACGTCAGCTCCAACCGCCCCGCATCCAACCCCGTCGTGCCACGTGTCCACCCGAGCCCCACTTCGCTGCCGGGCCCGCGGAGCCCATCTCCGGCCCGCCCCGGGCCATGGCGGGCCCGATCCGCCTGAATCCCGCGCCGCTTTCACCGGACCTCGCCGCCTCCGGTGACCAGCGCCCCGTCTTGCCGCCTGATTCGCCCAGATCTCGCGCTTCGCCGGTTCTCGCCGCCTCCGGCGACGAGGTGCCGTCTGCCGCCCGTCTGCCCGCCGCCAACCGCCGCCGCCTCGCCTTTCGGCGTCGTCCGCCGCCTCCGATCGCCATTGACGGGCGCCGAGCCCCAGCGGGCCTTGGTCCGCAACTCCGCCGCCCGACCTCACCGCTCCACCCGACCCGCCGCCCTTACGCCATCGCCGGCGACCAGCTCCGACGACCGAAGCCGCCGCCTACCGCACCGGATTGGGAGGAGCCCGATCTGGTCGCGCCCGCGTTGACCCCTCGCGTGGGCCCCGCGGCCCAGATCCCGGAGGCCCATCTCCTCCGTCCCAGCGTGTCTCCTCTGCCGACTTGCGCCGAGCCCACTGGGTGAGCCCCCTCTATCCATCGCCATGTGCACGTTTTAGAATACAACGCTCACTCGTTTTTTTCCAGAAAATCGGCCAAGTCCTTTTCTGTTTCAGCATCACATGAGCATCTTTGACCTGTCATAACTCCATGACCGTAGCTCCGTTTCATGCGTACGATATATCAAAATGTTCATTGAGAGACGCTCTTCATTTTTTTCCATCGTGTCATGCTTGTTTGTGTCGATCTTGATGCCCTAATCGTTGTTCCAAGAGTGTTATATCATGTTGTCTGCTATAGGTTATCAGAACTTGCTCATTTGTCATATTTAAATATTTTTGTGTGATTTTCTTTTGAGCATGAAGTCTATATGAGTTATGAGCTACAACATGCTATCTATGCTGCGGTGCAGTCCACTCTTCATGATATGCCATGTGTTGATTGTTACAAGCTTGCAAATTAGCCTCCATGATGTTGCTGATTTCTGTGACTTAGTCATTTCTGTTGTCTGAAACTGATATATTGTGATGCTTTGTAAACCTGTTGATACCATGAGTGCTATGCATAATCTGGAGATCTTCACTAAGGGTGTTTGGTACACATGTTATGCTCTATCCATCCATGCCTATTTTTGCATTAGGGGAGTGCTCTAGGATGTCTTAACTTTGCCATGGTTGTTGTTAGACATCCAGGCATGCTATGAACTTGCTCTTGCCATGGTTAGCTTAATGAACATGTCATCTTGCAGTAGGTATGCTTGTCTTATCATGCAATGCTTTGTGATGAGCGATTTGAGCTCGCAAAGATGCCTTCATAATTCTGTTTATGCCATGCACTGTTATTTTCACTGTCTGAATCTGTTTATGAAACTTGCTATGTTTACATGGGTGCCATCATATCTTCTGTGCCTTTTTGGCTCGTGTTCAGTAAGGGACTTTTGTTATATGCAATTAGTAAATTCATGCCATGCTTCTTTTTGCTATGATCTGTTCCTGTAGCATGATGTTTGATAGCTCTAAACTTTGCAACCTGATGTTATTTCTCCATGTCCAGTGATTTCTGCCAAGTCTGTGAAGCTGATATTATTTTCAATCTTCCCATGTCCTTTTGAGCATGTTCTAGTAGTTTCTGAAGATAGCTCACTGTTCATGTTTTGCCATGCTTTACCTGTACATCATGTCCATGCCTTTTTTTTATATTCGGGTGCTGTAGCATGTTATTTGGGTGCTTGTAAGATGCCTAGTTGCTGTTTTGGACAGCTTGTCCTTTAAACTTGTATAGTGTGTATGTGTTGAACCGTTGCTCCGTTTTGGGTGTGCTCTATATGAAACTTGTTTATTTTAGCATATAGTTTCATGTTACCTTGTTGCATCCATGTTTTGAGTGTGTTTGCTTGATGTTTGAATGCATTTTGCATCAATGCCATGTTGACTTGTTTTGCTCATATCTTCTAGGCCGTAGCTCCGAATTAAATGAACTTTATGTGTAACTTGACTAGAATTCCGTGTAGATCATCGTGGTGCATCTTAACTTACTGTTTAACAAATTGAACATAAGGTTTATTCAGATCTGGACCAATTTTGAAGTTTGCATATGGGGATTTATCGGAATTGTTCTATGTTGTTTTCGGCCTCATTTAAACTTGCTTTGATGTGTTGCTCTTGTATGCATCATCTCTTGCCATGAGTAGCTTCATGTAGCCTTGTCATGCATCATACTTGGTTGAGCATCATGCCTTTTTCATGTGTGGTGTGTTTACCATGTTGTGTGCTTCTTCTCGATAGTTCCCGTTTTGTTGCGATCGTGAGGATTCGTTCGTTTACGTTTGGTTCGTGTACGTGGCTTCATCTTCTTCATGGACTCGTTCTTCTTCCTAGCGGGACTTCAAGAAAGATCACCGTCACCTTGGATCTCACTACTATCATTGCTATGCTACTTGCTTCGTTCTATCGCCATGCCGCGTTACCTACCACTTGCTTATCAAGCCTCCCAAATTGCCATGAACCTATAACCTTGTCACCCTTCCTAGCAAACCATTGTTTGGCTATGTTACCGCATTTGCTCAGCCCCTCTTATAGCGATGCTAGTTGCAGGTGAAGATGAAGATTGCTCCATGTTGGATTCTGTTTATGTTGGGATATCACAATATCTCCTATATTATTAATGCATCTATATACTTGGTAAAGGGTGGAAGGCTCGGCCTTATGCCTGGTGTTTTGTTCCACTTTTGCCTCCCTAGTTTCTGTCATATCGGTGTTATGTTCCCGGATTTTTGTGTCCCTAACGCGGTTGGGTGTTATGGGAACCCCTTGACAGTTCGCCTTGAATAAAACTCTTCCAGCAAGGCCCAACATTGGTTCTACATTTGCCTAACAACCTAAGCATTTTCCCTTGGGTTTCCAGAGCGCGAGGGTCATCTTTATTTTAGCCCCGGGCGGTGCTCCTCTGAGTGCTGGTCCAAACCGAGCGATGTCCGGCGCCCCCTGGGAAACCAGGGTCTATGCCAACCCGAAGTCTGGCTCATCCGGTGTGCCCTGAGAACGAGATATGTGCAGATCCTATTGGAATTTTTCGGCACATCCGAGCGGCTTTGCTGGTCTTGTTTTACCATGGTTGAAACGTCTTATAACCGGGATTCCGAGTCTGATTGGGTCTTCCCGGGAGAAGGAATATCCTTCGTTGACCGTGAGAGCTTATCATGGGCTAAGTTGGGACACCCCTGCAGGGTTTGAACTTTCAAAATCCGTGCCCGCGGTTATGTGGCAGATGGGAATTTGTTAATATCCGGTTGTAGTAAACTTGAAGTAAACTCTTCTAAAATACACCAATTGCGTGCGTAACCGTGATTATCTCTTTTCGGGATTGTTCGAGAGGAGAACACGGTTTTTGGGTTATGTTTGAAGTAAGAAGGAGTTCAGGATCACTTCTTGATCATTACTAGTTGATGACCGCTTGCTAAGCTCCTCTTCGCGCTCTTGTTTCGTAAGTTAGCCACCATACATGCTTAGTCGCTGCTGCAACCTCACCACTTTACCCCTTTCCTTACCCATTAAGCATTGCTAGTCTTGATACCCATGGTAATGGGATTGCTGAGTCCTCGTGGCTCACAGATTACTACACCAACAGTTGCAGGTACAGGTTGTGCGATGCTCGTGACGTGAGAGTGATGCTCGATTGCTTGTGTTGGAGTTCTTCTTCTTCTTCGTCGATCTTGGGTTAGGTTCCTGGTCGGCAGCCTGGGCTAGCAGGGTGGATATTGTTTGAGTTTCTGCTTATGTTTCATCCGTAGTCAGATGTTAATCTTGTATATGATGTATGGTTGTATTCATGTGATATTGTATGCCTTGGTTGTATCCCCACTATTAAGTCATGTTGATGTAATGATATCCACCTTGCAAAAGCGTCTTCAAGATGCGCTTCTATCCTTGGTGAGACCTTCGAGTTCCTTTAGGATAGGGTCGCATCTTGGGCGAGACAAGTTGGTATCAGAGCCTCTACTGACCATAGGAGCCCCCTTGATTGGTCGGGTAGTTTGGCCGATGTCGAGTCTAGAAAAAATCTTTTTCGGAGTCTAGTTATATCGGAGAGTAGGAATTCTTTTTACTCCTCAGCCCCTTCGTCACTCTGGTGAGAAATCTTGATGTAGGTGTTTTGAACTACTTTTCTTCCCCTTAAAATTTTTTCTTTAGGATCACGCAGTTAGTCTTCGTTGCTTGCAATGCCAGCTCTTTTCGTCCGGTGCATTTCTCGTCAAGTCGACTCAAACCTCTTTGTCTCTTGGGAGATCAATCCTCAGCTCTTTTCAATCGACGTTGTTTTCCCCAACCGAAGTTGTCTTTCTTTTTCCCACCCGCCCACCCCTTCTTCTTCTAGGAACCGGAGTCCGGAATCGAGTATCCATTCTACTCGTGCGAAGCCTTTGCATTCTCTCCTCAATAATTTCAACCGGTGTCTTTTCTCTTCAAGTTACTCGTCGATTCCACGTTCAAGTTGCTGTGTTTTCCGCCTCCCACCCTTTTTATTCCCGGAGTCTGAGCCTCTATTCAAGCATCAATTTTGTTCGTGCGGAGTATCTTCACTCTTTCCTCATTTGTCTCAACCAGTGAATTCTCGTCTAGTTAATCATTGTTCGTCTCGTTTTTCTTTTCGGTGGATCCAATTCAAGTTTTCGGTGTTGATCGTATTTTTTCCCTTGTCCGAAGTGTTTTCCCCTTGCTCGTTCCTCCTCTGGCCATTCTATTATCCCGGAGTGTTGAAGACATCTCAGAAGATTCATGTTTGCATTCTATTATTTTGAGGTTGTCACCTCATTCAAAAATTTCAATCGTTCTGGTGCATCATTTCTCATTCAAACAATCCTTTCCAACGGTGTTTCTTTTCAGTGGGCCCTGACCCACAGGTCTTTCCTAGGACCTTACCTGACTCTTTCGATTTTCCCGGAGGTATTCTCTAGTTCTTTTGAAATTTGACGTAAGTATGAACTTCATTAGTCAGATGCCTTCTCCAAGATACCTTCCAAATTATTTCATGTCCGGGTCAATCTTTCCTCTTTTCTTTCTACCGGAGAGTTTCAAAAATTCTTCAAGGTGTTTCTCGTCGTCATTCTCATCATTTGAAGACTGAAGTAGAGTTTTCCCTAAATCTTGTCCGTTCTCCCGAAGATTCGTGCCGCTACCTTGATTTTTCCTCTCAAATATTTTCCAGTCGTGCAAATTCTTTTCAACCATCCGGAGTATTTCAGGAGTTGTTTTCCGTCCCAATCATCAGGAGGCCATCTTTTCGGAATATTTCTTCTTTCTAAGTTTTGAGATTCATTCTCCAATTATTCTATATCCGTGCCCCTTCGTTCGTCTCAATATTCTTCCGGTGCTTCGTTCTAGTATTCTTCAATTGGTTCGCGATCTCTTCGTTCTTTTGCCTCTAATTCCCTCATGTATCTTTGTGCTTTTCTAATTCTTCCTGGCGATTCATCCTCTTTTCTTTGTTCATTTTCATTTCTAACGGTGGTTCGTTCAAGATTCCTTTTCTTTTGTAATCACATCAACTAATTCGTTCTTTCCAAATCCTACCGGTGGTTCAAGAAGACTTTCTCAAATTTTCGTGCTATATCCCCCCTTAATCGTTTCTAATGCGAATAAGTAGTATGCAAATCCATTGCTTCGCATCAATTTAATTGGGTGGAGGATAAGCGTAACGTAATTCTTATTATTCTTTCATCAAGTTGATTTATCCCTTCCTTCAAAGTTGTTCATGATGAATATATTCTAATCCCAAGTGTTTTCATCTTTTCTTTTCCGGAGTTCCAAGCCTTCTCGCTTGTCTCGTCGCGAAGCTCCATCCAAATCATCGCAAGGCTTTATTCTTATCCTTTCATCCTTCAATTTTATCAAGTCATCCTTCTGTTTCCGGAGTTCTTCATGGCAATTCTTCATGAGTTATTTCATTCTTCAAGTGTTCATCAAGATTCTTGTTCAAGGAGTTCTAGTATATTTTCTTCTTGCATCTCGAAGTGCAAGTAATTCTCCGTATTCTTTGGAAATGGAGTTCTGCATTTCCTCATTCTTCTCAGCTATTTAATCTTTTCCGCTTGTGGTTGGTTATCACCTCAAAATTTTGAGATGTTATCCATAAGTCCACAACAAGAGATTCTTTGTTGTTGATTTTCTCAACAACTTCGTTAAAACTTTTTCTCGCAAGGATGCTTTTCAAATTCATTCGTCGAAGTAGTTGTCATCTTCTTCCCTGTTCTTCTCATTCCAATCTATCAAGTCTTCCGGAGGTTTTGTGTTGTTCCTCAAGTCAAGTATCGTTCCATCTCCTCAAGTTCATGTTCTACTCTTTCCATATTTAGCCGGAGTGCTGCCTAATTCTTTCGTTCTTTTCCTTTTCTAACCGGAGTGGTTTCAGAGTCCATCGGACTCATTGAGCTTTTGATTCTCATCATTCTCATCGTTCCTCTTTCCTATCCAGTGCTCTCGACTTTGTTCATCCTCTCTCTTTTGTTCTTATTTCACCTCATCCCTTTTCCTCCCCGTCTCGGTCCTAAGATCTCGGGACGAGATCCCTTGTTAGTAGAGGAGAGTTGTAACGCCCCGGATTCGATGCACCAGGTGTCTCCCAGTTATTCTCCGTTGTTGCCATGTCATTTGCTTGTGTGTCGCACTTTGCCATGTCATCATGTGCTCTCATTTTGCATACGTGTTCGTCTCATGCATCCGAGCATTTTCCCCGTTGTCCGTTTTGCAATACGACACTCCTATGTCCTCCAGCGTCCCCCTTTTGTCTCTTGTTGTGAGCGGGTGTTAAATATTCTCAGAATGGACCGAGATTTGCCAAGCGGCCTTGGTACACCACCGGCAGACCGCCTGTCAAGATTCGTGGCATTTGGAGTCCGTTTGATACTCCAACGGTTAACCGGGTAGCCGCAAAGGCCTCTTTTGTGTGCAGCCCAACACCCCTCCATAGTGGCCCAATAACCCATCCAAACCCCCTCCATGCTGTCGGTCGTTCAACCAGGATCGTGTGGGTGAAAACCGCTCCTCATTTGAACACTCCTAGCTCCCTCTACCTATATAAAAACCTCCCCCCCTTCAAAATCGCAGTCTAAACCCTAGTCTACCACCTCCTCGCGGCGCCGGACGCTTTGCGCCACGCCGGACATGTACACCGCCAGCCTCCACGTCGCTCCGGCCAATCCGAGGCCACCACGTCAACTCGAACCGCCTTGCGTCCAACCCCGTCGTGCCACGTGTCCACCCGCGCCCCACTTCGCCGCCGGGCCCGCGGAGCCCATCTCCGGCCGGCTCCGGGCCACGGCGAGCCTGATCCGCCCGAATCCCGTGCCACTTCCGCCAGACATCGCCGCGCCTCCGGCGACCAGTGCCCGTCGCCGCCGGTCGCCCGGATCCAGCGCCGCTTCCGCCCGGACCTCGCCGCCTCCGGCGACCAGCGCCCGTCGTTGCCGATCTGCCCAGCGCTAAGTCGTCGCCTCGCCGTTCGGCGTCGTCCGCCGCCTCGAGTCGCCATTGACCCGGGCGCTGAGCCCCAACGGGCCTTGGTCCCGCACCTCCGACGCCCGACCTCCGCCTGCTCCACCCGACCCCGCCGCCTCCGCACCATCGCCGGCGACCAGCTCCGACGACCGAAGCCGCCGCCTCCCGCACCGGATCGGGAGGAGCCCGATCTGGTCGCGCCCGCGTTGACCCCTCGCGTGGGCCCCGCAGCCCATCTCCTCCGGCCTTCCCGCGGCCCAGATCTAGGCGGCCCATCTCCTCCATCCCAGTGTGTCTCCTCTGCCGACTTGGGCCGAGCCCACTGTGTGAGCCCCCTCTATCCATCGCCCTGTGCACGTTTTAGAATACAACGCTCTCTCGTTTTTTTTTCCAGAAAATCAGCCAAGTCCTTTTCTGTTTCAGCATCACATGAGCATCTTTGACCTGTCATAACTCCATGACCGTAGCTCCGTTTCATGCATATGATATATCGAAATGTTCATTGCGAGACGCTCTTCATTTTGTTCCATCGTGTCATGCTTGTTTGGGTCGATCTTGATGCCCTAATCACCGTTGCAGGAGTGCTATATGATGTTGTTTGCTATAGGAGAACTTTCTCATTTGTCATTTTTACATCTTTTTGTGTGATTCTCTTTTGAGCATGAAGTCTATATGTGTTATGAGCTACAACATTCCATCTCTGCTGTGGTGCAGTCCACTCTTCATGATATGAGATGTGTTGACTATTACAAGCTTGCAAAGTAGCCTCCGTGATGTTGCTGATTTCTGTGACTTAGTCATTTCTGCTGTCTGAAACTGATATATTGTGATGCTATGTAAACCTGTTGATACCATGAGTTCTATGCATAATCTGAAAATCTTCACTAAGGGTGTTTTGCTACACATAATCTGGAGACATGTCCACCGCCAGCCTCCACGTCGCTCTGGCCAATCCGAGGCCGCCACGTCAGCTCCAACCGCCCCGCGTCCAACCCCGGCGTGCCACGTGTCCACCCGCGCCCCACTTCGCCGACGCGCCCGCGGAGCCCATCTCCGGTCCGCTCCGGGCCACGGCGGGCCCGGTCCGCCCGAATCTCGCCCGCTTCTGCCGGACCTCGCCGCCTCCGCCGACCCGGCGCCGTCGCCGCCGGTCGCTGGATCCCGCGCCACTTCGCCGGACCTCGCCGCCTCCGGTGACAGTGCCGTCGCCTCCGGTCGCTTCCGGACCCCGCGCGCTTCCGCGGACCTCGCTGCCTCCAGCGACCAGCGCCGTCGTCGCCAATCTGCCCGCCGCCAACCGCGCCGCCCTCGCCATTCGGCGTCGTCCGCCGCCTCCGATGCGCCATTGACCACAGCGGCGAGCCCCGGCAGACGGGGTACCTCACCTCCGCCGCGGTCGCGTCGTGGCACCCGCCCGTGGCGCCCGCCAGAAACCCCGCCGCCCGACCTCACGCTGCTCCACCGACCACCGCCGCCTACTGCGCCCGTCGCTGGCGACCAGCTCCGGCAGCCGAACGCCGCCTCCACTTTTGTCGGGAGGAGCACAATCTGGCCGCGCCCGCGTTGACCCCTCGCGTGGGCCCCGTAGCCCATCTCCTCCGGCCTCCCAGCGGCCCAGATCCCGGCGGCCCATCTCCTCCGTCCCAGCGTGTCTCCTCTGCCGACTTGGGCCGAGCCCACTGGGTGAGCGCCCTCTATCCATCGCCCTGTGCACGTTTTAGAATACAACGCTCACTCGTTTTTTTCCAGAAAATCGGTTGTCCTTTTCTGTTTCAGCATCACATGAGCATCTTTGACCTGTCATAACTCAATGGCCGTAGCTCCATTTCATGCATATGATATATCAAAATGTTAATTGCGAGATGCTCTTCATTTTATTCCTTCGGGTCATGCTAGTTTGATTTCATCTTGATGCCCTAATAATCGTTGAAAGATTGCTATATGATGTTGTCTGCTGTAGGTTATCAGAACTTGCTCATTTGTCATTTTTTACATCTTTTTGTGTGGTTTTCTTTTGAGCATGAAGTTTATATGTGTTACGAACTGCAACATGCCATCTCCGCTGTGGTGCAGTCCACTCTTCACGATATGCTATGTGTTGATTGCTACAAGTTTGCAAAGTAGCCTCCGTGATGTTGCTGATTTCTGTGACTTGGTCATTTCTACTAAGTCTGAAACTGATATATTGTGATGCTATGTAAACCTGTTGATACCATGAGTTCTATGCATAATCTGGAGATGTTCACGGAGGGTGTTTTGCTACTAATATTATGCTCTATCCATCCATTCCTATTTTTGCATTTATGGAGTGCTCTAGCATGTCTTAATTTTGCTCTACTTATGGTATCAAATGTTCCTGGCAGATTGTTTACATGTTAATCAATTTTGCCATGGTTGTTGTTAGTGATCCAAGCATGCTGTGAACTTGCTCTTGCCATGGTTAGCTTAATGAACATGTCATCTTGCAGTAGGTATGCTTGTATTGTCATGCAATGCTTTGTGATGAGTGATTTGTGCTCGCAAAGATGCCTTCATAATTCTGTTTATGCTATGCACAGTTATTTTCACCAAGTCTGAATCTGTTTATGAAACTTGCTATGTTTACATGGGTGCCATCATATCTTCTGTGCCTTTTTGGCTCGTGTTCAGTAAGGTACTTTTGTTACATGCAATTAGTAAATTCATTCCATGCCTCTGTTTGCTATGATCTTTTCCTATAGTATGATGTTTGATAGCTCTAAACTTTGCAACCTGATGTTATTTCTGCAATGTCTAGTGATTTCTGCCAAGTCTGTGAAGCTGATATTATTTGCAATCTTGCCATGATCTTTTGAGCATGTTCTAGTAGTTTCTGGAGATAGCTCATTGTTCATGTTTTGCCATGCTTTACCTGTACATCATGTGCATGCCTTTTTTATATTGGGGTGTTGTAGCATGTTATTTTGGTGCTTGTAAGATGGCTAGTTGCTGTTTTGGACAGCTTGTCCTTTAAACTTGTATAGTGTGTATGTGTTGAACCGTTGCTCCGTTTTGGGTGTGCTCTATATGACTTGTTTAGTTTAGCATATAGTTTCATGTTACCTTGTTGCATCCATGTTTTGAGTGTGTTTGCTTGATGTTTGAATGCATTTTGCATCAATGCCATGTTGACTTGTTTTGCTCATATCTTCTAGGCTGTAGCTCCGAATTAAATGAACTTTATATGTAACTTGACTAGAGTTCCGTGTAGATCATCGTGGTGCATCGTAACTTGTTGTTTAACAAATTGAACATAAGGTTTATTCAGATCTGGAGCAATTTTGAAGTTTGCATATGGGGACTTGCCAGAATTGTTCTATGTTGTTTCCGGCCTCATTTAAACTTGCTTTGATGTGTTGCTCTTGTATGCATCATATCTAGCCATGAGTATCTTCATGTAGCCTTGTCGTACATCATACTTGGTTGAGCATCATGCCTTGTTCGTGTGTGGTGTGTTTACCATGTTGTGTGCTTCTTCTCGATAGTTCCTGTTTCGTTGCGATCGTGAGGATTCGTTCGTCTACGTTTGGTTCGTCTACGTGGCTTCATCTTCTTCATGGACTCGTTCTTCTTCCTAGAGGGATTTCAGGCAAGATTACCGTCTCCTTGGATCTCACTACTATCATTGCTATGCTAGTTGCTTCGTTCTATCTCCATGCCGCGTTACCTACCACTTGCTTATCAAGCCTCCCAAATTGCCATGAACCTCCAACCTTGTCACCCTTCCTAGCAAACTGTTGTTTGGCTATGTTACCGTATTTGCTCAACCCCTCTTATAGCGCTGCTAGTTGCAGGTGAAGATGAAGATTGCTCCATGTTGGATTATGTTTATGTTGGGATATCACAATATCACTTATATTATTAATGCATCTATATACTTGGTAAAGGGTGGAAGGCTCGGCCTTATGCACAGTGTTTTGTTCCACTCTTGCCGCTCTAGTTTCCGTCATATCGGTATTATGTTCCGGGATTTTTGCGTCCCTAACAGCGGTTGGGTGTTATAGGAACCCCTTGACAGATTCGCCTTGAATAAAACTCTTCCAAAGAAGGCCCAACTTTGGTTCTAAATTTGCCTAACAACCTAGGCCTTTTCAATTGGGTTTTCGGAGCCCGAGGGTCATCTTTATTTTAGCCCCCCCCCCCCCCGGGCCAGTGCTCCTCTTAGTGCTGGTCCAAAACGAGCGATGCCAACCCGACGTCTGGCTCATCCGGTGTGCCCTAAGAACGAGATATGTGCAGCTCCTATCGGGATTTGTCGGCACATCCGGGCGGCTTTGCTGGTCTTGTTTTACCACTGCGAAACGTCTTGTAACCGGGATTCCAAGTCTGATCGGGTCTTCCCGGCAGAAAGAATATCCTTCGTTGATCGTGAGAGCTTATCATGGACTAAGTTGGGACACCCCTGTAGGGTTTGAACTTTCAAAATCCATGCCCGCGGTTATGTGGCTGATGAGAATTTGTTAATATCCGATTGTAGTAAACTTGAAGTCAACTCTTCTAAACTGCATCAATCGCGTGTGTAACTGTGATTGTCTCTTTTCGGGGTTGTTCGAGAGGAGAATACGGTTTTTGGGTTATGTTTGACGTAAGTAGGAGTTCAGGATCACTTCTTGATCATTACTAGTTGACGACCGCTTGCTAAGCTCCTCTTCTCGCTCTTGTTTCGTAAGTTAGCCACCATACATGCTTAGTCGCTATTGCAACCTCACCACTTTACCCCTTTCCTTAACCATTAAGCTTTGCTAGTCTTGATACCCATGGTAACGGGATTGCTGAGTCCTCGTGGCTCACAGATTACTACACCAACAATCGCAGGTACAGGTTGTGCGATGCTCGTGACGTGATAGCGATGCTCGATTCCTTGTGTTGGAGTTCTTCTTCTTCTTCGTCGATCTTGGGTTAGGTTCCTGGTCAGCAGCCTGGGCTAGCTGGGTGGATATTGTTTGAGTTTCTGCTTATGTTTCATCCGTAGTCGGATGTTGATCTTGTATATGATGTATTGTTGTATTCATGTGACATTGTATGCCTTGGTTGTATCCCCACTATTATGTCATGTTGATTTAATGATATCCACCTTGCAAAAGCGTCTTCAAGATGCGCTTCTATCCTTGGTGGGACCTTCGAGTTCCTTTAGGATAGGGTCGCATCTTGGGCGTGACATGAAGACCCTGCCGGAGCTGCATCCGAACAGGAGGAACATGACAACACGCAAGACAACCCTGATGAACAGGCCATAGAAGATGACTTGGAGGATGATAGTTACCGTCCACCCTTCAAGGAGTGGACAAGCCTCGGCAACGAAGACTTCATCATGCCTGAGGATCCTCTGGAGCAGGAGCGCTTTAAGCTTCAGCTCATAGCCACTGCAAGGAGCCTAAAAAAGAAACAGTAGCAGCTTCAAGCCGAACAAGATCTGCTCGTCGAAAGATGGTCTGATGTCATGACAGCCGAAGAATACGGCCTCAAGCGCCCAGCCAAGAGCTACCCCTAACGCAGACTGCTACCTCAATTCGATGAGGAGGCACTGGAGCACATATCTCCCTCGCGTAATGCGGAATGACCACCATGTGGTCGAGACAGGGAGGTTAACAGGCCACCTCGCGGTTGAGATAAAGCGGCAACTCAGGCCGAACAACAGCCTGCCCCACCGCCCCGCAAAAATAGAGACGAAAGAGTTCGGGGTCACACGTACGACCTCCGGCAGAACCTGGACAGTAGAGCAGGACATACAAGATCGATGTACGGATAGCGAGGATGTGCCTCGAGGCACGATGACGGCTACCTATTCGGACGTGATAAACCCAACCTTGTCAGGGCCGAATGCCGCAGACGGACTCCATCAGAGCTACGCCGCAATGCGGCCCAGTACAGAGGTGCCGCACACCGTCTCTGCTTCACAGATGAAGTCCTGGATCACGAATTCCCCGAGGGGTTCAAGTCCGTCAATATCGAATCATACGACGACACAACCGATCCCGCAATATGGATCGAGGATCTTATTCTCCATATCCATATGGCTCGAGGAGATGAACTCCACGCCATTAAATACCTCCCACTAAAGCTCAAAGGGCCAGCTCGGCACTGGCTTAACAGCCTACCTGAAAATTCTATCGGCAGCTGGGAGGACTTGGAAGAAGCCTTCTTGGACAACTTCCAAGGAACCAATGTCCGGCCACCAGACGCCGATGACTTAAGCCACATAGTTCAACAACCTGAAGAATCAACAAGAAATTTTTGGACTAGGTTCCTAACCAAAAAGAACCAGATAGTTGACTGTCCGGATGCTGAGGCCTTAGCAGCCTTCAAACACAGCATCCATGACGAATGGTTAGCACGCCACCTCGGCCAAGAAAAACCGAAGTCCATGGCAGCCCTCACGGCACTCATGACCCGCTTTTGCGTGGGTGAGGACAGTTGGCTGGCTCATAGTAACAACACAGCCAGCGAGACAGGCCCCTCCGAGGCCAAGAATAGCACTAGCAAGCTCCGGCGCAATAGACAGAAACGCCAAAGCAATGGCGACAACACCGATGACACCACAGTCAACACCGGATTCACTGGCCCCAAGTCCGGCCAACGGAAGAAGCCCTACAAAAGAAACAATGAAGGACCTTACAGCCTGGACCGCATACTCGACCGTCCGTGCGAGATACACGGCACCCCGGATAAGCAAGCCAATCATACCAACATGGATTGTTGGGTTTTCAAGCAATTTTGGCAAGTTAAATGCCGAAAATAAAGAAAAGGGATCACAAAGTGAGGACATGGACGAAGAGCCCCGGCAGCCGAACACTGGGGGGCAGAAGAAATTTCCCCCTCAAGTCAAGACGGTGAACATGATATACGCCACACACATTCCCAAAAGGGAGCGTAAGAGAGCACTTAGGGACGTCTACGCGGTAGAGCCAGTCGCCCCAAAATTCAACTCGTGGTCATCGTTCCCGATCACCTTCGATCATCGAGATCACCCAACTAGTATCCGCCATGGAGGTTTAGCCGCACTAGTCCTCGACCCAATTATTGACGGGTTTCACCTAGCACGAGTCCTGATGGACTGTGGTAGCAGCCTTAACCTGCTCTATCAGGACATAGTGCGGAAGATGGGCATTGACCCCACACGAATCAAACGAACAAAGACTACCTTTAAAGGAGTCATACCAGGCGTAGAAGCCCGCTATACGGGCTCAATCACGCTGGAAGTGGTCTTCGGTTCTCTGAACAACTTCCGAAGCAAGGAGTTAATCTTCGACATCGTCCCTTTCTGCAGTGGCTACGACGCACTGCTCAGACAAACAACACTTGCTAGATTCAATGCAGTGCCACACTATGCTTATCTCAAGCTCAAAATGCCCAGTCCACGCGATGTCATAACAGTCAATGGCAATACGGAATGCTCCCTCCGAACAGAAGAGCACACCGTCGCCCTAGCAGCAGAGGTACAGAGCGGCCTTCTCAAGCAGCACCATAGTGCGGCTGTCGAGCCCCTGGACATCATTAGGAAGTTCCGGACTACACTGCAGCAGGACAGCATGGCTCGTCAGGAGCTCGATTAGCAATTCGGCCTCCGTCCCAGTCCTGATGAAGTAGTGGCACTCGCACCACGCGTACATAATCACACACTCAAAATCCCATGGACATCGACGGAGGCAGAAGCTAACCCGGGATCTACAGTTCGGCTAGACCGATCCCGGACACACATACTTTCACCTTTTTCTTTTTATTTCAGGTTCCTTTTCCCACGGGCCTGCTGACCAGTCCCTTTGAAGGATCGGCATATAAAGGATGCAAGCAGCATAGGTGCGTAGAGTAACCTCTATACGTCTTCTTGACGATATTTATATTCATTTCTCAGGACCCGCACGCTGCGCCCTCTTGATTCCGGCATGTTAAATAGCCCGGATGCTTATCACAGTACTTGTAGTAGATACGCCTTGACATATCCATCCAGTTATAATGAAAACAGTTTGCGGCCTAGTTCCTATGGTTTTCATTTCTTACTTCATTTTATTTCGATCTGCTTATCGACTGCATCCGTACACTTTGGTACGTTTTATATTCGCCAGGGGCTCCCCATCGCCCCATAATACGGCAGCAAAGTCTGAACACTTCTTATATATAAGTTCAGCATCCCGAATTTAGCATTATTTGCATTGGCTCTGAATCATGTCTTTGGTCAATAGTTGGGTTGCCCGGCTCCTGTGCTTGCTACCCTACGTTCCGCTCTATCGGCTAGGGTAGTAAAGGGAGAACTACTGCAATTGTGCCCCTGGCCTTGACCGGATGAGCACCTCAGTAGAGAAAGCCGAAAACTGACTGTCATGATACGGTGAGAGCCGGTCAGCTGTTCGAGGGTTACAAAATCATTGGAGATTTTTTCCGTGTTATGCGAAGGATCGGCACTTCCTGATCAGATGCTGACAGCACCCCGGCTTGGACCAGGGTCTGTGCACTTGCTTTATTATAAAACTCCTATGGCTAAGTGAGGGCGTTCAAGCCATATAGTCTGATTGCCTTGTTCGTTGCGCTAAACAACTCCTTCAAAGGACCATATAATTGGATCAAGATTGTTTGGATTATATCCCGAACACCTCTGTACTACCTACGCGAGGGCAGAAGCCGACGACTGGCCAACCCTCAGATTACAAATAACACGGCCGCACAGGAGGAAAGAATTAAAGCATAACAAAATTACATTACAGGATTTGTTTCCATAAAACAAGGCAAGGGAATCATGAATACATTTATTCAAATAAAATGTCCTGCGAACATTGAGCTGCCACAAGTCGAGACCCTTCTATGACATCCGCAAAATATCTCTCGGGTGTGCGGTGCTCCTTGCCCTCCGGAGGCCCGCTGGCAACTTCAACGGCGTTCATCTTCGCCCACCACATCTTGCAACGAGCGAAGGCCATACGGGCACCTTCAATACAGGCAGAGCGCTTGACGACGTCCAGCCGTGGACAGGCTTCCACTAGCCGCCTCACGAGTCTGAAGTAGCTGCTGGGCATAGCTTCATCTGGCCACAGCCGGATCATCAAATCCTTCATGGCTAGTTCGGTCACCCTATGCAGCTCCACTAGCTGCTTCGGCTGATCCTGAAGGACACGGGATGCTCTAGCGTTGCATACTGCGACCAGAATAGCTTCTCCATAGAACCCCCTCCTTCGGCTCGGTAGAACTCCGCAGCGTCTGATACGCTGCGTGGTAGATCCGCAAAAGCCCCTGGGGAACTCTGAACCCGGGTTAGTAAAAGGTACTGCTTCTCCGCATACTTGCTTTGCATCTTAAATGCCTTACCCGCCGTGATCTTCTTGGCCTCCTGGATCTCCTGAAGGGCGGCCTGGGCCTCATTCCATGCGGACTCCACGCTCTGACGAGACTTGGCAAGTTCGGCCCCTTGAACCGATGCATCATGCTCCAAGGCCTCGCATTTCTTCACCACATCCTGGAGCTCCTGCTGGACCTCCTTGACCCGGGCCTTGAGCTTTTTCCGGGCGGCTTGCTGCTGGATAGCCTTCTCCTCAGCCTCGCCCAGGGCCTTCCTCAGGGCCTCGACCTCAGTCGCGGATCTTGCACATATTATGACACAACAGTTGATACACAGCGCCTATGCTTTCTGAACACACCGCAAGTCCATACTCACCTTGCTTCTCCTGGAGCCGAACCTTAACCTCACCGAGCTCGCTCCCGGTCCGCTCCAGCTTCTGCCTCAGTTCAGAGACTTCGGCAGCATGCGAGGTTGCGGCCAACAGTGACGCCTGCTTATTGGTATATATTAAGTTAGTCTCCTACAAACAAAGAATTCATTCTCTGTCTGGTTCTTCTTGCCGAATACCGGACAGTGTCTCAGGGGCTACTAACTACATGGGGTTTTTCTCTTTTTATGTCACTTACCTCGAAACCTGTTAATAGGTTGCTGAAGGCTTCGTTCAGTCCACTCTTGGCGGACTGAACCTTCTAGCTCACCGCACCCATAAGGACACGGTGCTCGTCCACGACGGAGGCGCCTCATAGCGCGTCCATCAGGTTATCCGGCGCCCCTGGATGGATAGGGGCCACCGGTGGAAGCGGCGCACCCCCCTACTTCAAAGGGGGCTGCTCACCCAACTCTGGAGCCATATGGTTCTCCAGAATCGTATTCTGCTGAGGGCCAAACTGGATGTGGCCCTCTTCGCCAGTCTCCATGGGGATCGGCTCCCCCATATGTCCGGCAGTGGAGGTCTTGCCTTGAGGCGCCTCCCGGACAACGTCCTAGGCTCCTCCCTTCGGAGCGGTCCTTCGGGACAACACTTCGGTGTCATCCCTGGCCCCGGGGGAATAAGCAGGCGGTGGCGACATGCTCGCCATCTCCAACGGAGCTAACGAAACTCCAGACAAGGATCGTTGGATTAGGTCGCGGGCCAGACTGCAATAATACAGTTAACTATGTCAAGATAATGAAGAGAAAGGGTGGGATGTGCGCACGAGCGAGCCATGTCACTTACGATGCGGCCTGGGGCTTAGTGCGGGGGCGTCGTTCCGGACTGTTGTCAACGTCCCATGCGGTGTTGACCACTGGGACGCCCATCCCCTTCTTGGGCATCTCCGCCTCCAGATGCGCCGAAGCCGCCCTCTTCTTCATCCTCTCCTCAGGGGGAGGGTTGTTTTCTTCCTCCTCCTCCTCTTCCTCGTCATTGTCCTCAGGGACAGAGGAATGTGCTTCATCGTCTTTGGACGTCACGTCTGAAGTGCCCTTGCGGCGGGGGCCACTCTTGGCCCCCTTTGCCTTCTTCTTGGCCTTCTTCTCCGGCGCCTTATATGGCGCCGGCACCAGCATCTTCGCCAGACGTGGGATGACTGGTTCTTCACGCAGTGGAGCCGGATACTGGATTCGCTTCGCCCTCTCCATCCAGTCCTGAGAAAGATGTAATAAAAGTTCATACATCATCCTCAAAACAATTAAGTTGGGGGTACATCAAAAATAACATACCTCGCTGGCGGGGTGTTTACAATCGTGACCACGATCTGAATCCGTGGCCAGTGATTTCTCATTGCCCTTGAAGAGCAACTTCCATGCACCTTCATGTGTAGTTTCGAAGAGCCTCACCAGGGTCCGGAGCTTCTTCAGATTGAACTGCCACAGCGGGCGGCTTCGGCGCTGGCACGGAAGGATCCGGCGAACTAACATCACCTGGATCACATCAACGATCTTGACCCTCTTGGTTACCATGCTCTGAACATGCGTTTGTATTATTATCAGCTTGTCAGGAGAACACCAGTCCGGACTCTTCTTGACCCAGGAGGTGAGTCGCATAGGAGCGCCGGAGCAGAATTCGGCAGCTGCGGCCCAGGTGGTGCCGCGTGGTTCTGTGATGTAGAACCACTGCTTCTGCCACTCCTTTACCGTATCCACAAAAGTGCCTTTGGGCCAAGAGAGGTTGGATAGCTTGCTCACCATGGCTCCTCCGCACTCTGGGTGCTGGCCATACACCACCTTTGGCTTCACGTTGAAGACTTTGAGCCACAGCCCGAAGTGGGGTTGGATGCGGAGGAAGGCCTCACACACAACGATAAACGCCGAGATGTTGAGGAAGGAATTCGGGGACAAATCATGGAAATATATCCCGTAATAATACATCAGCCCGCAGACGAAAGGGTGGAGCGAAAACCCTAGCCCGCGGAAGAAATGGGGGATAAATACTACGCTCTCAGTGGGCTTCGGCGTGGGCACGATTTGTCCCTCGGCCGGTAGATGGTGGTCGATCTCTTTCGCCAAATACCCGGCTGCCCGAACCTCAGTAATGTCCTCCTCCTTGACGGAGGAGACCATCCACTTGCCCTGACCGCCGGATCCGGACATGGTTGCTTGAGTGGAAAGGAGATGAGAACTTGGGCGCTGGAGCTCGAGATTGGGAAGGCGGAGACAGAGAGAGAGCATGAGAAGAGGAAGAGGGAATCCTTATCCCCTTATAAAGGCAGCAAATATTAAACGCCTCCTCACTCGCCTTAAGATTCGCCTATTCCCAAGGTCTGTATAAACGACACGGTTGGGTTACCCATGCCCGCATTGATGGGAATCCCGCGATAAGGGGACACGATCTCTGCTTTGACAAGACATGTCAATGGCAACCGAGTCTCGAGGCGTGGGGCATCGAACACCATAATGGTTGGGAATTATAACCAGTCAGATGCAATGTCGTGTTACAAAAAACATCGGCGGATGGAACTCGTGTAAAAAAAATATTTTTTTCTCTGCGGTTGTGTATGGTGTGTGTAACAGGTCCGGATATAATCATCGCATCCGAAGACTATCCAGGAGATCGAAAAAAGAGGAACCCGCCTTGCACTGCCGAAGACAATCTACGCGCCTGAGGTATGCGCGGGACTGATGGGCTACTGAGAGAGTACTGAAATAAGGGGTCCTCGGGCGTTCGGCCTATTATTCATTGGGCCGGACTGATGGGCTGTGAAGATATGAAGGCCAAAGACTATACCCGTGTCTGGATTGGACTTTCCTTGGCGTGGAAGGCAAGCTAGGCGACCGACTATGTAGATTCCCTCTGATGTAACTGACTCTATGTAACCCTAGATCTCTCCGGTGTCTATATAAACCGGAGAGCGTAGTCCGGATGGCAAAAACCATAGAAGTCTAGCCTGTCTGACTATAATTGTATCTCTCCTCTACGGACTAAGCCCTCTGGTTTATATAGAAACTAGAGGGGACTAGGGTTACACAAAGTCGGTTACAGAGAAGGGAATCTTCATATTTGGTCGCCAAGCTTGCCTTCCACGCCAAGGAGAGTCCCATCCGGACACGGGTGAAGTCTTCGGTCTTTGCATCTTCACAGTCCATTAGTCCGGCCCATGTCCAACAGACCGGACGCCCGATGACCCCTTAGTCTAGGACTCCCTCAATCGCGCCTCAGGAGCCAAACTGGTCACGTAGCCCCTCATCCCTTGGTCTCGTCCTGGTGATCCGGACGACTCGATGGCGGCTGAGGTATGCGCGGGACTGGGCCCTGCCGACGTAGAACACTAAGGCCTACTCTTGCATTCCCTTCCCGAGGGTTGTTTGTACGTTAAGGAGGACTCCTGAGCATCGCGCCTCAGGAGCCAAACTGGTCATGTAGTCCCTCACCCCTTGGTCTCGTCCTGGTGATCCGGACGACCCAATAGCAACTGAGGTACACGCAGGGCCGGGCTCTGCCGATGCAGAACACAAAAGCAACGAGAAGGAAATCGCGGAATCCTAGCGAATTATTACAAGACATATTGTTCATCCAAATACCAAACACAAGTTTTAACGCCTCCACGAGGCACGGTGCATGTTGCAGGAAATGAAAGTGGAGGGAAGCGCCAACAGCAAGCCTTCTCTTCAGCCTTGGGCGCTGCCATCGCCCGCGAGGAGTGCCCCTTCGTCAACAACGTTGCCGTCGCTCATGCCGGGCGCCGGGGCCGCAGGGTCGGCAGCACCGTTAGCCAGGGGCGCGGTATCGATGGCGTGGAATTTCTCTAGCAGGGCCTCCATGAGGGAGTCCTGGACTAAGGGGTCCTCGGGTGTCTGGCCTGTTATTCATTGGGCCGGACTGATGGACTGTGAAGATATGAAAGCTGAAGACTATACCCGTGTCCGGATTGGACTTTCCTTGGCGTGGAAGGCAAGCTAGTCGACCGACTATGTAGATTCCCTCTGATGTAACTGACTCTATGTAACCCTAGATCTCTCCGGTGTCTATATAAATCGGAGAGCGTAGTCCGGATAGGCGAATACTCATTACCATATTCACATAGGCTAGACTTCTAGGGTTTAACCATTAAGATCTCGAGGTAGATCAACTCTTGTAACACTCATATTCATCAAGATCAATCAAGTAGGAAGTAGGGTATTACCTCCATAGAGAGGGCCCGAACCTAGGTAAACATCGTGTCCCCCGTCTCATGTTACCATCGATCCTAGACGCACAGTTCGAGACCCCCTACCCGAGATCCACCGGTTTTGACACCGGCGCTCCACCCGGTCCTTCATGGCTTCGGCAGCAGCCTCACAGTGCTCCTCGTACAAGGGCTCAAGCAGGGCATCCAGGTTGACGCTAGGGTTGCGAAGATGAAGATGACTGAAGATACGCGTCAGAGCTGAAGCAGAGAGCGCATGGGCTTCCCCCTCCACCATGGGGCCGATCCCATCAACGACGCCCTCGAGCACCGTGACAAGTTGAGGGAGTAGCTCGGCGGGGCCTTCATCGTCAGTCACCAACGGCTTCTTCAATCCCTTCTCGTAGAGCTCCTGCAACGCCTCCCGAGACTTCAGCTCGAGGGATTTGAAGGCTGCACGATCTTCAACAAGAACCTTCGCCTTGGCTTCCAGTTGGGCCTTCTCCGCCTCCACCGTCTTCTCCAGTTCCTCTAGGCGGCTACGCTCCGCGGCCTGCGCCCGCGCTGACTGCTCCAGCTCGGTGTCATGACATGCGACCGCGTCTTCTCGAGCCTTCATCTTCTCCTCCCACACCTCGCGTTAACGAGCCTCGACGGTGTGCTCGTTGCGCATGTTCTCCAGCTCGGCCTCCGCCAACCGGCAACGCTCTTGGGCAGCCTCAGCATCCTTCAGCGCCACGTCACGGGCAGCAGCGGCCAAGCCAGTGGCCCGCTCGCCTTCCTTGGAGGCCGCTATGCCCTGGCTCAGTGTCGCCCTGATAGACGCATCGGAGCGCAGCCACCCCGAGATCAACTCCAGGCACCCTGTCACCAGGCAACGGTCGGCGCCTTGAAGGTCGTCCCAAAGCTGGGTCAGTGCAGAAAGAGCTTCCCCCAGAGCATCGGGCGAGGCAGAAGGATCACGGCCCGACGGCGTGATCGGAAGAGGAGGAGGCAGCAACGGCGCCAAGGCCTATAGGTTGGCGGCAACAGAAGAGGTCGGGGCTCCACGAGCCTTGAGCCTCGGCGAAGCGGTGAGGTAGGCGCCTCCGGAGCCGGCTTGGTCGTAGAGATTGCCTTCTCCTGAGGTCAGGCCCCAGAATCTCGCAAGGACAACCCGGCCGCTGAGGCACGGGAACCGTCACCGCTCTGCCGCACCAGAGGTGGCACGACCGGGGCAGGTTGCTGGATCCCGGGCGTCGTGGCCGTCTCTTTCTTCTTCCTCACCACCGGCTTTGGCCTAACGGTACAAGGGGGAGGCATCAAGAAACTACGGCAAGAACAGGGACGAAAGATCAAGACGGAGCACTTACTAGTCCACAACAGCGTACTCCCTCGCCCTCTGATGGAGCACCAAGCCAGAATCCTTCATGGGCTGGGCACCGGTGCGCGAGCCCCAGGGGCCGACGAGGGGACGGCGGCTGGGACCGCACTAACGCCGGCCGGCGTCGAAGCGGAGGCATCGCCTCGGGAGATCAACACCGACCTGCTCTTCTTTGAGACCCCAGCCCGCGGCTTCTTCGGAGGGGTGCCACTGGACCTCATCATGACCCCGGCGGGGTTCAGCGACTCCCTCACCGGAGGCTCGCCGGCTTCATCGTCGTCAGGGAAGGTGCAGAGGAGGTCTGCCACGCGCGGAGGAGAAGTCACCCCGCCCCCTCCTAGGTTGCCTCTGAGCCAAACCTCTCCTCCTTGTCGGACTCACCGGAGGACAACACCACCGGGGCCTCGCTGGGCGCCGGCGGGACGAGCCCACGCTCGTTGAAGATGGGCATGGCGGCGGCGACCTCTGCTCCGTCTAGGCGGCGGTACAGTGGAAGATGGGTATCCGGCGGGTACCCCTGGTCTTCCCCGGCCAGAAAATGGAGGGTCTTGTCCAGCTCCTCGTTAGACAAGGCATCCGGGCATAGGCGGAGGTCGCCTCCCTCTTCCACGAGCCTCCACAAGGGGTGCGAGCGTGCCTGGAGTGGAGCCAAGCGCTACGACGGGAACTCCTTTACTATCATGGCCCCCGTCAGCCTCTCTGCCTTTGGGTCGTCTAGCTTCAGGTCGGCCGCCATCTTCTCCAGCACTTGCTTCGCCCGGGGGTCGGTGAGCTTTGCGCTAAGCCATCTCTCGTGAGGCAAAGGCATCCCCGTCGGCAGCGCCATCCGAGGGTAGGAGCTCTTGGCGTCCATGAGGATCCACTTGCTCCTGAAGCCCTCGACTTTCTTCCCGGCTCTTGAGATTGCATTGGTCCCGTTGGCCGCAACGAAGTTGGCGCACCCAGAGCACTGGCCCTCCTTGTTCCGGAGGTATAAGAAATGGCGAAGCAGCGCCACAGACAGCATCACCCTACAAATACCTCACAGTAGAAGGCAAAGATCGACAGGAGGAGGACGGAGTTGGGATGAAGATGGAGGGCATGGAGATTATAATGGCTGAGGACAGCATAGAAGAAATCAGAGAAAGGTGGACCAGCCCCGCAAAGATGCCATGGAAGAAATACCTTGCCTCAAATTATGCAATTTTTCATATAGATAATGAATATAATTGCGTGGAACCAACCGAGCATGCATCTCTTCCTTCATAGGTCTTCACGTAACAATGGGACGTTCACCATCGTCAATTTTGGACTATATGATATTATCCCACCAAAGCAAAGCATAGTAATCAAATTCAGAAGATGCAACTTTTATTTTCCTGTCCTTGGTGTAATCATGCATGTGCCATAATTTTCCACTTTCAACTCCCAATTGAGGTACTCTTCAACATCAGTAGAATGGACAAACTTTGGTATGGTGAATTTTGGCTTGCCTAGCCCATCATCATCACGGTTGGCGGGTTGTGCAAAAACATCATCATCATATCGACGATGTCGGAGGGATTGACCACAGGTAGCCTCATCAGCACCCCATAGCATTTCAAGACATCGGGGCTAGCAAAGCCCCTCGCACCTCCCGGACGTACGGCTGGCTCCTTGGGCCGGCTGGTCGAGGAGGCCGGCTGCTAGAAGATGGTGTGCTCTCAGAAGGCGGTCTCAAGGCAGCCGGCACCTAGCAGGCGGCCTTGCGCCCCCTCAAAGTTTGCACCCATTTACTAAGACGAGACGGGGCGTGGCTACAGGACAACCTGCCACCCCCGAATCCCGAAGGAACGTGGCAATAGTGCGGGCGTACCAAGCGGACGTCCATTGCTCGGCGCGGCACTGTAGCCACGCGGCTCATGACACGGCCGACGTCAGCTGGAGCCATGCTCCCACGACGGGCGGTCAGTACGGCCCGCAGGCGGCGGGCCCTACCTGTCCACAAGCAACTAGTAGACGGTGCCTCCCGAGCAGGCGGTCTGGAGGGCAGGCCGACCTCTAGCAGTCGGCCCTCCCTCCCCTCGGAGTGTGCGCGACACTAATCTGATGAGACGGAGTGCGGCGACGGTGAGCGCCCGCCAGGCGGCGGGACTGTAGCCATGTGTCCCCCGACAAGGCCTCCGTCATCAAGGGTGAGGCTACAGTAAGAAGCAGATAGCATGGCCCGCAGGCGGCAGGCCCTACATGTTGGCCGAGTACGCGGTAGCCAGTGGGACCCACCAGGCGGCGGGCCCCAGCAGCCGGCGGAGAAACCAGCACCCAGAGACACTGACAGTCGGGTCCTACACCCGGGCGGATTACCATTGTACCTCTAGGGGTAGGCCTATATAAACCCCCCAGGTTCACCCATGCAAAGGGTTCAGAACCATAGCCAACATACACCCACATAGGTAGAGAGGTAGAAGAGCCAACCTTGCCCTTCTTCCTCCTCTGGCCGAACAGCTCAGGCAGCAACCTTGTAGCCACCTATTGATGATAGACATCATGCGGAGACCCCACAGAGCAGGACTAGGGGTGTTATCTCCACGGAGAGCCCCGAACCTGGGTAAGACTCGGAGGCGTTCGAGATCTCGCTCACTCCCGCTTCCAGGGCCCGACGACATCCTCCTGTCCCCATCCATGATAAGACACCCCCTGGCATATGTACTAGATATCCCCGAAATTTTGGCGCCCACTGTGGGGCTAAGTGCACCGTCGGCCGGAAACACGTTCTGGACCGGAACGCTCTTCCTTCCTGGTGAGCGCAGCCAGCCTGGCACGCCTGATGGCGTTTGCGTTGACGCGCTTCGCAGCATGGAAGCTACTTGCGCCACAAGTTATCTCGCTGATCTCATCGGTGGGATCAGCCTCTCTGACGAGCCCACGCCGGATGCGGGAGCAGCCAGCTCCGAGAGCTGCCTCGTCGACCTCCTCGGCAATCTCTGCATCGCCAACGAGCCCACCTCTGACCTGGAGTCCGTCAGCTCCACCGACCCGCCCGTTGAGATGCTCATCGACTCCGACGCAGCGTCCACTGATGCCTTCCTTGGCAACGTGGTGATCATCGACAACCCGCTCCCTCCTGCGGTCAGCAACGCCTGTGCTAGCTCCATTACGGAAGTCTTTGGTCGATGGCCCACGGTGGAGCCTACGATGGGGCGGCGGGACCCTGCGAGCAGCCATGCGGGTGCAGCCACGCGCTGGCCGCAAATGCCAATGGAGCTACGCTGGAAACATTCCGCGTCTCGCTCCTCGACAGCGCCAACAAGTTGGCTGCCATGAGGCGCCGTGCCGAAGCCTGCCAATGCGAGATCGACCGCGTCATGGGTGGCACGCCTGCTGCTGGCGAACCTAGCTGAGTGGGCACAGTTCGGCAGTGCGGCGTGGCTATCGCCGGCATGCTAGGAGCCGAACGCCCAGTCTACGCCACCCCGATGGAGAACCTGCACGCCTCCTAGGCGGCAGCAGATGAACTAGACAACCTGGAGGGGGACGAGCATCGCAGCCCGATGGCAAGCCTCCAGCAGCTCCTCGACTCGACAACTACGCAAAAGGAGGTTGGCCGCCGCGTGATGGAACCTGGCGACCAAGCCGAAAACCATCCCCCCCCCCCTCCGTGAACATGGAGCGACCTCCCGGTCCCCAACAGGCGGCACTCGCAACCAGCAAGACCAGGAGCCAGCTGATAGCCGCAGTCGGCATACCCGCTTCACGATTGTGGGCGACCAACATGGCCGCCCAAGGGTGGAAGAGTGGCGGGAGGACCGTCTGCCTCCTTGTAACGCCCCGGATTCGATGCGCCAGGTGTCCGCCAGTTATTCGTCGGTGTTTCCATGTCATTTGCTTGCGTGTTGCACTTTGCCATGTCATCATCTGCATTTCATATCATGTCATCATGTGCATCGCATTTGCATACGTGTTCGTTTCATGCATCCGAGCATTTTTCCCGTTGTCCGTTTTGCAATCCGGCACTCCTATGTCCCTCGGCGCCCCCTTTTACCTCTTTTCATGTGTGGGTGTTAAACTTTCTCGGAATGGATCGAGTCTTGCCAAGCGGCCTTGGTATAGCACCGGTAGACCGCCTGTCAAGTTTCGTGCCATTTGGAGGTCGTTTGATACTCCAACGGTTAACCGGGTAACCGCAAAAGCCTCTTTTGTGTGCAGCCCAACATCCCCTTCAAAGTGGCCCAAAACCCAGCAAACTCCCCTCTATGCTCTCGGTCGTTCGATCATGATCGCGTGGCCGAAAACCGCTCCTCATTTGGAGTCTCCTAGCTCCCTCTACATATATATTTGTGCCTCCCCCCGAAAATCCGCGCAGATCAAACCCTACCCTAACTTCCCTCCGCGCCGCCGGACATGTCCATCTCGTCGCCGGACGCGTCCGCCGCCGCTTGCAGCCAATTAGGAGGCGCCACGTCCCCGCCGCCGTCCTCTCTCTCCTCCAGCCCCGCCGCCGGCCCGCGCGGCCCGGATCGGGCCCGCGGGGCCCATCCCGCCGCCGCCCGAGCTCCGCCCGAGCCCGAACCGCCCGGCCGCCAGCCGTGACCCACGCCCGGCCACCGGAGGCCCGCGTCCGACCTCGTCGCCCGTGGTGCTCCGCCAAACCCGCCGCGCCGCCCGGCAGCGCGCCCGAGCCAGCCAGGCGCGCCTCGCCGCGCCATGGCGCCTCGCGCCTCCGCCGGCCCGGCGCCGCATCGCCGCCGCCCGGCGCCCCTCCGCCGACCCGCCGCTGCGTCGGCCTCGCCGGCCTCCGACCGCCCCGCTCGCCGCCGACCTCCTCTCCGGCCGTTCTCCGGCGAAGATTCCGGCGAGTTGACTTTTTCCCCTCGAGGTCCATTCTTCCACCAAGTCCCTGTTATCTTAACATTATCATGCCATGTTCATCGTGTCATAACTCCGCATCCGTAGCTCCGTTTCGTGCGTGTAATATGTCTAATTGTTCACCTCGAAGAGTACTACATTCCATTCCATTGCACCATGTTCATTCGATCTCATATTAATGCCCGAGTCATCGTTGCAAAAGTGCTATATGATGTTAACCTGCTGAAACTGTTACAACTTGATGATTTGTCATTTTTGTTGCATTTGATGTGTGCATCTTATGAGCATGAGATCTACATGTCTTTTGTGCTATGTCATGCCATCTTCACAGTGGTGCCATCCATGGATTTTTTTTGGTTCTTCTAGTGAGTGCATCGAGCTTGTTAAGTAGGGTACTTGTTGCTGTTTTGCATGTCTGAATCTGCTATATCATGATGCTATGTTAACCTGCTTCTACAAGTCATTCTATGCATAATCTGGAGATGTTCAGTAAGAGTGCTTTGTTCTACATATCATGCTCTATCCATCTACGCCCCTGGTTGCATTTATAGCTGGCTGTAGATTGTTGTAATCTTGCTTCAAATTTGCTAAATAATGTTGTTGTCAGCCTGTTAACTTTATGTTCAGTTTGGTCATGAGTTTTGCTAGTGATCCATGCACCCTATGAACTTTCTCTTGCCATGATTTGCTTCAAAAACATGCCTTCTTATTGTTGGTTGCCTTTCCATGCCATGTATTGCTCTGTGATAAGTGGATCAAGCTCACCAACATGCCTACTTATTGTTGTTCCTGCCATGTATGAATCTGTCATATAACTTTCCATGTTTACATGGGTGCCATCATATCTTCTTGTCCTTTTTGGCTCGTGGTCATTAAAGGACTTTTGATCTATGCATTTAGTAGGTTCATGCCATGCCTTTGTTTGCCATGATAAGTTCCTGTAGCATGTTGTTTGATAGCTTTAAACTTGGTGACCTGATGTTATTTCTGCTAAGCCTGAAACTGTTATTATATGCAATCTTGCCATGTGTTTTGAGCATGTTCTAGTGATTTCTGGAGATAGCTCAGTGTTCATGTTTTGTCATTATTTACCTGTAGTTCATGCCCATGCCTTTTGTTTTCACGTTGAGATGTTGTAGCATAGTGTTTTGATGCTTGCAATATGCCTAGTTGCTGTTTTGGACAGCTTGTCATTTAAACTTGTATAGTGTATGTGTTGAACCGTTGCTCCGTTTTGAGTGTTCTCTATATGAAACTTGCTTGATTTTGCATGTAGTTTCATATTATCATGTTGCATCCTTGTTTTGAGGTGTTTGTTTGATGTTTGGATGCATTTTCTATCAATGCCATGGTTATCTTGTTTTGCTCATATCTTCTAGGCCGTAGCTCCGAATTTAATAAACTTTATATGTAACTTGACTAAAATTTTATGTAGATCATCTTGGTGCATCATAACTTGCTGTTTAACAACTTGAACATAGGGTTTATTCAGATCTGGACCAATTTCGAAATTTGCATATGAGGACCTACCGGAATTGTTATATGTTGTTCCCGGCCTTATTTAAACTTGCTTTGATGTGTTGCTCATGTTTGCATCATCTCTTGCCATGAGTAGCTTCATGTAGCTTTGTCATGCGTCATGCTTGTTGTGCATCATGCCTTGTTCATGTGTGGTGTGTTTACTATGTTGTGTGCTTCTTCTTGTTAGTTCCGTTTTCGTTGCGATCGTGAGGATTCGTTCGTCACGCTTGGTTAAATCTTCGTGGCTTCATCTTCTTCATGGACTCGTTCTTCTTCCTAGCGGGATTTCGGGCAAGATGACCGCTACCTGGATCTCACTACTATCATTGCTATGCTAGTTGCTTCGTTCTATCGCTATCTTGCTTTACCTACCACTTGCTGCTCAAGCCTCCCAAATTGCCATGAACCTCTGACCTTTGTTACCCTTCCTAGCAAACCGTTGTTTGGCTATGTTACCGCTTTGCTCAGCCCCTCTTATAGCGTTGCTAGTTGTAGGTGAAGATGAAGATTGCTCCATGTTGGATTATGTTTATGTTGGGATATCACAATATCTCTTATATTATTAATGCATCTATATACTTGGTAATGGGTGGAAGGCTCGGCCTTATGCCTGGTGTTTTGTTCCACTCTTGCCGCCCTAGTTTCCGTCATATCGGTATTATGTTCCCGGATTTTGCGTCCCTAACGGTTGGGTGATTTATGGGACCCCCTGACGGTTAAGCTTTGAATAAAACTCCTCCAGCAAGGCCCAACATTGGTTTTACCATTTGCCTCACCACCACCTACATTTCCCTTGGGAGTAATTAACCCAACGGTCATCTTTATTTTAGCCCCCCCCCCCCCCGGGCCAATGCTTGTCTAAGTGTTGGTCCAAACCAGAGCTCCTTTTGCGCCTCCTCGGGAAACTCGAGGCCTGGTTTTAGTTATGCGGACTGCTCATCCGGTCGTGGCGGAGAGGCGAGATCTGTGTGGCTACTATCGGGGTGTCGGCACGCCGGAGGTCTTGCTGGTCTTGTTTTATTACTGTCAAAATGTCTTGTAGCAGGATTCGAGACTGATCGGGTCTTCCGGGAGAAGGAATATCCTTTGTTGATCGCGAGAGCTTATCATGGGCTAAGTTGGGACACCCTGCGAGGTATAAACTTTCGAGAGCCGTGCTCGCGGTTATGTGGCAGATGGGAATTTGTTAATATCCGGTTGTAGTAAACTTGAAGCAAACTCTTCTAAAATACACCAACCGTAATGCGTAACCGTGAGTGTCTCTTTTCGGGGTTGATCGAGAGGAGAACACGGTTTACGGGTTATGTCGGCGTGAAGTAGGAGTTCAAGATCACTTCTTGATCATTACGAGTTGACGACCGTTCCTTTGTTTCTCTTCTCGCTCTCATTTGCGTATGTTAGCCACCATACATGCTTAGTCGCTGCTGCAACCTCACCACTTTACCTCTTCCTTACCCATTAAGCTTTGCTAGTCTTGATACCCATGGTAATGGGATTGCTGAGTCCTCGTGGCTCACAGATTACTACAACAACAGTTGCATGTACAGGTTTGCGATGAACATGACGCGAGAGCGATGTTTGCTTGTGTTGGAGTTCTTCTTCTTCTTCGTCGATCAGGGGATAGGTTCGGTCGGCTGACACTGGGCTAGCAGGGTGGATGTCGTTTGAGCTTCTGTTTATGATTCATCCGTAGTCGGATGTTGATCTTGTATGTTGTATTGTTGTATTCATGTGACATTGAATGTCTTGGTTGTATCCCTATGTATTATGTAATGTTGATGTAATGATATCCACCTTTGCAAAAGCGTTTCAATATGCGGGTCTATCCTTGGTGGGACCTTCGAGTTCCTTTTGGATAGGGTCGCATATTGGGCGTGACACTCCTCCTCGCGGGGAGAGGCGCGCTTCCCCGCCACCTGTTGATCATCCGACTCTCGAAGGCCGGCTGGGTCCCCGTGAAGGAGTCAGAGAGAACAACGTGCGCCACCGGATCGAGCGGCTCGCTCGGTGCCTGGGCGTAGAAGAAGAAGATGCAATCGGCCTGGCCTGCTTCGGCCCCCGCATCCACGACGAGCCCTTCCCCAAAGAGTTCTCGCTCCCCCGAGACACTCCCAAGTACACTGGCTCCGTGATGCCGGAAGACTGGCTGGTTGTATACTCCACGGCCATCAGCATAGCTAACGGCAACAAGCGTGTCGCAGTAAAATATGTTCCGCTCATCCTCCAGGGCATGGCACGGACATGGCTGAACAGCCTCAAGCCGTACAACATCAACAGTTGTCTGGACTTCGCCGATGTCTTCATCCGCAACTTCACCAGCACCTACAAGCTGCCACCCAAGCCTCGCCAGCTCTCCATGTGCGTCCAAGCCCCGACTAAGTCCACCCGCAACTACCTGACGTGCTTGGCTGAGTTGCGCAACTGCTGCGAAGGGGTGCACGAGGTGCAGGCGATTGAGTACTTCACCACTGGGTGCAGAGAGGCCACTATGATCAAGCACCGGCTCCTGTGCGACAAGCCGACCACCATGGACGAGCTCCTAATCGTGGTGGACAAGTATGCTGCTATCGAATCCTTCATGAAGTCGGAGAACCAGGTTGACGCCTTCGGGAAGGTGCTCCCGCCAGCTCCTCTGACGCCGGCTGGTGACTCCAACCGATGCCAGCACCCGAACGACAACAAGCGCAAGGCCTAGCAGCCGGCTTCCAGCAGCCGGCAAGTGGCAACAATCGAAGATCAGCAGCCAGAGGGGCAACCCGGTCCCAAGCATCAGAGGGGCGGAAAGTCCCCCCCCCCTCATATGTATAGGTTGGAGGGGAGGAGAAGCAGCCAAGGGGGCGCCCCAAGTAGGAGCAATCCTACTTGTGCGCCCCCCAATTCGGCCTCCCCCCTTCCATATTCATCTGGAGGGGGAAGGAAGGAGGACAGAGGAGAAAAGGACGAGGGAGGGCTAATCCCTCTCCTTCCTTTCTCTCTTCTCCTCTTTCCTTCCCCCTTATTTCGGCCTACATGGGGCGCACCAGCCCCCTAGGGGCTGGTCTGTCCCCTTCTTGGCCCATTTGGCCCATTTAGTTGTCGGGGGATGCCCGGAACCAATTCCGGTGACCCGATACGTACCCGTTACCCACAGAACACTTCCGGTGTCCGAATATCATCGTCCTATACACTACAAAAAAAGACACATCCGTGACATTTTGGGCAGAACGAAAAAAAATTATGTCATACATATGACACTTCTATGACGATAATTGTGACAAAACCCGATATCATCATAGATGTGGTGGGCTCCTACTTCTATGACAAAAATCATGACAGAAAATGGGCTTTTCGTCCTGGGCGGGCCGGAGACGCAGCTGCATGACATTCTTTGGGCCGTCCATGACGGAAAAAGCCGTGGTAGAAGCGAGGGCGAGGAAAAAAAATTGACAGAAAGACTGTAAGGGAACCCCCTACAGTATAATTGGTGCAACAAACCCAAATTGCAAGTACCATGCCTTGAACCTGGGTGGGAGGGAAGGCATGAGCCCCTTCCAACCAATAGGCTATGCCTTAGTCTGCAGGGCGAGGAAAATTTCGGGGAGTTCCCGGTTACGGTGGGAGGTCGGGGGCCGAGCGATGCACGCTTCTCGTACGTACGTGACGCTGCGTGTGTGCGAGGCGTTAGCTCCGAACCCGAAAGCGAGGCGTTGGGCTCTAATCGAACCCGGCGACAGACCGCAGTTACGCGTTCATCGAACCCGAAGCGATTGATCGATGGTCGTTAATCGAACCCGATCACGCGATTCGCTTCGCTACGCTGCTAATCAAGCCGATCGATGTTGCCTCTGGGATGAGCAGTGAGTGTTGCGGGGGGTGGTTTGGATGAGCGATGGCCGGTGGCGTTGCTTCTGGATGAACAGGACCCCGTGGTGTGGTGGAGGGCTGGATGAACAGTAGACGGTGGAGGGGTGCCCGTGGAGGGGTGGATCAACAAGACCCCATGGTGTGGAGGGCTGGATGAATAGTAGACGATGGAGGGGTGCCAGTGGAGGGGTGGTTGAATAGGACCCCGTGGTGTGGAGGGCGGGTGAGCGATGAAGCGGTGGAGGGTGCCCGTGGAGGGGTGGTTGAACAGGACCCCGTGGTGTGGAGGGCTGGATGAATAGTAGATGGTGGAGGGGTGGTTGAATAGTAGCTGGTGGAGTAGCGCGCGGTGGAGGCTGGATGAACAGGAGCCCCTGGAGGCTGGATGAATAGGAGCCCGTGGAGAATGGAGGAGGTCGATGGTGGAAATGAATAGTATCCCGTGGAGTCCCGTTTTGCAGTACGCCACACCCCTCCCGATGAAGAGGACCCCCGTTTCGACCGTAGAGCTCCAACACAAGTCCGTTTCGTCCGTTTTGCGGTACGCCACACCCCTCCCGATCAACAGGACCCCGTTTCGACCATAGGAGGTCCGTTTCCTCCGTTTTGCGGTACGCCAGACCCCTCCCGATGAACAGGATCCTGTTTCGAACGTGGCCGGTCGAACACAAGGCCGTTTCCTCCGTTCTGCGATACGCCAGGCCTCGATTCCATCGCATGTACCATCCAAGCCCTCCCAATGAACACGACGCATTCCGTTGCCTCCCCATGAACACGACGCATTCTGTTGCCTCCCCATGAACACGACGACGACGATGATGTTTCTTCGTTCTGACCCAGCCATGTACACGAGCCCTCGCCATACGTATGCGCGAGTAGGCGTTCGAGACCCTGCCCGTATGTACACATACGTGGCCGTATTTTCTTCACCCTGGCCGTTGTACATACGTGTACATGCTACGTGCGCGCCTCTACTACGACACGTGCGCGCCTCTACTACGACACGTGCGCGCCTCTACTACGACACGTGCGCGCCTCTACATCGACCAGTATGTACGTACACGTTCGTGACCATAGTGACAACGCTACGTACGCTTCGACCAGGTGGGTCCCGACTGTCAGGCACTTCCTTGCGTGCGAAGATGTAGCTGGTGGGTCCCAGCAGTCAGGTGCAAACGTTTTTTTCGTGAAATACGGTGGCCCGTCCGGTGGGTCCCCGCTATCAGGTGGAGGAATAATTATTTTGCACCTAATAAGGAGGCACTTCCTTGCTGCGGCCGTGGACCCGGTATCGGCCTTTCCACGTCTGATCCATGTCCGATGGAAGCCGTTCCTTGACCACGTTGACCACGCCGGCGCCGAGAGCACCAGGCGGTGGACGACGGCGAGACCTAGGAAGGGGACGGCGGAGCCGGGGAAGATGCGGCGGTGGATGCCCACGCATAGAGGAGTACGAGGGTTCACTGTTCGCTGCGGTGTGAGGCTGCCGTCGCCCAGAAAGTAACGAGGGGTGTGGGTGAGTAGAGGGATGGCCTGCCAGCGGTGGGAGTAGTAGGGGCGGTGAGGCCTCTCGCGCGCCATCGCAGCCGGCCACGGGAGGCAGGAGCACGAGGCACGACCGCGGCGGTGGTTTGGGCGGTACGGAGCAAGAAGACCAGAGGTTGAAGAAGCACTACGGCCGTTGGATGGACATCGTACGGTCACTGGAGCTAGAATCGTGCATATTGACTAAGTTGACAAAGCCCTCCATCCCCGTCAACTTAGTAGGCCCACAAGTCAGCCTGCCACTGTCGGCGTTCTGGGAACGGGGGTCGCCAGACTTGCCTGCCTGCGGCCTGCGGCGTGGCTCAAGGGATGGCCCATCAAGGCCCATCTTCATCAGCACATGCTCAAGACCCTCGCGAGGGGCCAAGCCTCGCGGGGCGGATGACAGGAAGCCTCCTCGGGCATGGCCTCGTCAGGCTGGCTCGCGAGGAGGCGGAGAGATCAAGGCGGGGTACCTCACGAGGTGCCCATGACGCAAGCCATGATGACCAAGAGGCGCCCGAGGCGCCAGCCAGCCAGATGTCCTCCTTTCCTCTTTGGTGCAAAGGGAGCAAGCGCAGGCAAGAGTATCAAACAAAGGCATCCGTTTCGGTGCAACAAGACCAAGACCCTCCCAACGGTAGGAAGGAAGTCATCGTGGAGGACAAGCCGGCGTCACCACCAGAGCCTTTGACACGCGAGGACCAACTTTAGTCAGGATAAGTGTACTAGATGTTCCCCTTCAAAATAGCCAATTGATGGCGCCCTTCCCGCTCAATATTTGGGAAGAGGCCCAGGGCCCTTGCCTAGAAATAGGACTAGCCACCCACAAGGCAGAGGCATCTAGAAATCTTGGAGATTGCATAGAGAGAGAGAGAGAGCGACTGAACTCCCCCTAGCAGTTCATCGCACCAGCCAAGAACAGACCCTCGTGAGGATGTTCTTCCTTGTATTGTTCACCATCAACCCAAGAGGCAATCCACCACACCACAAACTAGAGTAGGGTATTACACCACAATGGTGGCCCGAACTAGTATAAACCCTGTGTCTCTTGTGTTGTTCTTTTCATCATTTAGATCCTAGCGAGGTGGCAAGGTGCAGGTAGGTAGAGGGCGAGATTATCCGCGCGCACCCTAGTGTTCGAACCTAGAGGGTCTGCCGGAACCCGAAATCCAACATTTGGCGCACCAGGTAGGGGTGCGCCGGAATTCGTCTTCCGCCGCCCTGTTCTTCACCGACCATCGCATCCATGTCAGACGCTCGTCGGGCCCGCGCCGAGCGCCGAGCCGCTCTCGCTTCCCGCGTCGCCCAGACGGCCCCCGTCGGCGGCCACCCCCGCCGTTCCCCGTCGCCTGCCGTCAACGCCGCCACCGGCTGACGGAAACGAGTAGCAAGCATCGTCCCCAAAGATTGTCGTCTGAGGTGAGGCGAGACGGCCAAGACTGCTACTCCTTCACTCGCCACTGGTTCTTCTTTGTCTCATGTGCTCACATGGCGCCCATGGAGGCTCGAGCTGCGCTCATCGCGGCAAACGAGCTCTGCGCTACCGCCTGTCGAGGGCGTCTCTGAAGAGTGGCTCGACCGCGTCGCCGAGCTTCGTCTGCGCTGCAGGGGCTCCCCGGCGACGCCTTCTCGCTGCACCAGCGCCCGCCTTCTTGCGCTGGAGATGAAGTTCGGGCGCCTCAGCCGCCTCGCCGGATTTCGGGTTCCGGCAGACCCTTGAGGTTTGAACACTGGGGTGCGCGCGGAGATCCAACCCTCCGCCGTCTCGCACCTCGTCGAATCGCTGGGACCTAAACTACTGAACGGAACAGCACAAGAGACACGAGATTTATACTGGTTCAGGCCACCATTGTGGTGTAATACCCTACTCCAGTGTGTGGTGTGGTAGATCCCTCTCGGGCTGATGAGGAACAATACAAGGAAGAACAGCCTCGCGAGGGTCTGTTCTTGGCGGGTGCGATGAACTGCTAGGTGGGGTTCAGTCGCTCTAGCTACTGGCTTCTTAATGAGGATTCGGATCCTCCCGCCCTCGGGGTGGCTACTCCTATTTATTGGCGAAGGCCCTGGGCCTCTTCCCAAATATTGAGCGGGAAGGGCGCCAACAATTGGCCATTTTGAAGGGGAACAGCGGGTACACTTATCCTGACTAAAGTTGGTCCTCGCCTGCCAAAGGCTCTGGTGATGACGCCTGCTTGGGATCCACAATGACTCCCTTCCTGCCGTTGGGCTGGTCATGGTCTCGTTGCACCGAAATGGATGCCTTTGCTTGATACTCTCGCCTACGCTTGCTCCCTTTGCACCAAAGAGGAAGGGAGGACAACTTCGGGCTTGGCGCCCAATCGGGCGCCCTTGGTCGCCATGGCTTGCGTCATGGGCACCTCGCAAGGTACCCTGCCTTGAACTCTCCGCCTCCTCATGAGCGGCTGACGAGGCTGTGCCTGAGGAAGCTCCTTGTCGTCCGCCTCAGCAATCTGGCCCCTCGCGAGGGTCTTGAGCTTGCGTTGATGAAGATGGGCCGTCTTGGGACTCCTTGAGCCACGCGCCGCAGGCCGCATGAGCAGGCAAGTCTGGGACCCCTGCTCCTGAACGCCGACAGTAGCCCCCGGGCCCATGGCGCGCCCGAACTTGGCCGAGCAGAGAGGCAAAAGGGCAAGTGCGAAGCGTCGCGGGCCCTAACAGCCTGCGGCCTTGGGCGACGCGTGGCGGTTGATTGGATGCGTGCGCACTGCTTCCCCACGATGCCTCGGTAACCACCCGGATTCGACAAGTCCCTGCATGCAGAGTCGGTCATGATTACCGGTGATCGTGGAGGCCGATGGTTGGCCTTCGCCGGCTATAAATGCAGAGCGGCAGCGTCCTTCCAGTCTATCCTTTCTTGTCTCTCCTTCTTCTCCATGGCTCCACCAAGGAAGTTCTCGATCAGCGAGAAGGGGAAGGGCCGTCAGGTCGAGTCTTCCTCTCCTCCGCCTAAGCGTGGTCGAGGTCGCCCTCGCAAGCATCCCGTGGCCTCCACGGCGGTCCCCCGCGGTCGTGGAGGAGGCTCTCAGCATGGCGACGAGCGGCTGGCCATGGTCGGAGGGCGTGCCCCGGCCGCGCGTCCCCCGAGGCCGCACCTCCATGCTGCGAGTTCATGGTGTGGGCGGAGAAGCCGTCCGGCGTCCGGCTTCAGCTCCCGCGCTTCCTCCTGGGTGAGCTCCCAGCTGGCGCCCTGGGCGGCCTGTGGCTCCAGGCGGATGGCTGCTGCAGCTGGGCTTCATGGGCTTCTCTTGAGGTCTCTGCTACAGGGAACCTGTTCTTGACCCGCGGCTGGCAGATGTTCGCTCGCGCGCGTGGCCTTCGCCGCCGGTGCTCCCTGCACTTCAAGTACGACGGCGACGCCACCCTCTACGTGAGGGTGTTCGGGGAAGACGGTCGCCGCATGGGGTGCTGCCCTGAAGACGACGACCGCGGTCGAGGACTCAGCCCGGCGTGGATGGAGAGGGCAGCGTGGCGGTGGCGATGCCCGTGACTCCTTAAGCTTCACCAGCTCTTCTTCGGTGGTGATTCTTCCAGCAGCGGTCAGCTGCCAGCCCCCACGCCGCGCGCCGCTTGGGGGTGGCAGCGGTCCGCTGCCTGCCGCGCCAGTGAAGCGAGAGGAGTCCGCCTGAGCTCCAGAGACGGCTCAAGCCTTCCAAGAGGGCCGGCACGGGGCGTGCTTCACCTGCTTTTGCCCTTTTCCTTTCTTTTCTCCTGCGCAAAAAGGACAACAATGTGTGTGGCCCCGTGGGGGCGCGTTTATGTTAACGCCATTAATTATTGTACTGCTTTTGTTATCCTGATACTGTTCATTTCTGATGTACGCCCATTCGCAAGTGAACTCCAGCCGTGGCCGCGGGGGCGACCGATCCAGGCCCCGTGTTCACGTTGTGCTGCCCGTGAGGCATGGTCAGGAGGGGTGCTCCGGCTGTGGACCAGGGCCGTGAAAACTTGAGCGATAGGGGTAGGAATGCTCGCGAGGGCTCCCGAGGCTTCTGCCTTGCGAGTCCCCACGCAAGAGAAATCGAGGCAGGAGAGCGAAAAAGATCGAAGAACCACGGACCAAAAGATGGCGATAGTTTCGATAAAAACTCCAAATGGGAATAACTAGTCAACTGCAGAAAGCAAATGAAAAAGACGCATCCGGCACCTAGTCTAGTCTTCGACGTCTTCTCACCAGCGCGGAGCTAAGTGCTGCCACTAGGCGTGGGAGGGAGCCCCAGGGCCTGAGGCCGGCACTCCTAAGACCCCTGGGCGTGTACAACCCCAACTCATTATTACGTGAGAGTGTCACGGGCGGCGAAGCTTCCACGGGCGTTGGCCCTCTTCACGAGCTCCGGGCCTTTCTTACGGGAAGCAAGCTTCACGGGCGTTGGCCCTCTTCACGGGCTCCGGGCCCTTTCCAGAACGCGACAGCTTCACAGGCGTTCGCCTGCTTCATAGGCTCTGGGCCTTTCTTCTGGGAAGCAAGCTTCACGGGTGTTGGCCCTCTTCACAGGCTCCAGGCCCTTTCCAGAACACGACAGCTTCACAGGCGTTCGCCTTCTTTATAGGCACTGGGCCTTTTCCAAAAAGGATGAGCTTCACAAGCATTCGCCTTCTTCACAGGCACTGGGCCTTTTCCAAAAAGAATGAGCTTCACAGGCATTCGCCTTCTTCACGAGAACCTGGCCTTTTCCAAAAGAATGAGCTTCACAGCATTCGCCTTCTTCACAGAACCTGGCCTTTTAGGGTAAAACCTCCAGAGGTGCCGGATGTTCCACAGCGTTACATATAGGTACTCCCACTTGAGTCTCCAAACGCACGCGGGCCGGGCACGGAAACATGAACAACCTTGAACGGGCCCTCCCACATGGGAGAGAGCTTATGCAGTCCCTCCACGAGAGGACCCGTCGGAGCACGAGGTCCCCTACCTCGAGAGTTCTGGGGCGGATGTTGCGGCAATGGTATCGCCGGAGTGCCTGCTGGTACCTTGCCGCTCGCAGCGCAGCTTCTCGGCGGCGCTCTTCCCCCAGCACGAGGGCCATCCCCCGCATGGCGTCCTGCAGCGTTTCATCGAACGCCAGGACCCGCACGGATCGACGCTTGACCTCGTGAGGGAGGACCGCTTCGGCTCCGTAGACTAGGAAGAAGGGGGTCTCTCCAGTTGGCTTGGTTGCGGTTGTGCGAATGGACCACAACACGGACGGAAGCTCGTCATGCCAGCCTCTGCCGCAGGCCTCCAGTTTCTTCTTGAACGTCCTAGTCTTGAGGCCTCTCAGGACCTCTGCGTTGGCCCGCTCGGCCTGTCCATTGCTGCGGGGGTGCGCCACCGAGGCGTAGCATATCTGCGTCCCAAGGTTAGCGCGATGCGTTTTAAAAGGTTCTTGGTGAACTGCGAACCGTTGTCGGTGATGATGCGGTTCGGCACTCTGAACCGCTCACGATGCCCTTGATGAACTTGACCGCAGAACCGGTGAGGGATGGTGCGGACAGCCTCGACTTCGCCCACTTGGTGAATTTGTCCACGGCGACGTAGAGGTAGCGATAGGCCTGGCGCCCGGAGGAAAAGGGCCGGGATGTCCATCCCCCAGACCGCGAATGGCCAAGTGTGGGGGATGGTTTGCAGACCTCCTGCTGGCTGGTGGATCTGCTTGGCATGGAATTGGCAAGCCTCGCAAGCCTTCACGAGTTCAACAGCATCACTGAGCGTAGTGGGCCAATAGAAACCGTTGCGCAACGCCTTGCCCACGAGGGCCCGTGACGACGAATGGTGCCCACAATCTCCACCATGTATATCTGCTAGCAGTTCCTTCCCATGTTCCCTGGTGATGCAGCGCAGGGATACGTCGTTCGGTCGTTTCCGGTAGAGCTCTCCATCCATGATGCTGTATGCCGTGGCTTGCCGCGCCACACGCTCTGCCTCCTCCTCCTTCTCCAGCAAAGTTCCATGCGTTAAGTAACTCTTGAGCTCCGTGATCCAGCACCCCTCTTGAGGTTCCATCGTTAGGAGCAGTGTGTGCTCCTCGAGGCGAACCACAGTTTGGGGCTCCCGAGGCAGTGGCTGAGGGAGCTCCACCCGAGGCTGTGTTGTGCTTGATAACGGCGGCAGGGCTGAGGGCTTGAAGAGCCGTTCCTCAAAGACGCCCGGCTCTTGGGGTAACCTCCTGGAGGCTCGTTTGGCGATGTCGTAGGCCTCTTGATTGGTGTCGCGGGGCACGTGCTGCAGCTCCAACCCCCAGAACTGTTTCTCCATCCTGCGGACCTCCGCAAGGTAGGCCTCCATGTGTTCATCTCTTGGCTCGTACACCTTGTTGGAGAAATTGACGAGGAGCTGCGAATTGCCCTTGATGGTAGGCGCTTCACCCCGTGGCAGCGGCAGCCTTCGGACCCGCTTATCGGCCCCTCGTGATTCTGCTATATTGTTGGAGACCTTCTCGCCTCTTTGAAACAGAGCTGCGACATAGTAGAGCTTGTCCTGGCGGGAGATATGAGCACCGCCTGACCCAGCGCCTGTCGTGAGCAGCTCCGTCGAAGTACATGACCCAACCTTCTAGCGCTTCGCTTCCTGGGGAGAGGGATCGATCCTCGCCGGCCCTGAGGCCCGGTGCTTCTGTCCATTCGGCCACGAAATCTACCAGCGCGGCCCCCTTGATGACTCTGGTTGTGCTGAACTCGAGTTGGAATGCTTGCAGCTCAATGTTCCACTCGGCGACCCTTCCGGCCGAGTTGGGGCTCCTGAGCACCCTCTCCAGGGGGTATGCCGAGACAACCTTGATTGCATGACCCTGGAAGTAGTGCCGCAGCTTGCGTGAAGCCACCAACAACGCGAGGAGGAGCTTCTGCGGCATGGGGTATCATGCCCTCGCATCCCGTAACACTGCTTGTCTTGTGAAGTACACAGTGCTCGGCGAGGCTAGGGGCGTCGGTCTTGGTGGCGTCTTCCGAAGCTGTGGTGCCTCCCGAGGTGACGGCGCCTCAGAGCTGGAGTGCTTGGATGGAGGGCCTCTCCGCCCTTGATGTGCTCTGCTGCGGCGGTGATCTTCTTCCGCTTGATCTTTGGCTTCTGTGAGTTCCTTCTAATTCGGCCTTGCCTTAGCTCGGTGGCCACCGTGGTCTTGGCTGACGCTCCTCCTAACTGCCACCAGGCTGCGCTTAGCGGGAGTAGGGAGTGGCGGCGAGGTAGAGTACCAAGGGCTCCCCGAGGCGTGGGGCCACCATCACCGGAGGGCTGGTCGGTACCTCTTGAGGTCTTGAGCAGCTTTGTCGGCCTCTTGATCCATTCGAAGGGCCCATTTTTCTTCATCAGATGGAAGAAAGGCAGCGCCCGCTCCCCCAATCGGGAGATGAAACGGCCCAGCGCCGTTACACGCCCCGTGAGCTTCTGCATTTCCCTGAGGGTCTTTGGTGGGCTCATGTCCTCAACTGCCTTTACCTTTTCTGGGTTGGCCTCGATGCCTCGGTGGGACACGAGGAAACCCAGGAGCTTGCCCGAGGGAACTCCAAACACACACTTCTCTGTGTTGAGTCGCAGGCTCACCTGCGTTGAGGCTCGCTGAAGGTTTCTTCCACGTCTTGTATCAAGGTCTTGGCCTCGCGAGACTTCACCACGATGTCATCGACGTAAGCCTCCACATTCTTCCCGAGCTGTGGGCCCAAGGTGATGTGCATGAGCCACTGGAAGGTTGCCCCCGTGTTGCGCAGCCCGAATGGCATGCATGTATAGCAGTACACTCCACACGGGGTTAAGAAGGCCGTCTTCTCCATGTATTCTACCGCCATCTTGATCTCGGTGATACCGGAAAAGGCGCCCGTGAAGCATAACAGGTCACACTCGGCGGTGGAATCGGCGATCTGGTCGATCACGTAGGGAGCGGGAACGGATCCTGCGGGCATGCTTTGTTGAGGTTGGTGAAGTTGACACACATGCGCTCCTTTCCTCCATTCTTTGGCACCACCACGGGGTTGGCCAGCCAATCTGGGTATCGGACCTCGCGAATAACCCCCGCGGCTTCTAGCTTGCGGGTCTCTTGGACGATGAAGGCCTGCTTTTCGGTGGACTGCCTTCTCGCCTTCTGCTTCACAGGACGCACGTTGGGGCACACGTTGAGGTGGTGCTCGATTACGCCCCGTGGGATCCCCGCCAGCTGATCGGGCTCCCAGGCGAACACCTTCTTGTTCGCACGCAGGAACTTGACCAGGGCATCCTCCTGTTCGGGCTCGAGGTTGGCGCCTATGGTGAAGGTGGCGTTTGTGGACCCGTCCTCGTCGACAGGTATCTGCTTGGTCTCCGCCTTGTCTTGAGTGACCAATTGCTTCTTCTTGGTCGGCGCAGCCCCCTTGGTCGGCCGCCGTCTTGAGAGCGAGCCTGAGCGCTCGCAGCGCACCTTCGGTATCCCCGGGCACGGTGAGGACGCCGCTGCTCCCGGGCATCTTCATGAGGTTGTACCCCGGGTGAGTTGCGGCCAAGAATTTGGCCAATGCTGGATAGCCAAGGATGGCATTGTAGAGGAGGCCGATGGGGGCGATGTCGAAGTCGACCAGTTCCGTGCGGAAGTTGTCGTAGGTGCCGAAGGTCACCGGAAGCCGGACGGTTGCCCAAGGAGCTGGATGACCCTCCTCCCACGCCGAAAAAAGGCCGGCTGGACTGCGGCCGCTCCACTGGTATCACGAGAGAGGTGGAAGGCCTCGATTGAGAATGCGTTGAGGCGGTGCCGCCCGTCGATGAGGGTCCTGGTGACGGCAACTTTGGCAGATGGTGGGTGTGCAGAGCATGGGGCGCACCGAGCGGCGAGTTGGTGGGTGGTCCCGGAGTCGAAGGTCAGCCCGCCGACGGCCTCCGGCCCGGCCCGAGAGGGAGCCCCTCGGCCAAGTGGGAGGCGGCGCCGACCCGGCGGACGAATGTCTTGACATTGCGGCCGGAAGGCGGCGCCTGTGAGCCGCCCAAGAGGGCCGCGACGACCGGAGGAACCGACGCAATGGGGCGGGTGACGAGGAAGCTGCGCGGCTCCTCCCCAGAGGTCGCTGAGGAGCGCAGGGACGATGCTTGCTGCCCGTTCCCCACCGGGCCGGTGGCGGTGTTGACGGCGGGCGGTGAGGAACGACGAGGGCGCCCACCATCGGAAGCCGTCCGGGCGACATGGGAGGCGAGGGCGGCCTGGCGCTTCACGGCGAGCCCGACAGCATCGAACATGGTTCGCGGTGGTCGGGAAGAACGAGGCAGCGGAAGGCAGATTCCGCGCACTTCTACCGGGCGCGCCAAATGTCGGATTCGGGTTCGGCAGACCCTTGAGGTTCGAACACGGGGTGCACGCGAGATCCAACCCTCCACCGTCTCGCACCTCGCCGAATCGCTGGGACCTAAACTACTAAACGGAACAACACAAGAGACACGAGATTTATACTGGTTTAGGCCACCATTGTGGTGTAATATCCTACTCCAGTGTGTGGTGTGGTAGATCGCCTCTCGGGCTGATGAGGAACAATACAAGGAAGAAAAGCCTCGCGAGGGTCTGTCCTTGGCGGGTGCGATGAACTGCTAGGTGGGGTTCAGTCGCTCTAGCTACTGGTTTCTTAATGAGGATTCGGATCCTCCCGCCCTGGGGGTGGCTACTCCTATTTATAGGCGAAGGCCCTGGGCCTCTTCCCAAATATTGAGCGGGAAGGGCGCCAACAATTGGCCATTTTGAAGGGGAACAAACGGGTACACTTATCCTGGCTAAAGCTGGTCCTCGCCTGCCAAAGGCTCTGGTGATGACGCCTGCTTGGGCTCCACAATGACTCTCTTCCTGCCGTTGGGCTGGTCTTGGTCTCGTTGCACCGAAATGGATGCCTTTGCTTGATACTCTCGCCTGCGCTTGCTCCCTTTGCACCAAATAGGAAGGGAGGACACTGGCAGCTGGCGCGCCCAACCTGGCGCCCTTGGTAAATCATGGCTTGCGTCATGGGCACCTCGCGAGGTACCTGCCTTGAACTCTCCGCCTCCTCATGAGCCAGCGCCTGACGAGGCTGTGCTGAGGAAGCTCCTTGTCGCCCACCTCATGAGGCTTGGCCCCTCGCGAGGGTCTTGAGCTTGCGTTGATGAAGATGGGCCGTCTTTGGGTCTCCTTGAGCCACGCCCGCGAGGCCCATGGCAGTGCAAGTCTGGGACCCCGTTCCCAGAACGCCGACAGCCTCCCCTCAAGAAGGCGCCTTGGCCCCAAGGCGCGTGGCCCCTGGGCGGAACCCACTCCGTCTGGCACCAGCGCAGCACGAGCAGAGCTGTCAAGAGGTCCCTCGCCCCCAAGAAGGTGCCCGTGTGCTCCCTGCACCGGCTCGTCACGACCACGCTCCTGCTCCCGCACGCCAAGACCCCACGCTGCTCCCAGCTGCAGCGCATGGGACCCGCAAGACCAGGCTCTTCGTCACCAAAGGCCTCCTGGGCTACAATGGCAGGCTGCCGCGCCTTCCTGCCCAGGCTGTCGCAGGCGTCGCGTGGCCCGGCAAGTTCAAGCCAGACCTGCCTCCTCGATACGACGGCACGACCGACCCTGCGGAGTTCCTCTAGCTTTACGAGCTGGGCATCGAGGCCGCCAACGGGGACGAGAAGGTCATGGCGAACTTGTTTCCCATGGCACTCAAGGACGAAGCCCGCACCTGGCTCCTGAACCTGGCTCATGGCACGATCTCCTCCTGGGACGAGATGCGCACCCGCTTCATCACCAACTTCCAAGGTACTCGCGACCGGCCTCCTGCCGTGAGCGACATGCGCCGCATCAAGCAAAGAACCAAGGGAGACCTTGCGTAAGTACATCCAGCGCTTCAACAACGCACGCCTCAAGATTCTCAAGGTGACCGAGGAGGCCATCATCTCTGCCTTCTCCGACGGTGTGCGTGGCGCCAAGATGAAGGAGGAGCCGGCGATGCATGAAGATCTGTGCACTTCCTTGAGCTGTTCAACTTAGCGACCAAAGTCGCGCCAGTGGATTGAGGAAGGGCGCCTTTCCCTCCTCGAGCTTCCAGCCGCAGACCCCGAAGAGAAGAAATACAAGGCCAAGGACGTGAAGCGCAAGGGGGCTGTCGTGCTTGCGGAAGAACCTGACACCAAGCGGGGCAGAGATCAGCCCGAGTCTTCCAAGGGCAGCCGGTACTGTGTGTACCACGACCTCCACACCGAAAACACCAACGAATGTCAAGAGCTCCGAGCCGTGCGAGATGGGAGGATGGGACGATGCCCTGACCGCAACGATCGAGGCTACAGCCGAGGAGGAGGAAGGAACGCAGGATGCTGGGAAGACCGTGGCCCTCGCCAAGGGTGGCGCGATCGACCCCGCGAGGATCGCTGGCAGGATCAGTGTCGCGAGGGAGACTGGAGGGATCAGCCTCGCGAGGATCGCCCGCAAGGAAACGCAGGCCTCCCTCCTCTGCCGCCGCAGCCAGGGAGAAATGAGGACCATCATCAGGGCGAGGGGGCTTCCAGGAGCCGCGCGCGATCGCTTGCATCCTAGGCGGAGCTCAAGCCCCAGCCTCTCAACGCATCTTCAAGCAGTTAAATCCCTTGAAGTGAATGCAGTTCTCCCAAGCTTCGAAGCCACGCGCCTCTCGGTGGTCAGCGTCGCCATCACGTTCAGCTTAGCGGATCAGCTCAAGTCTTGTGACCACAATGAGTCCTCCCGATGCTTTGTTCCCCAATCATCGCGAACGTGCAAGTCACGGGACCCTCATCGACGGCGGAGCAGTGGCTCAACGTCACGGCCGTGAGAGACATTCAACAATCTCCAAGTGCCTTACAATCAGCTTCAGCCAACCAAGCCTTTCTCCGGAGCTCACCGATGGCTCCACGGTTCCGATTAGGCAGGTCCGCCTCCCTGTCACCTTCGGGCGCCGCGACAACTACCGTGACCGAGCTCATCGACTTTGATGTCGCCCACATTCGCCCGCCATACAATGCCATCCTCTCCTGGTACCCAGCTCGGCCAAGTTCATGGCCGTGACTCACCACGACTACAACGTCCTCAAGATGCCGTGAAGCGGCGGAGTCATTACGTGCCTTGTGAAGAGAGAGAGACAAGGTACTCCCCGAGCGAGCCTTTCAAAGCATCACTTGAAGACCTAGATCGCAGGAGCGTGAGGCTCCCCGAGACCGCCTCCCAAGAAGAAGAAGACACGCCAGCCCGACCCCTCGGGAGGCAGGCCCCTCGTGGTCCACGCCTGCTCGAGGCACCTCCTTCTCGTCAGATAGGAAGGCGCATCCGCGCCATCCTCAAGCAAGGCTCGGGGCTCTCTGGAGGCCACCGACCTTGCTAAGGTCACGAGGGAGGCGCTTGGGCACCACTTGGAGGCGTGTTTCAAAGCACGTTAACCTCGGGGAAGGAGCAAGGCAAGGAGGGCCAAACCCTCGGGGAGTTAGTCCCGGCCAGATCATTCAGGAGCTGCAGGAGTCAAGACTCATGAGTGGCAGCCACCGCTTACCCGCCGTAGCTCCCCATCCAGGCGAGGATGGTGGGCTGTGCATCTGCATCGACACCCCATGGCTCAACCGAGCCGCTTCTCAGGAGCGCTTCTAGCCCTCACGCGTGGGGTGTTGCGAAGGCCCACCCCACAGCTACGTTCGCATGCCCTACGGCGTGCCGAACACGGCCGCCACGTACCAGCGCCTCATGAGGAGCATCCTGGAGGCTCAAGAGGCCAGGCGTTCCGCAGTCCTGGCGGAGATGGAGATGGTCCACGAGGAGCCACCAGCGCCTCCGGAGCCTCCCGAGGCTCCTGGGCCTAGGGGCTCATGAAGATCGGCTTCCGCAGCCCACGACATCCGCTACTTCAACATCCTTCCGTCTTCAACGTTATCAGGTGACATCCTGCAAGTTTCATTTCCAGCTGGGAGCGCCCCCCAGGGCTGCATTATTCCCAGGTTGCATGGGTCCATCCCTGCGGCGTGTATCCCCTTTTACTTCATGTTCCTAGCTTACTTTGTTGGGGGCGCCCCTCGGGCTGCATCATCCCCAAAATCGCTCGGAGCTAGGGCCCAAAGGCATGTCCCCTTTTTAGCGTTTATTTCGGGTCATGCGTTCGACCCATCATGATTGTTATTTGATGCCTGTCCACGGCACCCCTTCTTCCTTCATGTCGGCCGCTTGGATGTTAAAGGGGGGGTACCTGAGCATCGCGACTTATGGCTCCTATTGGCTCTCCAGCCCTCACCTTTTGGCCTTGTCCACGGCATCGCGACCTGGCATACCAGCGACGGTTGAGACCCGCTCGAGGGCTGGGACCCGAGGACGTAGAGCGTCGGCATGTAACCAAATTTGCAGGAACACATCACAAGCTAAGGCCCAGTGCCAGGCGCAACCCGCCTTGAGGTTGGGCCCCGTGAGTCCCGCGCTGGCTCACGGGTGCCCAGATACACCTCGTCAAGCCCTACCGTGCCAGCCATGTGTCGTATGGGTCAGTACACACCCCTGGGGCTCCTACCGGAGGGGAGCCCTCCCATGCACCAATGGAAGCACCATGTTCGCTACCGGCTAACGACACCGCCGAGGAGCTGCTATGCCCAGACACACACGGAAGCGCTTATGTCTCACCGGTGATAAACAAGCGAGGGTGGCCCCCGTGCATCAACCTCGGGGAGCCTAGAGCTCGATGTCCGCCTCATCGCAATGCCTCCCCTCGGGAGTGCCGCCGAGGGGCTGGGCACGGGCTACGCCTTAGGTCACGCCCAGACGCCGCCACCCAGCCAGCCCCTCGGGTCTGGTTCGCCGTGACGCCTCTCCCGAGCCGAAGCCAAGGTACGAAGGCCGTTTGAGCGTCAAGGGTGACTCACGAGCATCGCGACTCATGAGCCTAACTGGTCACGTAGCCCTCACTCCTTAGTTCCGAAGGCTAACGGCGGTTGAGGTATCTTGTGAGGCAGGCTCTCTGAGACGTAGAATGGTAGATTCACCCACACATCTCAGCTCCCTACTTGCTGTTCGTGCGCCAAGGGGGACTCCTGAGCATCGCGACTCAGGAGCCTAACTTGTCACGTAGCCCCTCACTCCTTGGTCCCGTCCTGGTTTTTGGTTGGGGCTAACGGCCGGTGATGTGTCTGTTGGGCGGAGACTCTGCCGGTGTAGAACATAAGCAAGTAGGAAGGAGAAGCGCAAATCTCAAGGAATTTAAAAGCAAACATTACAGTCCATAACCGTTATCACAACACCAAACGCAAGTTTAACTGCCTCCCCGAGGCATGATGCATGTTGCAGGAACTGAAAGCACAACAGGAGCCACAACGGAGTCACTTGTTGGCGGCGGAGCTGCGCGGAGTGGGTTCGCCTCGTGAAGCCTCAAGACTGGCAGCACCTCGCTTCGGCTTGGTGCTGAAGGCCCAGAACTTCGCCAGCAGAGCCTCCGCACAACCCTTCACGGCCTCAGCGGCAGCAAGCTCGCCCTTCACTGGCTCCAAGAGCTGTCGAGATTGACGTCGGGATCGCGAAGGTAGACGTGGGTAAGGACGCGCGTTAGCACTGTAGAAGACAGGACACGCGCCTCGGCCTCAGCCGTGGGGCCAAGGCCAAGGGTGACATCTTCAAGAGCACGGATCAGGAAGGGAAGCAGCTTGGCAGGGTCGTCCTCGGCGCCGGCCAGCGGGCTTTCCAGGCCGCTGTCGTAAAGCGACCTCAGCAAGGTGCGAGCCTTCACCTCCATCTCCGTGAAGGCCTCGCGGTCCTCGGCAAGGACCCACGCCTTGCCTTCCAGCTCGAGCCTCTTCGCCTCCAACTCCTGCTCCAGTGCGCCCAGGCGGTCACGGCGCTTCTTAAGCTTGGCGTCCCGGTCCTTGACGGCCGCCTCGCGAGCCTTCATGTCTTCCTCCTTCTCTTGGCGAATGCGGGCCTCCTTGGCAAGCTGGTCCCGCAGTTGAGCCCTGCCTTCGCTCTCCAGTGCCTTGCAGCGACCTCGGACATCGGCCACCTCCCCCAAGGCGGCGTCGCGAGCAGCCTTCGCCCCAAGGACGGCCTGCTTCTCCTCGTCGGAAGCCGTCGAGGCCTGAACCAGCGCCGCTCGAATCGAAGCGTCAGAGTGAATCCACCCGAGGCCGGCTCCAAGCGCCCGGCCACTGGCGAGTCGGCGCCCGAGATCTTTGCCGCAATGGTCAAATTCAGCAAAGAAGACGATCCAGACAGTGGGAGGCGTCGAGAGAGACAACAGTTGGTGGAGTAGGAGGAGAGGACGGCAGCGTAACCACAAGATCTCGAGGCGGGACTCTGCGCCCCAACAAATGTGGCTAAGCGGTGGCACCAGCAAGGATACCTCGAGAGTCGCTTGGGCCATGGGGGCTGAGCTTCGCCCGGCCAGCTCCGCCCAGCCTCATAAGGATGAGCGGGCAGGAGAGGCCCGTGTCTTCTTGCCGCCTTCCTTCATGGCGGAAGGCACTACCCCGAGCGGAGCCTCGGGAGCTCCCCTTCACTTCTTCCGCAGCGCCAGCCTAGCCAAGAGATACAGATATCAAGCCTCAGCAACAAAGCAAGGAATAAAACAAGAATCAAGCACTTATTGGTCATCGCTCGCGAGGTCGAGCAACGTCCGGCCATACTTGAAGCCCGAGAGTCGGCTGCAGGGATCAGCCTCAAGAGGCCCGGGAGCAGGAGGCACGTATGCGGATCGCCTCGGAGCCGGGGCAGACCCGCGGGGGACCAGCCCGATCTGTCCTTTTCGGGATCGGGGCAAGCTCGCCGCCCGCTGTCCGCCATCCTCGTCGTCGTAAGCCGGCAAGAGGTGGAGAGCGCGAGACCTACACCGGGAGGCGCTCTCGACTCCTCATCGGTCGCCTCGAGTCCGCCCCGCTTCCCGCTCCTCTTCTTCCTCCTCTTATTGGAGTCGCCGGAGGACATGTTCACCGTCGCCAGGGCCGCCGGGTCCTCGGGAACCTCCGCGGGCACGGGCCCGTCCCCATTGAAGACGGGCATGGATTCCACCGCCTGCTCCCAATCATCTTGAAGGAACAGGGGCACAGGATCGCCCTCCAGCCTCGCCACGTCTCCCCCGACCAAAGATTTGAGGACCGTGACCAGATCTTCATCGGCCAAGATCTGGGGCTCAGCGGGGCCTCCACAATGAAGTGAGTAATCTTGACGAAGCGGGGCCACCTGATGCTCCAGGAACTCCCTCAGGAGCGACGCACCAGTCAGCTTCACCGCCGCCATGTTGCTCGGCCACAGATCCGCGTCCATCTTCTCCAACACCGGCTTCGCGCGGGGATCCACGAGTTCCGCGTGAGACCAATCGTCGGAGGTCGTGGGGTGCTCCGTGGGCGAAATCAGCCGAGGTGGATGCGCCCGGCATCTACCATGACCCACTTGCTCCTAAAGCCCTCAATCCTCTTCCCCGGGCTTCGAGATGGCGTTGGAGCTGCCATCTGAAAGCTTCGTGCAGCGGAGATGGGACCGCGAGAGGTCAGGAGGGAGAAGTAGTGGCGCAACAACGCCACTGAGGGCTGCACCCCGACATGAGCCTCACAATAGTAGGCGAAGATCGCCAGAAGAAGAACAGAGTTGGGGTGGAGGTGCGAGCTTGCGATTTGTAGTGGCGGAGGACAGAAGAAGAACTTCGAAAGGGAGGCACCAGACCGGCAGCAATGGCGCTCACGAAGAGCGGATAGAAGGTGCTTCCTTGGCCCTCGAAAAGGGCGGAGCCAGCCTTGAACACCTCTGCCCCGTCGATGCCTTGCGCCGCCACCATCTGGCGCACCCGGTTAAGGCCCTCCTCCGACACATTCGGCGAGTCCAAGGCGGCTGAGTACCAAGCTCCGGCCGGGGTCTAGCGAGGCGCCATGTCTTGCTAGGGCACGCGGTCAAAGTAGATCTGGAGATTTCAGAGGCAGGAAGGAAAGGCGCAAGAAAGGGGATCTGGGCAATGACCGGAGGAGAAGAGGGAAGCAAAGCCTAGACAGACGCCGCTCTTTTGTCGATTCGCGCAGTTGCTAAGGCACCCACATCCAACCAACCGCCACGCGGCACCCAAGGCCGCAGGCTGTTAGGGCCCGCGGTGCTTCGCACTTGCCCCTTCGCTTCTCTACTCAGCCAAGTCCGGGCGCGCCTTGGGCCCGGGGGCTACTGTCGGTGTTCTGGGAACGGGGGTCCCTAGACTTGCCTGCCTGCGGCGTGGCTCAAGGGGTGGCCCATCAAGGCCCATCTTCATCAGCACAAGCTCAAGACCCTCGCGAGGGGCCAAGCCTCACAGGACGGACGACAGGAAGCCTCCTCAGGCATGGCCTCGTCAGGTTGGCTCGCGAGGAGGCGGAGAGATCAAGGCGGGGTACCTCACGAGGTGCCCATGACGCAAGCCATGACGACCAAGGGCGCCAGGCGGGCGCCACGGCCAAGTGTCCTCCTTTCCTCTTTGGTGCAAAGGGAGCAAGCACGAGCAAGAGTATCAAGCAAAGGCATCCGCTTTGCAACGAGACCTAGACCGTCCCCAACGGCAGGAAGGAACTCATCGTGGAGCCCAAGCCAAGGCGTCACCACTGAGCCTTTGACAGCGAGGACCAACTTTAGTCAGGATAAGTGTACTAGATGTTCCCCTTCAAAATAGCCAATTGATGGCACCCTTCCCGCTCAATATTTGGGAAGAGGCCCAGGGCCCTTGCCTATAAATAGGACTAGCCACCCAAAGGGCAGAGGCATCTAGAAATCTTGGAGATTGCATAGAGAGAGAGAGAGAGCGACTGAACTCCCCCTAGCAGTTCATCGCACCAGCCAAGAACAGACCCTCGTGAGGCTGTTCTTCCTTGTATTGTTCACCATGAACCCAAGAGGCAATCCACCACACCACAAACTAGAGTAGGGTATTACACCACAATGGTGGCCCGAACTAGTATAAACCCTGTGTCTCTTGTGTTGTTCTTTTCATAGTTTAGATCCTAGCGAGGTGGCGAGGTGCAGGTAGGTAGAGGGCGAGATCTCCGCGCGCACCCCAGTGTTCAAACCTAGAGGGTCTGCCGGAACCCGAAATCCGACAGCCACTATACTGGGTCCCAGCTAGCAGGGGGAGTATTCATTTTTTTGTGTAATAAGGAGGCACTTCCTTGAGTGCGAAGATATAGCTGGTGGGTCCGAGCTGTCAACGGCGGTAAACATTTTTTTCACGAAATACAGAGCCCTTTCGGTGGGTCCCTGATGTCAGGTGGAGGAATCATAATTTTGCGTGTAATAAGGAGGCTTTTCCTTGCGTGCGGCCGTGGATCCAGCTGTCGGCCTCTCCACGCATGATCCACTTCAGATGCATGTCATGCTGTTGACCATGTTGACCAGGCAGCGCCGAGAGCACCAGGGCGGTGGACGACGGCGAGGCCTAGGAAGGAAACGACACGGAGGCGGGGAAGACTTCGGCAGCTTGTTTCCCACGCGGAGGGGAGTACGACTGCACGATGGTTTACTGCTCGTTAAATGCTGTCACGAGACAAACAAAGCAGTGTGGGTGAGTAGAGGGATGGCTAGGCCAGCGATGGGAGTACGGTGAGGCGGTGAGGCATTGGCAAGACAACCACCGCTGGAAGGAGGGGAGCAGTCCCGCCGGCGCTTGTTTGAGCTGCTGGAGCAGGAAGAGCATAGATTGAAGAAGCACGACGGCCGTTGGATGGACATCCAATAGTCACTGCTTGTGCGTCAACCTTTTTATTAGGAAAGCCTCAAATCTATGGAAAACAGCATACATCCTATCTGCCATTATTTCTAATAATTTTCAGCCCATTTGCTAATTCTTAAGATTTTTTGTGGAGCCCATATTCTTTTTGTTAGCATTATAGCCCATATTGTGGCCACGGTTAAAAAATTATACGAAATTTTGCATATATCGGTGCGGTCCGAACTGTTTTTAATACCGAAATTTCGACTCACATTCAAACTGATTTTAAAAATAAATGTATACCAATATAAAATCCAACAAATTCTCCACGCATAAAAATTAATGTAATTTAAAATCTTGAAATGAAAAAAAGATATTTGAAACTAATTGCCGGTTTGATGTGTTTTAAAAATGTACAACCCATTTCTCATTACTGATGGGCCATTTTCTCGGCCACCCGAATGAAAGCTCTCCTCGTCTCGAAAGATTTGCAGCCCAACAGGCCAAACAAAGCGACTTACTTGGCAAATCACAAAAAAACTAGGATATGGCCGTGGACCCGGTATCGGCCTCTCCACGTCTGATACTCTTCCGATGGAAGTCGTTCCTTGACCACGTTGACCACACCGCATCGGAGAGCACCACGGCGGTGGACGACGGCGAGGCCTAGGAAGGGGACGACGCGAGCCGGGAAGACGCTGCAGGAAGCCCACGGAGAGGAGTACGAGGGTTCACCGGGTTCGACCGCGGTGTGAGGTTGCTGTCACCGCAGGCCTGGCCAATGTGGGAATAGTAGGGGCGGTCAGCCTCCTTGGCAGCACAAGCCGCCATAGGTGGCGGGAGCATGCGGCACGACCGGGCGCTGCTTTGGGCGGTGGAGCAAGAAGACCAGAGGTTGAAGAAGCACTACGGCCGTTGGATGGACATCGTACGGTCACTTGAGCTAGAATCGTTCATATTGACTAAGTTGACAAAGCCTTCCGTCCTCGTCAACTTAGTTGGCCCACAAGTCATCCTCCCACTATGGTGGGTCCCAGCTAGCAGGGGGTATTCTTTTTTTTGTGCGTAATAAGGAGGCACTTCCTTGCGTGCGAAGATATAGCTGGTGGGTCTGACATGTCGCTAGGGGAACGTTTTTTCGCGAAATACTGAGGCCCTTCCGGTGGGTCCCACTGTCGGTGGAGGAATCATTATTTTCTTGGCGTCTGATCCATGGCCGATGGATGTTTTTCGTTGACCAAGTTGACCAGGCACGCCGAGAGCACCATGGCGGTGGGCGTGGCGAGGCCTAGGAAGGGAATCGACACGGAGCCGGGAGGACTCGGCAATGGTTGCCACACGGTGGGGGGTGTACAAGGTTTCTTGGTCCGCTACTGGGCCGCCGGAAAATAACAGCAGTGTGGGTGAGTAGAGGAATGGCCTGGCCAAGCAATGAAGTAGGGTGGGGCGGTGCGGCCTGTCTTGAGTACAACCCGGCCACGGAGGCGAAGCGGAGCAGTCCCACCGAGCTGGTTTGGGCGGCCGGAGCAAGAAGATCGAGATATTGAAGAAGAAGCATGGCCGTTGGATTAACATCCAACGGTCATCACTGCTAGAATCGCTTGTGGACTAAGTTGACAAAGCCAAAGTACACGTCAACCTAGTAGACCCACAAGTCAGCCTCCAAATCTGTCCCAAACAGCATACAACTCGAAATTTCTAGCCAGATTCAAATTAATTTTAAATCTAAATATACATTAATTTAAATTAAATGAAATTTTACCCGCACAAAAACAATGAAATTTAAAATATAAATATCCGAAAGAAAACAGTATTTTGGAACTAATTGCCTGTTTGCTGTATTTTTTCATTTTACAGCCCATTTATTATTACTTATAGCCCATTTCTTATTACTTATAGCCCATTTTCTGGGCAAAATGCATCCCTCCTCGTCTTGAAAGATTTCCGGCAGGGCGTAGAAAAACAAGTAGGCCTACGTTGGTTATTCTGCAAAAAAAAAAGCTGGCTAGCCATTTTCAGAAAGGAAAAAAACAAACTGGGCTGGTCATGTGCTAAACATATGAAATAAAACCCTGGTCTAGACGGGCCATGGGTCCCGCATAACCCAGTTGATACCCTTCTCCGTCCCGAAAAAATAAAATTACTCAGCTTCTTTGGGTCCCTACTGTCATCCTCACCATGTACAGTCATCTCCTTATTCCTCTAGGTTGTTGACCATGTTGACAACACCGAAGTGTGGCGCCGCAGCGAGCGAACCAAGGCGGAGGACGATGGTGAGGCCTCGGACGGGAACGAACAGGAGCCGGGGAGGATCACAGCCAGCCGTGGGAGGCGGGAGCAGGCGACAGACGCTGAATGTCAATCCAATGGCCAAGGTTGGCACAATCGTTTGTTGACTAAGCGGACACCAAGTAGCATACTTTTTTATATATAGGAAGAAAACTGCGAGGAAAATGCGTTCGTCTGCCGTCCTCCTCACATGGAACGTTCGCCACATAAGTGACTAGCACCCTTGGTTTTCAACCGAGAGGTCTTGGGTTCGAGTCCCAGGAACTCTCAATTTTGTCCTCATTCCTTCCTCGCAAAAAAAAGTGAAAGAAAATCAAAGACTTGGGAAGGCGTACAGAACAAGCTAGTGTACCACTAAACAGACGTTGCCAAGTTTTAGAAAAAAGAAAGACGTGCTCCTATAGCTGGTTCGAATCCAAACCTAGACTATGACTATATATGGTGCTATGCTACTCTGTATGTAATGAAACTGACATATCCAAAGTTCGCTTCTCCTCTTCTCTACTTACTCTGCCTAGCATGAGAAGCTCTGGCCGCAGCAACCATGTCTGCTGGCTGCTCGTCCACCTGCTCTTCAGTAGGCAACAACCAGATATGCGCCAAGTCACCACCCGTACCATCGCCTGTGGGTCTCATCACACCCTCGCCGGCACGCGCACCGCAGCCGATTGCTCATCGCAACCCGCTGCCGTTGGTGTGGTGCCACTGCTGCAAATCACGCAAAGTCATCCGTCGCGTCTCAAGCACAATCCACAACCCTGGCCGAGTCTTCTACAAATGCCCGAATCATGGGGTAATAATATGTTTAAGTGTTGTTCTGCTGCTTTCAGTTGCTGATTTTTTTTAATAGTTTGGTTGATGATCTACCAATTTGATTCGTGCAGAAAAGGGAAGATTCATGTGATTTGTATTTACGGGAAGTTCTTGATGTGCGGGGAATGCAACTTCTGTTGATGATTTGGTTAGCCGAGGAATCCCAATACCAAAGAGGTTGGGGTGTTCGACAAGTAATGGCAAGGAGCAGCGTAAGAAGAGGAAGATGCAGAGCGAAGGTTAAAGATGCAGTTCCTCTGATCATGGCCAAGCAACAGCTGTTGAACGGCCTTGACATCAATGAGGATATGAAAGAGCTTGTGAAGATAATGGGCAAAATCGATGTGCTCTGTAGGATGATTGTCTCTTTATTTGTAGTGTATGTAGCACTCGTGATGTATTCAGTGGCTACGACATGAGCACTTTGTGAAACTAGTAATGAATGAAACCTGTAGCATCGGGCGTAGTGTTGTGAACATCTAATGATTTCTGTTAACGGAAATCAGGGGTATCCCTTTTGCTCATATAAATAAATAAATAGCAGAGGCCCTGTCGGGTCAGCTTTGTTCTCATTCGAAGACGTCGAGCACATTGCAGTCCAACAGCAAACTATGCCATCAAATTCAAGTTTCACAACCAAATATGAGTACAACTAAACAACAATTTCATCATGTTTTAGTTGTCATACAATCACCAAACACAAATCAGCATACATAACAAGTGATGTTCTCACAACAAAATACTAAACAACATGTTCATCAGGTTTTAGTTGTCATAGCAAACACAATTTCACATAGTAGATAAAAAAACGTCTTCTGACAAGCAAATACGACAAAATCAATGTAATCATCATCCGCAGCAGTAGCGTCAACATCTTCGCCATGTGTATCAGTCTGAATCATAGTTCCCCACGGTGTCATATTCTTCTTTGTCCTCAACGTCCTCGAACATTGGCTTCTTCTTGATCAAGTCTTGTATGTCCACAGCACGACAGGCAATCTTTTCGCCGGCGTCATTGACGTGATGGTTCTCAAGGATATTAGGAACATTTATGTTATTTTGTACATCAGGAGCAGTGTAAGCATCATCTTGTTGTGCAACTTCATTAAACAAATTCCTATGCTCAAACCTTTGCAATACTCTCCAGTCATCGCTACATGCAAATGTGTCTTCCAAGAAAAATATCTGTGTTGCTTCATTTGCCAAAATAAAAGGCTCGTTGGTCTGGTACGCCTCCTTGACATTGATGGATTTGATATAATCATCAGCTCTGGGTTTTGCGATCCTGGAAAACAGGTTATACCAACGACGACAACAGTAACCACACACCGATGATCCTCGAAATCGAGATATATCGCAATCAACAATGTCTGTTATGTTAGCATACATTTCAGTTGTCTCTTTGCCATACGTATCCGTGCTCATGATGGCACTGTTTTGTGTCTTCCTGCCTTCGTCTCGTGCAAGGGTGTCGTAGCGCACCTCTCCAACAATGTAAGATTCATAATGTCTTACCCGAGTATCAGGACCCATTGCTAGTGAGTAAAGGGCATCATCAACTGCGTGCCCATCCTCCCGCATCTTCTTAACCTATGGTAGAAAATAGACAAGCTGATCATCTTATTTACTCAATATATTAAAAAACTGATAGTGCACTTCAAAAGTTTACATGGTTCTTGAACCATTTTGCAAATCCTGCCATAACCAGTTTGTCAATGTTTCTTGGATTTTGCGGCAAGAATTCCTCTTTGTAGATGCTTTGCACAACATAGTGATCGCGTCAACACATCTAAATATATAAGAATGTGCCTGCAAGTTTAGTAGATTACGATGTATAAGCCGCATGATCTTGCACTTACTTGATATAAGGAGTATCTCGGGACAGTTATTCAACACATACCAAACCATTTTGTCCAAATCTTTAGGTTTGTCCTCTTGTCGACTCTTCTCGATGAATCGAATGTAATAATCGAAAACATTGAGCCCGGATTGTCTTCACCCACCTCTTTGCTAAGCTGATCACCGTTTCAATGTATTTTGAGCAGAATGTCAATGCTTCAGAGCAATGTAGGCCTCTCGCAATGGAACCCTCGGGTCTAGCTCGTTCCTAACATAGCCCTTGAAAGTGCCTAGCCGCCTTTCAATAGGGTACATCTAGCCATACTATACTGGACCTCTAAGTAGTGCCTCATCAGGTAGATGAACAGCCAAATGCACCATCACATCAAAGAAGGCTGGAGGATATATCATCTCAAGGTCGCATAGGATAGTTGGTATCTTGTCTCTAAGACGCTCCAAAGCATCTATCCTGATATTCCTACTGCAGAGTTCCCTGAAGAATTGTCCCAACTCTGCAACTGCTCTATATAAGTCAGGGCGGCCCAATCCTCTAAGGATAACAGGTAAAACCCTTTGAAGTAGGAGTGTAGGACGTGGCAGTCATGATTTTTCAACCCTTGTACCTTGTTTCCATGCGCACTGACTCTCCTTTCAGGGTTGGTAGCAAATCCATGTGGGAATCTCACACGTGACAGGACCTCACAGAATTCTTTTCTTTTTACCTTGTCCAAGACATACACAGCTGGTGCCATATCCCGTGGTTTACCTTCATCTTGCACCTGAAAATCCTTTCTCGATACCAGTGTGTCAAATCAATCCTAGATTTTAAGGTATCTTTCGTCTTGCCTTCAATATTAAGAAGTGTGCCGATAATGCTGTCACATATATTTTTCTCGATGTGCATCACATCAAGATTATGCCGCAGATCCAAATCTTTCCAATACTCCAAGTCCCACAAAGTGGACCTACGGGTAAAAAATAATCTCTCTTCTACCCTGCAACGCTTCCTTTTCCCGCTAACATTACCAGGATGGTTTCCTGGTGTAATATGCATGACCTTCTCTAATTCCACTTGCAACTCATCGGCGGTGAGCCTCTTTGGCGCATCACGGTTTTCATGCTTTGCATTGAACACATGTCTTCGTATTTTCTAGGATGCGGCTTGTCCTTGGCAAGGAAATGGCGGTGTCCAATGTAACAGATCTTGCTAAGTATTGCGTTTGACAATGATTCTCACGCTACAAATAACACATGCATTGTAACCATGTGTCGTTCGCCCTGACATAGTGCCCAAAGCCGGATAATCATGTGTCGGGGAGGCTGATCGGACCCTCGAACACCTATGGGGCCGGCGGACCAGGCCCCTTTTGGTTCGGAGGGGGCGGAGATCGCACGAAGAGCGGATCGAGGCGAAGCACAGGAGCAGTTTACCCAGCTTCGGAGCTCTCCGGAGAGATAATACTCCTACTGCTGCTTGTCTGATTGTATTGTGATCCTGCTAGGGAGCGATGAGAGCTACAAAACCTAGCATGAACGTCTCTGGTCTCGAGTGAGTCGACCGGACCGAACCCCCTCTACGTTGCGCATGGGCCTCCTTTTATATGCTCAAGGGGTCTCCGACAGGTGGCAACGTAGATGAGGGTACAAATGGAAAAACTGTAGTCGGTACACCTACTTGAACAGTGTACAGTGCAATATACCTAACCCTGACGGCAAGGGACAAAAGCATTAAATGCCCGTCCATGTCCCCTAAACAGTGCAACAGGGACCGTCAGGAGCGCCACCGTTTGCCACGATGGTAGGCTTGTCAGTGCCGCTTATCGCTGCTCCCCGCTGGCTGCACAGCCTCTTGACACGCGCGCATGGAATGGTCCCATGGCGACACGTTGATGGATGAGCTGGAGCGGAGATGAATAGAGTTTCTGCCGCGGCAAGTGCCTTGCCGCTGCTGAATCCTTGTCGGCCCCGGAGGCTTGTCGGCGCCTGAAGCCTTCCCGCAAGCTCCTCTTGCCGGGTCTAGTCTTCTGTGTGCCTTGAGTGGCCTTCCCGCAAGCTCCTCTTGCCGGGCCTTGTCTTCTTGGTCAACATACTTTGTTCTTGAATGGCTCCAAAGGAACCACAGAGGACCTTGGCGGTGACAGGCAAGCCTTGCAGCTGGAAGTCGCTTGCCCGTGCACGAAGTTCGGGATACTAGGGTAACCCTACTCTAGTACAACCGACAGAGCTCCCGGCTGGGCACGTGTGTGCTACTGTCGGGCCAGGCCCAAAACAAGGTCTGCGGTCACACGCGCCTTGATCACGCCAGAATCTCACCCCGGACCCACCACGTCCCCCACTAACGGCACGCACCGAACGTGGCGTCGTGTGAGAGATCGTGGGCGAGGTCGTGGGGCTTTCTTTATTAGGAAAAGCGGAACGTCCGCCCCCTCTCCCTCCTTATAAACAGGGGAAACAGGGGCAGGTCGCCCACCTCGCCATTGTTGTCTTGTCCTGAAAACCACCGCCGCTCCCCCCCTTCTTCTCTAGTGCGAAGAGAGCAGCGCCCGCCTCTTTCGACACACAGCGCCATCAACGCCGCCGGTCTCCTCCACCGCCTCCGCCATGGCTCCGAAAAGCCGACAAGGGAAGGGTGCGAAATCGGCCGAGGCGCAGCGGCTCGCTGGCGCTGCGAAGGAGCGGGCCATCTTCTCCCCCACCGACGCAAAGGAGCTGAGGGAGGCTTCTACCTCTTCCGTCGACGGAGACGCCAGTGCGCATCCAAGGCACGAAGGTACTCCCCGCCACCGCTTGGAATTAGCCCCAACTGGGTATCCTTTCTTTGCCCTTTTCTTCTATGCGGGCTCGCCCGCCTTTCTCAATTCTTTTGCGACATTATGAATACCTACGGGTTCCGCCTCCTTGATTTCACCCCCAACGCCATTCTGACCATGGCAGTTTTCGCACACCTTTGCGAAAACTTTGTCGGGATCCACCCCAACGTAGCCCTCTTCCGCCACTTCTTCATGCCCCGCATAGAGAGAGGGGAGCCGCTTGCCGGAGGATTGCTTGGGTCTCCAGGGTCGGCAAGAAGGAGGCCTATCTGGAGGGAGAGTTCTGCAGCAAGTGGGAGGAGTGGAGAGCCAATTGGTGTTGGATCGTAGAGGAGAACCCGCAGCCCTTCACTGCCAGGCGCCAAACCCCAATAGTGCGCTGACAACGATTGGAGCAACTTGGCGCCGGAGGATGCTAGGTTGAAGATAGCTGTGCGGATTTTGCGCCTCGGGCTTGCCGGACTCACCGTAGGCGCGGTTAGGCGCAGATTTCGCCGCCGCTTGACGCTCCCTTGCAGGAGAGGAGGAGGCCTGCTTGGGAGTTCCAAAACGCAGCGGACATCATGAGGTTGCGCCCGGGCCTTAACTGGAATTTCACCGTCCTGGAGTTGGATACGATGCTGCTAGAGCTGTTCAAGAATGACCCCAATCACCCCGAGTGGTTTAGGTTGCCGAGGGGGGTCGTCCCATTGTGCAACAACTCTGCGCTCGACCGCATCCGCGCCATGATGCCGTTAATGCGATTCTCATGGGATCGTTCCAACCTGGCAAGAGCCTTCCGACGACATCGTGCGGCAATTCTTCGACAGCTTGGAAGAAATGCCGATCCGCCCCGACGAGCAGAAGAAGCTCACCCGCGACACCACCGACGAGGAGATGGTGCGCATCGCCACAAGGTTGGAGGAGGCGGCAGCAGCCGCTGCCGCTGGCGTCTTCGGGTACACCGTGGAGGAGGCGGATGCAGCCGAGGCGGCAAGCCTTGCCGAGCGAAGGGAGTTCGCCGGTGAGGAAGAGCTTGCCGAACCCGAGGCCGAGTCGAGCGAACCAGCCGAGGGCGCTTCTTCCCCACCATCCAGCAGCTTGCCGCAAACGGAGCCCCCGGCTCCGCCAAAGAGGCGTCTCCGCAAGGCCGGAGACGAGACGGGGCGGCAGACGGGCCCACAGCCGCAGCGCCGCGCGATGCGCTCTACCGCGGCAAGCGATGTTGCCGCGGGAGCACCCCACACCGCCATGGCTAACCGGGCGGGATCCTCCCAGGCCACTGCCGACACCTCCGCCAAGCGGCCAAGAGAGCCCACTCCTCCGCCTCGTCGCACTGGAGGCGAGCCGGAGTTTGATTTCTCCGCGCTCAGCTCCGAGGAGGAAGAAGAGTAAGCTTCAATATTGTGCTTGTATTTCTTCAATTTTATTGCTTCATCTTGAATCTGATTTGCTTGCTCAACTATTTCCTTTCGTGACGCTTAGCCTGAAGAGCATCGAAGAGAGCCAAGACCCGGTGGTCGTCGTTGAGGACGATCCACCCGTGGCAACAGGAGGCGCTGCCTGAGACCCCTTGCCGGATCCGGCAACCCTTCTCAGAGCAGCCCCCAAAGACAGCCCCGAGTAAGTATGCGGTTTTCTCCTTCTTGTTAGGTGTGCATGGGTGCTCCTTCTTCATTGATATCTCGACTGTTGGTTTGTGTAGGAGCAGAGCAGCCTCATCGAGGGCTCGAAGCCGCCCCTGAAATTCTATCTGCTTCGACCACGCCGCCAAGGGAGGATTCTCCGGCAAGGGGCGTCCTCCGGCAAGGGAGGCTACTCCGCAAGGGACAGCACTAGTGACCCTCCGATTGGTCGAGACCATGGCTGCAGATCCCGTTGCAGGTGTAATCTCTTCTTGTGAAAATTTCCCTTGGGCTTGTTTTCTTCTGTTTTTCTTTGAATATTTGCTTGACTGTTCTTTCTTTGTCCGCCACAGAGCCGATGGAGACTGTGGTCGTCGGCGAGGAGGACGCGCGCGGCAACACTGACGAAGCCGCCGTCGTGGAAGAAGGGGCCGGCGGGGAGGCCACCGAGGTTGTCGCCGCAGAAGCTGGCGAGGGGTCTGGCGATCCCACTGACGGCCCTGGGGCCGCAGGAGCGCCAGGCGCTGCACCGACCGCCGACTCCCCCGCCGCTGCAGCGTCCAGTTCGAAGAGCCTCAGCCAGCGCCTACTTGAAGGCCGGCGACGGTGTCTTCATCAAACTCCCATGGGAGTCGAGCTCTAGGGCGCTGGTCGAAGGAGAGACCTTCGACGGAGAGCTGCTCGCCTCTCATTGGCTGACGCTGGTGGACGCGCCAAGCAGCAGCAGCGGCGAGTCTGAGGAGGAGCAGCTGCTGAAGAAGTTGCTGTCGCTCTACCGCGCCCGGCAAGCCAAGTTGGAGTCCCGGGAAACACTTGTCGCGAGGGCAGGAGCAGACATGGAGAAGCGCGCAGAAGAGCTCCGGAGCGCCAACCAAGAAACTCTCCGGAACGTAGCGGAAGAGCGGGAGCGGCTTGCTGAAGAGCGCACGGCCTTCATCCTCGAGAAGGCCGCAGCTGAGGAGGAGCAGGCTTGTCAGCCGAGAAGCCGCCACGCAGGAAAGCGAGCCGGGCGCAGCTGGAAGGTCAACCTGGACAGCCACGAGGAAGAGCTTGTCGCGCGCGAGGAGTCACTTGGCGGGGCGCTTAAGGAAGCGAAGGATGCCGCCGCAGCCGCCGAGGCCGGCAAGAAGGAGCTGGAGACAAAGGTGGCGCAATTGGAGGCCAGCCTGTAAAAGCGGCGAGAGCTTGCGGCTCAAGCACGAAAGCGCCAGAAGGACGCCTACACTCTTGAAGAGCTGCAGGCTGCCTCGCCGATAGGAGCAAGGAGCTCGACGCCGCCAAGGATTCCAAGGCAGATCTTTAGTCAAGCCGACCACTCGATGCGTGACGCCGGACGGTGCCAAGGAGCGGGAGGTGGGCTGTTGGAGACGATCAAGGCCAAGGAGGAGCTGCTGGCGAATCTTGTTGACACCCAGGCGCCTTGAGGGAGAGTGTGGAGCATCGGACCGAAGGTCTCGTGGATACCGCCGCCGCCATCCACAGCCGAAATGATGGAGCCGGGATGGTGGATCTTGCATACTCCTCCGACGAAAGCACCTCCAACCCAAATGCGGCAAGCTTAGCTTATTCTTCAAGGGCGTGGTGACGGGCCTCCAAATGACTCCGGGAAGAGGTCCCAAAGCAACGGCCGAGGAATCACGCCAGATCTGTGCAGGAGCCCTCCGTAAGGTGTTGATGAAGGTGGCCTTCCGCAATCCAGGCCTCAACCTCAACGGCGTCCTCGTGATCCTTGCCGCCAGATGCCGATGTGGAGGCGCTCAAAGCCCTTGTCGCACCCATTGTGGACAAGGTGAACAAGATCAAGCGGGTTGATGGCGACCCGCGTAGACTAGGCCGCCAATTTTATCTTTCCCTTTGTCGCCGATCATGTTTAGAACAATTTATTAGATCAGCGACAAGCTATTTTGTAATATACTCTATCTTAGGTGATGATTGCAATGTTATTTCCTTTACTTGATTCCTTCCTTTGTAATGCGTTTTGCCCCACGCTTTTAGGGAACTTGCCGGTGCAGTGCACCTTTGCCTTGTCGCTGAGTGCGGAATGTCAGCAGCCTGCTGGCGATGCCGCCCCCGACAAGCAACCTTGTCACGACTAGCTGCAGCTCACTTAAGTTGTTGAGCGGACTCGAAACAAAGTAAGGGCACGACTAGCCGCGAGTTGGTTCCTCCGCGCACAGGTTTTCCATACAAAGTACTATCGTTCGAGGAAGATAACTTAAAAATTTAAGAACTTATTGCTCAAACTTTGGCAACTTAGCTTTTCTGTCGTTTGCTTCCCGATAAGGCGAAACTTCCTCGAGCAACGCTTGGCCCATAGTATTATCTTCTCCTTCCCCCCTGGTTAACTTGTGTGCGAGGGAACCTTCCTTTCTTTGGGAAAAGAGAAGAAAAGAAAAGAAAGTTATGGAGCCCAGCGGCTCGATATTGCTTACCGGGTGTGGGTGCTACACAAAGTGTTAGCCAAAACATGCAATAAAATGATGAAAGCATGAATTTGACAAGTTGTGCGCAACACATGAGCTTTCTTGATGCACGGGTCTGCGCTGCTTTGTACAAAGGATTACATGCAACAGCGGCAAGACTTGTACAAAAGGTGGTTGCCGGAACAGTTCCGCAACCGCGCCTCTGAGTAAAACTTACGAAGATGCTCAATGTTCCAGGAGTTGCTCACCGGAATGCCATCTCCGGTCTCAAGGCGGATAGCGCCAGCCTAGTGACTCGTTTCACCCGATAAGGGCCTTCCCACTTCAAGCGTCAACTTGTTTGAATTCTTGGCGGACTGAACGCCGAAGAACAAGGTCGCCTTCCTCGAGGCTTACGGAACTAACTTATGCGGCTATGGTAGCGACGCAAAGCTTGCTGGTAGCGAGCAGCTCAGACAATGACTTGAAGACGATCTTCCTCAAGGAGCAGCGTCATCTTGTCGCAGCCTGCTCTTGCTCAAGCTCATCATAAGCGAGTACTCGAGGTGACCCGTATAATGAAGTTACGTGGGGAGAACTGCCTCGCTCCATAGACTAGAGCGAAGGTGTCCGCCGTTGGCTCGATTTGGCGTCGTCTGATCGACCAAAGAACCACCGGCAGCTCCTCAATCCAGCTTTCTTCCGCACTTGTGCAGCACTGTCGAAAGTTCTGGTCATGAGCCCGCCGCAGCACTTCAAAGATTTGCCCTCTTCGCTTGACCGCTGCTTCTGATGAGCAATGAAGCAAAAGCGGACCTTGGCGCCAAGATCTTGGACATACTGCAGGAAGGTGCGACTCGTGAATTGTTTGCCGTTGTCGGTGATGATCCTGTTAGGGTTTCAAACGGCAAACAATCGACCAAGAACTTGATCAACATCGTCTTGTCACCTTCCTCATCGGGTTCCACTTCCGCCACTTTGTGAACTTGTCGATGGCAATGTACAAGTATTCAAAGCCCCGACAGCTCGGGAAGGGGCCGAGGATGTCGAGCCCCAGCAAAAAAATGGCAAGGATAAAGGGATCGTCTGGAGAGCTTGAGCTGGCTGGTGTATCTGTTTGGAATGGAACTGGCATGCTTCACACTTGGTTACTTGTGCAGTTGCATCCTGGAGGGCTGTCAGCCAGAAGGAACCTTGCCGGAAAGCTTTGCCGGCAAGTGCTCTTCCGCCAATGTGATGACCACATATGCCTCCATGTATCTCTGCCAACAACTTTTGTCCATCTTCCCGGCAAATACACTTCAATTTCACACCGTTGAGTCTTCTTCTGTACAGTGTGCTGTCGGCAAACTGGTACATACTTGACTGTCGGGCTACTCTTTCCGCTTCTTCTTGCTCTTCGGGAAGTTCTCCCGTCTGAAGGAAATGGACAATCTGCTGCGCCCATGCTGGAGCTTGTGGCTCGACAACAAGGACTAAAAGGCACATCTGCTGCTGCGGGAACATCAGCTTCCACGGCAAGAACCTACGGCTCAGCCGGAGCTTGATGTTCCCCGGCAAGCTTGCCGGAGCAAAACTTGTCGGCAGCGTCTGCTTCAACGAAACAAACCCTGGGGCTTGTCGGAGCAGCATCGCTCCTCATTTCTGTTGGTGTCGATCTTGGGGACCTTCTTGGCGGCGGCTTCGGGAGCTCTGCTGGAAAGTAGTCACCAGAGATCAACTTCCTCTTCTTGTTCTCGTCCGGTTGATGGTGTTACGGTTGGTATTGAGTTAGCTTGAGCACAAAAATCCCTGGTTCCATTGTGCAACTTAAGTGCAAGCGCACTTTGACAGCGCCATCGCAATATCATTCTGAGCTCTTGGAACGTGTTCCATTTGTAGGCCGTCAAAGTGTTCTTCTAGCTTTCTCACTTCATCAACGTAGGCTTCCATCAGTGGACTCTGGTAGTCTTTGTTCACTTGGCGGACGACAAGTTGCGAGTCACCCCTGACAATGAGCTTCCTGATCCCAAGGTCTCATCATGATCCCTGAGACCGGCAAGCAAACCTTCATACTGCTGTACTTTGCTTTGTTCCTTGCTCTTTGGGAAATCGCATTTGGACTATGTACTTGAGGTGTTCTCCGGTGGGTGCTATAAGCAGACGCCAAAGACCGGCGCCTTGCAGCGAGAAGGCACCATCAAAGTACATCAGCCACTCTTTGCTCGCTTCCTTGACGGGAATGCTCGTCTCGAATTTCTTCATCTTGCGTTGGGGTCCATTCCGCTATGAACTCTGCCAATGCTCGCTTTGGATAGTTGAAGTGCTTTCAAACTTGAGGCCAAAGCTTGACAGTTCGGTGCCCACTCGACAATCCTGCCTGCCGCCTGGATTCTCGCAAGATCCTCTTCAGGAAAGCGAGTGACAACTGTGATCTCATGTGCCCGAAAGTAATGGCGCAGCTTTCTCGAGGCCATGAGGAGGCCGAAAAGCAATTTCTGCACACCGTAGTACCTTGACCTAGCCCCTCGCAGAGGGAATCGACAAAGTAGACCGGGCGCCGCACCATCCTTTTCAGATCCGCTCTTGCGTCTCACGCAGATCCGTCCTTGTCGGGACCAGAGCTCGCCGGGCGAAGCCTCGCTTGTCGCTGGATGTGTCTCGCCGTGGTTGCCGGGCTCATCGTCCGCCTCCCTCTCCGCTACTAACGCAACACTAACCACTTGATTGGTTGCTTTGCTATATATAAAGAACTTCTCTTGTGGCCTAGGTGTGACAAGTGTTGGAGGGAGGACAGGTATCTCTTTAGGTCCTGCAGCGCAGCCTCCGCTTCGGGAGTCCATTTTCATTGGACCTGCCTTTTCAAAATCTTGAAAATGGCAGGGCGCGTTCAGCAGACCTAGAGATAAACCTGCTGAGAGCAGCCACGCAACCGGCAAGCCTTCGTACATCCTTGACGCGCTTTGGTGCTTCAATCTGCTCAATGGCCTTGATCTTGTCGGGATTGGCTTCAATCCCGAGACACGAAGAACCCGAGAAGCTTGCCGGAAGGGACTCAACACGCACTTCTCGGGGTTGAGCTTGAGGTTGATCTTGCGCAGATTTGCAAAGGTCTCATCCAAATCTTGAACCAGAGTTGCTTTGTCCTTGCTCTTGACCACTATGTCATCCATGTAGGCTTCTACATTTCTGTGCATTTGCGGCTCAAAAGCATCATGGACTATCATGCAAACGTTGAACCAGCATTCTTCAAACCGAAAGGCATCCGTATGAAACAAAGATGTGCCACATAGAGTAATGAATGCGGTTTTCTCTTCATCTTCTTCTGCCATGAAGATCTGATGATATCCTGAGTATGCATTAAGAAACGAAAGCAAATCACATCCAGTCGTGGAGTCAACAATCTGGTCGATGCGCGGCAAGGGAAATGGATCTTTGGGACAAGCTTTATTAACATCCGTGAAGTCAATACAAAGTCTCCATTTCCCATTTGCCTTGCGCACAACCACATGATTGGCCAACCACGTCGGATGGAGCACTCCTCTGACAAGGCCTGCTGCTTCCAGTTTCTTGATCTCTTCTGCGATGAAGTCTTGACGCTCCACTGCTTGCTTTCGACTTTCGCTTGACGGGCGCGCGATGAGGACAAACGGCAAGACGGTGCTCAATTACTTTCACAGGAACACCGGGGATGTCAGACGGTTGCCATGCAAACACGTCGACGTTCGCCCGCAGGAAAGCAACGAGCGCGCCTTCCTATTTAGGGTCGAGGGAGGCACTGATGGTGAAGGTACCACCAGTGTTGTCCTCCTTGGCGGACACCTTCTTGGTCTTTGGCGGAGCTGCCATCGTCTTCTTGCACTTGCCGGTGGAGCTCGATGGTGCGTCCTCGACGGTAGCGCCGCACTCCAACGAGGTGCGCTTGCCGGAGTGGGCATCAGAGCTCTTGCCGGACTTGGTCTTCTTCTTCCCTCCGGGAGCTTCAGCGGCAAGTGTTTTGCTTTCTGTTGCAGCTGCTGCTTCCCGGTAGATCTTGTCGGCACAGATAAGAGCATCCTTCTTGTCGCCATGGACAGAGATGATGCTTATCGGGCCTGGCATCTTGAGTAAGTTGTATGCATAATAAGAGGCTGCCATGAACTTAGCGAGTGTTGATTTGCCAAGTATCCCATTGTAAGGCAATGGGAAATCAGCAACGCCAAATGTGACCCTCTCGGTCCTAAAGTTCAGCTCGCTGCCGGATGTTACCGGCAACGTGATTTTCCCTTCGCTTGCTCCTTCCCGGATTGATTCCTTGAAAGTGCCGCCTCTTCGAGCTCACCGTCGGGGATCCAAGCTTCCGGAGCACTGCGGAGGAGATCAGGTTCAAGCTCGCCCCGCCGTCAACTAGCATCTTGGTGACCTTGAGGTTGCGGATAGTTGGTGAGACCAACATCGGCAAGCACCCGACCGCAGTTATGCGATCAGGGTGGTCCTCAATATCAAAGATGATAGGCGTGTTGGACCACTTCAGAGGCTTGCGTGACTCTACGGATGGTTCCGCTGCATTAACTCCCCGCATCCACTACTTGAGTTGGCGGTGGGAAGTATGCAGGGAAGCACCTCCGTCGACGCAGAGGCCCTCTGTAGCTTTCTGAAACTCCTGCTCATCGACGTCGTCATCATCCATGTCTTCATCGTCGTCTTTGTCTTCATCCTTGTCGCGGCCGCGGGGAGGCCTGTCTCCTTGCCGCTGCTTGGCCTTGCCGCGGCGCCCTCCCCGGCCGGGACGTTTCTTGCTGGCTCCTCCAGCACCTTCCTGAGCCTTCTCCTTGTCGCGCCACTCGTACTCAGCCTTCTGCTGCTCAACAAGCTGCTCGACCTTCTTGCAGCTCTGGAGGTCATGGCCCTTGGTGCGGTGGATCTTGCAGTACTGCTTGCCGGAGCCGTCCTGCTTGTCGGCGGCCGCCACAGACTGGTGGTTGGCGTCAGCGGCAACCTCCTTGCTGGAGCCACCAGCCTTGGCGTTCTTGTCGCCACCTCCGTAGCCGGACTACTCAACAGCTAGCACTTCTCTGCCTTTCTTTCTTCTGTTGTTCCACCGACGGCTCTTCTTTGCCGGGGCGGTCTCCTCACTGTCAGATCCTCGCCAAAGATGTCGGGGAGGCTGATCGGACCCTCGAACACCTATGGGGCCGGCGGACCAGGCCCCTTTTGGTTCGGAGGGGGACGAAGATCGCACGAAGAGCGGATCGAGGCGAAGCACACGAGCAGTTTACCCAGCTTCGGAGCTCTCCGGAGAGATAATACTCCTACTGCTGCTTGTCTGATTGTATTGTGATCCTGCTAGGGAGCGATGAGAGCTACAAAACCTAGCGGGAACGTCCCTGGTCTCGAGTGAGTCGAACGGACCGAACCCCCTCTACGTTGCGCATGGGCCTCCTTTTATATGCTCAAGGGGTCTCCGACAGGTGGCAACGTAGATGAGGGTACAAATGGAAAAACAGTAGTCGGTACACCTACTTGAACAGTGTACAGTGCAATATACCTAACCCTGACGGCAAGGGACAAAAGCATTAAATGCCCGTCCCTGTCGCCTAAACAGTGCAACAGAGCGCCACCGTTTGCCACGATGGTAGGCTTGTCAGCGCCGCTTATCGCTGCTCCCCGCTGGCTGCACAGCCTCTTGACACGCCAAGCATGGAATGGTCCCATGGCGACACGTTGATGGATGAGCTGGAGCGGAGATGAAGAGAGTTGCCGCCGGCAAGTGCCTTGCCGCGGCTGAATCCTTTGTCGCGTCCGGAGGCTTGTCGCGCTCAAGCCTTCCCGCAAGCTCCTCTTGCCGGGTCTTGTCTTCTGTGTGCCTTGAGTGGCCTTCCCGCAAGCTCCTCTTGCCGGGCCTTGTCTTCTTGGTCAAATACTTTGTTCTTGAATGGCTCCAAAGGAACCACGGAGGACCTTGGTGGTGACCAGGCAAGCCTTGTCGCGGGGTGCTGCAACTGCCCGTGCACGAGTTCGGGATACTAGGGTACCCCTACTCTAGTACACCGACATCATGGATGCACCAAATTATAACAGCACGCAGAAAGAAATCAGCTGGTGGGCTGCTATATAGGTCTCGAGTGAGAACACCCTTCCATAGTTGTTGAAGTTCCTCCACAAGAGGCTCCATGAACAAATCAAAATCCTTTCCGGGACTTTTTTGGACCTGGGATGAGCAAGGCCATCATGTAGTTTGATTCTTTGGTGCGTACATTTGGAGGCATGTTGTAAGGGATAACAAGCACGGGCCACATGCTATATGTGGCGCTCTGGTGGCCAAATGGGTTAAATCCATCCAAGCTAAGCCAAGTCTAATGTTTCTGGTCAGAAAGAAACTCTTTGTGTTTATCATTGAAGCTTTTCCACTCACTACCATGAGATGGATGGCTCACTACATTCGATCTCTATACTCCTGGTTCCTAGAGTGCCACAAGACATCCTCTCTTGTTTCAAAGATGATGAAACAACCTCTACAATCTTGGTGTAATTGGAAAATGTCTCAGAACATTATGAGGAATCCTCTTCACAGCATCGCCATCTTTCCATCTTGTTGATTTGCATTTCGGGCATTCAATTAAGTTGGCATAATCCTTCCGGAATAGAACACAATTATTCTTACAAACATGGATCATATCATATCCAATTCCAACTGCACGAAGGAAATTCTTCATTTTACTGTAGGTGTGTGGCAGCTCAGACGCATCTGGGAAAGATTCACGGAAAGCAGCCAACATCGCATCGAATGATTTGTTGGTCATCCGCTCAGATGTCTTCACCAAGAAAGGTGACCATAGATGAGAATATCTTGACAGCTTATTTCCTGGGGTGACAGCAACGTTGCATTGTTCCAACATGCGGCCCACCGTTTTTCTTCTGCAGGTGAAAGTTCACGGAATGCACGAGCATTTCGTAGCATTGTTTCAATGTTGGTCAAACTCACTGGCTCCTCCACCACCACCTCCTCCTCCTCTTCCACCTGAGCATCGAGCGAGATCAAGATGGTGGTCTGCTTTGCTTCCACGTAGTCAATAACATTGGCGTTCACAGCTTCACCATGATGAACCCACCTAGTATATGTGACCGACATCACATACAAGTGTAGATGATTTTGCACAGTTGATCGGGTCTTGTAACTGAATTCATACAACTGCTACACGGGCGAGCACATCTGATTTCGGACCACCGTACTCAGCTACGATAAAGTTCATGAAGTTTTCAACCCCTCGACATATGCAGCGGAGAATCTTCGAGCAGAAGTTATCCAAGTCATGTCCATCTGTTAGACATACAAATTAGTTCTTCTACTAGATATTACAGGAAAAACATATATGCTTTTTCATGAAGTCCATAAATAAATTACCTAGGTCAATGTCTAAAGCTATGGCAAGATATTTGGACGAGCAGATCTAAGTAACGAAATATATGTAAAGTTAATTCAGCAAACAGATTTGAGTGCCAAATTATGGCAGGATGTTTCAGCAGTCAATGAGGTCGAGCACACAGCCATCGAACTATCGAAGGCCATCGAAGCAACAAATATCGAGTATAAAACGGTGTATAGCTATTTCAGCTAACAGATTGGCCACTAGACCATGGCAATCTACGTCACAATAAATATATGGCAGGATATTTTAGCAACTAATCGGCCTTGGTATGTCATCTCAACTAAGCAGATTGAGTGCAGAACAGGGCAAGGAAGCTTCTTAAGAAGAGCATCTCTACTCCTAATGGACGAGTTGGTGAATCGTCTGCGCGGTTTATTTTCGCTGGTTTTTTCCGTCTCTCCTCCCACCACCCCCTCCCACCCTGCTCCACGGTTTATTTTCACTGGGTTTTTTCGTCTCTCCTCCCATCACCCCCTCCCACCCTGGTCCATCGGTTTATTTTTATCTCCACTCTTTATTACAAACAGAACTTTCCTAACGTATAACAAATCACGGATCTAACTTCCTTAAATTATGCAAATGAATCGATTCCTTTTATTAGTTCAATTTGTCTTAGGAAACAAATAACAGATTTTCAGGAAACAAATAATACATTTCAACCTAACTTCCTTAAATTATGCAAATCAATTGATTCCTTCTATTGGTTCAATTTGTCTTAGGAAACAAATAACAGATTTTCAGGAAACAAATAATACATTTTAATCTAACTTCCTTAAATTATGCAAATCAATCGATTTCTTTTATTGGTTCAATTTGTCTAAGGAAACAAATAACAGATTTTCAGGAAACAAATAATACATTTTAATCTAACTTTCCTAACTTATCTAAATCAATCGATTCCTTTTATTGGTTCAATTTGTCTTAGGAAACAAATAACAAATTTTCAGGAAACAAATAATACATTTTAATCTAACTTCCTTAAATTATGCAAATCAATCGTTCGTTTTATTGGTTCAATTTGTCTTAGGAAACAAATAATACATTTTAATCTAACTTTCCTAACTTATTAGTGAAATTTTTTTAGGAAACAAATAACAGACACGTCACAACTTTCCTCCAAATAAATAGTTTCTTAACATTTGCAAACTTTCCTAATCGGACACGTCACAAATGGGCAGGTACTGATATCACGTTATCAAACAATAAAACCCCATTTGCATAGAAATCAGTTCAAAAATCCTATCTTTCATAAATTTTTACATTTCCTTGATAACAACAAATATTTCCTATGTTTTCCATCGATATTAGCATTTTTTTAAACTGAGATCTTTGGGTTATGATTTTTTTTGCGACTGTTTCCAATTGTGACCTCTCCTTCCACTTCGGCTCCTTGTCGCATAAACACCTCCACCACAGCCAGGTGACACCGCCCCGGACCTCCTGCCTCTCCACACCATCTCCGCCACCTCCTTCTAATACTCCATTAACAATCCCTCCGCCACATTTGTCCACGGCAGAAATGAGGGGGGCATGTCGCAGAAGGCAGCACAGAGAGCAGCGATAGCGGCAAGAAGAAGCAACACGCAACAAAGCAGGCGGCGGTCGACGGTGGAGGGCAGAGATGTGGCGGCGTGGAGAGGGCGGCCGGCGTAAGATGGCCACGATCGAGGCGGCGCGAGGCAGCGCGACAATGGCGGCGAAGCGAAGGCATAAGGCGGCAGAGACGGGCGAAAGCGCAGCTGCCGATGTGGCGCGCAGCCAGGGTGTGTGTCGCGCGGGGCACAGTGGTGCGGTGGCTACGGCGAGCGCGACGACAGCGGTGGGCATGACCGACGCGGTGTACCACGGGCATGGGCATGGAGAGGTAGTGGCCCCGCGGGCAACGGAAGAAGAGCGGCAGGCTCGGGCATGGGCGTGCATAGGAGCGGGCATGTGCCACGGGGTCAATCCGAGGAGCTCGGTGGCTACCCCTGCAATGGCCATGGCAGACGGCGGTTCTCGGCCACGGTGAAATACCTAACGAGAGCAAATGAGAGGGGAAACAAGGGAAAGGCAAGAGGAGATCATGGCGGTGTCAATGGCGCCCAAGGGGAAGACATGGGAGCTCGGGGCGGCGCGGATCGAACGACAATGTCGCGGTGGCCCAAGGTTGAGGAAGACGGCAGTGACGTCGATGCGGGGGTGCTGGACTTGATCTCGTTATGCAGCGAAGTAGCGAAAGGCGTTCGAGCTCCTCGACAAGCTCCTAGCCCGCAGGGAGGGCGGTAGCCATGTGGGACGGGTCGGTCATGGTGTGGCGTCTGACTTCGTCCAGATCGACGGGATCGAGCGAGCGAGGAGGAGAAGTGGATTTGGGAGGGGGCGTCGAGGAGGAGTGAGGCCATGGGGGTAGGGAAGGCAGGGCGTCACCCTTATCCATTCCCCTTTGATGCCAGCGAGGTGGTCGGGCGGGAGCCCGGCTCTGTAGCGACGCGGCTCGGGGAACAGGAGAAGATGACCGCGCGGGGACTGGACCGCTGAGCTGGTTCGATGGAAAGGCCCGGGGGGCAGGGCGAATCCCCTTTTACATTGTCCTTTTGGTTTTTCAATGTATTCTAATATGTTTCTCCTTTTTAACACCCTTTTCTATTTATTCTTATCAACTAAATGATCTCTACTCCTAATGTCTCAGTTGGTAGTCTCCGTTCTTGGTTTATTTTCATCCCACCTCCCGAGTGAGGGAGAGGGGGAAAGAGAGTGAGGAAGAGGAAGGGAGAGGGTGTGTGTGACTGAGAATTTGATGGTAAAAACAGTTTGTCAATGTCACTTAATATGTATGAGAATATATAATGTAATATTAACATAATTGATATTGAACTTTTAAAGTTAATGTGGCCTCGTTGCAACGCACGGGCGTTCTTCTAGTATTGACAGTAAACTACTTCGGCAAACAGTGAGATTAACAGCGTCTATCAGCTAACATTCAACGCTACACCGACATGAACGGGGCCTCAGTCTAGAATGCGCGTACCGTGGGAGAACCTGACCGCCGTGCGTCTCCACACGAACGTCGCCAACGGTGGCAGCGTTGACTGCCGTGCGCCTCCACAAGAATGTAGCTAGAGGTGGCGGCGCGGCTAGAGGATGGCAGTCTACGAGAGCGTACTGTGGGAGCGAGAGGATCGCCGAACAGCTGCACCGACGTATCGGCGCGGTGGGGAGGGGGGCTTTGGCGGAGCGAATGGTGTGGATGGGGACAGGGGGAGGAGGGTTTGGGGAATATTATTGGCTAGTTGGCCGAAGGGCGGTTGAATCGGATTTGGGGGGAATTTTTGGGTGTGGGGGGGAGGATTTTTGCGCGGTGGGCGGGGGAGTTTGGCGCATGGTCGGTTTCTCCAAGTGCAGTCCCACGTGTCAGTGAAGAGGCAAGCCGAAGCGCGTTCCGTTTGCGTGAGCCGTGTGCAGGACCGAACGTGTGTGGGGTGCAATGCGACCGCGACAGAAGTGTTGTGAGTGTACCGCCTTTTTTCCTTTTAAACTAGGTGCTTCGCCCCCTCAAAAAAATTGTTGCTTCGCGCGATCCATCGATACTACTACTAGTAATCCGGTAATCCTGACTAAAACGACGCGGCCTGGTCTTTTCCCGCGCGATATGTTGGGAGGTTGGCTTAGTTGGGTTTTTTAGGACGAGTAATGCTACACCTACGTAATCCTAGTTACGTAATTAACGTAATGTGAAACATGTGAGCTATTGGTTGTAGATTGGGGGGAGGGAGGGGCCCACCACCATGAAAATCAGGGGAGGAGAGAGAGAGGCAATTTATGTTAACCCTTTCATAGGTTCCCGTACATGTAGAAAGGTGTGAAATGCGTGAATGTGTGGTGGACGTACTATTGGAGTGTCTAAGATAATTTTTGTATGTATAGACCCTATGTGTTTATTTTACTTCGCATGTTAGATTTGTCTCGGTTCAATAAAAAGCAGAGTTGGTGATGATGGTGTGCCTGTCATCCTGCAATATAGGCCGTTTGATCTATATCTAAAGGAGGAAGGAAACTATGACAATTTACCCGCACTCCTCTCCACATTTGCATATAAGGCTTTCCCTCGTTCATCCTTTTCTCCCACAAGATCTTGATCTTCCGTGCAACGCACGGGCATCTTGCTAGTACTCCTACAATATGTATATTATTGTGAAAGTTCATATACACCAGCCGAGATTAATGCAAACACGACAGATTTTCATTACATTCCGAACTTCTATAGGACAAAAAAATAAAAGAAACCCGACCCTAAACCTATTCTACGGCGGCAACCGACGTCCTCCATCTGTGATCTCCATGTACGGGGGCGGGGTTCAAGACCCGTGAAGTGAAGGTGCGGTCTCCGGCGAGGAAAAGTAGAACATGGGAGACGGACCGGCCAGTTGGCACACCATGCCCTGCCGCCTCCCATGCCCTACTCATCCTCGGAGGAATCCCCGACCTCGGCAGTGCCGGACGTTGGACGTCGGCAAGTGGGACGCGTGGCTGACAGTGCTCCCGTCATCGGCCGCTAGCGTGGCCACCGCTTTTGCGGCGACTTGAGCGAGGGTGGCGACCTCAAGCTCCATCCCCGAAGACAAGCTCTCCCGCAGAGCGTTCGCGCTTGCGGTCATGGAGGATGTGGTCCCAGGTAGGAGGACGATGCGCTATGATGTGGAGGTTATCTGGGCGTTGCCGCTTTAAGTAGCGCATTCCAGTGAGGCCAAGCGTCCGGGTGCGTCATTAAGTCGCTGGAGTTGGTTCCTCGGGCACCAAGCCTCTTAACGACGACATACGAATGGATGGCATGAATGCGGGCAGCTGGCGTCGGCTGGGAACACACCGTGCGACGGCACGAGGGACGAGGGTTTTGGTGTGCCAGGGTAGTCAGCTGCTGTCGTGGTAACGTTGGAGATGCCCTTTGCTCACATGCATTCCCCGCATGTCATTGAAAAAGCAAGACGACCCGGCATGGTCTTAGGTCTAGAGGATGCAGCTGGCCGCGCTACACCACTCCGCGGACGCGTCGCGGTGCCCCGTGCATCCTCGATGAGCCGGGTGTTGGGGTGTGTTTGGATTGTGGCCAAAGTACACCTTACCAAAATTTTGGTCATGACCAAAAGATTGGTCTTTGTTTGGATGGTTGCCATTTTTTGGCATGCCAATGAACTCTAGCCAACTCTAGTTCATTTTTCTTCCCAATGTCGGCCAAATCATGGGCAACCAATACCTCAACAAAAAATTTGGTCATGACCCAAAGATTGGTCTTTGTTTGGATGGTTGCCATTTCTTTGGCATGCCAATGAACTCTAGCCAACTCAAGTTCATTTTTCTTGCCAATGTCGGCCAAATCATGGGCAACCAATACCTCAACCAAAATTTTGGCTACCCAATGCTTTGATGGGGCAACCTTGGGCACAACCCAAACATACCGTTGGTCGTGCCACAGCACTAACGCCACCCTCGGCAAACTGAAACCGACCGTGTCTAGCAACGATATGAGCGTGTCGCTCACCACAGTCGCCGTGTCCAGAGGCGGTGCTGGAGCTGCGCCCCATTGTTGGCCCCAACGACTCACATGAACGGTTGTCGGTGGCGAGGAGGTCGTGGGCCAGCTCTTCCATTGGACTAGTCTGCGCTACGTCGTCCCGATGGGTGTGCCCCACATGTCGGTTTCCCTATTTTCCCGGCCATATTCGAGCGTCAGTGCTCCGTGTTGCGCATTAGGCCTTTCACTATGTAGATCAAGCGAGACAACTTATTGTTTATTTGAGTCGTTCAAGTATAATCATGTGGCGTTTGCTTGTTTCTCATTCCTCACCAACCCTCTTCTCGATCGATCATGTCGCCCTCCAGTCGAGTCCATCCTCCCGCATGCCTCATTTGAACATTCCGCCGAGTATCATTCGCATGTACCCACCCTAGTCCTCTTTCAATAGATCTCCGGACCCGAGATGAAATCGAGAGGGAACGAGTGGGGGCACGTGGTACCTAAGGCGGATTCAAAAATTTTAACCGGTGATCATAGCATCCGCAAATCATATATAAAGGGTATTCAATGTTCGTTTCATTTTAGAACGTACAATATACTCCCTCCTATCGTTTCTAGTTTACATATAAGTTTTATTTGTAGTCAAAGTATATCTAATTTGATCAAAAAGGTATCAACATTCAACAACGCCCAATCAATATTGTTAGATTCATACGTACTCCTAGATTTGTACTCGAGATGGTTTCCAATTTGACTATTGACAAGATTAATAGTACATGAGATGTATAATGTGAAAATTATATCATTGGAAACTCCTTCCACATACGAATTTGACCGTATTCTTTGTGTAAGTTGCATGTCATATATTATTACTCTAACATTTGGTCAAAGTTAGTCTCGAAAAATGCATTAGACCCTGTATGCTTTGTGTAAGTTGCATGTCATATATTATTACTCTAACATTTGTGTAAGTTTCATGTCATATATTATTACTCTAACATTTGGTCAAAGTAGTCTAGTGGAAGTGGATCCTCTGACGTAGGTATCCCTGCCTTACCCTCCCTTTCGGTCACTTACTGGCGGACCCCATGCTTGATAGGCCCCGCATGTCAGTTATTCAATGGGTTCGGCCACGTCAGGGGATCCTCATCCGTAGTATACTCTCTCTGTTTTTATTTACTCCACATAAAGCAGAGGGGGTGGTGGTATAATAAATGACGCGGGCGGGGGAGGGACGTCGGTTTGCTCTCAACTGCGGTCCCACAAGCGAGCGAAAACGCAAGACGAAGCATGTTCCATTTGGTGAGCAACGTGGAGGGTCCAGCGTGCCGGGCTGCAACGCGAACGCAACAAGAGCGATGTATAGTCAAAACCAATTGACCGGGCATCATCGGAACCACTATTCACACCAGAACCTTCGCTGCTCGGCCTACGCCAGCCACTGCCCTAAAACCACACCAAATCTCCAGCACATTCCCCCACCTTTCGATCCCCTAGCCCGCATCAAGTGTCCCCTAGTTCGCCGGAAAGCCATGGTGCGCCGCAAGATCACTTACTACAAGATGTCGACGCCGAGCGCCGCCAAGAGAAATCGCGGCGGCGGTCGGCGCCATTGCACTCTCCGCTCCAAGCTTGCTGCGGCGGGCCAATCCCGAAGTTCTTCGGAGCCAAGCTACGAGGAGGAGGAAGCCGATCCAATGTTCATGGCGGAGGTCGCGCGCGAAGGCCCCGATGGGTATGAGGCGATGGACGCCGACTTGGTGTCGGCGTCAAGTCCCCATGGTGCAAAGTGACCAGCGGTTCAACATGGTGATACTAAAGGAGGACCGGGAGGCAGAGGCTCAACTCGACGTGAAGTGCGCGCATGCCGCTGCCATCGAGGATCTCCTGCAGGCGGAACCAGATGTCGTGGATGTGAACCGGGCGGCGGAGGCTCAACTTGAGGCGGAGCGCGCGGATGCCGCTGCCATCGAGGCCCTCCTGCAGGCGGAACCGGACGTCCTGGACTTGAACCGGGTGGCAGAGGCTCGACTCGACGCAGAGCGCGCGGATGCCGCTCTCATCGACGCCCTCCTGCAGGCGGAACCGGACGTCCTGGACTTGAACCGGGCGGCGGAGGCTCGACTCAACGCGGAGCGCGCGGATGCTGCTGCCATCGAGGCCCTCCTGCAGGCGGAACCGGGCGTCCTCGACTTGAACCGGGCTGTGCTCTCGTCCGTGCAAAGCGCCCGCACGCTCCGCTTGAACGAGTAGCTGGAGGCCGAGGACAACCACGGTGCGGAGACACAAGTCGGTAGCGACGGCTGGTTCGCGCCGGCAGCCAAAGACGACAAGGCCGTCTCTTTCCATGACGATGATAGTTTTTCTTTATGTTGTTGTTTTCATGGATCTTTTGCTGTGTAGAAACATATATTTGTTATGCAAGTCGCCTGACTTGGGTCAGTCTACCATTTCAGGCACTTGGATGAATATCCTCCGTCTCCTAACCCTTCTTTCCTTCTTCCTCACCTCTTCTTCTTCCCCAACAGACCACCAAACGGGTCGTACGGATACTCCCCAACAAGCGGTTGGATAAACATACTCTATGAATGAAAATTATGTGTCAGCGATAGGATGGCTGAGTTTGGTTTGTTCACATGCGACAGCACGTGTCAGTGAGGGTTCGTTCCCTTGGTTGGGTTTGCGGCGTGCAGGAGCGACTGTGTGAGGGTGCGGTGCGACAGCGGCGTGCAGGAGCGACCGTGTGAGGGTGCGGTGCAACCGCGACTGTCGTGCGCAAGTGTACCTCCTTCTCATTTTGAAAACTTTAGGCAAGCTTGGCAAAAGTGTGGGGTGAAGTTTGGCAATGCAAGGCCTAGACCCAAACAGGATAAGTAATGCACGCATTAGGAGTACTAGTGTTAAAAAGAAAGGCGGGGTTTTCCTTCGCGGGATTTAATCGATACAAATCCTCGTTTCACGTGTCAATTAATGCGTATTTTTTTCTCCAAAGACCAAAGATCTAACCATCTCACTCCTCATCGCTTGATTAATGTAGCGCCATGCAAACCAACCATCTCACGTCCGCATGCATGCAGGGGATATTAATGTCCTTGGTTGCTAACCCCATCAATTTTGCCTCGATTAGTGTTAGTGGCCCTTTGCAAATTGTAATTTTGATATACTAGCCTTGTGTACGAAAAAATGGAGGTAGTAACTATATTTGACTTCCTTCCCCATTGCGGTGACGTCGACGATATCTTTTTTTTTTTTTGGTGGTTAGGCGAAGTGCGTTCGACGGAGAACACCATTGAGGGAGACCACGGTAAGTCGTTCGCAAGTGCCGCCTGCAAGCCGAGACAACCGCCTTATTTGCATACAGGAAGTCCTTTACTAGTGCTACTAGGAGTACTAATGCGGTGAGATGGCTTCTCGAAGAAGACGATGGAGAAGCAGAGTCAGCGAAGAGTGAAATGATGGTTGCTTCGTCTGTGCTTTTGTGATTTGACGCCTCACTGCTTTGTGATTTGTGATAGAAGGGACAGGGGAGTATACTCTGTGCTCTATACTGTACTACATGCGTCCAAGCATGGGAGAAAGAGGAGAGACGTTGCATTTTTCTATTCCTTCAATCAATCAATCAGGGAGCTTCGGTTCCATCTTTTTGGCTTTGGCAACACCGTCCACATTGGTTCCCACAATGTTGAAAGCTATTTTCACATTTGGCTACACATTGTGGATGCCCTTAACCGTACCACTTGGTTTTGCTCCTGTGTGCTATCTATACAAATCTCAATTATATTGATCTAGAAAATTGTAGAATCGAGATTAGTAAAAAGGAGGTGATTTTGCCGCGCGGATGGCGGGGGAGGTTTCTTATTTTCGGAGGACGTTGTCCTGGCGGTTTGCTAACATGCGGTCGCACGTGTCTTTGCTTTACCAAGCCGATCCGCATCCCACATGAGGCAGAACAACAGCAGAAGCAACACGTGGTTAAGTTTAAGAAGATGAGGGAGAAGCGGATTCAGCAACGAGTGAAATGATGGTTGCTTCGTCCCTCCAACTTAACTGCGGGAAAGGTGCAGCTTTGTGATTTGACGCCTCATTGCTCATTACTACACCGGCGCCATGACTGGGTGCTTCACCCCGGCTGCTCTGCACTGTATTTCGGTGTGGCACGTGGACCCGGTAGCTTGATGTCCCACATGTCGACGAAAGGGACTGGAAGATTTATGAAAGCGAGCGCTCCACTCTTACGACGGAGGAGTAGACGACACGACGGCCCAGTGAACTATCACTTGTACTGTATAGTACTATAGCTTTGCTGTTTCGCACGATTCATCGATACAAACCCGATTAAACAGAAAGGGCGGATTTTTCCAGCTGATGAATAATCTTGGCCATACATTTCAAAGGCAGTTTTAATGTATGCAAACTGAATAATTATAAGTAACAATATGATATATAGTAAAAACACATATGATTTATTGCGTTAGAGTGTAGTAGTAGTGCTGTATTGCATAGTTGTTAGATGTAACATGCGAGAACATGTAGAGATGTAGTTTTGGAGGGCCTACAGAGAGAAAAGCGTAACACGGTCACCGAACTTCAGAATAAGCTGATTACGGTCACTATATACGTTTTGCGGTGATTATACGGTCACTTGCTCACAGTTCAGCATCGGATTGCACTCTATTGACCGGCCAAATAGTCTGTGTCGCGCCATGTTGACTAGTTAAATTGACCACGTTCCTTGTGGGTCCCTCCTGTCAGTTCGCATTGGCAAAAGGTCGATAAACACAAATTTACGCAGCGCGACAAGGCTCCAACCCGTGCGCGGGAATCACCTGGTTGTGTATGTATGCATCGGGGCCTGATGTGTGCGCATGCACGTGTAAGTTGAGCACTTGAGCGTGAGAGTGTGTGTTGGTCGTGTGGTGTACTGGTGTGTGCATGCATGCATGCGTGTGTGCGTGTGAGTGTTGCGTGCGTGTGTGTGAGTGTTGCGTGCGTGTGTGGCTGCGTGTGTATGTGTGAGTGTTGCGTGCGTGCGTGGGTGCATGTGTTTGTGTGAGTGTTGCGTGGATGCAGTTTGTGTGCATGCGTGCGTGTGTGTATAATCACCACACCAGCTCCTGTGTGTTAAAACAGACGGCTCAGCATACCAATACAAGGCCACCTTGTCCGCTGTGCCCGTGTTCATGACTTCGAACCACCGTCCAAATTTTTTTTGTCGTTTGTTTTCATTCTTACTAGCAAGATGCCCGTGCGTTGCACGTAACATCAAGATGCATTTGTATGACTTGTTTATCTTGTGAGAGAAAAGGATGAACGAGGGAAGGCCTTATTTGCAAATGTGGAGAGGTGTGTGGGTATCTTTTTTCAAAATTGCCATAGTTTCTTTCCTATCCGTCAGATATAAATTGGACGGCCTATATTGCAGGATGGCAGGCACACCATCATCACCAACTCTGTTTTTTATAAGAGTGTATTTTATGTATTTTATAAGAGTGTAGATGTAGAGTAGATACAATTCGACAGGTGAGCACAATGGTAGTGAGATAATGTGATGCAACACTAGAGGTGCCACGTGGAGCGTTTAACTGGTCAACTAGTCATGTTATGAGCAAATACAGAGTTGTACGGTGAGCCCGTGACTGTATAATAACCACTAAACGTAAATGGTGACCGTAATGAGTGGATTCTCAAGTCCAATGTACGTATCGTGCTTTCGCTTCAAATACAATGATCGTCATTGCATATATCGCGAGAGAAAGATGAAACATGCGTGAATTTTCTGGGGGATTACTTTTAGCGGACCTGGAGATAGTTTTGATTGCATACGTGAAAGGGGCGTACAGGGGGGGTATGCGATGGAGAGAGAGATGCTCTTCGTTTCTCTTTATTATGACTAACTTTGTATACAGTATAAAAATATACAAATTCACAGTGCGGAATAAATATCATTGTGGGCATCATGCAATGCAAATTAGCGTTCGTACTCCTCCATATAACTTTGTAATGTTGTATATATGTAGAAACTCTAAAATCATTTTTTGGCCACACTTTATTCAAAAGGAATGTTGTATGCGAAATAAACGTGAAGAGAGGGCTTTTTAGATCAATGGGGTACGTGATGTAACATGTGTGAATGTGTAGTTGATGCCTTTGGCGGGGCCTAGAGAGGTATGTGTGTGTATTACGTATTCGAGAGAGGCATGGATAGAGGGGCCGACTGGGGGCGTGGGAGAGATAGCACGAGAAATGAGAGTGGTCTAGAGAGAGAGAGACGAATACGACGTCACGACAAGAGATTCCATTCCCTTGAGTGTGTATATGCAAGGGGGGAGGGAATAGATGCACCAGGAGAAATTTTCTGTGTGTGTGGTGTTTGTGTTGGTATGTGTGGGTGTGAGAAGATAATGAGACGTGGGGGCAGAGGGTGTCTAACCGCGTGAGGTCCGGTGGGTCGAGGTGAGGCCCTTCGTTCGGTTCCGTCCTGCGCCACATTGGTCGGCCCGTGACGCATTTAGGAAGATCCATGGGTGACTAGTCGTACAAGACAAAGATAGCAGAATTGTGAAGGACTCTGTGTCCACTGACAAAGCCGGCTAGGATTTGTAACCCTAGGTTCTCGGAATAAGGTAACCCCTTTATCTCTGATATTACTATTCATCCAACCTAACTTTAAGGGGCATCCTATAGAATGCTCTGCTAGGATCATACTCGTCGATTAGGAAGAGAGGTGTGAGACAATGCGTGAGAGACAAAGTAAAGATAATGTGCGTACATGAGACACGTAGGCAGGTCCATGTATAGAGAAAGGGTCGATGAGGATTGTGCGTGTGTATGTTTGCGAGAGTAAGAGTGCTTGTGATAAAGGTTAGTGAAAACAGTTGTAAATGGTTACGAGAGGGAGGGAGGGTTATATCTAGAGCATGTGTGCGAGAAAGACACCTCGGGAGAGAGTGTGTGAGCATGTGTGAGAGACCACCGATGGAGAGTGAAACTACACGTAAAGACTGCTCTACACATTGATTAAAGATATAAATTGTATCCAAATATTATGATGGGATCATGATATTTGCAATTCGCGTAAGGAGCGGTCATTGATCCATCAAACATCTAGATTCTATCGAATTTGAGCATGTCTATGTTATTATTCGATACAATTGATCCACATAGTTAGTATTTTGAACTCCAGACAATGCATCACTTTAGCAATGGAATATAAATGTGAGTATAGTTCATGTTGTGTGTGTAAAGCACATTATACATACGAAAGTTACACAATGGACATTATAAATAGCTACTACCTATGAACTAGCATACATTTTAATTCAACTTAAGGTGGTTAAAAAAAATCGAATTCAACATGAATTCCATTCAATTATTTGAATTTGATATCATGGCATTTGTAAACCATACCTAAATTATGGGGGCACCAATCTTTTCTCTGATTTTGTACATAATAGCATATGTAGTCGTGTACAAAATAGATTCAAATTTAGCTCCTCCATTCAAAAATAATCATAGTTATAGGATTTTCAAGTGTCAAAATTTCAAAAAGAAGCGGATAATTTAGTGAGGTTTTCAAACATACAAGGTCAAATATAACGTTGTATATTTAGGTCAATCCTCATAGTTCAAGAGTACTCTAAACGTGAATGCTTGTGTTTCAAAATTTTGAACGGTTAGCGCCAAAAGAGCCTCTACTCGAAACCACGTGAGACCAATGTTTGCTAGTACAAGGAAATTACTTTTCTAATAACTCCGACCCGTGAAACCTACCGGCCCGACGTCCAAAGGTCTAAACCGGGGTATGTTTGTAGCTTCATCTAGATGCCATGCAACCACATCCGAAAAACATGCATACACAATGGCCGCCTAAGCACACATGCGCGCGGCCAAAAACGCTCCCGCCCACTATTTGGGACACCTGGGATTACCATCCTACCCCCGACCCGCAGTAGGTCTGAAATTTAAGAGGGGGACAAAGTTTGTACTTTCCCCAAATTTCAAACAAGTGCGTCCCATCTTCTGTTCAAAAAAGCCAAAAACAAGCGCGTCCCAGACCGAAACATGGTGCCCCCCCACTCGTCTGATTCCCCATTCATACTCCGTGGGCGCCAAAACTACCTCTCCACCAGCCGCGAAACCCCGGCGTCCTCCGTCCGCCACCCCATCCCACCCATCAATCGTCGCCCTCCTCCATCACGCCGGAGCCGATACCACGACGTCTTCATCCACCGCAACCTCAACCGTAGCGCCCTCCATGGCTAGTAGTTGAAGCCGAGGCCGAGCCATCCGTATCCGAGCCAGTTCAACCACGCCGTCCTGCGCCTCACCGCTACCGCTCCAACTTCACCACCCTCCACCGCACCGGAGTTGTTCCTGCTATGCCGTCCTTCGCCGCCTCGGATCTGCTTCCCCTCCGTCGACATACGGCCATGGCAACACAGTCAACAATTTGGCCACGGGTTCGTCCAAACCTGCACCTTCCAGAACATCGGTTTCCCCGGTAAAAAGAAGAAAATCGGCGCGACATGTGGAGAGAACATCGGTTTCCCCGGTAAAAGGAAGAAAATCGGCGCGACATGTGGAGGTGACCACACCAGCAACTGAAAAAGGTACTCCTCTTCCCTTATTCGTGCAAATCTTACGTCTCTACTTGCACGGTATTCATCCCATAGAAGACACTAGTTGACCGCTTCTTCTTGATACTAAATGTTCCTAGTAACTCGCGATGCACAAGGTTTCTCCTCATATACTATTTCACCTTAGCTAGAGGTCCGTCGCCCCCCTGAATTTCAATTTCTGTCTAGTTGATTCCCAATTAACGGAAGCATTCCCCGGCGTAACAGGCGCTAGTACGCCTATTACGCTGGGGAAGCAGCACCTATAGTGTTTATCTTAGGGGCGTGTCGGCCTAGAGCTCTGGCGCCCGCTCTGGAGGTCGGCCGGGATTAAAGGGATGGCACTGGGCGCTGCCAAGCACGGGCGGCGGTGTGAGGTCGATGGGAGGCGGGCGGCGGAGGCAGGGGTCTCAGGCCGGTGGTCGCTGGCGGTTCGAGAAAGATCACAACAAAGGATGGTGGCGGGAGGTAGACGAAGGCCATCTGCCCGTTCCTTATAGATCGGACGGTTCATTAAAAAAAATCGACTGACCTATTTATTTTCAGTCGACTGTTATCTTAGATATGACCACATGTGGTGGTGTGCTGGAGGGATACCTGCATTTACTGTTCTCATATATTACAAAATCATACGGAGTAGAAACTAATTTTGTTTGCCATGCAATTTTGAAGAGCTATCATATGTCTCCTTTCATTTATTTTTCAGCCACCTGCTATCTGCTACTTTTACAGTGCACTAGTTCTGCACACACTTCACCCTTACTCTCACTGTTGTGTTTTTATGCAAGGGTATTTCAGACTCTGCTGCCATGAGAGAAGCCAAAAAGAAAAGAGAGAAGTCGCTCCAGCTTGGTGTGCGGCTAGGCAAGACACGTTTCAAGGCTTTAAAGGGTGTAGTGTCAGCAGATGGAGACGGGGAACGTAGCTCTGGAGTTGATGACCTCGCTCGCAATGAACCACCATCCCAGGTGCTTGCTTTAACTTCGCGGTGTCATATGTGGTTGCATGTTCCATATGGTGTCTAGCTTGTATTCGAAAGTCCAAAGTCAGTAAGATAAGGAAAGATATTTTTTACATGAACCACCATCCCGTGAGCACCAGAAGACAAATAGCTAGTCGTAGCCTTTGGCCGAGCCGATGACAAGCCCAACAAAGATAGGCATCACACGGAAGCCAACTAAAAAGTTGCGATGGTGGCGAAGCAGCCCGCCTCCCACCGGGCTCTCGGGTCCTAGATGATCATGCTCACCACTCCAGCGGATGTCTAGCTTGTATTGCTTCCAATTTGGTTAAATTGCATCCGCTTAGCTTACACATTATACCTTTGAATATGACATGCCTTTCTGTTTTGGTACATACTAGTACATCTATGTATTAACCATGTTCTTACATCAAACTAATGTTCTTGTGTATCCCTCATCAATCACTTATTATGAGGTAGGCGTGCAAGGACTACTCCTCATTTAAAGAATGCAGCGTCGGCCTCCGACATGGTTCTCAAGAAATGTAAATGCTAGATGAAGATAGTGAGCGTAGCTCTGTAGTTGATTACAACATTTCCCCTACACTAGCATCGCAGGTGCTTGCTCTAACTTGGCAGCGTGATATGTGGTTGCATGTTGCATATGGTGTCTAGATTGTAATTCTTCCAATCTGGTTAAACTGCATGTGCTAGTCTACTTAGCTTATACATTATACCTATTAATGTGACATGCCTTCATGTATTTAGTACATAGTACATCTGTCTATTAAGCATGTCCTTACATAAAACTATTGTTTTTTTGTATCCCGCATTAATCAACATGACGAGACACCTTTAGTATATGCGATTGTGATATTAGTTGCATCTTTCATATGATTTATAGCATGCGCTGCTTCTAATTTGTTGAAATTCCATTTATGATGGGACGCTTTTAACTTGGCAGAGTCATATTGGTTGCATCTTTCATATGGTGTCTAGCTTGCATTCCTTCTTATTTGCTGGAATGGTTTCTACTTAGTTTACACAAACAGTTGTGAACATGCCATGCCGTCCTATTTTTCGTACATATTCCATCCTGGTATCATGTGTTTGCCTTACATCAAAGTAGTGATTGTCGAGATCATGCATGAATGAGTTACGAAGAGAGAATTTTATTTCTTTTTCTTGTCGGTTTTACTTGACAATTCAAAATCAATAAAGCGGAAGGAAGTTAGCAAGGCAGCGGATAAAGGTGCTCCTTCGAACGGAGGGCCTCTACAGCTTTCTACTCCTCCACACCCCCAAGATGATTTCCAAGACAACACGTGCATAGACACTCAACAAAGTTGTGTTTATGATGAGCACGTCTCCCCTAGTGCAGCATCACCGGTGCTCCCTCTAACTTGGCAATCAAGTTATATGTGGTTGCATGTTATGTGTGATGTCTAGCTTGTATTGCTTCTAATTTTGTTGAATTCCATCAGCTTACTTTACACATTATACTTGAATAAGACACGTGTTCCTATTTCTAGAACATACAATATCTATCTATCACACCATGTTCTTATATCAAATTACTACTGTTGTGTAACCTGCAACAATCACTTATCATAAGACAAGTTTGACTTCGGAGTGTGATATAGGTTACATCTCACATTCTTTTCTAGCTTGTACTACTAATTTGTTGAAATGGCACTTATGACGAGACAGTTTTAACTTGGTAGAGTGATATTCGTTGCATCTTTCATATGGTGTCTAGCTTTCATTGCTTCTAATTTGTTGAAATGCCTTCTCCTTAGTTTACACATCATAAGCTGTGAATATGCAATGGTGTGAATATGCAATGGCACTAATGACGAGAGACCTCTAACATGGTAGTGTGATGTTGTTTTCATCTTGCATATGATTTATTTCTTGTACTGCTTCACATTTGTTTAAACTCCATTTATGATGAGACACCTAACTTAACTTGGCGGGCGATATTTGTAGCATCTTTCATATGGTGTCTACCTTCCATTGCATTGCTTCTAATTTGGTGAAATGTCTTCTTCTTAGTTTACACATCATAGTTACGGTTATCTCTTCCATCCTGTTTTTCATACATATTACATCCTCCTATCATGTGGTGTCTAACATCAAAGTTCGGTTAAATGCATCACGCATCAATTTGTTTTGAAGAACTAAATTGTTATTCGTTTTTCTTGTCGGCTTGACTTAACATGGCACAGAGAAAGAGGAAGAAACACAAAATGGCAGGGAATGAGAAGCGGATGAATCTTGTAGATTCTGCTGGTACTGATGGTGCAATAGAAGGTCAAAGTCCAGCGGAAAATTCTACAAACACGGCATCCCATGCTACACGAGTTGCAAAAAAAGACAAACAGAAACAAATAGCTGCCACCAAACAAGCAGAGACAACCCTAGTTATTGCAACACCTACCATAGTACTACCAGCTGCACGACGTATTTCGTCGTCAGAACTAGCAGCACGTTCCCAAGCTCCCTTGCCACCGACACTACTTCCCAAGCACTCTTGACACAAGACGAGTTGGCAATATCGAGATGAACCTTGTGAGCTTCAACGGCAAGAAGGTAGTTCTTTGAGTCAAGATTACGATTGCATGCTTCTTTATATGTAGTCTCACAGTTTGATGTAGACTAACACTTCCTATGTTTGTTGTTGGACTAGCACCTAGGCGCAAGAGGAAACAAACATCAGGGATAATGCTCGGTAGGTTAACTAAATCTAGAGGAGGAAGAATGGAGATCCGTTTTGAGGCAGGTTTAAAAAGGCCATGTGATGCTACAGAGTCAGCCAAGTTAGTATCAGAGGCAGCGGTTGCTGTTAGGTGTCATGTACGTATCCTCCCAACATGGATTCAGTACAGGAATGACAAAGACAAAGCCCAGTTCAACACCTTCCTCGACCATTTTTCTGTAAGTATGGTTATGTATGGAAACTAGTAATATCGTCTTGCTCTGTCCAATACTTTCTAGGTTGCTAATAATGAGACTCCCATAATTTTCAACAGATGAGGTTCAAGTTGGATAGCCAAGATGATGCAATCAGACAAGCTTGCACCCATGTTTTCAAGTCTGCTCACGGCAAGATCGGTATAACTTGAGGAAAACTCAGTTTGAAGGCAAGGCTAACAGTGAACTTGCCCAAACATCTCCAGTGGAAAATATATCTGATGAAGACTGGAGAGGCCTCGTTAAACACTATATATATGTCATCAGATCACATGTTGAAGTCCTATTTACGCATGTGCCACACAAATCTATCTTCTTGTAGGTGAACTGTTCAAAGAACAAGGCCAACCGTACGAAAGTGAAATTCCAACAGACGACAGGATCTCGTAGCTATATTGCACACTGCGAGGCTCTTGTAATTAGCTGCTGTTTCACTCTTTCCGTTGTACCATATTATCAGATCTATATTGACTTGTTGCAAATGCAGAGGAAAGCACGCAAGGACCAAAAATTACCTGAACCAAATGTTGTGGAAATCTTCAAGGACTGTCACACCAGCAAGAAGAAGGGCATGACTACACCAGTCAAAGCCGCTGTTGTAAGTCCTTAATCCTCATGCCTTTTAACTACTACTTACTCTGACTTGTGCCTTGAACTGCATGGTTTGCAGACAATGTCTATTACTCCTTTTGATTTTATACACAATTGTGTTAGCGTATCATTGCACCTTACAAGGTTTAAAAGAGAGGAGTGATGTTCCTTTGATCTTGACCCGTAATATAGTTCCGTGCTAGATTGCCTACACAATGTTACAATTGCATGTTTGTCTGTTCTCAGTTGTTTTGTGATATGAATGATGTCATACTATGCTTACCGTATTATAAACTTCGTCTCTTCATCATTAGCCCTCAATACAATGTGAAGAAATAGACAATATATTAGCGATGGTACATGGTCATATGTTTGGAACCTCGTTCTATTATGTACTTTGCAATAAAATACAACTAATATTTTACATGGGTTCACCAGAATAAGTTCTGTATATAGACCAAAGCTATTTTGTTTGGTTTTGCTGCCTCCTTAATATCTTACGTTACGGTACTACTAATGTAAAACCTCAACTTTTCAATGAGCTATGGAAAAAATGGTGGAACCGCCACCTTACGAAGGTGGAGAGGCAACTATAACCGCAATCAGCTCTTGCTCCAAAGGGTCAAGACTGTCCACTAAGGATTACCAAAAGCACGTTCTGCGTATCTTTGGGATGGTTGTTAAGGCAATATCGTCCAAACTGCCTCATGATCAAGATATGCAAGATCAAAGCAATGTTGTATCTGCGCTCCAGACACTAGTCCATTCCCTAACAGAGACCCTTTGTGAAACAAGGAGAAACATTGCTCAATGTCGTCAAGATATGCATGGTTTTGAAACCATACTATCAGACCTTTGCTATGTTGTTCAGGAGCCTAGGGGAAATGAAGGCGAGGGTTATTGTGCTCCATCGGACAATACAGCATGAAAACGTAATGTCGAGGTCAAATGGTGAGCTTGAACTTCTGGTGGTGCATTTATCTGCTAGAATGTTAAGTTTTATGCCAACCTTCCTTTTGTTATGTAGTTGTAATTTGTTTTGGTGCGATACAAATTTTATTCTTAACGTGTAGCCAAGGCTGAAGAAAACAGCAAGCCATTTTTGTATAGTGTAGGGTGTTCCCTATATTTGCACTGGTGGCGATCTTTGATGTCGAGTGGATGTAATCTGTGCAATCGCCTTAATAGCCTAGCGTTAGTTTTGGCCTTATTTATTTCCTAGTCTTCTTTTTCCACTGGTTTGCTAGTGGCATAACTACCATGGGCCATATACGGGCCGTAGGATCCATGGGTCTCCTACGGGCCGTCGATAAATGGGCCTGTAATCGGTGGGCCTCGGGCCGTCGGATAAATGGGTCTACATGGGACGTAATCGGGCGTAATTGGTATCGGCCTAGCATGGTAACAGGCCATTAACAGGCCGTAGGACAGCAAAGGCTTAATTCTGTCATAGGCATAACGGGTCGTTAATGGGCCAGAATATAGGGGCGAAGTGGAAAGCGGTGCAATGGGTTAACAGGCGAAATGGGCGGAACTCTTGCCATGGGCGAGTTTGGCCCATTAGGTAACGAGCCAAGAACGGGCCGACTCTTGCCATGGGCGAATTTGGCCCATTAGGGAACGAGGCGATGTGGGCCGACCCTTGCCATGGGCGAATTTGGCCCATTAGGGGAACAGCCAAGAACGGGCGGAAGTAATCGAGGGCGAAAAGGAGCCCAAGAACGTATGGTCAATAATAGGCCGTAAGCTAACACTGGTGGAAAGCGCCCGTGTAAATCACGGACCGTTAACGGGTATAAAGAAAATTACTGTTCATTATGGGCTAGAGTCACCGTGGGCCTGTAAAGGGCCAAAAGATACGAAGGCCTCATATGGGCCGAAAGACGTCGTGGGCCATACATGGGCCGAAAGTAAAATGGGCTGGTATTATATTTGACGGCCCACATGACGTTGTTGGGCTGGTTTCCTTTAGGGACTAACGGGCCGTGAGTTAACGGGCCGTAAAATGGGCTATTTGCGAAGAGACCGTTAACAGGCTTTTCATGGGCCAGCCCGTTAACTTTTGACCAAGTCAAACGGGCCGCCTTTGTAAGCTAAATGGGCCACTATTGGGCCGTGCCACGTGTCGACATATCATAGGCGCCTATCTGACCCACTGACGAGCTGACACGTGTTTCGTCCGGCCAATAAGAATTTTCATGTGGAAATTTCCCATTGGTCGGGGCTGTTAACGGGTTATCTGATCCAAAACCCGACCCGATAGCTTAACGGCGTTCCGTTACGGTGGATGCCACGTGTTGGTCACCCTTGATGAAAGCACTTCTGTGACGCGCGATTTATCGTCATGGAAGTGGACACTTCCGTGATGATAATTTTGGTAATGTCATGGAACACTTCTCTGACGGCTGGTATGACTATCTTGATTCTGTCATAAATTTGTCATGGATGTACATGCATGACAAAAAACGCGACCTACTGTGACAAACACGTATCATCACGGAAGTGTATTTTTTTTGTAGTGATATATGAATCTTTACCTGTCGACCATTTCGAGACTCCTCGTCATGTCCGTGATCTTATCCAGGAATCTGAACAACATTCAGTCACCAAATCACATAACTCATAGAATACAAAATCATCATCAAATGTAAAGCGTGCGGACCCTACGGGTTCGAGAACTATGTAGACATGAGCGAGACACCTCTCCGGTTAATAATCAACAGCGGAACCTGGATGCTCATATTGGTTCCGACATACTCTATGAAGATCTTTATCGGTCGTACCGCAATGGCAACACACATAATTCCCTTTGTCATCGATATGTTACTTGCCCGAGATACGATAGTAGGTATCTTCATACCTAGTTCAATCTCATTACCGGAAAGTCTCTTTACTCGTTCCGTAATATATCATCCCGCAACTAACTCATTAGTCACATTGCTTGTAAGGCTTATTATGATGTGCATTACCGAGAGGGCCCAGAGATACATGTCCGATACTCGGAGTGACAAATCCTAATCTCGATCTATGCCAACCCAACAAACACCTTCGGAGATACCTATAGAGCATCTTTATAATCACCCGGTTACGTTGTGACGTTTGATAGCACACAAGGTATTCCTCCGGTATCTGGGAGTTGCATAATCTCATAGTCAAAGGAATATGTATATGCCATGAAGAAAGAAATAGCAATAAAACTTAACGATCATTATGCTAAGCTAACGGATGGATCTTGTCCATCACATCATTCTCCTAATGATGTGATCCCGTTCATCAAATGACAACACATGTCTATGGTTAGGAAACTTAACCGTCTTTGATTAAAAAGCTAGTCTAGTAGAGTCTTACTAGGGATACTGTGTTTTGTCTATGTATCCACACATGTATCAAGTTTTCGGTTAATAAACATTTATCATGATATAAGGAAATCTAAATAACAACTTTATTATTGCCTCTAGGGCATATTTCCTTCACAATCTCTCTTAAAATGACCCCTTCCACCAAATGTATGATAGCTCATGTCTCTATGTCTTGATATAGAATTAGTAGAACCAGCAGAACTAGCAGTAGGTTGCGCTGGTTTCTTCGCATTAGAGATCATCGAATCTGACTTGAAGCATTACCAGAGAAACCATAAGAGGAAAACTTGGCATCCTCAAGCACTTGTAAGTCAGCCTCACGTGATTGGTGTAACAAATCTATCATGTCATAATATTGGTGAACCCAAACAATGTGCTTCATAATTAGGACCAGAGAGAAATCATTGCATTGTTTGTTCAGGATCTTCACGCACTCTAGCACGATGCATAATAAGCTCCATCTCCTAAAAATATTCATCCACGGAAGAAATACCTTGCCTCAAATTGTGCAATTTGTCGTATAGATAATGAATATAATTGCGTGGAACCAACCGAGCATGCATCTCTTCCTTCATAGCTCTCCACGTAACAAAGGGACATTCACCACGTCAATTTTTGACTGTATGATATTATCCACCAAAGCAAAGCATAGTAATCAAATTCAGAAGATGCAACATTTATTTTTCTGTCCTTGGTGTATTCATACATGCGCCATAAATTTCCACCTTCAACTCCCAATTGAGGTACTCTTCAACATCAGTAGAATGGACAAACTTGGGTATGGTGAATTTTGGCTTGCCCAGCCCATCATCATCAAGGTTGGCGGGTTATGCAAAAACATCATCATCATATCGACGATATAGGAGGCATTGACCACGGGTAGCCTCATCAGCACCCCATAGCATTTCAAGACATCGGGGCTAGCAAAGCCCCTCGCACCTCCCGGGCGTACGGCTAGCTCCTCGGGCCAGCTGGTCGAGGAGGTCCGCTGCTAGAAGACGGCGTGCTCTCAGAAGGCGACCCCAAGGGAGCCGGCACCTAGCAGCCGGCCCTGCACCCCCTCAAAGTTTGCACCCGTTTACTACCACGAGACAGGGCGTGGCTACAGGACCACCTGCCACCCCCGAATCCCGGAGGAATGTCGCAACAATGCGGGCGTACCAAGTGGACGTCCCTCGCCCGGCGCGGCACTGTAGCCATGCGGCTCATGACACAGCTTACGTCAGCTGGAGCCATGCTCCCACGACGGGCGATCGGTGCAGACGCAGCAGCGGGCCCTACTCGTCATGAGCAACTAGTAGACAAGCACCCGAGCAGCGGCCTCGAGGGCAGGCCTACCTTTAGCGATCGGCCTCCCTCCCCTTGGAGTCTGCACGCCATTAATCTGATGAGACGGAGTGTGGCTACAGTGAGCGCCCGCCAGGCGGTGCGACTGTAGCCATGCCTCCCCCGACAAGGCCTCTGTCATCAAGGGCGAGGCTACAGTAAGAAGCAAACAACATGGCCCACAGGCGGCGGGCCCTACCTGTCAGCCCAGTACGCGGCAGCCGGCGGGACCCACCAGGCGGCGGGCCCCAACAGCCAGCAGTGAAGCCGGCACCCAGAGACACTGACAGCCGGGTCCTACACCCGGGTGGATTACAATTGTACCCCTGGGGGTAGGCCTATATAAACCCCCCAGGTTCACCCAAGCAAAGGGTTCAGAACCTTAGCCAACATGCACCCACATAGCTAGAGAGGTAGAAGAGCCAGCCTTGCCCTTCTTCCTCCTCTGGCCGAACAGCTCAAGCAGCAACCTTGTAGCCACCTATTGACGATAGTCATGGAGGGAGTCCTGGATTAGGGGGTGTCCGGATAGCCGGACTACCTTTGGCCGGACTCCTGGACTTTGAAGATACAAGATTGAAGACTTCGTCCCGTGTCCGGATGGGACTTTCCTTGGCGTGGAAGGCAAGCTTGGCGATACGGATATGTAGATCTCCTACCATTGTAACCGACTCTATGTAACCCTAACCCTATTCGTTGTCTATATAAACCGGAGGGTTTTAGTCCCGTGAGACGAACAACAATCATACCATAGGCTAGCTTCTCGGTTTAGCCTCTCCGATCTCGTGGTAGATCTACTCTTGTACTACCCATATCATCAATATTAATCAAGCAGAGTAAGGTTTTACCTCCATCGAGAGGGCCTGAACACAGGTAAAAACATCGTGTCCCTTGTCTCCTGTTACCATCCGCCTAGACGCACGATTCGGGACCCCCTACCCGAGATCCGCCGGTTCGACACCGACATTGGTGCTTTCATTGAGAGTTCCTGTCGTCATCTTTAGGCCCGATGGCTCCTCCGATCATCAACAATGATGCGCTCCGGTGAGACTTTTCTCCCCGAACAGATCTTCGTATTTGGCGGCTTTGCTGCTGCGGGCAATTAAGCAGCCATCTAGAGCAGATTGAAAGCTACGCCCCTGGCCATCAGGTCAGATTTGGAAGTTTAAACTACACGGCTGACATCCGCGGAGACTTGATCTTAGACGGGTTCGAGCCATAGCCAAGCGCGCCACACTGTCACGAGGGACATGATCTAGCTCTGCCGCCGAACAGCGTCACCCGGAGGCGCACGAGTCCGGCCCGACCTTTAGCTCAGAGCCGACCGCGCCGATCGAGGACGGGTGGCTGGACACCGCCTCGGGGGCTGCAATCTCTACGGCGATTGAGCCGTACACCTACCCCATCCTTTGCGAAGCTCGTAACTCCAAGGTGCTGGACTCCTCTTCGGACTCCGAGCCTTCCGTGCCCCTGCCAATCGAATCCGATTGGGCGTCGATCATGGAATTCACTGCCGCGGACATCTTTCAGCACTCGCCCTTTGGCGACATTCTGAATTCACTAAAGTCTCTCTCTTTATCGGAGAGCCTGGCTGGATTATGGTCGGGAAGGTTGGGATGCGACGACGAAGAAAATCAAAGCCCACCCACCACCCACTTCGTAGCCACTATCGATGATTTAACCGACATGCTCGACTTGACTCCAAGACATCGACGGTATGCACGACGATGCGAGAGGCGACCAAGAACCAGCGCCCACGAGACTTTGGAAGGCCACCTCGTCATATGACATATACATGGTGGACATCCCAAAAGATGGGAATGGCGATGGAACAGCGGAGGATGACCCTCCAAGAAATAGCCTAAGCGTCGGCGTCCGGGCGCCCGCTCTAAATCCCGCCACAAAGAAAACGGTGATTCCAAAGACAGAGACAATAACACCCGGACGGTGCGAAGACAACCCCTCCAGCAAGATTCAGCGCAGAGGATGGAGAAGCCAGCCCTCATGAGAGAGTAGCGTAAAAAGAGGTAGAGGACGATAATTACATGCCTCCCTCCGAAGATGAGGCAAGCCTCGGACGACGCAATTTAAATTGCCGTGCCCGAGGATCCCGTCGAACAAGAGCGTTTCAAACGCAGGCTCATGGCCACGGGAAGCAGCCTCAAGAAAAAGCAGCAACAGCTTAGAGCTGACCAAAATTTGCTAGCTGACAGATGGACTGAAGTCCTTGCGGCCGAAGAGTATGAACTCGAGCGCCCCTCCAAAAGCTACCCAAGACGCAGGCTGCTACCCCGATTAGAGGAGGAAGCACCCAAACCTACATCACCAGTGCATGATATGGCTGACCGTCCACCTCGTGGCCGCGACAGAGAGGCCTCTCGGCCCTCAACTCAAGCTGCACCCCGGCGCCACTCAAAAAATACAAAGGCGCGGGGAAATGCGCTAGACCTGCGAGATATATTGGAGTACAAGGCAAGGCAGACAAGATCGATCTATGGATCGCGTGGGCGCCCCACGACATGTGACAATAACAGTCATGCCGGATATGGCAATTCCGGCCAGGCCAAATACAGTAGACAAAGCTCATTTGAGTTGCGTCGTGATATAGCCCAATACAGAGGCGCCGCACACCCACTATGCTTCACAGATGAAGTAATGGATCGTCAAATCCCTGAGGGTTTCAAACCCATAAACATTGAATCATACGATGGCACAACAGATCCTGCGGTTTGGATCGAGGACTATCTCCTTCACATCCACATGGCCCGCGGTGATGATCTACACGCCATCAAATACCTCCCACTCAAGCTTAAAGGACCAGCCCGGCATTGGCTTAACAGCTTGCCAGCAGAGTCAATTGGTTGTTGGGAAGACCTGGAAGCCGCATTCCTCGAAAATTTCCAGGGCACATCTGTGAGACCACCAGACGTCGATGACCTAAGCCACATAATTCAGCAGCCAGAGGATACGGCAGTCAATGCCGGATTCACAGGCTCTAAACCCGGTCAGCGGAAAAAGCCATTTAAAAGAAATACTTCGGGCCCGTCCAATTTGGACTGAATACTCGATCGCTCGTGCCAGATACATGGCACTTCGGAAAGCTACCAATCACACCAACAGGGATTGTTGGGTGTTCAAGCAGCGAGCAAGTTAAATGCCGAAAACAATGACAAGGGGCTGCATAGCGATGACGAGGAGGAACCCCGGCCGCCGAACAATAGAGGACAGAAGGGCTTCCCCCCGCAAGTGCGGACGGTGAACATGATATACGCAACCCTCATACCCAAAAGGGAGCGGAAGCGTGCACTAAGGGACGTATATGCGATGGAGCCAGTCGCCCCAAAGTTCAACCTGTGGTCTTCCTGCCCGATCACTTTTGATCGAAGGGACCACCCCACTAGCATCCGCCACGGCGGATTCGCCGCATTGGTTCGAGACCCAATCATTGACGGATTTCACCTAACTAGAGTCCTAATGGACGGCGGCGGCTTTGAACACTGCTTTATCGTGATACAAGGCGCAAAAATGGGCATAGACCCATCAAGGATTAAACCCACGAAGACGACCTTCAAAGGCGTCATACCAGGTGTAGAGGCCAACTGTACAGGCTCAGTTACACTTGAAGTGGTCTTCGGATCCCTGGATAACTTCCGGAGCGAGGAGTTAATCTTCGACATAGTCCTGTTCCGTAGCGGCTAACATGCACTGCTCGGACGAACCACATTTGCAAAGTTCAATGCGGTGCCGCACTACGCATATCTCAAGCTCAAGATGCCAGGTCCTCGAGGAGTCATTACGGTCAATGGAAACACCGAACGCTCTCTCCGGACGGAGGAGCATACGGCGGAAGTACAAAGTAGCCTCTTAAGGCAATTCTCGAGTCCGGCTGTTAAACGCCCGGACACCGTCAAGTGCGCCCGGAGTAACCTACAACAAGACCGCCTGGCACGTTCCGAGCACGCATAGCAATGCGGCCCAAGTCCTAGCCTCGCCAAATTGCGAAACCAGTACTACGCGTACATAATTACGCTCTGGAAATACCATGGGCATAGGGAAGGGCACGACCACGGCATGCCCGAATGCGCTCAACCGCACAAGGGGCTCCCGATTGTGTCATTATTTTCTTCTTTCTTTTTACTTTCAGGACTCCGTTCTCATGAAGCCCTGTCCGGCATTAAAATCGCCGAACACACGATGCAACAGCCGGGGAAGCAGAAAGCTACGTCAAGTGTCTAGGTGGTCTCTATTACGAGCAATATATCTGTTTTACACACCATCCTGCGGCTTACCCCTGGAGGGAGACATGTTAAAAAGTCACGTCCCTTGCCTATCACACTATTTGTATCGTTCTGCTCTTACTGCAGCCCTTTTGAATAAACAATATATAGCTTCTGCCTATTATTGAATTCCCTTTTTTCTATATATATATATATATATATATATATATATATATATATATATATATGTGTGTGTGTGTGTGTGTGTGTGTTAATTTATGACATTGTGCAACAGTACACTTTAGTGCAGGTAATACACCGAGGGCTTAAGTACCCCATAACATGGTGTGATAAGTCCGAACACTTTCACAAGTCGGCACCCGAACTTATAGCATTATATGCATCGGCTCGAATCATGTCTTGGGTCAATAGTTGGGTTTGCGGCTCCCATGTTTTGGTACCTTACGTTCCGTTATATCGGCTAAGGTAGCGCTGGGAGAACCACTGCGATTGTGCCCGGTTGAGCTGGGTTAAGCACCTCGGTGGGGAAAGCTAAAACTGACCGTCATGATAGAGGCGAGAGCCGATCGCTGTTCGAGAGGTTTTCGAGTCCCTAAAGACTTATGCCGCTTAGAGCGAGGAGTCGGCATTGTCCGGCCTAGGCGTGGATAGCGCCCGAACTCGGTCTTCCGAATATTAGGGGCTTCACGAAATTTAAAATTATAGAATTCTATGGCTAAGTGAGAGTGTTCAAGCATTATAGTCTGGTTGCCTTGTTCGTTCGTTGAGCGCCTCCCTCGAAGGACCCAAGAATGGGAACAAGAGCGCTCAAGTTCATCCCGAACACCCCAAAGCACTGTGGCATGGGGAAATTTGAAGCCGACGACTCGCCATCTCTCAAATTTAATACACGGCCGCACAGAAGGTAATATTTTAAATTCAAAAGTGTTGCTTATCGCATATGAACAAGTTTTCAGCGTACAAGATAACAAATGCGAGTCTACTCAAAAATTATATCTTTGGAGCATTCATCCGCTATAAGGCAGGCACCCTTCAGAATGCCCTTATAATACATTTCAGGCTTGCGATGCTCCTTCTTCGGTGGTGGTCCGTCCGTCACAAGCTTCTCAGTGTCCATCTTGCCCCAGTGCACCTCAGGAAGGGCAAGGGCCCTACGGGCACCTTCGATGCAGACAGAGCGCTTGATGACTTCAACCCATGGACAGGAGTCCACCAGCTGCCTCACCAGCCCGAAGTAGCTCCCAAGCATGGCTTCCTTAGGCCACAGCAGAACTATGAGGCCTTTCATGGCCTGTTCGGCCACCTAATGGAGCACGACCAGCTGCTTCAACTGGTCGCTTAAGGGCACCGGGTGTCCGGCCTCGACATCTTGAGACCAGAACACCTTCTCTGTCGAGCTTCCCTCCTCGGCTCGGTAGAATCTGGCAGATCGGCCACCTTCTTGGGGCAGATCTGCGAATGCTCCTGGAGATCTCCGGATTTGGGTAAGTAACAGATAATTCACTTTCACATGCTTGCTTTGCATATAGAATGCCTTACCCGCCGCTATCTTCTTCATCGCCTCAATCTCCTAGAGGGCTTTTTGGGCTTCGGCCTTAGCGACCTTGGCGCTCTCAAGGGCCGAGGCGAGCTTGGACTCTCGAGTCTTTGAGTCACGCTCCAAACATCCGCCACCCGCGCCTCCTGCTTCTCTCGCTCGGTACGCTCCGCGGCCGCATTGCTTTCGGCCTTGGACACCGCTTCCTTCCGGGTCGCCACCTCGTTCATGGCCCCTACAATATTCACGTTATTCCTGTCATTTTTTGCAAACACATCTTTTAAATACTCCCATAAGGTATTACTTACCTTCCTTGTCCTCGAGCTGCTTTTTGGCAAGTCCGAGCTCGTTCTCGGACTGCTCGAGGCTCTGCTTTAATGCATCAACCTCCGCAGTCAGTGCGGCAGAGGTCAGCAGCGTAGCCTGCATTCCCATATTGACATACTTATGTTAGACTCCTGCGTATATCTTTTTAGATCCTCAGTTCGGCTATTTCTTTCCGAACACCAAACTGAGCATCGAGGCTACCGTCTGTCATGGTAATATTTTTACATATCTTAAATACATACCTCAAAGCTTGTTAGAAGGCCGGCACGGGCTTCAGTCAGCCCGCTCTTGGTGGACTGAACTTTCTGGATCACCGCACTCATAACAATGCGGTGCTCCTCGTTGATGGAAGCGCCGTTAAGCGCCTCCATCAAATCATCCGGTGCCTCGGTTGGGACGGATGTCACCGGCGCCTTGATCTTGCCCTTCTTACGAAGGGGTCGCTGTCGGACTCTGGAACCATCAAGGTTCCGATGCGGAGTTCGCACAGGCGGACTTGAAGCCCTTCGGGTTTTATCCCTTTGAGCCCGGGTTCCGGAGGTCGCCTTCGGCGCCTCGAAAGCCACCTCCTCTTGTCCAGGCCTTTTGGGACTCCACCCCGGCGTCATCCGCGGCGGGAGGAGACGAGGCGGTCGGAAGTGAGGTGCTATTCACCTCCGACGAATCCAGGGAGCCGCTCGACGAATCGTCGAGCCCGTCCTTGGGCGGGCTGCACGGTTATACTTGGCATTAGAAGATGATGTGCGACAAATGGAACGCCATGAGTTATTCTGGTGTCCGGACACTTACGATTTCTCCAGGGGCTTGGTCCTTGGTGCCCACCCCTCTTCGCCGTCGTCGGCATTGGCGGTGTAGTCCGGAGGAAGGGTCCTTCCCTTCTTGGACCCTCCGGCCTCCCCAGTTGGGGTGGCCTTCCCTTTGTTCTCTCCCCCCGCTGGGGGAGAGGCCTCTTTTTCCTCCTCCTGCGTCTTGGCGAAGTCCGCCTCGAGTCATCGGACAATGAGTCCGACAAGACTGGCGTCGGGAACTCCTTCGAGTTCCGTGGCCTTCTTCTTGGCCTTCTTCTCCGGCACCACGTGAGGTGCCGGAACCAAACCCGTCAATTGGGCGTCCACTGGGTCTTCGGCAAGGAGCCGGACGATCAACCTGTCCGGACGTCTTCACCGATCTGTCAAAGGTGAGGGAGTTTTAGATCCTGCAAAGAGTCAAACTATGAAAAAAGAATCCCGTAAAGGGTAAAATAACTTACCTCGCTGGCTTGATGCTGCGAGCTGAATCCGCGATCTTGATGGCGGATCACGGGAGCTTCGGCGCCCTTGAACAACACCTTCCAGGCCTCTTCGTACATAGTGTCGAAGAGCCGGCTCAAGGTTTGGTGTTGTGCCGGATCAAACTCCCACAAGTTGAAGGCCCGTTACTGGCATGGGAGAAGCCGGTGGATGAGCATCACCTGGATTACGTTGACAAGCTTGAGATTCTTGTCCACCAGGTTTCGGACGCAGGTTTGGAGTCCGGTCAGCTCTTCCGAATTACCCCACGTCAGGCCCGTCTCTTTCCATGAGGTGAGCCGTGTAGGGAAGCCAGATCGGAATTCGGGGGCCGCTGCCCATTGAGAGTCGTGCGGCTCGGTGATGTAGAACCACCCCGATTGCCACCCCTTTATGGTCTCCATGAAGGAACCCTCGAGCCATAGGATGTTGGCCATCTTGCCCACCATGGCACCTCGGCACTCCGCTTGGCGGCCGCCCACTACCTTCGGCTTGACATTGAAGGTCTTCAGCCATAAGCCGAAGTGGGGCTGGATGCAGAGGAAGGCCTCGCACACGACGATAAATGCCGAGATGTTGAGCATGAAATTGGGGCCGGATCGTGGAAATCTAGGCCGTAGTAGAACATGAGCCCCGGACGAATGGGTGAAGTGGAAACCCTAGTCCGCGGAGGAAGTGGGGAGGAACACCACCCTCTCATGGGGCACAGGGGTGGGGATGAGCTGCCCCTTGTTGGGGAGCCTATGCAGCGATGTCGCTGGACAAGTATCGGCCTTCCACAGCTTTGATGTGCCCCTCCGTGACGGAGGAGGCCATCCACTTGCCTCCCGCCTCGGAGGTAGTTGGAGAAGGTTGAGGTGGGATGTGCGGACTTGGTATTTGGAGCTCGAGTCTTGTGAAATGGATAAGCAAAGAAGGAAGAAGGCGTGTGTGAAAAAGTGGATCCTTATCCCCTTATATGGACGGACCAAGCTATGCGTCCCCACCAGCCTGATAAAACTCGCTTATCTCCCAAGCGCCGTAATCAATGGCGCGGTTTGGTTACCCACGCCCGTATTGATGAGAATCCTGGAATAAGGGGACACGATCTCTTCTTTGACAAGACATGCCAAGGAAACCGCCTCGCTAAACGCGCTGAGGCAGGGCAGTGAAAATGATTCGAATAAAGGCTTGGCCGTGGTGTGATGTCACGCCACGGAATACGTCGCCAGATTGAACTTGTGTAAATGTTATTCTCTCTACGGTGGTATGTGGAACTCATTTTGCAGAGTCGGACACTATCCTTGTGTTCAAAATCTTCTATGAAGTATTCGGAGGAGGAACCCGCCTTGCAATGCCGAAGACAATATGCGCGTCGGACTCGTCGTCATTGAAGCCTGGTTCAGGGGCTACTGAGGGAGTCCTGAATTAGGGGGTGTCCGGATATTCGAACAATAGCCTTTGGCCGGACTCCCGGACTTTGAAGATACAAGATTGAAGACTTCGCCCCGCGTTTGGATGGGACTTTCCTTGGCGTGGAAGGCAAGCTTGGCGATACGGATATGTAGATCTCCTACCATTGTAACCGACTCTGTGTAACCCTAACCCTATTTGGTGTCTATATAAACCGGAGGGTTTTAGTCCGTGGGGACGAACAACAATCATACCATAGGCTAGCTTCTAGGGTTTAGCCTCTCTCGATCTCGTGGTAGATCTACTCTTGTACTACCCATATCGTCAATATTAATCAAGTAGGAGTAGGGTTTTACCTCCATCGAGAGGGCCCGAACCTGGGTAAAAACATCGTGTCCCTTGTCTCCTATTACCATCCGCCTAGATGCACAGTTCGGGACCCCCTACCCGAGATCCGCCGATTTTGACACCGACAGTCATCATGCGGAGACCCCACATAGCAGGACTAGGGGTGTTATCTCCACAGAGAGTCCCGAACCTGGGTAAGACTCATAGGCGTTCGAGATCTCGCTCATTCTCACTTCCAGGGCCCGACGACGTCCTCCTGTCCCCATCCATGATAAGCCACCCCCTGGCATATGTCACTAGATATCTTCAATATTTGGCGCGCGCCGTGGGGCTAAGTGCAACGTCGGCCGAAAACACGTTCTAGACAGGAATCCTATTCCTTCCTAGTGAGCACAACAGCCTGGCATGCCTGATGGCGTTTGCGTTGACGCGCTTCACGGCGTGGAAGCCGCTTGCCCCGCAAGTTATCTCGCTGATCTCATCGGCGGGATCAGCCTCTCTGACGAGCCCGCACCGGATGCGGAAGCAGCCAGTTCCGAGCTACCTCGTCGACCTCCTCGGCAAGCTCTACATCGCCAACGAGCCCACCTCCGACCTGGAGTGCATCTATCACATCCCTAGCCTTATCTTGCACTAGGCTAGCACTTGTCTGTTGCATCATGTTTAAATTAATTTGAAACTTGAAATGGGGATGATAAACCCTAGCACCAAGATTAAATAAAATAGGATCAATCAATGAACCCAGAATGCTTTTCAGAAAAGTTCATCATTTTTGAATTGGTTTAGAACCTCTGCCAAAAATGGTGCACATTTTCTAGGCCACTCTGGATTTTTGAATTAATTCATTAAGTATTTGCATTTGGGCATTTAATTCCTATAAATATTTTAAATTCCCAAATAATACTGATAATGGTTGAGGGCTGTTGGAAATAATTTCATAAGTGCCCACAATTATTTTCAGCATTTTATCAAATGGTTTAGTATTTTTACTAAAACAAAACAAAACAGAAAAAAATAGAAAACTGAAATAAAAAGAAGGACAGAAACCTACCTAACTCACCTATGTAGCCACCTGGTGGCCCAACAGGACCGGCCCAGCTAGGCCTAGCCCACCTCCTCCTCTCTCCTACTGTCTTCAACCTCCTGCCAGTGGGCAGGAGGCGTGTCTCCAGGCCAGCCTCGGCCTTACGGCCACCGACGGCCACCTCCTCGCTTGCCGCCATACAGACTTCTCTGGCATCGCCACGCACCCCCCCCCCCGGGCCCCTCTCGCTCTCCCTCGCCTCATCCTCTCCCCTGCTCCCTCTCTCACGCCCGACCGAACGCGTCCGTCGCCGCATGTCAGGACCCCGATTCCAAGTCACATCGACCTAGCCGGTAACACCTCATATCACTTTGCGGCCGCACGCACGGTATTCCCACGGGTGTCGCCTTACCATGGCCCGGGACCGTTTGCGCCTTGGGCTCACGTATATGATAGTGTCGCTAGTATCCATATGATAGAGAACCCGGGCCGACATGGCTAGTCGTGAACCCAAAGCAGCACTAACCCATGGGGACAGGCATACATGAATCACACCGAGCATGTCGGTCAGTAGCGTGTGAATCCGGACTGTAGCACTGGGCTAACAGGACTCCGGGGACCCGGGCTGTAGCAGGCTAGGCAGGACTCCGGATGTCACCGCGTGACATTTCCCCGAAGGGACGGACCACGAGCAGTGAAACACATACCCGGCCATCAAGTGTCGAGGAAGCGGTAGTCTTTGGGCTAGCGAGGACTCCGGTGAGCGGGCTATAGCGGACTACTATCGCTCAGAAGCACTAGACTACATTTCCCCATATGAGAGGCTGCCAAGGATAAACGACTAGATCGTCGGATCCCACACATACCAAGCATTTCAAACATACACACAATATGCTCAATATGTGTAAATACAACATGGCATCACAACATAACTCTACGACTCAAAATATTTATAGTAATTAAATTCCCAAATGCAAATACTTTATGGATTAATTCAAAAATCCAGAATGGCCTAGAAAAATGTGCACCATTTTTTGGCAGAGGTTCTGGACCAATTCAAAAATGATGAACTTTTCCAAAGGCATTTTGGGTTCATTGAAAATATTTTGAGGTTGAACCTATTTGGTTTATTCTGGTGCTAGGGTTTAGTCATCCCCACTTAAAAATTTCCTTTGAAATCAAACATGATGCATGGATGCAGATGCCACTAATCACAACCAAATCTGGGGCTGTGGAAACTCACCCCCACTAAACAAGAATCTCGTCCCGAGATTCAAGACGTGAGTAAGAAGGCGAGGGGCACAAGACCAACACAAACTTCACGATCCAACTGTCCTTCTCAAGATGTTGATTCATTGCTTCATATTGATCTTGACGTCTTTGCTTTCTAGATCTTCATCCAACTCGATGACGTTAGAAAGAAACTCTATCGGAAAGGATCGTTGAAACTCTCCATACCAGGCTAAGGCAATTCACAATGATCGTTTGAAAAGGGTTCGGGAAAATGGCATACTCAGTTCGGAAAGGAAAACTATGGTTATAAAACAGCTCGGCAAACGGGAGGCACATTCCAATTGATACCGAGGGTATAACCTAGTGACTGAGTGTGCTCTCAAGAACTTGAGCATTTCCATAGTCATCAAGGTTTCACCAACATCCGTGCCGAGGATCCTGGCAACACCTCTTACTACCATGATGAATAGAGATGGATGATGCGGATACAGAGGAAGATAACACCTTCTCAGACTTCCCCTTAGCAAGGCCAAGAGAACGAAATCTGGATGATCGACCGAGAGACATTTAGCACTCCGCTTCTAATGTTCTCCTTGATGTTCTAGCTACCACGGTCATGTTTAAAAGCATCAACATGGCCATCAAGTAAAGGTCGGACTTCGGAAGCACAAAATCCATAAGGATCAACTTGTGGAATAAGTTATACCAAATCCTCATGGAGAAGGGTTGAATTGCTTGTTCAAGATACTACAATAATAGATCTTCCGGCTAGGTGTGTCGGTCAGAACATCAACCTCGTCGGGACCTACATCATAGATCTTGGAAAAGTTCCAACCATCATATCTGCCTGAGATTCAGATTTGGTTGGTAACAGAATATTTCAGACATCATGTCTGGAAAAGAAAATTTGCAACACAAACCGACGGGATGTCGTTGTGGAATTCTCGGGAAATGAACTACGATAGCAAGCTCCAAAACATGAGCTGGTTCTGCTACAAACCTGTGAACACGCTGTCCAAGACAAGCATGACCACATAGTAGTCTTACAACAAAACGCTATCGAGTTCCGGAGGGGAATCATTAGCGAGGGTAGCGAAGTCCTAGCATAAGTCATGATTCTTAAGAAGGAACTCCTTCACCTTGAACAAATCAATCAGTGGCTTGGTGTGCTAGGAACACATATGGAGTGGAGGTAATTAATCTACCAAACCATAGAATACTTCGCACGTATGCATGACTGACTTGGGATGATTCCAAGGGAAACAAAATAAACCTTGCTCAAATTCATGGCGGCAACTTACACCTAATGCACGTGAACTTGGAGAAAGTCACTTCTTTCATCCAAGCATAAGCTTCATGAACGGAACACGAAGGCATTGCTTACAAAGTTTCCAACACTAGGTTGATGTTGAACATGAGTCATGGGGGAGACAAAATGCTGCTGATGGGCTCAACAACAACTCATCGGAACTTCCATATCACTGGACTTCCACCATCACGTGAACACGGTGATAGCATTGATCAGACCAAAAGATGTAATGGTGTATTTTCGAGGGATCAACCACGAGTAAGACAACATTACGAACATCATTGGTTCTGATTTGACTTGGCAATAGCCCATACTCAAGTCAAAGTTTTGACAAGGCAATAGATCCAACAATTGATCACGAGGACCAATCAATGGAGATATCATCTTTCTTCAACACACACATACGTAAGATATCCCTTTGAGATGAACTAAGTTAAACAAAGCTTTATCTTCCAACTCTCCAAGTTGTTGTCTAGCTCAACCAACTAGCTCAGGGATATCCAATACAGATTATTGGAGAATGGGTGGTTTAGAGGAAAACCAATATGATCACGAACTCAACATAGCGGTCAGGTGACAACCTGGTAACACTTCCGAGAAGATTTTTGGAACATCACGAACCACCGATATGTCTCTAAGCTCGAGAACAATCTTGCTTTTCAAGGCAAGATGATATGATCAAAAGAGTGAGGGACTGACACAATCCTAACTCACTGATCGAAGAGTGCACCCGAAATAAGGACTAGGTAGCACGATCAATCTTAGGATGATGATTCAATAACCAACACACTAAGAATGAGAATATTGTCCATTTACTACCAAGCAACGAGGTTTCTTGGAGTATCGATTTCACACACCACAATTCACTTGTCGGCATTCCGGTTACAACAACACGGGAGCCGAGAAATGAATAATGAGGACGAGAAGTATCACTGTATCAAGAGTTCATAGAATGGTGTGCAATTCCCATGATATTCTTGATATAAATATAGTAATACTCCAGGGTAGAACAGAACAAGAGCTAGATTAGCATTTCGATCTGCGGAACACAACTGCTTTGACCCAATCCTGGATATGGATGAGGTACTGGAGTTTGTTTCTCCTAGTCATTCCAGAATAGAATGGCTTGACGGACCACAAGAGTAATAGGCATCGATGAATGAAGGCACGCATACTCTTGACTATCAATTGATAGATGAAGGTCAGAAGACAACTAAAGAGAACAAGCTCAAAGGAACATATAATTTTCTGAGTTGTGGATGCATAGGTTAGTATGTCGAATCAAGTTCAACAGGTTTCTTCCGGATAACCCATGCAGAGAGGTAGGGTGGCGAGTCACAATTATGAATGGAGAACTCCTCAAGAATACTCTGATGGTGATCTTTTGGTTCAAATAACTTCTACCTTAATGGTTCATGGTATTTGGAAGAAGGAAATACCACGGACCTCGAGGACTATCGCAAAGTTACTAATATCCTAAAGGAACTAGCAAACACTATCAACAGAAGGTAAGTAGAGTGAATCTTGGGTCAAGAACCCAGGAGTAGAATACCTACTACTAAGTGGCATCACGGAATGCTTTCGAGAATGATGGCCAGAATCATCACACCGGGAACACAAAACATGGCTAGATTACTAGGTGATCCTCTAAGACACCTATGGTCATAATAATAGTTCCAACATATATGTCGAGGCAATAGAGTACCTCAACTCACCGATTAGTGTGCTTAAACTGGCCCAAAAGGACATCAGGAAAGGGAAGAAAGGATTTGCAAATGCATCAGACTATTTAGAGACCTGGGATGACTCGGACAGCATAACGGTTGTAAATGCTCAAAAAGATTTGAGACATCATGCAAAATGGTGGCATAACCACTCTACAACATCATAACAAGATTCCGAGATCAACAGTTAACATACGGAAATAGTAGAAACTGAACTGGGGTGTAAAACCAACAATCTTAAAGGTCTATGGATTAGTAACACGTCATCCTAATAGATAGATGAGAAGCCTAGTTCTTAAACCCCGTAGAAGAGAAGAGGATGACTCAGATCAGAAGGCCATGAGGTATAAGGAGTAAAAAGAGCCTTATGTTTCCTTCCACAAAATTCCCTTAATAAACCAAAGCATTTATAGACACAACTTCGACCGGTTTGGCTTGGTAACCCTACAGGCAGTCAGGCTCTGATACCAACGCTGTCAGGACCCCGATTCCAAGTCACATCGACCTAGCCGGTAACACCTCATATTACTTTGCGGCCTCACGCACGGTATTCCCACGGTGTCGCCTTACCATGGCCCGGGACCGTTTGCGCCTTTTGGCTCACGTATATGATAGTGTCGCTAGCATCCATATGACAGAGAACCGGGCCGACATGGCTAGTCGTGAACCCAAAGCAGCACTAACCCATGGGGACAGGCATACATGAATCACATCGAGCATGTCGGTTGACGTGTGAATCCGACCGTAGCACTGGCTAACAGACTCGGGGATCCGGGCTGTAGCGAGCTAAGCAGGACTCGGATGTCACCGCGTGACATTTCCCGAAGGACAACACGAACGGCAGTGAAACACATGTCGGCCGATCAAGTGTCCAGAAGCGGTAGTCTTTGGGCTAGCGAGGACTCCGGTGAACCGGCTGTAGCGGACTACTATTGCTCGGGAAGCACTAGACTACATTTCCCCATATGAGAGGCTGCCAAGGATAAACAACTAGATCGTCGGATCCCACACATACCAAGCATTTCAAACATACACACAATATGCTCAATATGTGTAAATACAACATGGCATCACAACATAACTCTACGACTCAAAATATTTATAGTAATTAAATGCCCAAATGCAAATACTTTATGGATTAATTCAAAAATCCAGAATGGCCTAGAAAAATGTGCACCATTTTTTTGGCAGAGGTTCAGGACCAATTCAAAAATGATGAACTTTTCCAAAGGCATTTTGGGTTCATTGAAAATATTTTGAGGTTGAACCTATTTGGATTATTCTGGTGCTAGGGTTTAGTCATCCCCACTTCAAAAATTCCTTTGAAATCAAACATGATGCATGGATGCAGATGCCACTAATTACAACCAAATCTGGGGCTGTGACAGATGAGAACCACGGCAGCCACCGCCTTCCCCTCGCCCTCTCACCGTGCCCAGAAGCTCCGCCATGTCGCCGGCTACCTCCCCGTCAAGCCACGCGCTCCAGGAGGCCCTGGAGAGCCGCCATCGCCGCCGTCTTCATCTCCGATCGCCGGAGATCGCCCCCGCCATTCCGCTCGCGTCCGGCCTCCCCCGAGCTCATCGAAGACTCCATCGGAACCGCAGTGAGCTCCTGCCCCGTTCCCCTCTCTCCATTTAGCCGTCTGCATGTCGTAGCTCCTTTTCCCCACCACGGCCGTAGCTTCTCGCCGCCGTCTCCCTAGCCACCGCAGCCCGCAACAGAGCGCGTCACCGTGCTGCTGGTGCCACGAGGGTGCCGCAGAGCCCCTCGGGTGGCCTCCCCGTGCCCCGCAGCCCACTCCCGCTCGAAGCCGTGCTCCGGCCGCCGCCGCGAGCTCTGCTTCGGCGTGCTCCGGCACCCCACGGTCTCCCGCGTGTCCCACTAGATGCGCGCGAGCCTGGGATCCTCGCAGATGGTCTCCGCGGCCCTTTTGGTCGCCGGAGACGCGGTCCCGAGCCCCTCCGCCGCGTTCGGCCTCGCCGGCGGCTAAACGCCGGCGGGTTTGACCGCTTTGACCCCGCCGGCCTGTCAAGTGGGCCCCTGCGCCCTAATCTTTTAATTAGATTAGTAAAAAAACCTGGTTAACACTGAGCCACTGACGTGTGGACCCCACACGTCAGGTTTGACCATGGTCAGCCACGGTTGACCTGCTGACGTCGTCTTTGTTGTCATCTTGTGTGATGAAATCATTTTCTGGATTTAAGTTTATCCAGGAAATTCCAGAAAATAGTGCTAACTTTTAAAAATCATATAAAATCAACCGTAACTCCAAATCAAATAATTTATATATGAAAAATTATCAGAAAAATGCAACCTATCCATCTATATCATTTCCATGCATGTTAGAACAACTTATAGCTGCTGTTTAGCACAAATCATATAAATGGCATTTTAATTTCCACATATGGAGTTTGAATTTGAATCTTGGATTCAAACCAACTTCATTTAATCTGGTTGCTAGTTGCATTAGCTCAACCACAGCATATTGCCATGTCACACTCATGCATCATATTGTTGCATTGCATTGATTGTGTTCTTTCTCTGTTGCCGGTGTTTGTCCCCTCTTAGTAGGCGGCGTCGCAAGCGATGAGTTCGATGACACCGATGAAGAACTATATTATCTTGGAAGTGCCGGGCAAGCAAAACCCCTTGTTCATTCCGATACAATCTCACTCTCTCGCTCCTGCTCTCTTTTACTTCATTAGGACAACAACGATTCATCTGTTACTTACTGCGGTAGCTGAACCCCTTTATCCTCTGCATGACCTGTCATTCCACAGTAAATAGTTGAAACCCACTAGCATGAGTAGGAGTTGTTTGAGCCCTATTGTGCCTACTCATTCATGCTTGTTTGTCATGCCTGCTACTGCTTAGAGTTGAGTCAGGTCTGGTTCATCGGGGATGAATCGGAGGTGTGAGAACATGTCCTACTGTTGAGAGCTAAGTGTGTGAACACGATTTGGTAAAGGTAGCGGTGAGAGGCCATGTAGGAGTACATGGTGGGTTGTATCATTGAAGCCGTCCTCGAGGCCCGAGTTATGTGTTTGTGATCCATGAAACAGTTACTACCACGCATTGGGCCCGAAACCAATGGACCCTCTCGGCTTCTTAACCACCCTTGTTCTCTGTCCAGGAGTTGCAACTAGTTTCTAGTGTTTGTAGGATATGTGTTGGAGGCCGTGCGTAGCGCTGACCCTAGGGGTGGGCTATGATGCGGTAGATACACGGTGGCGCGGTGTACCGACTGCCCGTTTGGTATCTCGGGAACCCTGCACACATCGTTCAGGGCCGTACGTGGAAACCTCGGCCGGACTCCCTGCGGATGGAACCTGAATAGGCGATAAACCTGGACTAGAGACTTGAATGTTTAGGTAGGCTGTGGCCGACACCCACGTTGGGCTTCCGCTTGAAGGTTGCCGAGTACATGTCGTGTAAACAGCGGTAAGTGGTGAGAGCGTGTGTAAAGAAGTACACCCTGCAGGTTAATATGATCTATTCGAATAGCCGTGTCCGCGGAGAAGGACTTCTGGGTTGCCTATAACAGTTCATAGACAAGTGGAAGTGGATACTCTAAAATGCGCAAGATAAGCGTGAGTGCTCTGGATGGCGCTCTCGTAGGGAGACGGGAGCAGATCCATAGTGGTGTATTGATATGGTGAATATGTGGACTTGTGTGCGCCACCTCAAAAGAGTTACTTGCAGTCATAGTTCAGGATAGCCACCGAGTCAAAGCTGGCTTGCTGCAGTCAAACTCCACCACCCCTTTGTTGATAATGATGCATATGTAGTTAGTTACGATGTAAGTCTTGTTGAGTAAATTTGTACTAACGTTTGCTTATTTTATGTTTTGCGAGAGGCGTCGGTCTCGCTAATAGTTCAGCGTGGACTTGACGTTTAGCTTGTTACCTCAGCTACGATCTTGTGCCCTCGGCGGAGATCTCAGTAGATAGTCAGGCTTCTCAGCCTTTTTCATTTATAGATGTCTGTACTCAGACATGTTTAGCTTCCGCTTGTGCTTTGACTTGTATGCTCTGAGTGTTGGGTCATGAGACCCATGTTTATAAAATCTTGGCTCCTCGGAGCCTAATGAATAAATACTTGAGTAGTAGAGTTATGTTGTGATGCCATGTTGTATTTACACATATCGAGCATATTATGTGTATGTTTGAAATGCTTGGTATGTGTGGGATCCGACAATCTAGTTGTTTATCCTTGGCAGCCTCTCTTATGGGGAAATGTAGTCTAGTGCTTCCTTGAGCCATAGTAGTCCGCTTCTGACCCGGTTCACCGGAGTCCCTGCTAAAGATCACGCTTTCGGGACACTTGACTAGGTGGCATGTGTTTCACTTCGCCGTTCTGAATCTGTCCCTTCGAGGAAATGTCACGCAGCGGTGACATCCGAGTCCTGCCTAGCTGCTACAGCCCGGGTTCCCGGAGTCCTGTTAGCCCAGTGCTACAGCCGGATTCACACGCTGGCCGACATGCTCGATGTGATTCATGTATGCTGTCCCCATGGGTTAGTGCCGCTTTGGGTTCCACGACTAGCCATGTCGGCCCGGGTTCTCTGTCATATGGATGCTAGCGACACTATCATGTACGTGAGCCAAAAGGCGCAAACGGTCCCGGGCCATGGTAAGGCGACACCCGTGGGAATACCGTGCGTGAGGCAGGAAAGTGATATGAGGTGTTACCGGCTAGATCGATGTGAATTGGAATCGGGGTCTTGACAGGTTTGGTATCAGAGCCTGACTGCCTGTAGGATTACCAAGCCAAACCGGTCGAAGTTGTGTCTAGAAATGCTTTAGTTATGTAAGGGAATTGATTGTGGAAGGGAACGTAAGGCCCTTTTTATTCCTTATACCTCATGGCCTTGATCCGAGTCATCCTCTTCTCTTCTACGGGGATTAAGAACTAGGCCTTCTCATCTATCTATTAGGATGACGTGTTACTAATCCATAGACTTATAGGATTGTTGGTTTCAAGCCCCAGTTCAGTTCTTACTACTTTTGTATGTTCATAGCTGGTCTCAGAACCTTGATATTATGATGTTGAGTGGTCATGCCACTATTTTTCAGGATGTCTCAAATCATTTTGAGCATTTACAGCCGTTATGTTGTCTGAGTCATCCCAGATTTCTAAATAGTCTGATGCATTTGCAAATCCCTTCTCTCCATTTCTAATGTTCATTTGGGCCAAATTAATCACACAAATTAGTATGTTGAGGTACTCCGCTGCCTCGACATATATGTTGGAGTAATTATTATGACCCTAGGTGCTTTAGGGAGTCACCTAGTAATCTAGCAATGTTTTGTGTTCCCAGTGTGAAGATTCTGGCCATCATTCTCGAAAGCATCCCGTGATGCCAGTTAGTAGTAGGTATTCTATTCCTGGGTTCTTGAACCCGAGATTCACCCTACTTACCTAATGTTGATAGTATTTGCTAGTTCCTTTAGTATATTAGTAACCTTTGCGATAGTCCTCGAGGTCCGTGGTATATCCTTCTTCCAAATACCATGAACCAATAAGGCAGAAGTTCTTTGAATTAAAAGATCACAATCAGAGTACTCTTGAGGAGTTCTCCATTCATAATTGTGACTCTGCCAGTTCTACCTTTTGCATGGGTTATCCGGAAGAAACCTGTTGAACTTGATTCGACATACTAACCTATGCATCCACAACTCAGAAAGTTATATGTTCCTCGAGTTGTTCCTCCTTAGTTGTATTCTGACCTCCGTCATCAATTGATAGTCGAGGAGTAGTCGTGCATTCGCCATCGATGCCTACTATTCTTGTGGTCATCAAGCCATTCTATTACGGAATGATGGGAGAAACAAACTCGATACCTCATCCATATCCAGGATTGGGTCAAAGCAGTTGTAATCCGCAGATCAAATGCAATCAAGCTTTTGATTCTGTTCTACCCTGAAGTATTACCCATTTTATGTCAGGAGCGTCATGAGAATTGCACCTTCTCTTATGAATTCCTGATGCAGTGATACTCTTGCCATCATCGATCATTCCTCGGTCCCGTGTTGTTGCAACCGGAATGCCGACAAGTGAACCATGATGTGTGAAATCTATACTCCTAGCAACCGCGTTGCTTGGTAGTTAATGGACAATATTCTCATTCTTAGCGTGTTGGTTATTAAATCATCATCCTAAGATTGATCGTGCTACCTAGTCCATTTTCCTGGTGCACACTTTGATTGATGAGTTAGGATCTTGTCAAGTCCTCGCTCATTTGATCATTTCATATTGCCCTCAAAAGCAAGATTGTTATCGAGCTTAGTAACATACCGGTGGTTCGTGATTTCCGAACATCTTCTCGGAAGTATTACCAGGTTGTCCCCTAACTGTTATGTTGAGCTCGTGATCAAGTTGGTTTTCCTCTAAACCAGCCATTCTCCAAGAATCTGTGTTGGATACCCCTGAGCTAGTTGGTTAAGCTAAACAACAACTTGGAGAGTTGGAAGATGAGAGCTTGTCCGACTTAGTTCATCACTAAGGGATATACATGTGTGTGTGTGTTGAAGAAAGATGATATTTCCATCATTTGGTCCTCGTGATCAGTTGTTGGATCTATTGCCTTGTCAAAACTTTGACTTGAGTATGGGCCATCATCAAGTCAAATCAGAACCAACGATGTTTGTAATATTGTCTTACTCGTGGTTGATCCCTCGAGCATACACCATTACATCTTTTGGTCTGACCAATGCTATCACCGTGTTCACATGATGGTGGAAGTCCAGTGATATGGAAATTCCGATGAGTTGTTGTTGAGTCCATCAATGACATATTGTCTCCCCCATGATTCGTGTTAAACATTAAGCTAGTGTTGGAAACTTTGTAAGAAATGCCTTCGTGTTCCGTTCATGAAGCTTATGCTTGGATGGAAGAAGTGACTTTCTCTAATTCATGTGCATTGGTGCAAGTTGTCGCCGTGAGGACGAGAAAGGTTTGTTTTGTTTCCCTTGGAATCATCCCAAATCAGTTATGCATGTGCGAATGTATTCTATGGTTTGGTAGATTAATTACCTCCACTCCATATGTATTCCCTAGCACACCAAGCCATTGATTGACTTGTTCAAGGAAAAGAAGTCTATGCTTGGGATCTAATCCATGGACTTGCGTAAAGACTTCAAAATCCTTGATGATGGTTCCCGACCAGAACTCGATAGTGTTTTACTATAAGACTACTATGTGGCCATTCTTGTCTTGGACAACATGCTCACATGTATGTAGCAGAACCAGCTCATGTTTTGGAGCTTGCTATCATAGTTCATATCCTGAGAATCTCGCAACGTCATCTCGTCGATTTGTGTTGCAACCAATCTTTTCGGGCATCTTTGAGTCCTAAGTATCCTATTTCCAATCGGATCTGAATCTCAGGCAGATATGATGGTTGGAACATTCCCAACCATTGCATCTTGTTCCCAGCTTGCACCGCCATTGTGCCAATCCCCCATGGGCTGCCTTCTCGGTAGTTGTTGTCCAATATCATCTTCAAAAGTGGACTTACCATGGGTCCCTCCACCTCCGATGATAATCAAATCATCCTTTGTGTTGTCTTCAACAAGGTAGTCCACATCATCCATTCTAGTCCGAGTATGTCATTCTTTTGAACTCTTTCAAATGATCGATTGTGATTGCCTTAGGCTGGTATAAAGAGTCTCAATGATCTCTATATCAAAAGTAATTCTTTGTGCCACGTAAGGGAATATTTTTGCGGGTCACCTTCCTTAAGATGTCTCGTTATGGTATCATGGCAACTCAACTCCTCGGTACGTGGACAACCGTTCACCACCTTCTTAAGTGTGGAATTTTGTCTACATATTGAATCTTCGTCATCTGTTACACTCCATCCCTCTGGAAGTATGTTTCATGTCCCAGCTCGAGAGATGTTGCTATGTCTCATTCCGTGAGTTAATCCTAGGTTGCTCGATCTTCGAGAAGATTGATTCTTCGAGAGTTTCTTTTCTTCCCGTTATCATGTTGGATGTAGTTCTCGGAGCAAGACATCGAGACAAAGATGGTTATCATGTCAACGTTCTTATGAAGTGCAACCTGGATCGTGAAGACCGTGTTAGCTTGTGCCCCCTCTGTCTTCTTACCTCACGACTTGAATCTCGGGGCGAGATTCTTGTTTAGTGGGGGTGAGTTGTCACATCCCTAGCCTTATCTTGCACTAGGCTAGCACTTGTCTCTTGCATCATGTTTAAATTATTTTGAAACTTGAAATGTGGATGATAAACCCTAGCACCAATATTAAATCCAATAGGATCAACCATAAAATATTTTCAATGAACCCAGAATGCTTTTCAGAAAAGTTCATCATTTTTGAATTGGTTTAGAACCTTTGCCAAAAATGGTGCAAATTTTCTAGGCCACTCTGGATTTTTGAATTAATTCATTAAGTATTTGCATTTGGGCATTTAATTCCTATAAATATTTTAATTGCCCAAATAATACTGATAATGGTTGAGGGCTGTTGGAAATAATTTCATAAGTGCCCACAATTATTTTCAGCATTTTATCAAATGGTTTAGTATTTTTACTAAAACAAAACAAAACAGAAAAAATAGAAAACTGAAATAAAAAGGACAGAAACCTACCTAACTCACCTGTGTAACCAACTGGTGGCCCAACAGGACCGACCCAGCTAGGCCCAGCCCACCTCCTCCTCTCTCTTACTGTCTTCAACCTCCTGCCAGTGGGCAGGAGGGCGTGTGCCCGCGGCGCGCCAGCACGCGCACGGCCACCGACGGCCACCTCCTGCTTGCCGCTTCGCCCTGGACTTCTCTGGCATCGCCACGCACCCCCCGGGCCCCTCTCGCTCTCCCTCGCCTCATCCTCTCCCCTGCTCCCTCTCTCTCGCCCGGACCGAACGCGTCCGTCGCCGCCGACGAGAACCACCGCAGCCACCGCCTTCCCCTCGCCCTCTCACCGTGCCCAGAAGCTCCGCCACGTCGCCGGCTACCTCCCCGTCAAGCCACGCGCTCCAGGAGGCCCTGGAGAGCCGCCATCTCCGCCGTCTTCATCTCTGGTCGCCGGAGATCGCCCCCGCCATTCCGCTCGCGTCCGGCCTCCCCCGAGCTCACCGAAGACTCCATCGAAACCGCAGTGAGGTCCTGCCCCGTTCCGCTCTCTCCGTTTAGCCGTCCGCACGCCGTAGCTCCTTTTCCCCACCACGGCCGTAGCTTCTCGCCGCCGTCCATGTCGCCGCCGTCTCCCTGGCCACCACAGCCCGCAACCGAGCGCGTCACCGTGCCGCTGGTGCCACGAGGGTGCCGCAGAGCCCCTCGGGTGGCCTCCCCGTGCCCCGCAGCCCGCTCCCGCTCGAAGCCGTGCTCCGGCCGCCGCCATGCTTTGCTCCGTGAGCTCCGCACCCACGGTCTCCGCGTGTCCCACTAGATGCGCGCGAGCCTGGGCTCCTCGCAGATGGTCTCCGCGGCCCTTTTGGTCGCCGGAGACGCGGTCCCGAGCCCCTCCGCCGCGTTCGACCTCGCCGGCGGCTAAACACCGGCGGGTTTGACCGCTTTGACCCCACCGGCCTGTCAAGTGGGCCCCTGCGCCCTAATCTTTTAATTAGATTAGTAAAACCCCCCTGGTTAACACTGAGCCACTGATGTGTGGACCCCACACGTCAGGTTTGACCATGGTCATCCACGGTTGACCTGCTGACGTCGTGCTGTTGTCATGCTGATGCAGTAAAGCATTTTCTGGATTTAAGTTTATCCAGGAAATTCCAGAAAATAGTGCTAACTTCTAGAAATCATATAAAATCAACCGTAACTCCAAATCAAATAATTTATATATGAAAAATTATCAGAAAAATGCAACCTATCCATCTGTATTATTTCCATGCATGTTAGGACAACTTATAGCTGTTGTTTAGCACAAAACATATAAATGGCATTTTAATTTCCACATATGGAGTTTGAATTTGAATCTTGGATTCAAACCAACTTCATTTAATCTGGTTGCTAGTTGCATTAGCTCATGCATCATATTGTTGCATTGCATTGATTGTGTTCTTTCTCTATTGCCGGTGTTTGTCCCCTCTCAGTAGACGACGTACCGACGATGAGTTCGATGACACCGATGAAGAACTATATTATCTTCGGAAGTGTCAGGCAAGCAAAACCGCCTTGTTCATTCTGATACAATCTCACTCTCTCGCTCCTGCTCTCTTTTACTGCATTAGGACAACAACGATTCATCTGTTACTTGCTGCGGTAGCTGAACCCCTTTATCCTCTGCATGACCTGCCATTCCACAGTAAATAGTTGAAACCCACTAGCATGAGTAGGAGTTGTTTGAGCCCTGTTGTGCCTACTCATTCATGCTTGTTTGTCATGCCACTCTTTGCTTAGAGTTGAGTCAGGTCCGATTCATCGAGGATGAATCGGAGGTGTGAGAACATGTCCTCTTGTTGAGAGCTAAGTGTGTGAACACGATTTGGTAAAGGTAGCGGTGAGAGGCCATGTAGGAGTACATGGTGGGTTGTCTCATTGAAGCCGTCCTCGTGAATCGAAGCTACGTGTTTGTGATCCATGAAACAGTTACTACCATGCATTGGGCCCGAAACCAATGGACCCTCTCGGCTTCTTAACCACCCTTGTTCTCTGTCCAGGAGTTGCAACTAGTTTCTGGTGTTTGTAGGATATGTGTTGGAGGCCGTGCGTAGCGCTGACCCTAGGGGTGGGCTATGATGCGGTAGATACACGGTGGCACGGTGTACCGAATGCCCGTTTGGTATCTCGGGAACCCTGCACACATCGTTCAGGGCCGTATGTGGAAACCTCGGCCGGACTCCCTGCGGATGGAACCTGAATAGGCGATAAACCTGGACTAGAGACTTGAGTGTTTAGGTAGGTCGTGGTCTACACCCACGTTGGGCTTCGCTTGAAGGTTGCCGGTACATGTCGTAAACGGCGGTAAGTGGTGAGAGCGTGTGTGAAGAAGTACACCCTGCAGGTTAATATGATCTATTCGAATAGCCGTGTCATGGAGAAGGACTTCTGGGTTGCCTATAACAGTTCATAGACAAGTGGAAGTGGATACTCTAAAATGCGCAAGATAAGCGTGAGTGCTATGGATGGCGTTCTCGTAGGGAGACGGGAGCGGATCCATAGTGGTGTATTGATATGGTGAATATGTGGACTCGTGTGCGCCACCTCAAAAGAGTTACTTGCAGTCATAGTTCAGGATAGCCACTGAGTCAAAGCTGGCTTGCTGCTGCAGTCAAACTCCACCACCGCCCTTTGTTGATAATGATGCATATGTAGTTAGTTCTGATGTAAGTCTTGTTGAGTACATTTGTACTAACGTTTGCTTATTTTATGTTTTGCAGAGAGACGTCAGTCTCGCTAATAGTTCCGCGTGGACTTCGACGTTTAGCTTGTTACCTCAGCTACGATCTTGTGCCCTCGGCAGATCTCGGTAGATAGTCGGGCTTCTCGGCCTTTTTCATTTATAGATGTCTGTACTCAGACATGTTTAGCTTCCGCTTGTGCTTTGACTTGTATGCTCTGAGTGTTGGGTCATGAGACCCATGTTTGTAATATCTTGGCTCCTCGGAGCCTAATGAATAAATACTTGAGTCATAGAGTTATGTTGTGATGCCATGTTGTATTTACACATATCGAGCATATTGTGTGTATGTTTGAAATGCTTGGTATGTGTGGGATCCGACAATCTAGTTGTTTATCCTTGGCAGCCTCTCTTATGGGGAAATGTAGTCTAGTGCTTCCTTGAGCCATAGTAGTCCGCTACAACCGGTTCACCGGAGTCCTGCTAGCCCAAAGACCTGCTGCTTTCAGGACACTTGATCGGCCGCATGTGTTTCACTTTGTTCATGTGTCATCCCCTTCGGGAAATGTCACGCGGTGACATCCGGAGTCCTGCCTAACTTCGCTACAGCCCGGGTTCCCGGAGTCCTGTTAGCCCTGCTACAGCCCGGATTCACATGCTGCTGACCGACATGCTCGATGTGATTCATGTATGACTGTCCCCATGGGTTAGTGCCGCTTTGGGTTCACGACTAGCCATGTCGGCCCGGGTTCTCTGTCATATGTATGCTAGCGACACTATCAAATACGTGAGCCAAAAGGCGCAAACGGTCCCGGGCCATGGTAAGGCGACACCCGTGGGAATACCGTGCGTGAGGCCGCAAAGTGATATGAGGTGTTACCGGCTAGATCGATGTGACTTGGAATCGGGGTCCTGACAGCGTCGGCTCCACCGACCCGCCCGTCGAGATGCTCATCGACTCCGACGCGGCATCCACTGATGCCTTCCCTGGCAACATGGTGATCATCGACGACCCGCTCCCTCCTGCGGTCAGCAACGGCTGCGCTAGCACCATTATGGAAGTGGTGGTCACTGGCCACAGTGGAGCCTCTGATGGGGCCGGCCAGGACCCGCTGCAGGCGGCCAAGCGGGGTCTAGCCACGCCCGTGGCCCCAAACGCCGATGTAGCAACGCTGGAAACATTCCGCATCTCGCTCCTCGACAGCGCCAACAAGTTGGCGGCCATGAGGCGCCACGCTGAAACCTGCCAGCGCGAGATCGACCACGTCGTGGGTGGCACGCCGGCTGCTGGCGAACCTAGCCAAGTGGGCACGGTTCGGCAGCGCGGCGCGTCTATCGCCAGCATGCTGGGAGCCGGACGCGAGTCTACGCCGACCCGATGGAGTACCTGCACGCCGCCTAGGTACGGCAGATGAACTGGACAACCTGGAGGGCGACGAGGATCGCAGCCAGATAGCACGCCTCCAGCAGCTCCTCGACGCGGCAACTGCATAGAAGGAGGTTGGCCGCCGTGTGATGGAACCCGTGAGCAAGCCGAAAACCATCCCCCCTCCCCCCCCCCCCCCCCGCCGTGAGCATGGAGAGACCTCCCGGTCGCCAACAGGTGGCGCTTGCGACCAGAGAAACCAGGAACCGGCTGCTAGCTGCAGTAGGCATACCCGCTTCATGATTGTGCGCGACCAGCATGGCCGCCCACGGGTGGAAGAGTGGCGGGAGGGCCACCTGCCTCTTCCTCGCAGGAAGAGTCACGCTTCCCCGATGCCTATTGATCATCCAACTCTTGGAGGCCAGCTGGGCCCCCGTGAAGGAGTCGGAGAGAACGATGTGCGCCACCGGATCGAGCGGCTTGCTCATTCCGTTGCCGCAGAAGAAGAAGATGCAATCGGCCCGGCCTGCTTCGGCCCCCGCATCTGCGATGAGCCCTTCCCCAAAGGGTTCTCGCTCCCCCGAGACACTCTCAAGTACACCGGCTCCGTGAAGCCGGAAGACTGGCTGGTCGACTACTCCACGGCCGTCAGCATAGCTAACGGCAACAAGCGAGTCGCCGTAAAATATGTTCCGCTCATGCTCCATGGCACGACACGAACATGGCTGAACAGCCTCAAGCTGTACAACATCAACAGTTGGCTGGACTTTACCGATGTCTTCATCCGCAACTTCACCAGCACCTACAAGCGGCCGCCCAAGCCTCACCGGCTCTCCATGTGCGTCCAAGGCCCGACTGGGTCCACCCGCAACTACCTGACGCATTGGGCCAAGTTGTGCAACTCCTGCGAAGGGGTTCACGAGGTGCATGCCATTGAGTACTTCACCACTGGGTGCAGAGAGGGCACTCTACTCAAGCACCGGCTCCTGTGCGACGAGCCGACCATCCTGGACGAGCTCCTGATCATGGCGGACAAGTATGCCACTGCGGACTCCTCCATGGAGTCGGAGATCCGGGTTGACGCCTCCGGGAAGGTGCTCCCACCGGCTCCTTTAACGCCGGCTGGTGACTCCAACCGGCGCCAGCACCTGAACAACAACAAGCGGAAGGCCCAGCAGCCGGCTTCCAGCAGCCGGCAAGTGGCAACAGTCGAAGATCAGCAGCCGGAGGGGCAACCCGGGCCCAAGCGTCATAAGGGCGGCAAGCCTGCTTGGTTGACCGCCTTGTCCTTCGAAGAGACCCTTGACACCCCGTGCAAGTTCCACAACGACGCGAAGCCGTCCAACCACACCACTAGGAAATACCATTGGCTCACCCGAATTGCCAAGGGTGAGGGCCTGCCGCCTCCGCCTGCCGGCCCGCCGGCTCCGCCTCCTCAGCAGCGGGCGGCCCATCCAGTCGGCATGCTTCAAGATGAGTTCCCCTACGCCAACGCCACCTAAGTCGTCTTCACCAGTGAAGCCAACGATAAGCACAGCTGGCGCCAGCACCACCGGGAGGTGAACGCCGTCACCTCACAGGTCCCCGAACTCATGCACTTGTCCGAGAGGCCCATCAGCTGGAGCCGTGCTGACCACCCGGTCGTGATGCCATCGCCGGGTGCTTACACAATGGTGCTGGACTCAACCTTCTCAATGGAGAGGCGGGCCTACCACTTCTCCTGGGTCTTGATAGACAGCGGTAGCAGTATCAACATCCTCTACCGTGACACCATGGAGAAGTTGGGTATCAAGGAGAAGCAGCTCCTGTGTAATCGGGCTATTTTTAATGGCATTGTACCCAGACTTTCCTGCTCTCCAATCGGCAAGATCAAGATCGACGTCATGTTCGGCAACAAGCTCCATTTCTGCCGCAAAACAATATGGTTCGAGGTGGTCGATCTGGAAAGCCCCTACCACACTGATGTCTACTACGCAACCTTCTTCTTGTAGACGTTGTTGGGCCTCCAATTGCAGAGGTTTGTAGGACAGTAGCAAATTTCCCTCAAGTGGATAACCTAACGTTTATCAATCCGTGGGAGGCGTAGGATAAATATGGTCTCTCTCAAACAACCCTGCAACTAAATAACAAAGAGTCTCTTGTGTCCCCAACACACCCAATACAATGTTAAATTGTATAGGTGCACTAGTTCGGCGAAGAGATGGTGATACAAGTGCAATATGGATGGTAGATATAGATTTTTGTAATCTGAAAATATAAAAACAGCAAGGTAACTAATGATAAAAGTGAGCACAAACGGTATTGCAATGCTAGGAAACAAGGCCTAGGGTTCATACTTTCACTAGTGCAAGTTCTCTCAAAAAATAATAACATAATTGGATCATAGAACTATCTCTCAACATGCAGCAAAGAGTCACTCCAAAGTAACTAATAGCACAGAACAAACGAAGAGATTATTGTAGGGTACGGAACCACCTCAAAGTTATCCTTTCTAATCGATCTATTCAAGAGTCCGTAGTAAAATAACACGAAGCTATTCTTTCTGTTCGATCTATCATAGAGTTCATACTAAAATAACACCTTAAGATACAAATCAACCAAAACCCTAATGTCACCTAGATACTCCAATGTCACCTCAAGTATCCGCGGGCATGATTATACGATATGCATCGCACAACCTCAAATTCATCTATTCAAACCAACACAAAGAACTTCAAAGAGTGCCCCAAAGTTTCTACTGGAGAGTCAAGACGAAAACGTGTGCCAACCCCTATGCATAAGTTCACAAGGTCACTGAACCCGCAAGTTGATCACCAAAACATACATCAAGTACATCACGTGATATCCCATTATCACCATAGATAAGCACATGCAAGACATACATCAAGTGTTCTCAAAACCTTAAAGACTCAATCCGATCAGATAACTTCAAAGGAAAAACTCAATCCATTACAAGAGAGTAGAGGGGGAGAAACATCATAAGATCCAACTATAATAGCAATGCTCGCGATACATCAAGATCATACCACCTCAAGAACACGAGAGAGAGAGAGAGAGAGAGAGAGAGAGAGATCAAGCACATAGCTCCTGGTACATACCCTCAGCCCCGAGGGTGAACTACTCCCTCCTCGTCATGGAGAGCGCCAGGATGATGAAGATGGCCACCGGTGAGGAATCCCCCCTCCGGCAGGGTGCCGGAACAGGGTCCCGATTGGTTTTTGGTGGCTACAGAGGCTTGCGGCGGCGGAACTCCCGATCTATTTTGTTCTCCGATGTTTTTAGGGCATATGGATATATATATATATATATAGGCGAAAGAAGTCGGTCAGGGGAGCCACGAGGGGCCCACGAGGGTGGGGGCGCGCCCAAGGGGGGCAGGCGCGCTTCCCTGCCTCGTGGCCACCTCGAAGCTTCCTTGACTTCAACTCCAAGTCTCCTGGATCACGTTCGTTCCAATAATCACGCTCCCGAAGGTTTCATTCTGTTTGGACTCCGTTTGACATTCCTTTTCTGCGAAACACTGAACATGGGAAAAATAGAAACTGGAACTGGGCTCTGGGTTAATAGGTTAGTCCCAAAAATAATATACAAGTGTTTAATAAATCCCATAAACATCCAAAACAGATAATATAATAGCATGAATGATTCATAAATTATAGATACGTTGGAGACGACAAGATCCCTAAGCTTAATTCCTGCTCGTGCTCGAGTAGGTAAATGATAAAAGAAATAATTTATGAAGTGTAAATGCTAGCAGGTGCATAAGTTTGATCAATGATAATTTCAATCACCTTTTCTAGCATCATTATATATCATAACAGTAGTGTCTGATGTGGGGTTCTGGCAAACCCTTAAGGTTCGAACACTGGGGTGCGCGCGAAGTCTTTCCCTCCTACCGTCTATGCTCTAGCTCGCTAAGATCTTGCGAACGAACTCGGCGAACTCACAACACAGAAAGACACGGGGTTTATCTTTGGTTAAGACCACCGATGTGGTGTAATACCCTACTCCAGTGTGGTGGTGGCGGATTGCCTCTTGGGCTGATGATGAACAGTACAAGGGAAGAACAGCCTCCTGAGGTTGAGGTGTTCTTGTTCTTGTGTGGTTGAGGATGATCTGAACTAGTTCGGGATCAATTGCCTCCTACTATGGTGGCTAGTCCTATTTATAGAGGCCCTGTTCCTCTTCCCAAATATCGAGCGGGAAGGGAGCCAACAACGGCGGGAAAATTTGAAGGAGGACAGCTAGTACAAGCTATCTTGACAAAAGCGGTCTTCGCCTGTGAAAAGCTCTGGGGTGACGTCGTCTTGGGCTCCACGATGACCTCCGCTGTGCCGTCCTCCTGGTCTTGGTCTCGTTGCACCAATATGGCAACCTATGCCTGATGCCTCGGTACTCTTCGCCTGTGCTGGCCTCCTTAGCACCAAAGAGGAAATGAGGACGCTGCGCGCACCGGCGCCTGCCTGGCACCCGCCTGGCACCGTTCGTCATGGCTCACGTCATGAGAGCCTCGTGAGGTTTGCCCCGCCTTGATATCTCCGCTCCTCGTGAGCCTGCCTGGCTAGGCCACTCCAGAGGAGGTCTTGCGTCGTCCGCCTCGCGAGGCTTGGGCCCTCGCGAGGGTCTTGGATGCCTTGTTGATGAAGATGGGTCGTACGGCCTGCTGCTTGGCCACACCGTGAGCTGCAGGCTGGCAAGTCTAGAGACCCCCGTTCCCAGAATGCCGACAGTAGCCCCCGGGCCCAAGGTGCGCTCTGGCTTGGCTTCGCAGCGAAGCCAAGGGTCAAGTTCGGAGCACCGCGGGCCCCACAAGCCTGCGGCCTCGGTCGACGCGTGGCAGTTGATTGGACGTGGGTGTCTCCGCTTCCTCGGCAACTGCACGCCCTGACAAAGGCTGGCGCGGGCAGTTCTTTCCCTCATTGCTTCTTCCTTGCCTTGCTCCAGATCCCCTTTCTTGCTCTCCGCCGCTGCTATCTCCAGATCTGCTCCACCCTTGCTCTGCTTCTGCCGCCAATGGCGCCGCGCAAGGTCAAGTCTTCCTCGGCACCGGCTTGTTATGAGCCGGCCCTCGAAGCACCCACTATTACGGAGAAAAGCCTTGCCTCCGTGCACCTGCTGACAGCGGACGAGAGCAATGAGCGGGGGAAGACGGAGCTCCGGCTCGCGTCCAACGAGCCAGAGCCTGAGGGGAGCACCTTCTTCCCCTTCTTCTGATTTCTTTTATGAAGTCCTCGACCACTACGGGCTGCAGGAATTGCATCTCCATCCCAACTCTGTCCTCCTCATGTCCATCTTTGCCTACTACTGTGAGGCATACCTGGGCGTTATGCCGTCCGTGGTGCTCCTTCGCCATTTCTTCTTACTCTGCGTCAGCGGCGAGCATATCATCAGATGCGCTAATTTCGTCGCCTGCGGCAAGGCCAACTCGATCTCGAGCACCGGGAACAGGGCCGACAACATCCGATCCAAATGGGTCATGATGGATGCCCAGCATGCCGACCCGCGTCTGGCGTTGCCAACAGCGGCGCCTCCTCCCAACAGCGTTGCCAACAGCTTGTCGACGAGCGGGCATCGCTGGTGTTGGGGCAGATGATGACCGACCTGAGGCCGGGCAACGCGAGGGCGGCCAAGATAACGGGGGTGATGCTCCTGAGGGAGTTCTTGATGCTGCGGGTTGCCCCACCTCGGTAGCCGCCGCCCTCTGTGAGCTTGACGAAAAGGAGACCAAGACCCGCCTGAGGCCGGGGGACCTGCCTGGCGATGAATTGGACGCCGTCCTGCGCCTCATAGTCGGGACAACCAGGAGTACCCGCCTAGCGCCTTCCTTCCCTTGTTCCAGCGCAGGGATCTGGAGGAATTCATCGCCTCCAGGCCAACTTTTGATGCACGCGGGCTGGTGCCGCCAACGCTTCCTGGAGCTCCTTCGGCACAGAAACCAGTGGAGGTGTCTTCTGGTGAGTCACGCAGCGGGGGAGAAGAGGAGGAGGACTCGAAGAAGACTCTGGAAGAGGTGGGGGAGACTTCCCCCCTAAGCAAGGCCGAGATTCTCCGCGCCCTTCCTGACGATGCCGAGGCCGACGCCTTCCAAGGGGAGAGAGAGCAACCCTTCATCCCATCAAAGGGTAGGTCGTCGCTGGTGGCCCGCGATGCCGCCCCCGTCCTACTGCCTCCTGGGGCGGGCTCCGGTTCCGCCTCCACTCCGCCCGACACCGCCGGTGTCCGAGCGCCTGCTTCTCAGGTCCCGAAGCTGTCATGCTTCAAGCCTCTCAAGCGGTCAATGGAATACGTCGCAGTGGATCGGTAAGCGTCTTAGGCTTCGCTTTGTCCTTGCTTGTACTCGTCGCTTCCTGATACTTGCCCTTGGTTGATCAGGCCGTCATCTTCGGCGAAGAAGAGGAAGGAAGACGCAGCGGCCGTGCCTCCCGCGGAGAAAGGAGGCAATAGCGCTCGCATCTCCCCAGCCCGATCTTCCTCACGAGGCCAAGAGGGGCATCACCGCGTGGAATCAGCCCCCATGGCTCTGCTGGCTCCGGAGGTGCCGGTACTTGGCACGGCTGACGAGGTCCCAGCTGCTCCGGAACCCGCGATCTCCCAAGCCCTCATGATGATGTCGCTTCCTCCTACTTCTGCATCTCCACTTCCTGGTCCTTCTGCTCCTGCCGCCGTCTTGGAGCGTGCCCTCGCGGAGATGAACGAGCTATAGGCGGATGTCCTGAGCGCGGACCCGCGCCTCATGGCCGGGCGTCTGGAGCTGGCCTCTGGCTGGCTTCACTCCGATCTAGCAGTCCGCGCGGCGTTGGGCCAGGCTGCTGCGGCTTCCGAGAAGGAGAAGCAAGGAGCCGCCAATGCTTCGGCCGATCGTGAGGCGGCGCTAAAGGACGCCAAGGCCGCCCGTGACCACTGCCAAGTGCTGGAGGGCGAGCTGCAGAGCCTGCGCGACAAGCACGCCGAAGAGGTGCGCTGCCGCCAAGCGAAGGAGGAGGAGATGAAAGCCCGGGAGGAAGCCGTCAAGAACCGTGATGCTGAGCTGGCGGAGCTGGGGAAGAAGCAGGCTGCCGAACGCAACCGGTTGGAAGAGTTGGAGCGGAAGATGGGGATGAGGGAGGCCGATCTTGATGCCAAGGCGCGAGTCCTGGCAAAAGACCACGTGGCCTTTGCCGATCTCGAGGAGAGGTCTCGGAAGGCGCTGAAGACGCTCTACGAGCACGGCCTGGAGAAGCCTCTGGACACCGACGAGGATGGCCCCGCCCAGCTGCTTCCTCTCGTGGTGAAGGCGCTTGAGGAGGTTGTTGATGGTCTCGGTCCCATGGCGGAGGCAGAAGCTCGCGTCCTGTCCTCAGCCACGCTGACTCACGTCTTTAGCCACCTGCACCTTCGCGACCCCAACGCCTGCCTTGACGAGCTGCTGGAGCCTATAGCTGAAGATCAAGATGAGGGCGGCCGCCGTGCAAGGTGATTAGGTGGGGGCCTTCTTTGAGGAGGTTCAGCGGCCGTCTCCGCCCTCTGTCCGGCGTCGTCGACCTTGCAGATGGTGGTGAAGGTGAAGACAAGATTGCTCACAAGGAGCACCTTCCCGCGATGGCGGCGACGTCTAGAGGTGACCTGCGGCCATTCTTCTCGTTCCGTTCCTGCGACATGTATCAGGCCTCGTGGAGGCGTTTATACTTTTCATTTGGTGTTGTGAAAACAATGTGCTTGTAATATTTGCTTCGAGGTTTTGCGATTTCCTTCCTATTTGCTTTGCACTCTGCGTCGGCAGAGCCCGGCCCCGCGCATTCCTCAACCGCCATTGGGCCGACCGGAGACCAAGACGGACCAAGGAGTGAGGGGCTACGTGACCAGTTAGGCTCCTGAGTCGCGATGCTCAGGAGTCCCCCTTGACGCGCAAACAGCATATAGGACTACACCACAACACTACATCCCCAACACACAAGTTGGTCGGGAAAACAACGTCCACCGACAGACAAATGATCGGGAAAGACTATTGCCGACCGACCACGTCTGTTGGGGAAAGTCCAGACGGGAAAGCCTTTTCCCGACCGACATATCTTTCCCGACCGACTGTTTGACAGCTATCTAAAGAATTACCAACCGACTTTCTGTTGGCCCTGCTATGACCTTCTCCCGACCGACTGTCTGATGATAATCTTTCCCGACCAACTGTTTGATGGTACTTTCTTTGCCGACCAACTTTCTGTTGGCCCTGCCATGAACATTTCCCGACCGACAGCCTGACGGTAGTACATTTGCCGACCGACTTTCTCTAGGCCCTGCCATAAACCTCTCCGTAGGACATTTGTTGTCTTTTGTCGACCGACAGGTCGATGGCATTTTGTCTAGCCGAGCAAGATATATTTAATTTCCACCCATTATTTGGCTTGTGCCTTGCCAAACAATAACAATCAATATTAAACCTGAACCAAAGAATAATATAGGTAACTAACTACAAGGAGGAAACATTTATGTTTCAGCCACCAAAACACCTGATAGGTTTACAAAATGATAGATGCATGTCCGGCTATTCATTGTTTGCTGCATTACACATAATACCAAGTTGACAAGATACCATAAGGTTTACAAAATGATAACTAAAACACACATTATTTTTGCTCCATTACACAAAATGTCCAGCTGACGCAAACTGCCATCTTCATAGTTCCTCCCTGGTCCTCTTGTATGTTATTCCTACAAAGAATAAAAAAGTCACAGGTGAATTCATGCATTCATAGAGATAATGGCAAAAATAGTAATTGTATAAAGCATCAATGGCAAAAACATACTGGGATTTTAGTATTATAAAAACCGGGCATGTTCAGAATAATGCCACTGCGTGTTCTAATTAGAATCTGTGATGTGTTAGACATAATAAAGCATCAATGCCACACTGACTCACCATCATCTGACTACTCACACACAAAACTATCGCTCAAGAACTATTTACTTTTATTGGATTAAGATTCAGAAAACTAGAATATCGACAAGTAAATTAGAGTAGAAATTAGCACAAATGGAGTAAAATGTCCATATCGTGCAGTTCACATCAGAAAACAACAGAACAAATTATTTCTCGACTTATGATACCATGAAATAAGTAATGAGATGTATATTGTGTAGGGGCAGAGTACACATGATGCACTGTAACCCATATGACTCATGACCAACTGTTCTTTACGACATTCAGACAAAATTCTTTTGCAGAAACAAAGCAAACCAAATTCAAACTGAATGAAAAAGAGTGTCACCGGCATCCAGGTCAAGGACAACAAACATGTACAAGCATGTTGGCAAGATTAGATTAGTCATCCTCATCATGCTTCTTTGTAGCATCCTCTCTGTGTTGCCGAATCAATCTGCGGATGCAAAAAGATAGGTAAAGAATGATTGTTTGCCAATAGTCAAACAACTATGATCTAGTAATAGAAATTAATTTAATGAGGGTCTAGAAAAGATGAGTAGTTCTACTGCAAACTGACGAATAGGGATCTGAGGGAATTAAGATAAACAAGCCATGCCTACAGTTGCACATCAAAATTTGAAGCAAATGGGAAGGACTCACTGGTCAGAGGTACGGGTCGATCGGCGCAGCCACTGGGAGAAAGGTGACGCAGTGGGCAGAGCGTCACCACCGGGAGGGACGCGTAGCCGCCAAGAGTGGACAACCACCAGGAAGAACGAGCCTCTACCTGGAGCGTGAGGGAAGGGACGGCGAAAACACATATCAGTAGGGAATGCAGTGTCGTAGTGTAGTGGGATCTTCTGTCCAACAAAATTATAGATACATGCATTTCTTCAGAATGGTACCATACAACCAAACTCATCAATACATGTTAGCCCAGCTGCCTATCTACTACAGTATCAACACAGGGCTATGGTGACAAAGTAAACTTGAATGCTATGTTCAACTACAACTATACAGATACAGTAGCTATTGCTTGCTATGCTATGCTTTCCTGAATTAGTTGAAATATAAGCATACAGCAGCTATTGTCCGCTAGATACTACAACTAGGACTATACAAACTTAATCAATAACATAGAACAAAGTATTATTTGATCTTCATCCCTTTTGTTATTATGCAGTCATATCACAGATTTCAGCATGCATGTTTTACTTAGATAAATGCATGGTCATGCATATGACAGACACAAAACGATGTACATAATCCAAAACCAATAACTGATGATGTTCGTAAAGTGGCGCTCACTAGAGCATGTGCCCCCTAAACGAATTTCCAGGAAAGGAAAAAATAATAATTATCGGTCATACACATGTATCAGAATAGCTTATAGCGACGGAAAAGAGACGCTATAGAGGAACATTTTGCCGCAAAAGAAATAGTATAAGGGCACCGCCTAAGTAAACTAGGTGAGAAAATGATATATCTGAGTAGGAGATAGTGATAAGAAGGCTCAAACTACTAGTTCACCACGAGCGAGCGCGCACACACACCGATTCTGGTAAAAAAAATCATCAGGTGCAACACGTCTAGGCAAGCATATATATGAGTAATCTTTGCTTGACTGCTAAGTGCCAACGTGCAATGGCATTTTTTTTGGGCACCCTGTGACGTCTTTCTTACTTCGGCAAGCTCTATACAAATATATTGCATATAGATCCAGAGCAGTCCGGTTCACTGAATGCATAGAGGAGTTCCAACTCTATTGCAAGTGATGACATTGTCATTTGTGTCCACAAATAAGCAACCTCATCAATTTTTTCTTTGTTAGTATATGTCTTATTTGGATTAAAAGTAAACCACTTCTAATTTTTAAAAAAAGAGGAAATTTTGCAACAATATTTATGGATAAAGGTACACATGCAATGAAAATTTGCATTCTTGTGATAATGAATGGAATTTAACTTAATAATTAGGGGTGATTTTTTCAAAATAAAACACATTTTGATATGTAATGATGGACCAATATCAATGAGCATATGCCATCATGCAAGTGTTTTTCTATTGATCCAAATGAAGGTCGGGGCTCTGAAATAGAAATATACGGAAAGGCATCAACATGAGTAGGATTGTACTGAGTAGTAGTGCTAAATGTTATAAATGTATGTAAAAAAAGGCTCGATTAGAAAGACAAGAATATTTAGTGATTTTTTATAATATCAACTATTGCATTTCCTGTCAATCTACATAGGTTTCAAAATAAGATGGTCCACAAATTATCACCTATGTAGTATATACAACCAACAGAAATAGACATTTCAAGAAGGCAGGTGGATGAAGAGATTAGTATGATCATGTGTGGTATTAATAGTTAGATTTCATTCTTGACAAAATAGTTCCACAAGAATTACTATTTTGTTATATTTCCAAACGACAACTTTTCAATGGTAGTTCATCAGATGACAAGAAGTCTTGAAGAGAAAATAGTACCGATATGCACTGACTCTGGCCATATTTGAGGAAAACTAATATGATATTAAACAATATGTATTGAGTCTAGCGCGCAAATGCGCATGTATCTCCACTAGTTTTCATGCAAATAACAAGAATAACAGCAGCCAACTTAAGAGATCCAACTGCAACCTAGGATTCCCACTTGTTTACTATGACAAAAAGATAGTCATATTTGCTGAACCTGTACACACACCATATTTATGTCATTCAGATAAGCTATAATGATATGGATGAAACTACACTCCATTCATAACACAAGAAAGCAGTTTGACATATCTTAAAGATATTTATGTTGCTCCAGAGAAAGCAAGCTACTTGATGAAACAATTAAGCCATGAAATTCTAAAGAAAGACTTACTTTTAGTCTGTGGTGTTCCACTGACAACCCGGGTGTTTGAAGTGATGGATTCTTGCACTGGGGGAAATCAAAAATCACCAATGTTAGAAGAAATGTGTAAGTGGATCCTCAGTTCTGTAGAAGTAATGGTTTAACATGTAAATATTTGTTCAAAACTGGATAACTACGTCATCCTTGACAATGCTGACCTCTTCGATAACAAGAACGGTGTTCACTCCTACCCTTTTCAAGGTCCTTTGAAGCCTTTTGTCATCAGTGGCCGTGGTCTTGTGAACGGCCTTCTTCTTCCTGTCACCAGTGGAAAGCTAAGTACAATAACAAGATGAGAAATGTTTCATGTATTTGTAATATTATAAGCTGAGATACGCCCACTAAATGGCATTCCATAACAGATCAATCTTGAAATGTGACACCAGTATGTTTAGATGGTAATCAATATTCTTAGCGAACCCGCCTCAAACTGGGCATTTCTACAGAGGATACCAGCAATGATTCACATGGCAAAAATTATTCATTATGAGGAAATATTTTAGGTCTGAAACGAAGGATTCACATAGGTAAAGTACATATAGAATAGTCAACATGCTGAAAGAAGGAAAAACTGCTGCCCATAGCAAAACTCATGAATCAAAGAAGAGCTAGATTTTTTAAGATAAAATTGCTGGGCCTATGTGGTGCCTGGGTCCATCGCCAGGGGTTAAAATTTGTACAATACAGGCAGAGAGGAGAGGAGGGAGACCATATTAGGGAGGAAGATCTTACCCATGTCGTTGCCGCCATGTTCCTAGTGGCTAGTTCGCTCGATGCGGAGGGAGCAGAGGCCGAGTGCCTCGCTTCAGACCACCGGGAGCAAAGGGCTATTGCCCCCCCCCCCCGCCCCACTCAGATCTGCCGCCATGAAAAGGAGGGAAGAGGGCGAGGTGGCCTCACTCGGTGACCGGTGGAAGTAGGGTCACACGCTCGCGACTGGGGTGGCTGGTGGAGGAAGGAGGGACGACTTCGGCGGTGGATCCATGTGGAAGGAGTGACGGCCCCTCTGATGGACCTCGGCGGCGGCGGCGGCGTGAATCAGAACCCTAGGCGGCGGCGGCGTGAATCGGAACCCTAGGCGGCGGCGTGCGAGAGAGAGACGTGTGGAGCGAGACGAGGGGGAAAGGGGATTGAGTTTTTTTTTTTTTTTTGAGGAAGGGAAAGGGGATTGAGTGAGACACCCTATGCAGTGTTAGGTTTTGAGACAAAAATTCGCGGGCCGGGCCGCGCTAAAAGTTTTCGACTGCGCGCGCAGGCCCATTTACCACCTGCTGTTGGTCGGCAATATTTGCCGACCGATCGCTCGATGGGGATACGATCTTTCTCGGCCGACCGTTCGATAGCAAAGACTTATGTATTCCCGACCATTTCCAATTCAAAAACCACTAGGTATAGAAGGAAATCTTTTCCGGTAGAAGGTTCTCAGTAATCAGTAGTCGACCGTCTCTCAGTGTACAAAAGTTTTCCCAACCAACTGTAACTTAGAAATTTTTGCAACTAACTGTCGGTCGGCGAAAGTGACTTTTGCCAACACACGTCAGTAGGGAAAAAAGTGTCGTGGTGTAGTGTAGGGAGAGTCAGCAGGGATAGATTAATGTTCTACGTCGGCAGAGCCCGGCCCCGCGCCTACCTCAACCGCCATTGGGCCGACCGGAGACCAGGACGGACCAAGGAGTGAGGGGCTACGTGACCAGTTAGGCTCCTGAGTCGCAATGCTCAGGAGTCCCCTCGACCGTGAAACAATTCCCATACACGCCTCGCCGAGGCCTCGGGAGGGCGCGATGCCAGTCAGGGACTGGTTAGCGGTGGCGTCGCTTGGGCATGACCCGGCCTTGACCCGTGCCAACCCCATGTGCGGCTTTCCGAAGAGGCGTTGCGGAAAGGGGTGAGCTCTGAGCTCACTGAGGTTAACGCGTGGGGTCGCCCTCGATTATTTATCACCGGTAGCAGAGCATAGTGATTCCGCTTGTGCAGCAGGCATAGCCGCTCCTCGGCGATGTCGTCGGCCGGTGAGCATGGTGCTTCCACTTGGGCGTGGGATGGGGACCCCTGAGGAGCCCAGGCGTGTCTGACCCATACGACACGTGGCTTGCACGGAGGGCTGCGAGGTGTATCTGGGCACTTTCGTGAGCCGGTAGCAGGACTCACAAGGCCCCTACCTCAAAGGCGGGTTCTTTGGTCTTGAGTCTTGGTGATCGTGTGTGTTCTGCAGGCGGTTAGATGCAAGAACTCTACATCCTTAGGTCCGGCCCTCGAGCGAGCTCAAGCTGGCCCGGTATGCGTGTCGCGATGCCATGGTCAAGGTCGGGGTGAGGGCCGAGAGCAGAAGAGCTCTGAGTCGCAATGCTCAGGAGCCCCCCTTTTAACGTGCAAGCGGGTTGCATGGGATAAATTGACCCACTGCGGGCGGTAACCGAGCAGGAGATAGCCGTCGGCAGGTTAAACATGAAGAGCAGATCGACTTGGATAAATGCAGAAGATACATGCCACTAGGTTCCGCCCAAGCGGCTTGGGGATGATGCAGCCAGGCGCCCAAAGAAGGTAAGCTAAAGACTTAAGCAAAAGGATACATGCCACGAGGATGGACCCGTGTGGCACAGGAATAATGCGACGGAGGGTGCTCGGCTTAAACGAACTTGGAAGATGTCACACAGTTACGTAGACGAAGTAGAGTTGGTGCAGCTGAATCCACGCGTTGAAGGAATAGCTCCTCATGAGCCACCGGGACCCTGAGTCTCGGGAGGCTCTGGGAGCTCAGGAGGTTCCTTGAATACCGTCTCCATCTACTCCAAAACGGCGTGGATCCTGGCCTCCTGAGCCACCAGGGCTTGCCGCACGTTGTGCTGATAGGCCGAAGCCACGCTCGGCAAGCCGAAGGGCATGCGAACGTAGCTGTGTGGTGGGCCCTCACAGCGGCCCACACGTGATGGCCAGAAGCGTTCTTGAGATGCGGTCCTATTGAGCCTTGGGACGTCGACGCAGACACGCAACCCGGCATCCTCGCCAGGATGGGGAGCTGCGCCTTGTGAGCGGCTGTGGCCGCGCATGGCTCTTGCTTCTTGTAGTTCCTGGGTGGTCTTGTTGATGAACTCCTGGGTGGTAGGCACTCCTTGCCCTGTGCTGCTGCAAAGCACGCTTCCAAGTGGTGCCCAAGCGCCTCCCTCGTGAGGTTGGCTAGGTCTGAGGCTCTCTAGGAGAGAGCCCCTGAGTCCTGCCTGAGGAGGGCGCCGGGCGCGCTTCCTATGCGATGGAGGGAGGCGCCCCTAGAGCGAGCGCTGTTCCTGACAAGGCTCCTAACGCGAAGCCATCTTCTTGGGGTCCTGCGCGGTGCGACAGCTTCTTCTTGGGGATGGTCTCCGGAGGGCCTTCACTTCTGCTGTCAGGGTTGTCGATTGCTGCGGTTTGGAAGGCGCGCTCAAGGGAGCACACCGCATCCCTCTCCTCACATGGGACCGTGATGATTCCCCCGCTTCCTGGCATCTTGAGAACGCTGTAGCCGTGGTGGGTCACTGCCATGAACTTGGCCAGGGCTGGATACCCAAGGATGGCATTGTACGGTAGGCGGATGTGCGCAACGTCAAAGTTGATGAGCTCGGTGCGGTAGTTCTTGCGCTCCCCGAAGGTGACAGGCAGGCGGACTTGCCGTATCGGTGTGGTGGAACCGTCACTACCTCTGAGAAAGGCTTGGTTGGCTGGAGCTGCTCATAGGGCACTTGAAGGTTGTCGAACGTGTCGACAGACAGGACGTTGAGCCCTGCGCCGCCGTCGATGGGAGTCTTGGTGACTTGCACATTGTTGATGACTGGGGGGCACAGCATAGGGAGTGCGCCAGCGGTGGCTGCGCACTTGAGCTGATCTGCGAGTTTAAGGTGATGGCGCATTGTGACCACCTGAGCGGGCGCGTGGCCTCGAGCTTAGGGAGCACTGCGTTCACCTCGTGAGCGAACTGTTTGAAGATGTTGATACATCTCCAACGTATCTATAATTTTTGATTGCTCCATGCTACTTTATCTACTGTTTTGGACTATATTGGGCTTTATTTTCCACTTTTATATTATTTTTGGGACTAACCTATTAACCGGAGGCCCAGCCCAGAATTGCTGTTTTTTTCCTATTTCAGTGTTTCGAAGAAACGAAATAATAAACGGAGTCCAAACGGAATGAAACCTTCGGGAACGTGATTTTCTCACCGAACGTGATCCAGGAGACTTGGACCCTACTCCAAGAAGTAACAGAGGCGGTCAGGAGGGTTGGGGGCACGCGCCCCCTAGGGCGCGCCCTGTAACGCCCTCGATGCGGCTATATCTCCCACGTGTCGAAGCACGACTTAGAGGCATAACCGCATTGAAAGCAATGTCACAAGTGAGGTAATCTTCACACAACTCATGTAATACATAAGGAAAGGGATACATAGTTGGCTTACAAATGCCACTTCACACAATACATAAATAAACATCCATCATTCAGATTACACTCAAGGTCCGACCACGGAACCAAAATATAGAAGATACCCCAAATGCTACACAGATCCCCGATCTTCCCAACTGGGCTCCAGTACTGATCATCATGAAAAGACACATAGTAACGACCACGTTCCTCGTAGAACTCCCTCTTGAGCTCGGTTGCGTCATCTGACCGCATCGTCGGCACTGCAATCGCTTTTGGTAGAATCTGTGAGTCACGGGGACTCAGCAATCTCACACCCGCGAGATCAAGACTATTTAAGCTTATAGGAAGGACAGAGTTGTGAGGTGGAGCTGCATCAAGCGACTAGCATATATGGTGGCTACATTCGCAAAAGAGAGCGAGGAGAGAAGCAAAGTGTGGTCGTGAAGCTAGTAGCGATCAAGAAGTGATCCTGAACTACTTACGTCAAACATAACTCCAACACCGTGTTCACTTCCCGGACTCCGCCGAGAAGAGACCATCACGGTTACACACGCGGTTGATGTGTATTAATTAAGGTCAACTTCGGGTTTTCTACAACCGAACATTAACAAATGCCCGTCTGCCTCATAATCAAGCACGGCTTTGAAAGATAATACCTGCAGGGTGTCCCAACTTAGCCCATTATAAGCTCTCATGGTCAACGAAGGATATTCCTTCTACGAAGACCCGATCGATCTCGGAATCCCGGACTACAAGACATTTTGACAAGAATAAAACAAGACCGGCAAGAAGCCGCCCGAATGTGCCGACAAATCCCGATAGGAGCTGCACATATCTCGTTCTCAGGGCACACCGGATGAGCAGTCCGTACAACTAAAACCAGACCTCAAGTTTCCTTGAGGGGGCGCTGCAAAGCACTCTAGTTTGGGCCAACACTCAGAGGAGCATTGGCCCGGGGGGTTAAATAAAGATGACCCTCGGGCTCGCGAAAACCCGGGGGAAAAAGGCTTAGGTGGCAAATGGTAAAACCAATGTTGGGACTTGCTGGAGGAGTCTTATTCAAAGCGAACTGTCAATGGGGTCCCATAAATCACCCAACTGTGTAAGGAACGCGAAATCAAGGAACATAACACCGGTATGACGGAAACTAGGGTGGCAAGAGTGGAACAAAACACCAGGCATAAGGCCGAGCCTTCCACCCTTTACCAAGTATATAGATGCATTAATTATAGCAGATATTTTGTGATATCCCCAACAAGTAAACATGTTCCAACAAGGAACAACATCTCCATGTTCCAACAAGGAACAAACTTCATCTTCACCTGCAACTAGCAACGCTATAAGAGGGGCTGAGCAAAGCGGTAACATAGCCAAACAACGGTTTTCTAGGAAAGGATGGTTAGGGGCTTGACATGGCAATATGGGTGGCATGATATAGCAAGTGATAGGCATCGTAGCATAGGCATAGCAAAAGAGCGAGCATCTAGCAAGCAAAGATAGAAGTGATTTCGAGGGTATGGTCATCTTGCACGCAAGGTTCTCGAGTTGTCGAAAGCTTGATCCTCGTAGCGTTCTCAACAGGTTCCTCGTTCACGTACTCGTCTCCGGCTCTACCCAAAGCAAGAACACAAACAAAGGAACCACAATAAATCACGGTGCAATGCACAAGCAACATGATGCAATACATGGCATGATATGCGAGATGTGATATGCAATGCGTATGCGTGCTCGGAAGGAAAATGATGAACCAGGCATCAACTTGGAAAACCAAGTATGCCGCTGGAAAAGGTGATATGATTTCGTTGAAATCGATATAAAGATCACCGAATCGGATGCACGGTTTGCAGATGACAAGCAAAACAAGAATGGCACAAATCTGCCATTAACAGCATGATGCCACATAGCAAGCAACAATAAAATACGCTACTGCACCCAAACGTACCAGAAAAGCATATGGCAGTGATCTACTCAAGATGCTTGACAAAAGATGAACACTGAGCTACGGCTAAATCACACCATAACAGGTCCAAACAAGCATGGCAAAAGTGCAAAACATATCAGTTTCACAGACTTAGTGAAAATACTGAACATGGCAGAATCAGCATCAGGAAGCAATGTTCAGAGCAAGCAAACGACATGCTACCTGAACTTATAATAGCAAAACAAGGCATGGCATGAATCTACTCAAAGCATAGAACAAAAGTCGCTTACTGACCATGAGTCAAAAGGGATCAGAAAATGCAATAGCACACATGTCAATATAGCAAGTCTCGCTAACAGATTCAGCAACAGGGCATGACAAAAATAGATAACAAGTAGGCATGTTTAAGAGCTCGATGCACTCACTACAGAGCATTTCATGATAAACTAAGCATACATACAACAAGAAGACATGGCATAGAAGATATAAATGGCAAGAACAACATCATAGCATACACGGATCAACTACAACAACCTTGACAAAATTGAATAACATGTAAACAATCTGCCAGGAAACATTTTATAGCAAAAGTAGAGCTCGATTGACTCAAGCTATGGGACTCCATAATTGCAAACAAGGGCATGGATGGATATAGCATAACCATATGTTCAAAACATCCTTACTGAAGTATCTCAAAATAAGTATGGATCTCTCGGTAGCATCAAGTTAACATGGCATAAAAATATCAGCAAAACAGGGGCTGAAATCAGCACCATCATGAAGCCTAGTTTGCATGCTTGTGCTAGTCACCACAGAGATCACAAAAACACATGGCATACACCCCTGTAACAATGGCATGGCATATAACAAAACACATGTAGGACTCAAGTTCATAAGATGCACACATCAATCATGGCAAAAATGACAAAAGTGCATGTTCTGATAAGAATCTGAAACTAACATCACATAGCTCTCTTCCAACAGCATTTCCGGCATCAAGATGAGCTTAAATGAAAATGGTGCAATGAGAAGAAATGATCCACTCTTCGAGGCGAACATTTCGATATGCTATACGCCCCAAACGGAGCCACAGGTGCGAAGTTATGGCATGATGAAAATGCAACAAAAATACTGACAGAAAATGACTTGGAGGAAATCGGGGCTCGGGGAAAGTCAACCGTCTCGATCGGATCTAGATCCGGCTGCGCGGAAGCCGAGGCGGCCGGAGTGGGAGAGCGCGCCGGTGGAGGGAGGAGAGGCCGGGCGGCGATCGGCGCGGGGCCGAGGCGGGCGGAGGTGGCCGACGGGCGAGGCCGAGGAGGACGGGACGGGGCATGCGGCGCGGCGCGGCGGTGGCGGCGACGGCGCGGCCGAGGGCGGCGCGCTGGTTGAGGGAGGCGCGACGCCCGGGCGCTGGAGGCGGCGTCTGGCCAGCGCGAGGGCTGGCTGGCGGGACTGCACGGCCGGGCGGCACGGCACGGGCCACGTGCCGGCCTCCGGTAGGCTGCGGGCGGCGGGGCGGACGCGTCCGGTCCGATCCGGACGTGTCCGGCGGCGCGGAGAGGAGCGGGACTAGGGTTAGGGGTGGAGTTGATCCGGGATTTCGGGGGAGGGGGTGTTTTTATAGGTAGAAGGAGCTAGGAAGCTCCAAATGGAGTGTAGTTTTCGCCCACACGATCGTGATCGAGCAACGGAGAGCATGGAAGTGACTTAGATGGGTTATTGGGCTGTTTTGAATGGGTGTTGGGCTGCAACTTAAAAGAGGCCTTTGCGAGAGTCTGGTTAACTGTTGGAGTACCAAACGATCTCCAAATGACCAAACTTGACAGTGGTCTATCGGTGGTGTACCAAGGCCACTTGACAAACCTCGGTCCATTCCGAGAAAGTTTAGTACCCGCTCACGGAAAAATGTAAAAGGGGACGCCGGGGACATAGGAGTGCTTGGGATTGCAAAAGCAGACAACGGGAAAATGCTCGGAATCATGAGACGAACACGTATGCAAATGAGATGCACATGATGACATGATATGAGATGCATGACATGGAAAAAATGCAAAACGAAAGACAAAAACCCAACCATGGAGGGAATATCATATCACAATGCCAAAAATGGCAAGAGTTGGAGTTACAAATATGGAAAGTTACATCCGGGGTGTTACAACACTCCACCACTACAAGAGGATCTCGTCCCGAGATCTAGGGTGAAAGAACTCCCGATATTCGGAACGGAGGTGATCCTCGCGCTCCTAGGTGGCTTCTCGGAATGGTGTGACCACTTCACTTTCAGGAATTTTATTGACTTGTTGCGAGTCTTGCGCTCGATTTCTTCAAGAATAGCAACGGGTGCTCATGATAAGAGAGATCTTCTTGGAGGTCAATCTCTTGAAGTTGATAGTGCGCTCAGAGTCTTGAAGCACTTGCGAAGGCTGTGACACGTGAAACACATCGTGCGTTCGCGAAGTTGGACGGAGCTCAAGTTGGTAGGCGAGATCGCCTCTTTTGCCAATGATCTTGAAAGGACCCACGTATCTAGGGGCAAGCTTCCCTTTGATACCGGCGGCGAGTGCCTTTCATTGGAGAGACGCGGAGGTAGACATGGTCTCCGATTTCAAAAGCCACATCACGGTGCTTGTCATCATAATAGCTCTTCTGGCGCGATTGTGCGGCTTTGAGATTCTCACGAATGACTTTGCACATTTCTTCGGCTTCTGTGATCAAGTCATTGCCAAGAAGTTGGCGTTCACCGCCCTCGGACCAATTGAGAGTAGTACGGCACTTTCGCCATAGAGAATTTCGAATGGGGCCTTGCCCGAACTCGCTTGGAAGCTGTTGTTGTAGGAGAACTTCGGCATATGGAAGACAATCTTCCCATTTCATACCGAAGGAAATGACACAAGCCACGAGCATATCTTCAAGGATTTGATTGACTCGCTCGACTTGGCCACTTGTTTGAGGATGGAAAGTCTGTCTTTGAAACGAATGTTGGTGCCCATGGCCTTCAAAAGAATCCCAAAACTTGGAGGTAAAGATGCGTACGGTCTCAAGAGATCAATTGTGGAATGCCGTGCAAGGAGACAATCTGGAGGTGTATAGCTCTGCCAACCGAGCTTTGTGATAGATTCTTTGATTGGAAGAAAATGAGCCACTTTAGTAAGCTTGTCAATGACAACGAAGATAGCATCATTTCCACGCTTGGACTTTGGAAATCCAAATCACGAAGTCCATTTTGATATGATCAAACTTCCATTCTGGAATAGCAAGAGGTTGGAGGAGACCAGTTGGTCGTTGGTGTTCTGCTTTCACTCTTCTGCAGACATCACACTCATTCACGAATTGAGCAATTTCTCGCTTCATTCGAGTCCACCAATATGACTGCTTGAGGTCATGGTACATCTTTGTACTTCCAGGATGAATGGATAGAAGTGAATTGTGTGCCTCGTTCATAATGACTTTACGTAGATCACCCTTTGGAACCACAATCCGGTCCTCGAAGAAAAGAGTATCTTTGTCATCAATGTGGAAGCACTTGTACTTGGAAATGCCCTTGTCGATACCACGCTTCACCTTTTTCACCATGGTATCCAGGAGTTGAGCCTCACGAATCTGATCTTCCAAAGTAGGAGAGACTATGAGGTTGGCAAGAAAGCCTTGAGGAACAAGTTGAAGATTCAGCTTGCGGAAAGCTTCACAAAGATCCGGCTGGAAGGGCTTGAGGATTAAAACTGCTGCAAGCCTTCCTGCTCAAAGCATCTGCAATGACACCGCCTTGCCCTTGAGTATATTCAATACTTGGGTTGTACTCTTGAATCATTTCGACCCATCGAGTTTGCCCGAGGTTGAGGTTGGGTTCGGTGAAGATATACTTGAGGCTCTTGTGATCGGTGAATATGTCCACTTTCCTTCCCAACAAGAGATGTCTCCATGTTATTAATGCATGGACAATCGCCGCCAACTCAAGATCGTGAGTGGGGTAGTTCTTTTCGTTGGGCTTCAGCTTGACGAGAGGTATAGGCCACAACTCTCTTCTCTTGCATTAACACAACACCGAGACCTTGAAGAGAAGCATCACAGAAAACTTGAATGGCTTGGATTCATCAGAGGAGTTAAGGCAGAGGCTGTGAGTTTCTCTTTGAGAGTGTTGAAAGCAACGTCACACTCGTGAAACCAGACATACTTCACATGCTTCGGAGGAGGTTGGAAAGAGGCTTTGCAATCTTGGAGAAATTCTCAACGAATCTTGACAATAGCTTGCAAGACCAAGAAAATCGCGAAGTCGCTTGACATTCCGAGGAGGTTCCCAATTCACAATCGCAGACACCTTCTCGGGATTAACAAATGATGCCCTTGGAGGAGATGATATGACCAAGGTAAAGAACTTCATCAAGCCAAAATTCACATTTGGAAAACTTCAGATAGAATTGATGCTCTCTGAGCTTGTCGAGCACCAATCGCAAATGTTTGGCATGATCCTTCTTATTCTTGGAGAAGACCAAAATATCATCAAGATAGACCAAGACGAATTCATTGGTGTAGGGGTTGAAGATGAAGTTCATCATTCGAGAGAATGTTGGAGGAGCATTGACAAGGCCGAAAGACATGACAATATATTCATAAGAACCGAAGCTTGTTCTCAATCTTTGTCTTGGGAATATCTTGTTCACGAATGCGAATTTGATGATAACCCATACGAAGGTCAAGCTTGGAGAACACTTTAGCACCTTTGAGTTGCTCGAAAAGCTCATTGATGTTGGGAAGTGGATACTTGTTCTTGATAGTCTTCTTATTCAATGGACGGTAATCGACGCAAAGTCGGTCCGCGCCATCCTTCTTCTGGACAAAAGAACACCACAACCCCAAGGAGATGAACTCGGTGATCAAACCCAGACGCTCTTGTTCATCGAGCTGCTTCTTCAATTCCTTCAGCTCATTAATTCCAAGCTTGTATGGACGCTTGCAAACGGGTTCGATGCCGGGCTCAAGATCGATAACGAATTCAATCTGGCCGATGAGGAGGCATTCTGGAAGCTCTTCCGAAAGACATCTTGGTACTCACAAACGATCGAATCGAGAGATAGCATCCAATTCGCCCTTCTCATTGAGAGAAAACAACCGAATGGTTTCATCACGAAGCGGCATAGATGATCACATCATTAGAAGAGTGAGTCAATTGAATTTCCCCGGCAGCACAATCAAGCCGAGCTTTGTCTGAGAAAGCCATCATCCCAAGAATTAGATCAATATCCGAGTCACCAAGGACAATTGGTTTAGCCAGAAATCTATAGTCGCCCATCTTGATAGAAACATCCGGGACATAATTATTAGCTGTCATTTGCTTACCCGGGGACACAATTGATAAAGAACTAGGCAATTCTTGATAACCCAACTCATGCTTAGATGCAAAAGGTCTTGAGATGAAACAATGCGATGCACCAGTATCAAATAAGACTTTTGCGGGAATATCATTAATCGAGAGATTACCCATTATCACATCGAAGAATCCTCGCTTATACTGCATTCATCATGTTCACCTTGGCATGCTTTGGATTATGCTTGACCCTTTGCATTCTTTGGAAGATTTCACAGAGGAGGAGGCGGAAGGCGCCTTTGGTTGAAGCACTTGTTCGCATAGTGACCTTACTGCTGACATTTGTTGCAAGTCACCTCTGAGAGCGGACGGTGATAAGGAGCATTTGACCTTGGAGCTTGAGAATTAGACTTGTTCTGATAGCCTGGGTTGGGCGGGTGGTGTTGGGGAACGTAGTAATTTCAAAAAAATTCTCCTACGATCACGCAAGACCATGGTGATGGCATAGCAACGAGAGGGAAGAGTGTCCGCCCACGTACCCTCGTGAGACCGAAAGCGGAAGCGTTATAACAACGCTGTTGATGTAGTCGTGCGTCCGCACGATCCGACCGATCCAAGCACCGAACGACGGCACCTCCGAGTTCGCACATCGTTCACTCGATGGCGATCCCGGACTCCGATCCAGAAAGTGTCGGGATGAATTCCGTCAAGACGACGGCGTGGTGACGATATTGATGCTCCACCGACGCAGGGCTTCGCCTAAGCTCCGCTGACGATATGACTTCTCCGCGCGAGGCTTCGCCTAAGCTCCATGACGATATGACCGAAGTGGAATATGGTGGAAGGGGCACCGCCTGCGGCTAAGGAAAGATCCGTAGATCAACTTGTGTGTTATGGGGTGCCCCCTGCCCCAGATATAAAGGAGCCAAGGGGAGGTGGCCGCCCAAGGGAGGAGGCGCAAGGAGTCCTACTCCTCCTGAGTAGGACTCCCTCCAATCCTAGTTGGATTAGGATTCCGGAGGAAAGAGAGAGAGGGGGCGGCCCACCTTTCCTAGTCCTAATAGGACTAGGGAAGGGGGAGCCTTGACCACCTAGGGCTGCCCTTCTCCTTTCCTCCAAGGCCCACTATGGGCCCATGTAGTTCCGGGGTTCGGTAACCTCCCGGTACTCAGAAATTCGATTTCACTCGGAACACTTCCGATGTCCAAATGTAGGCTTCCAATATATCAATCTTTATGTCTCGACCATTTCGAGACTCCTCGTCATGTCCGTGATCACATCCGGGACTCGAACAACCTTGATTGCATCAATACTTATAAACTCATAATGAACTGTCATCGAAACGTTAAGCGTGCGGACCCTACGGGTTCGAGAACTATGTAGACATGACCTAGAACCATTCTCGGTCAATAACCAATAAGCGGAACCTGGATGCCCATATTGGTTCCTACATATTCTACGAAGATCTTTATCGGTCAAACCGCATAACGACATACGTTGTTCCCTTTGTCATCGGTATGTTACTTACCCGAGATTCGATCGTCGGTATCCAATACCTAGTTCAATCTCGTTACCGATAAGTATCTTTACTCGTTCAGTAATACATCATCTCACAACTAACTCATTAGTTGTAATGCTTGCAAGGCTTAAGTGATGTGTATTACCGAGAAGGCCTAGAGATACCTCTCCGAGCAATCGGAGTGACAAAACCTAATCTCAAATACGCCAACCCAACAAGTACCTTTGGAGACACCTGTAGTACTCCTTTATAATCACCCAGATTACGTTGTGACGCTTGGTAGCACCAAAGTGTTCCTCCCAGTAAACGGAGTTGCATAATCTCATAGTTACAGAACATGTATGGGTCATGAAGAAAGCATTAACATACTAAACGATCAAGTGTTAAGCTAACGGAATGGGTCATGTCAATCAGATCATTCAACCAATGATGTGACCTTGTTAATTAAATAACAACTCCTTGTTTATGGTTAGGAAACATAACCATCTTTGATTAACAAGCTAGTCAAGTAGAGGCATACTAGTGACATACTGTTTGTCTATATATTCACACATGTATTATGTTTCCGGTTAATACAATTCTAGCATGAATAATAAACATTTATCATGATATAAGGAAATAAATAATAACTTTATTATTGCCTCTAGGGCATATTTCCTTCAGTCTCCCACTTGCACTAGAGTCAATAATCTAGATTACAAAGTAATGATCCTAACACCCATGGAGTCTTGGTGCTGATCATGTTTTGCTCGTGGAAGAGGCTTAGTCAACGGGTCCGCAACATTCAGATCCGTATGTATTTTGCAAATCTCTATGTCTCCCACTTGGACTTGGTCCCGAATGGAATTGAAGCGCCTCTTGATATGCTTGGTCCTCTTGTGAAATCTGGATTCCTTTGCCAAGGCAATTGCACCAAGATTGTCACAGAAGATCTTCATAGGTCCCGATGCACTAGGTATGACACCTAGATCGGAAATGAACTCTTTCATCCAGACTCCTTCATTTGCTGCTTCCGGCAGCTATGTACTCCGCTTCACATGTAGATCCCGCCACGACGCTTTGTTTAGAACTGCACCAACCGACAGCTCCACCGCTTAATAAAAACACGATCCGGTTTGCGATTTAGAATCGTCCGGATCGATGTCAAAGCTTGCATCGACGTAACCATTTACGACTAGCTCTTTGTCACCTCCATATACGAGAAACATATCCTTAGTCCTTTTCAGGTATTTCAGGATGTTCTTGACCGCTGTCTAGTGATCCATTCCTGGATTACTTTGGTACCTCCCTGCCAAGCTTACAGCCTAAGCATACGCCGTGTCCGTACACAAGATTGCATACATGATAGAGCCTATGGCTGAAGCATAGGGAACATCTTTCATTTTCTCTCTATCTTCTGCATTGTGGTCGGGCATTGAGTCCGACTCAATCTTATACCTTGCAACACAGTAAAAAACCTTTCTTTGCACGATCCATTTTGAACTTTTTCAAAACTTTATCAAGGTATGTGCTTTGTGAAAGTCCAATTAAGCGTCTTGATCTATCTCTATAGATCTTGATGCCCAATATGTAAGCAGCTTCACCGAGGTCTTTCATTGAAAAACTTTTATTCAAGTATCCTTTTATGCTATCCAGAAATTCTATATCATTTCCAATCAATAATATGTCGTCCACATATAATATCGTAAATGCTACTGAGCTCCCACTCATTTTCTTGTAAATACAAAGCTTCTCCAAAAGTCTCATACAAACCCATATGCTTTGATCACACTATCAAAGCGTTTATTCCAACTCCGAGAGGCTTGCACTGCACCATAAATTGATCGTTGGAGCTTGCACACTTTGTTAGCACCCTTTGGATCGACAAAACCTTGGTTGCATCATATACAACTCTTCTTCTAGAAATCCATTCAAGAATGCAGTTTTTACATCCATTTGCCAAATTTCATAATCATAAAATGCGGCAATTGCTAACATGATTCGGACAGACTTAAGCATCGCTACGGGTGAGAAAATCTCATCGTAGTCAACCCCTTGAACTTGTCAAAAACCTTTCGCAACAAGTCGAGCTTTGTAGACAGTTATATTACCATCGGCGTCAGTCTTCTTCTTAAAGATCCATTTATTTTCAATGGCTTGCCGATCATCGGGCAAGTCAACCAAAGTCCATACTTTGTTCTCATACATGGATCCCATCTCAGATTTCATGGCTTCCAGCCATTTTGCGGAATCTGGGCTCACCATCGCTTCTTCATAGTTTGTAGGTTCGCCATGGTCAAGTAACATGACTTCCGAATAGGATTACCGCACCACTCTGGTGCGTATTTTACTCTGGTTGACCTACGAGGTTCAAGAGTAACTTGATCCAAGCTTCATGATCATCATCATTAGTTTCCTCACTAATTGGTGTAGTTGTCACAAGAACCATTTCTTGTGATGAACTACTTTCCAATAAGGGAGCAGATCTGATTATCTCATCAAGTTCTACTTTCCTCCCACTCACTTCTTTCGAGAGAAACTCCTTCTCTAGAAAGGATCCGAATTTAGCAACGAAAATCTTGCCTTCAGATCTGTGATAGAAGGTGTACCCAACGGTCTCCTTTGGGTATCCTATGAAGACACTTTTTCCGATTTGGGTTCGAGCTTATCTGGTTGAAGTTTCTTTACATAAGCATCGCAGCCCCAAACTTTAAGAAACGACAACTTTGGTTTCTTGCCAAACCACAGTTCATAAGGCGTCGTCTCAACGGATTTTGACGGTGTCCTATTTAACGTGAATGCGGCCGTCTCTAAAGCATAACCCCAAAACGATAGCGGTAAATCAGAAATAGACATCATAGATCGCACCATATCTAGTAAAGTACGACATTCTGACGTTCGGACACACCATTTCTCCGTGGTGTCCGGGTGGCGTGAGTTGCGAAACTATTCCACATTGTTTGAAATGTAAACCAAACTCAGAATCTCAAATATTCTCCTCCACGATCAGATCGTAGAAATTTTATTTTCTTGTTACGATGATTTTCCACTTCACTCTGAAATTCTTTGAACTTTTCAAATGTTTCAGATTTGTGTTTCATTAAGTAGATATACCCATATCCGCTCAAATCATCTGTGAAGGTGAGAAAATAACTTGATACGCCACAAGCGTGCCTCAACATTCATTGGACCACAAACATCGATGTATGATTTCCAACAAATCAGTTGCTCGCTCCATAGTTCCGGAGAACGGCGTTTTGGTCATCTTGCCCATGAGGCACGGTTCGCAAGTACCAAGTGATTCATAATCAAGTGATTCCGAAGCCCATCAAGATGGAGTTTCTTCATGCGTTTTACACCGATATGACCTAAACGGCGGTGCCACAAATAAGTTGCACTATCATTATCAACTCTGCATCTTTTGGCTTCAACATTATGAATATGTGTATCACTACTGTCGAGATTCAACAAGAATAGACCATTCTTCAAGGGTGCATGACCATAAAAGATATTACTCATATAAATAGAACAACCATTATTCTCTCGATTTAAATGAATAACCGTCTCGCATTAAACAAGATCCGGATATAATGTTCATGCTCAACGCCGCACCAAATAACAATTATTTAGGTCTAAAACTAATCCCGAAGGTAGATGTAGAGGTAGCGTCCCGACCGCGATCACATCGACTTTGGAACCATTTCCAACGCCAAGATCGTCACCTCGTCCTTAGCCAATCTTCGCTAATCCGTAGTTCTGCTTCGAGTTGCAAATATTAGCAATGTAACCAAGATCAAATACCTGTGTACTCTGCGAGTATTAGTAAGGTACACATCAATAACATGTATATCACATATACCTTTGATCACCTTGCCATCCTTTTTATCCGCCAAATACTTGGGGCAGTTCCGCTTCAAAGGTCCGGTTGCTTTGCGAGAAAACACTCGCTTCGAGCTTAGGTCCGGACTTGGGTTTCTTCTCCGAGCGACAACTTGCTTGTCGTTCTTTTTGAAGTTTCCTTCTTCTTCCCTTTGCTCTTTTCTTGAAACTAGTGGTCTTGTTGACCATCAACACTTGATGCTCTTTCTTGATTTCTACCTCCGCTGACTTTTAGCATCGCCAAGAGCTCGTGAATTGTCTTAGTCATCCCTTGCATATTATAGTTCATCACGAAGCTCTTGTAGCTTGGTGGCGATGATTGGAGAATTACATCAATGACACTATCATCCGGAAGATTAACTCCCGGCTGAATTAAGTGATTGTTATACCCGGACATTTTGAGTATGTGCTCACCGATGTAACTATTCTCCTCCATCTTGCAGCTATAGAACTTATTGGAGACTTCATATCTCTCAATCCGCATTTGCTTGAAATATTAACTTCAACTCCTGGAACATCTCATATGCTCCATGACGTTCAAAACGTCGTTGAAGACCCGGTTCTAAGCCGTAAAGCATGGCACCTTGAACTATAGAGTAGTCATCGGCTCTGCTTTGCGGGGCGTTCACAACTTCGCTCAAGATCTGCGGCAAAGCAGTTCGCTACCCAAATGGGTGCTTCCAGACGTAATTTTTCAGGCAGCAATGAGGATAATCCTCAAATTACGGACCCAGTCCGTGTAATTGCTACCATCATCTTTCAACTTTGCTTTCTCAAGGAACGCATTAAAATTCAACGGAACAAAGACGAGCCATCTATCTACAGTAAACATAGACAAGCAAAATACTATCAGGTACTAAGTTCATGATAAATTTAAGTTCAATTAATCATATTAAAAAACTCCCACTTAGACAGACATATCTCAAGTTATCTAAGTGATCACGTGATCCATATCAACTAAACCATGTCCGATCATCACGTGAGATGGAGTAGTTTCAATGGTGAACATCACTATGTTGATCATATCTACTATATGATTCACGCTCGACCTTTCGGTCTCCGTGTTCCGAGGCCATATCTGTTATATGCTAGGCTCATCAAGTTTAACTCGAGTATTCCGCGTGCAACCTGTTTTGCACCCGTTGTATTTGAACGTAGAGCCTATCACACCCGATCATCACTTGGTGTCTCAAAGACGAAGAACTTTCGCATAGCGGTGCATACTCGGGAGAACACTTCTTGATAATTTTTAGTGAGAGATCATCTTATAATGCTACCGTCAATCAAAGCAAGATAAGATGCATAAAGGATAAACATCACATGCAATCAATATAAGTGATATGATATGGTCATCATCATCTTGTGCTTGTGATCTCCATCGCCAAGCACCGTCATGATCACCATCGCCACCGGTAGCGACACCTTGATCTCCATCGTAGCATCGTTGTCGTCTCGCCAACTATTGCTTCTACGACTATCGCTACTCCTTAGTGATAAAGTAAAGCAATTACATGGCGTTGCATTTCATACAATAAGCGACAACCATATGGCTCCTGCCGATTGCCGATAACTTCGGTTACAAAACATGATCATCTCATACAATAAAATATAGCATCACGTCTTGACCACATCACATCACAACATGCCCTGCAAAAACAAGTTAGACGTCCTCTACTTTGTTGTTGCAAGTTTTACGTGGCTGCTACGGGCTGAGCAAGAACCGTTCTTACCTACGCATCAAAACCACAACGATATTTCGTCAAATAGACTCCGTTTAACCTTCTCAAGGACCGGCGTAGCCACTTTCAGTTCAACTAAAGTGAGAGAGACAGACACCCGCCCGGTCACCTTTAAGCAACGAGTGCTCGGAGCGGTGAAACCAGTCTCAGCGTAAGCGTCTGGCGTAATGTCGGTCCGGGCCGCTTCATCTCACAATACCGCTGAACCAAAGTATGACATGTCGGTAGGCGTATGACTTGTATCATCCACAACTCACTTGTGTTCTACTCGTGCATATGACATCAACGCGCATAAAACCGTGCTCGATACCACCGTTGGGGAACGTAGTAATTTCAAAAATTTCTCCTACGATCACGCAAGACCATGGTGATGGCATAGCAACGAGAGGGAAGAGTGTCCGCCCACGCACTCGTGAGACCGAAAGCGGAAGCGTTATAACAACGCAGTTGATGTAGTCGTCGTCTTCACGATCCGACCGATCCAAGCACCGAACGTCGACACCTCCGAAGTTCTGCACACGTTCAGCTCGATGACGATCCCGGACTCCGATCCGGCAAAGTGTCGGGGATGAATTCCGTCAAGACGGCGTGGTGACGATATTGATGCTCCACCGACGCAGGGCTTCGCCTAAGCTCCATGACGATATGACTTCTCCGGTAGCAGGCTTCGCCTAAGCTCATGACGATATGACCGAAGTGGAATATGGTGGAAGGGGCACCGCACACGGCTAAGGAAAGATCCGTAGATCAACTTGTGTGTTATGGGGTGCCCCACCCCAGATATAAAGGAGCCAAGGGGAGGTGGCGGCCCAAGGGAGGAGGCAAGATTAAGGAGTCCTACTCCTCCCGGAGTAGGACTCCCTCCAATCCTAGTTGGATTAGGATTCCGGGAGGAAGAGAGAGAGGGGCGGCCCACCTTTCCTAGTCCTAATAGGACTAGGGAAGGGGGCGCGCCACCCTAGTGCTGCCCTTCTCCTTTCCTCCAAGGCCCACTATGGGCCCATGTAGTTCGGGGGTTCGGTAACCTCCTGTACTCCGATAAATTCTCGATTTCACTCGGAACACTTCCGATGTCCAAATGTAGGCTTCCAATATATCAATCTTTATGTCTCGACCATTTCGAGACTCCTCTTCATGTCCGTGATCACATCCGGGACTCGAACAACCTTGATTGCATCAATACTTATAAACTCATAATGAACTGTCATCGAAGCGTTAAGCGTGCGGACCCTACGGGTTCGAGAACTATGTAGACATGACCTAGAACCATTCTCGGTCAATAACCAATAGCGGAACCTGGATGCCCATATTGGTTCCTACATATTCTCTGAAGATCTTTATCGGTCAAACCGCATAACGACATACGTTGTTCCCTTTGTCATCGGTATGTTACTTACCCGAGATTCGATCGTCGGTATCCAATACCTAGTTCAATCTCGTTGCGGTAAGTATCTTTACTCGCTCCGTAATACATCATCTCACAACTAACTCATTAGTTGTAATGCTTGCAAGGCTTAAGTGATGTGTATTACCGAGAAGGCCTAGAGATACCTCTCCAGAGCAATCGGAGTGACAAAACCTAATCTCGAAATACGCCAACCCAACAAGTACCTTTGGAGACACCTAGTACTCCTTTATAATCACCCGATTCGTTGTGACGTTTGGTAGCACCAAAGTGTTCCTCCGTAAACGGAGTTGCATAATCTCATAGTTACGAGGAACATGTATGGGTCATGAAGAAAGCATTAACATACTAAACGATCAAGTGTTAAGCTAACGGAATGGGTCATGTCAATCAGATCATTCAACCAATGATGTGACCTTGTTAATTAAATAACAACTCCTTGTTTATGGTTAGGAAACATAACCATCTTTGATTAACAAGCTAGTCAAGTAGAGGCATACTAGTGACATACTGTTTGTCTATATATTCACACATGTATTATGTTTCCGGTTAATACAATTCTAGCATGAATAATAAACATTTATCATGATATAAGGAAATAAATAATAACTTTATTATTGCCTCTAGGGCATATTTCCTTCAGGTGGGGAGATCCACGACCACCTGAGTTCTTCTGCTGATAAGGCTGATGGAACGGAGGAGGAGGAAGATAGAACTTCTGCTGCTTAGCTGCCACTTGTGAGGAAGAAGAAGACTGGACTGCATCCCTGATTCTCTTCTTAGAAGCCTCACATTTGAGTTGGGCAGCTTCTTGCTTCAGTGCCATGTTGTAGAATTCATCATACTTTTACGGCTCAAAAGCACGAGAGCTAATTGCGGATCTTCTCTGAGACCACCTCTGAATTGATAGATCATACTCTTTTCATCGAGGACGTCTTGCTTAGCAAAGCGAAGCGAAGTTTCTCGAATCAGATATTGTATTGGTACACGGACATGTTGCCTTGCTTGAGATTATGAACTCCTCACGCTTGCTCTCAACAACACTTTTGAATGTGGTGAGCTTTGAAGTCTCGGCGGAACTCATCCTGTAATGCCACGACCTCCTCTGGAATCTTTGTATTGCTTTGGTACCACTTTCGGCAGCTTGGTCCTTGAGTTGAAAGCGAAGCAAACTTGACAAAGTCCTCGTGTCCGACATTGCTACATTCAAAATGTTTGCAGATGTCCACAAGCCAATCGTCGGCGTCTGTGGCCTCGACACAAAAACTGAAAGACTTCGGCTGATTAGCGAGGAACTGATTGAGGGTAGCAAAGTGCGGCTGGTTGTTGCCTTGACCTTGATTTCCTTGATTGCCTTGCCCTTGGGTACGCTCTTGCAAGAGTTGCAAAATCATCGAGCATTGGCATTGGTGGCTGCCATGATAGCTTGCCATGCCTCCGGAGGCGGAGGTGGAGGTGGAGGGTTCGACCGACTCTCATCATTGCGATCCGGATTCGTACGTTGGCGGAGCCATCCTGAAGAGGGTGACATCCGTTAGCACTTTGATAGACAGATAGACAAGTTGAATCAACGGATAGAAATTGCAACATACAGTCTTCACAATAAACATTCGAACAAGGATGAACGAATGAATTCCAAAAGCTAACATCACACGTCCATTAAGGTGAGAAGCCACTTGATTAAGGGTTGATGAAAAAAACAAGGTACGATCGAACAAATAAGTGGTAAGGATTACCCAATCACAAACCAAATACTGCGGGAAGAAATGCTAGGAGCTACTTGAATCCCACCTATAAACTCCCGAAACTTTCTGGTTATGCAATGCGGTGTTGGGGATACAGGGACACAAAATATATCACCCAAACTAACAATACCTAGATCCAGTTGTATCCATCCGTCAACACATAACCAAGAAACCTTCGAAATCGTGGTACCTCGACCTTCGAAAAGCATCCGTTATACGAGTCATGGCAATACTCCCGAGCTCGCCCTAGTACTGGGTTATCGGGGTTATCACACCAACAACTGCACAAAAGAGATTTTCGATGTCGGCAAAACTCAGGTATTCCAGAACTGCAACGATAAAATTGTGACGACAACACCTCGGAGCTCAACTCCCCGGGACACTGCCACAATCCCTAAATGTCAGGAGGCACCAACAACAATGTTCTCGTCACAAAACCATCGGAACGATCCCAAGATACCCGCGTGATCCTAAAAAAAATTTAGTGAAATTTGAGGAGAGGAGAGTCAAAACTTCTACGTCAGGAGACCTCACCAGAGCGACGAAGGACCGGGGAGTAAAAGGAATCCTACTCTCCGATATATATAATCCTAAGGCTCAAAACATTTTGTTCTAGACTCAACAACGCCAAGAAACAATCAGCGGGGGCTCCTAAGTCGGGATGGCTCTGATACCAACTTGTAACGCCCTCGATGCGGCTATATCTCCCACGTGTCGAAGCACGACTTAGAGGCATAACCACATTGAAAGCAATGTCGCAAGTGAGGTAATACATAAGGGAAAGGGATACATAGTTGGCTTACAGTCCCCACTTCACACAATACATAAATAAACATCCATCATTCAGATTACACTTAAGGTCCGACTACGGAACCAAAATAAAGAAGATACCCCAAATGCTACCACGGATCCCCGATCTTCCCAACCTGGGCTCCACTCTGATCATCGAGGAAAAGACACATAGTAACGACCACGTTCCTCGTCGAACTCCCACTTGAGCTCGGTTGCGCCATCTCAGACCGCATCGCTTGCACTGCAATCGCTTTTGGTAGAATCTGTGAGTCACGGGACTCAGCAATCTCACACCCGCGAGATCAAGACTATTTAAGCTTATAGGAAGGACAAAGTTGTGAGGTGGAGCTGCATCAAGCGACTAGCATATATGGTGGCTACATTCGCAAAAGAGAGCGAGGAGAGAAGCAAAGCGTGGTCGTGAAGCTAGTAGCGATCAAGAAGTGATCCTGAACTACTTACGTCAAACATAACTCCAACACCGTGTTCACTTCCCGGACTCCGCCGAGAAGAGACCATCACGGTTACACGCGTTGATGTGTATTAATTAAGGTCAACTTCGGGTTTTCTACAACCGACATTAACAAATTCCCATCTGCCTCATAACCGGGCACGGCTTTGAAAAGATAATACCACAGCAAGTGTCCCAACTTAGCCCATTATAAGCTCTCACGGTCAACGAAGGATATTCCTTCTACCGAAGACCCGATCGATCTCGGAATCCCGGACTACAAGACATTTCGACAAAGAATAAAACAAGACCAAAGAAAGCCGCCCGAATGTGCCGACAAATCCCGATAGGAGCTGCACATATCTCGTTCTCAGGGCACACCGGATGAGCAGTCCATACAACTAAAACCAGACCTCAAGTTTCCTTGAGGGGGCGCTGCAAAGCACTCTAGTTTGGGCCAACACTCAAAGGAGCATTGGCCCGGGGGTGTTAAATAAAGATGACCCTCGGGCTCGCAAAAACCCGGGGGAAAAAGGCTTAGGTGGCAAATGGTAAAACCAATGTTGGGACTTGCTGGAGGAGTCTTATTCAAAGCGAAATGTCAATGGGGTCCCATAAATCACCCAACCATGTAAGAAACGCGTAATCAAGGAACATAACACCGGTATGACGGAAACTAGGGTGGCAAGAGTGAAACAAAACACCAGGCATAAGGCCGAGCCTTCCACCCTTTACCAAGTATATAGATGCATTAATTATAGCAGATATATTGTGATATCCCCATCAAGTAAACATGTTCCAACAAGGAACAACATCTCCATGTTCCAACAAGGAACAAACTTCATCTTCACCGCAACTAGCAACGCTTATAAGAGGGGAAATTTGAGCAAAGCGGTAACATAGCCAAACAACGGTTTTCTAGGAAAGGATGGTTAGGGGCTTGACATGGCAATATGGGTGGCATGATATAGCAAGTGATAGGCATCGTAGCATAGGCATAGCAAAAGAGCGAGCATCTAGCAAGCAAAGATAGAAGTGATTTCGAGGGTATGGTCATCTTGCACTGCAAGGTTCTCGAGTTGTCGAAAGCTTGATCCTCGTAAGCGTTCTCAACAGGTTCCTCGTTCACGTACTCGTCTCCGGCTCTACCCAAAGCAAGAACACAAACAAAGGAACCACAATAAATCACGGTGCAATGCACAAGCAACATGATGCAATACATGGCATGATATGCGAGATGTGATATGCAATGCGTATGCGTGCTCCGGAAGGAAAATGATGAACCAGGCATCAACTTGGAAAACCAAGTATGCCGCTGGAAAGGTGAGATGATTTCGGTTGAAATCGATATAAAGATCACCGGAATCGGATGCACGGTTTGCAGATGACAAGCAAAACAAGAATGGCACAAATCTGCCATTAACAGCATGATGCCACATAGCAAGCAACAATAAAATACGCTACTGCACCCAAACGTACCAGAAAAGCATATGGCAGTGATCTACTCAAGATGCTTGACAAAAGATGAACACTGAGCTACGGCTAAATCACACCATAACAGGTCCAAACAAGCATGGCAAAAGTGCAAAACATATCAGTTTCACAGACTTAGTGAAAATACTGAACATGGCAGAATCAGCATCAGGAAGCAATGTTCAGAGCAAGCAAACGACATGCTACCTGAACTTATAATAGCAAAACAAGGCATGGCATGAATCTACTCAAAGCATAGAACAAAAGTCGCTTACTGACCATGAGTCAAAAGGATCAGAAAATGCAATAGCACACATGTCAATATAGCAAGTCTCGCTAACAGATTCAGCAACAGGGCATGACAAAAACAGATAACAAGTAGGCATGTTTAAGAGCTCGATGCACTCACTACAGAGCATTTCATGATAAACTAAGCATACATACAACAAGAAGACATGGCATAGAAGATATAAATGGCAATAACAACATCATAGCATACACGGATCAACTACAACAACATTGACAAAATTGAATAACATGTAAACAATCTGCCAGGAAACATTTTATAGCAAAAGTAGAGCTCGATTGACTCAAGCTATGGCACTCCATAATTGCAAACAAGGGCATGGATGGATATAGCATAACCATATGTTCAAAACATCCTTACTGAAGTATCTTAAAATAAGCATGGATCTCTCGGTAGCATCAAGTTAACATGGCATAAAAATATCAGCAAAACAGGGGCTGAAATCAGCACCATCATGAAGCCTAGTTTGCATGCTGGTGCTAGTCACCACAGAGATCACAAAAACACATGGCATACACCCCTGTAACGATGGCATGGCATATAACAAAACACATGTAGGACTCAAGTTCATAAGATGCACACATCAATCATGGCAAAAATGACAAAAGTGCATGTTCTGATAAGAATCTGAAACTAACATCACATAGCTCTCTTCCAACAGCATTTCCGGCATCAAGATGAGCTTAAATGAAGATGGTGCAGTGAGTTGAAATGATCCACTCTTCGAGGCGAACATTTCGATGTGCTATACGCCCCAAACGGAGCCACGGGTGCGAAGTTATGGCATGATGAAAATGCAAAAAAAATACTGACAGAAAATGACTTAGAGGAAATCGGGGCTCGGGGAAAGTCAACCGTCTCGATCGGATCTAGATCCGGCTGCACGGAAGCCGAGGCGGCCGGAGTGGGAGAGCACGCCGGTGGAGGGAGGAGAGGCCGGGGCGGCGATCGGCGCGGGGGCCGAGGCGGCGGAGGTGGCCGACGGGCGAGGCCGAGGCGGCCGGGCGGACGGGCGATCGCGCTGGCGGCCGAGGCTGGCGGCTGCTGGCCGGGAGGGAGAGGCGCAGACGCCCGGGCGCGGGAGGCGCGGAGGGCTGGCCAACTGGCGGGTTCGGGCCGGGCGGCGAAGGGCACGGGCCGCCATGTGCCGGCCTCCCGAGGGTCATGGGCGGCGGGCGGACGTCTGTCCGATCCGGACGTGTCCGGCGGCGCGGAGAGGAGCGGGACTAGGGTTAGGGGTGGAGTTGATCCGGGATTTCGGGGGAGGGGGTGTTTTTATAGGTAGAAGGAGCTAGGAAGCTCCAAATGGAGTGTAGTTTTCGCCCACATGATCGTGATCGAACGACGGAGAGCATGGAAGTGACTTAGATGGGTTATTGGGCTGTTTTGAAGGGGTGTTGGGCTGCAAATTAAAAGAGGCC